>JAMPIT010000575.1:11595000-12195000 GCA_026261815.1 Monarcha castaneiventris obscurior
TCCAGCCAATTCTCATGGAAAATTAGATGCCTTGGATAAAGGTGTTTTTTATCACACACTGTTAATGTGACCTCTGACAATAAATGATATTCTAATTACATAGAATCATGGAGTTATTTAGGCTGGAAGCAACCTCTGTAGGACTTGAGATCACTTGAAGTGTTCAAAGCAGGGTCAAAGTCAAGCCAGGCTGCTCTGAGTTTTCTTTGTCCTGCTGGGTTTTATATACCTCCCTAGCTGGTGATTCCAGAGCCTTCCTGAGCACTTGTCCTGGTGTCTGGCCCATTGTCATTGTGAATAATTTTTTTTCATTATACCTAACCTCAGTTTCCCATGTTCCAGCTAGTCTGTGCTGTCCTTTCTCTGGGCACCTTTGACAACACTCTAGCCCAACCTTTACTCTTTAGCTATCTACAGAGAGCAGTTAGAACTTCTGCTTGGCCTTCTCTGAGTTGAACAAACACAGTTCTCCCAGCCTTCCCTCATACTTCATGTACAACTAAACTTTTTATGGAAATAGAGGAAGAAAACAGTGACAATTTGAAAATCACAGGAGGAGGAAAGATACAGAGGGAGGTGGAGAAAGATTTAGAGGAAAAAGTGACAGGAAGACTGACTTGATGTTGGCAGAAGATGAGAAAAGGTGCTGAGGGAATCCTGAAGCAGCAAAAAGAAAAGATAAAAAGGAGGACATGAAGCTAAAGATGTAATATGCAGAATAGGCCTTAGAAGTTGAAGAGTTGTAGAGGTGAGAAATGGGTAGGAAACGGAGTGGCCACTCCTCTGCCATTGTAGGAGAGGGTAAGGGACGTGCCTTCTGAAAAACATGCTTCTATAAGTGGACTTATAGCTTCATTTTGACCACAAAGTTCATTTCTGCCTTAGAAAGAGGAGGATGAAGAAAGGCTTTCTGGGTAGAGATGTTTCATGAAGTAAGATGACATGACTGGTGCAAAAAGTGAATGAGCACTGGAGCCTGCAAAGCAGACTGCTCCTTCATAGTTCTTGTTCCATTTTCTTTGCCTCTTTCATGTCTTTGTCCTACTCCAGAAACAATCATGACTGTAGGACAGCAGCCTTAAGTGACAACCTTGGCACCTTTGTTTCAGGGTAATAGCAAGTTCTAAAGAACATCATCTTCGCATCACCATAGGCTGAGGTTTGTTAAATTTGTAGGTAATACCAAATAAAAAGGGGCTGCAAATGTACTGGAACAAGGTTAGAATTCAAAGTGCTCTTGACATAATGGATAGAGTCAGAAAATAGCAGGCTCCTAACTTTTCTAACCTTAAGACTATTCTTCTATTTTCTACCCCTTCACAAATTTTATGATAGTTTATTCTCTAATGAAATTGCTCTGGATAGATACTAAAGTGAAAGTACAAATATCCCTACAGGTTCTGAATTTTACAGCTTCTATTTTGCATTCTTTATCTAGGTGAATACGTTTCTTACAAAAAAATTAAATAGAAAGTAAAGCTGAAGAATATAGAAGTTAAACTACAAAAGATATTCTTGCAATCAGGTAATATAATATAGATTCTTTTGTATCTTTTTAGAGGAACCATTATTCACATACATTTGAAAGGAATGGAAATACAGCTATTCTCAGTATTTGACCTTGAAGAGTAGATTCAAGCCCATTAATAGTTCTTAAGTTACGTCGCTCCATGCTGCTACTTTTATTCCTCAACTATACATGTAGGAATATCAAATACACTCTGCCACTAGAAAAATGCCATTGGAAAAGCTGGGTTATTTTTCAGCAGCAAATCTGACTTACTTCTGGAAGGACTCCCAACCTTTCCCTTTCTCTCAATATTTTCCTGCGATATGTAAATCCTTGTCTCCACTGGTATGGAGGAACAACAGTATCAACCATGTGTATTTGGCCATGAAATGGTCAAAATAATTCTTAACAAAATTCTTGATTGTTTCCATTAGTTTTGTATGTTCAGCACTCTCTTAAGCACAAGAGCAAAAAACTGGTTGAAGGGAACCACTGAAAAGAAAATTGTGTTAGTCCCCATGTAACTATTTGATCAAAATATTGTTATAGTCATCTCTGAAATTACTGCCGGATGAGTACTGAGAATGGAATTTCCGTGTTGGATATTGTCAACTATGCCAACCTTTGCCAGAGTTGACATAGTTTGTAAATTCTTGATAATGCTACAGTTACTTTGATAGTGTGCATCAAAGCACACAATCCTCTGGGTTAAACCAAGCATATAAGTCATTAACAAATAACATAGTGTACTGTGCCAAACAGCTGATCACATGTTTTTGACGACACAAATATCCTTCCTTTGCTCATTCCTGGTCATCCATTATAAGAGCAACCATTTGAACGAATGGAGCCTGGTAGCAATCCACGGACAACCACAGTTTTAGACGGTGGAATCCTATTTTTCACCATGGACACCTGGCCATGAAAGAAGGTTCTTTTCCACAGGAAAGAAAGCCTTACAACTCAGTGTCTTATAGGCGAACGAAAGGCTGTCGGGAGTCCAAGGCCAGCCAGAGCTGTCATTCCTGACAGCTTTCATCTGGGAGCATACCAACACTGTTCACAGTTTGAGGAGTCAGAATCCCACTTTCAGCCCCGGGTGCCTCTTTTCCACAGGAAGGAAAGCCCAGCACAACAGTGTCTCATGGGCAGTTGAGAGGCGGTTCCCTGGAGTCCAATGCCAGCCAGAGCCACCCGTCCCTTGTACAGATGGCTGGGATAAATAAAGTGAGTCGACCAGTGTGCAGCACTCAGTCACCTGGATGGATGAGGAATACATGCTTCCTTTCTGTGATGGATTTGTTTGGGTTTTTTCCCATTTGGATTTCTTTGGATTCTGGGTTTTGTAACAATATAGAGTATTTAACACAGCGTGGTGGGCTGGTGCCATTCATCAGGCAAATTCCCACCCAGTCGCTTGCTCTCTCCAGACTGGGACACGGGAGAAGACAGGAAGAACAAGAGCAAAAAGATGGTGGGTCAAGATGAAGACAGAACAATCACTCACCACTTTTTGCTATGGGACAGACTGACTGCTCTTGGGGAAATTCCCAATTAAATGCCAATTAGCTGACAATTGAAAGTCAGGTTGCCCAGAGAAGCTGTGGATGCCCTGCGTGATGGCTGCAGGGAAGATGGGAAGAGAAGCATGAACAGTCACAGTGCACATCCTTCACATGCTTCGGCGTCAAGGCACCCTCTCACTCCTGCTCTCCTGTTTTCTGGGTGTGTGCAAGGAAGACAATGAAGAGCTTAGGCCAAGAAGCCCTCAATATAGAAATTCAGGATCCCATAATCAGGTGCAAGGTGCAGGCAGCCACCAGAGGCATCTCCTGGAGGCACTGGTAGCTGGGAAGAGTGGAAGGGGAAAGAGGACCCAGGGGCTGAGATACATAGTAGTGTTTTGCTGCCTTTTCTCTGCAGCTGCTCTCAAATAGGTACCTGGATTTTAGGATGAATTTCAACAAAAGGTGGGAAAAAAAATTACAGGTTTAAAGAAGGTAAGAGTAGGTGTAAGAAAATTTTGATGAATTAAACATATTTAAGTAGGCAGAACTTAATGAAATGTACTCAAGTACTTTGGAAACGAGCCCTAACCTTTTCTGAATCATCCTTAGAGAATTCCTAGTGGACTGGGGAAGCATAACCATGGCACATGAACTGAAATATAGGAAACAGGTGGACCTGGGGAATTACTGAACCTGCATTCTTGTTAGGACAGTTGAGGGAAGAAATGCAGCTAGCTCTCAGATTAAAGGGATCTGTCAGAGCATGGCCTCTGTTCAATCTCGCATTAAATTGTGGATGACAAAAGGGGAAAACGCACAAAATCAGCAAGGGAGGAACTGAAATTTTAGAGAAAATTATCAGAATTCAAAACTTATCTTAACTCAGGGTGACACTCACTCAGAAGGACTAGGATGGAAACACCAAGTACACAGATATAAACAGAAAATAAACAAGAACCAGAAGAGCACAAAAGTTTGAAAAACACAGTTCAGAGCGAGCTGGTCACACAATTCGTTCCCCAAACACCTAAGGTATACCCTGTCAGTAGATCCTACATCAATTAAAAAGGTGGTGATGATCCGCATCTGTTTGTTACGACTGCATATGGAGCACTGTCCTCAGTGGTACATTAGATTCCATGTGGGCAAGCCAGAGAGAGAACCGCAGAACAGCAGGCATGAATTATTTTACCATCACACCCCATGGGAAGGGATACAAAACTGAGCTATGTATTCCTAGAAAAAGAACATGGGCAGTGGCTGTGAAAGCAACAATGTGCAGGCATGAGTACAGTGTGTGACCATAATTTTCTGTTAACACAAAATGTTGATGGAAACAACAACAAGTCATCCCATTGGAGAAGAAACAGTTACGTTGCGTCCAATTATCAAGACTCTGTGTGAAAAAAAAAAATCCAAATTATCAAAGCAGCTATGGAGATAAAAGTTCCAGAAACGTCCTTGTTTCTTTTTTTTATTTTAATTAAAAAAAAAAAAAAAAAACAAAAAAACTAAACAAACAAAAAAACCAGAGTGTAAGAGATGCTCAGTGGCATTATAGTGGTAACTCAAGGCAGGAGAAAGAGTCATATGGCCATGCTGGACAAAATCCTTGTAAACTATGTGTCACTACAAGGGATTCACTCCAGCTCATAGAGCTCGTTTGGAGTAGCTGTCCGTGTGTCAGGTGAGATGCAGGACTCCTGCCACCTCAACTTGCAATTACTGTGTCCATGGTTTCCTGTCTTTTGGCTTCCAGAACTGCACAACCTAGAACTCAGACCACAGAAATAACCATGAAGCTTCTCCTTCAATTGGTTTACTCAACTGTATAAATTTAAAAGGCTGCTGATTAGACAGTCCAATAGCATGTGGGAGCAATTCCAGAGAGCAAAAATATTGCTATTGTCTTCCTGGAAAAACAGGGATATTAATTTAATTACAATTAATACATATTTAATCTGTGGGGCATTCTCTACAAGAATTGCATGAAAATTACAAAAAAATCCAGCACAGAAAAGAAAAAACAAAAAAAAATAGGCAAGCAGAGGCAGTTTTTGCAATTATTAAATTCGTATTTTGTGGTTTTTTAATACACAGCTTTTGCTAGATCACCAAAAAACAATGCTGCTCAAAAAACCCATCTCTGCTCCAGAATCAAGAGCTGACCCACAGCCAGCCACAGCCTCACTCCCAAACCAGCCAACTGGATCACCTTGCCCAGCTGGCCAGACAAAGCAAGCAGCTTGTCCCAGCCAGGCTGTTTCTCCAGCCACTCAGCCCCAGCCAGAGATTTAACCCAACCAGCCAGCACAGCCACGGTCCCCAGCTGGTCTGTGAGATCCTCTTGCCATCCAGAGTCCCCCAGCCCTGTCTGGCTCAGCAGAGTCTCTTTTCCCTGGACAGCTAAAGCCCTTTTCCCCAGCCAGCCAGAGCCTGCTTCTTCAGCTGGTCAGCCAGAGCTGCTCAGCCCCAGCTGACCAGCAAAGCATCCACCCTGCCTGGCCAGTCAGTCACCCCTGCCCCAGGCAGCCAGATTATCCTGCCTGGCCAGCCAGGCACAGAGCTCACCGTGGCCAGCCAGCTGGAACACCCAGCCTGTCCTGCCAGCCAGAGCTCCTCTCTCCAGCCGGGCAGCCAGCCAGAGCAGTGCTTTTCACAGCACAGCATTAGTGTGGGAAACCAGTCACAAGCCCTACCAAAGTCTATACAGACAACATTGTCTTGCCTTCTGCAATGATTCATCTTTTTTAGCACTGAGGCCAATCAGATTGGTCAAGCATCATTTAACCTTAATGAATCCATATTGACTATTCTTGCTCATCTTGTTTTCACTCATTTTGCCCAGAGAGAGCTTCAAAGAAGGCATATTTCACCATTTTCCCAGCAACTGAAGTGAAGCTGACATGTCTGTAGCCCCCCAAATTGTCCTCCTTCCATTTCTTTCTGCAGGTGTAACATATATCATTCTCCTGTTCTTCCCTCATCTCTGGTATGGGGAAGTTTGCTCTCCTGAGCCCCCAGGTCTGTACTCTCCACTGCTGCCTCCTCCATGCCCCTCAGGATCTCAATCTCCCTCTGTGTCGTGGTCTGTACAGCCATGGTTTCCATTAAGACCCCTCACCAAAACACTGAGAAGTGTTATCACTCCATATCTCCCCATCACAAACCTCTGGTATCTGTGCTGCACAGGTCCCTTAGCTCAGCAAGTGGCATTGCTACAGCTTAGCTGCACTTTGCATTGTTACAGTTTCTCTGAAGCTGCTGAGCCAGTATTTCCCCTTCAGTTTTCTTGCGCTGTTATTTTCATCCTGTTTTTCTGAGGGCTTTGTGCCTGTAAACCCCAACTGTACTGTTAGGGGAAGTTTTCATGGGAATGAACAATTGCTTTTGGAGTGTGGGGACAACAAGGAGAAAGCCTCCCCTTCATTATGTTGTTTTTTATATGTCAGTTCATGCTGGCAAAATCCAACCACACTGCACAACAGGAAAGATAAGCTATTTAATTATTATTTAATTTTTTTTTAATTTTGCATATTTGTTTAGCACTATTTAACTTGGTATTTTACCACTATTTAATTCCTTGTTTAATTCATTATAGATAATTACTTTTTAAATTTTAATTTTTATTATGATTATTATAATTTTATCATTGGATTATTCTCTTCCAATAACATGCACAGTTGGAGCTCAACTGATGTACGGTATTTGCACCTGATCACCACATTCCAGTCATCAGTAAAAGCATAATGAACAGCCAAAAGGGAGATTAAATGAATACTTATGAATACAGGATAGTTGTGTCTTCCTGCCAGACCCCCACGGAGGGAGTTTGCAGCTCACTGAGGACTAAACATCCCAGCGTCTCAGCTCTACACAGAGGGAGTCATAGACTCATAAAATCATTAAAGTTGGGAAATACCTCCAAGATCATTGAGTCCAACCTTTGATTGAACACTGCCATATCAACTAAACTGTAGTACTAAGTGCCACATTGAGTCATTTCTTGAACAATTCCAGGGATGGTGACTCCGCCTGGGTACCCCAATTCCCAATTCCAATGCTTGAAAAAGCAGACTATAGCTTTGAGGCCCCTTCCCATTCCTTTCTTCCCCAGCGGCCTTCCCAGGCATGCCATGTGTCCCATCCCATCCTGCTCCCCTGCCATGGCCACACTGATTCTGGGACACTGCAGGAGGCCCTTAAACAGGCAGGAAAGCATATTTACAAAAACAAAACACACACACAGAAGATTCTGCCCAGAAGAACAAAATGGTCCTGTCAGGGTGCAGGTCCAGTCACAGGGCTGGTGATTAAGTGTGAGAGGAAGGGCAGGAGGAACAGAAGCTATCCCTCTCCTGCAGGGTTTTCTTGTTCTTCATTTCCCACTATGGCGAAATAACTTTGGTGATTAAAAACTGCTTGCAAAAGGTGTTCCCCCCAGCAAATGATTACAAATGAAGACACTATTAAATGCCTACTTGATGGACAACGCTGTAGCTGGTGAAGATATTCCTTGGCTGGGCTCAGCCCACAGAAGTATGGCCATGGTTGTGTGGTGCTCCTAAATGGGCCAACCGTGTCCTCCTCCCAGCAGGACTACCCAGCAAGAGTGCCATGCTACTAGATGATCCTTGCTGGAGCTGATTTGGCTTGGTCAGCTCAGGAGTCTCCATTTCTGCTGTGCATTGTCTGCCTCTATCCAGCCATCCCTTCTTGACAGATGCTCCCACCTCCAAACCAACCACTCTTGCCTTATGGCTGAGTGGGCTTGGTTTCTGAGTGGGCTCCCTGCTTGGTTTCCTCTTGTGACTGCTGACTGAGGACTTCACCCTCTTACAGATATGGAGATAAGCTTAAAACAGGTACACACATGGCCTTCTTGACCTCTGCTTAGATAAGTTTGTGCCATGTTGTGCTTTATCTTCCTTTATGTTCTTGGTTAGGGATAAGTCTCTTGGATAGTATAGACTGGTGCTACTAAAGGAAATAACTCAGGTGGTGACAGCTCACACCAGCTGCCAATTCAAACGAGTTTTCTTACTGCCCTTCAGTAGCAAGCCCCTGTTAACTGCAACTGCTGTAATCCCTTGTTCACTGTTAAATTCACTCCTTAATCTTCTGTATTTCACATCTTTCATGTATAATTACTTCTTTGGTTTAATTACTCATCTTTAATTCCCATGCAGATGAAACTCTGAATTAATTTGTGGTCCCCCTGATTTCTGTACCACTCCTCTGCTCTTTGAACTATCATGTCACATGCATTAATGTGTATAGATTGAGAAATAGAATCTTTGTTGTCAAATAGAGATAAATCATTCTAGAAACTTACATCTGGATTTTTTTCAAAGGTAAATAACTATTCAGGGCATCTTGGTTTTCCAGTATTCTGTAGACGTTCCTATTTATATCTCCCCTTGGCAAATCCAGCTACTTACTTTATCTTACTGTCCACAAGAAATAGAAATGTCATTTTTGCAGCATCCTCACCCTGCAATAGGTTTGCAGCTGGCCAGTCGATGACCATCAGACCCTGAAAAGTGCAACCACCAAAGGTACACTTCTGAGTTTTTGATGAGTTTCTCATCTGGCTGAAGCAGCCCAGTGAGCTGCTCTGCCCTGCTTGGAGTGACCTCTCCCGCCTTGTGCTTCTCTGTTGCCAGCCTTCAATTTCCAGCCTTTATCCTAGTCCTGTCTCCTCATCGCTCAGCCCCAGCCACCTGTTTCTCACTCTGGTTCTGTCACCATCCTCAGGCTCTTCCTCCCAGCTCCTGCCTCCTGCAGTCCCTGCACAGCTCCTGCTCCCACCCAGCCAGCCTCAGAGGGGCAAAAGCAGTATCTCGCCCTTCAGTTGCCTCATTTCTTCAGGGTCTTTTATCCCAGATCTTTAGCTCTGTACAACTGGCCTGCTCTGATGCATGATCATGATTCACCATTTCAGCATCTGACTCCTCCCTCCCTGCCAGTTGTAACTACTGGACTCAGCAGTCAGTGGCTCTCCCAGCCACAACCGGCCTCGTAGGCCTGCTCCCAAATCCCTTTTCAGTTTTCAACATCTAAGTCTGTAGCTCTTCCTTATTTAGAATTGCTGTACACTATCTTAGCAATTCAGGGATGTCATTATTTTATCAACCCTATCTACAACCTAGCTCAGAAAGGCAAGCTCTGGTATGCTGTGTTATTATATTTTTCTCAATCAATATATTGAATTTTTTATTTAACAGAGGGCTGCAGCAAGATCAAACAGGAAAACAACACAAGCTTTCTATTTAGGATTTATGCTTAAATGATAAGACCCATATCTCTCATTATCCAAGGGCTTTCCCTCTTAGCAATTATTCTAAATTATGTTCTTTCTTTCACAAAGGACATTTGAGATGCTTAATACCTCTGTACCTAGAGAAGCAAAACTGCAAGACCTTAACAAAGGACAGGGGTGTGATATATAACCAGGAGAAAGCAATCTAAGGTGCAGTCTCTTTATCAGATGATAGAATGGAGCTGCAGCCTCTACATTAAATCACAGAGAAGACATGCCACAACTGTTAAGGTCTATTGGTAAAGATACAGCCACAGAACATAACTGCAGCCACGTGAAATGCATAAGCCAGGCCTTGTCCACGTGTAACACACCCAGCACTTCTACAGCGGTTCAATAATCCAGCTACCATTGAAACAGGATGAAGAAAAATACCCTAGATGAGGGTGTTACAGGACTCAGGGCAATTGGTGGTTAAAGGGAAACTGTTATCAGTTTCACTTGTAGAAATGTTATTTGATCAATGCTACCATCTTGAAAGGAAAGATGTGATAAGGGGATCAGAAATACGTCTTGGAAAATATGCCTGCTTTACTCCTGTTTCAGATAAGGATTCCTTGTTCAGGATTTTTTGAGGGTTTTTTCATTTGGTTTTTGTTAATATTAATCTAACACCAGCTATACTGAAGGGCCAAAATTTTCTTCATATACGTTGTTTTAGCATTGAAATATATCTACCTTGAAAACATTTTGTCCAGGCTTCAGAATGTGACCAGGGAAACCATTTGGAGAGAGAACCTAACATGCAGAACGCAGATCAGAGCTAGTTTATTAAAAGACAGATGGAAGTAATTCCTAAAAAAACCCAAGAGTTCAGGAAGGGTTCCTTTTGAAGACTGTATTTGCCCTGAAAAGCAGGGAGCATGCTGGATTAGACAGCAATAAAATGTTTACTCTTTGACATTTTTTTAGTAGACAGAAGGTGGCAATTTCTTAGATATTTTTTGTGTCAGTTTTCTGAGATTTTCCAAAAGCTTTCCCGATATGCTTTTGGTAAAATTTTCGCTTAAGAACATAAGGAGTTACCATATTGGATCAGATTTGTGATCCATCTGGTCTGGTAGTCTGTCTACAATAGCAAATAGTACCAGACATGTCAGAAGAAGGTGCAAAAACCACACAGTTGACAGAGGTCGTTTCATGCCTTCCCTAATAGTCAGGGCATAGTAAAAGGATTTTTAAACCCTTAAAATAATTTGTCTGCATTAAATAATTCTGGATATCTTTATTGTTGATGAAAATGGTCAGTCCTTTCATGTCCTTCTAAATGGCTTCCAGGACAGCTTCCATTGTAGGTATATTTAACAGTCAAATGATACTGGAAAAGCTACTTTCTTAATTTTACATTTGTGGCCTTCTATTTTCATTAACTGATGGTTGTATCAGTCAGTGTCTCACTGCATCATTGAATGTCTTAACCCAGATGGACTCTCAGTGTCTCACTGCATCATTGAATGTCTTAACCCAGATGGACTCTCTCTCACCCTTTCTACTCCAGGCATTGCTTTGTGTTCATTTCTCTCACTCAGCCTCTTTTACCTTTCCAGAGCAGAAAAGGCTGGTCCTTTCTGAGCTTTTTGGAGTGAGATTTTTCGCTGTGTCTGGTAGCTGTCTCCATGCTTTGAGGGAGCAGATTGCAGCAGAAGGTCCACTTCCCTTAAAGTGCAGCTCAAGGAAAAGACAGGACAGGAGCAAACAGGTCACATAAGAGCCCAGAGTTTGTTTTGCAGGAGGTTGGGTAAGAGGAGTAGGATATGAACTCAATTCTTTCCTACAGAAAGTAGAAAAGAGGAGTCAAGGTGAGATGGTGAACAGTCTCCAAGAGGTTTTCTAACCTTTACTGCTCTGTCATCTGATCTGCCTTGGCTGGAAACACAGTGAAACCAACCCAAATGACAGTGGTAGCTGGTGAGCCTACATGACAAGTAACAAAGAGAATCCCCTGGTGAGACAGTCCTTAGTACTAAAAGAACCTCCCTAGGTTAGGGTCACCAGAAAGGCTTCTCCCAGACTGCTTTGTTCTGTTATGGTAATGTACCCAAGTTCTCCTTCCCTGGTTGGCCATTGGCCTCTCCACCCCTTTGTTACCTTATATGTTTCATGTCCCAGAAAGTTCTCCACTCCAGGTTCCCTGCATTGGGCTTTGCCCATCAGCACTCCCCCAGAGCTTCCTCATTGGTCTCCATTCCCTAGTCCCACCTTTGTACCTCCCCCGTGCCTTCAGATAATTGGTTTCACCGCTCCTGTACTTAAACCTGAGCTTTCCATTATCTATTGTCTTCGTCCCTTGACTCCTTCCCGGTGCGGCTGCAATAAACCTTTGTCCATGGAACTCTGTACAGAGACCCTTCCTGCCTCTCTGCCGTCAGCCCATATTACTGGAGCCATCCATGTGTTTGTGTGTGCACACGTGTGTGAGTAGCTGGTTCTGCCGAGCGGCTTCGCTAAGGAGACACTTTTGGAATATTGGAGCACCTCGCGCTCCGGCATAGCAGCTGCAGCGCCCTGGATAGTGATAAATGATTTCAGGAATGCAGAACTTTTCCAGCAGTACTGACCAAAGACTGAAAGGAAAATACGAATATCATCTCAATAACAAGAGAGCCTAAAAACTGAAAGCTTGTGTTAGAGGCTGTTTGGAATGAGCAAGTTCTGAACCTTATTCTTGACTGTGATTGCTGCTGTGTGTTTCTTGAGCTACTTTCTGACCAGAGGAATAAATTACTGGATTCAGAACCCTTAAACAAATCCTGTCATTGACAGTAAAACCCAAATCTCCTGATTTTACCAATTTCACTGTATTTCTGCCAGCTCAGATAAATTCTTCCAAGCTGCTGCCAGTACCACTGCTCGGCACCCATGTATTGAAAGTAACTGCAAATAATGTCACAAGGGTGTGCACAGAAGAGATGCCAATGCAAAATAATTTCTGGAGGCAAATGTGAATTCCTCTCTCCATTTCTTCCTAAATTGAAAAATGAGAAAACTTTTGAAAGAAGACTCAAATGTTCCCTATGGGACCAATTGTTTTTTTGGTGGGCAGATGTAGGAAATGCTGCCACTTTTGTTTTTATACAGTTTTTACAAGTGTAACCAAAGGACTTTGGTAACATGAACTGAGCAAATAATTACAAAGCACAGAGGAGAAAAAATTCCATTCCTATGTGTATTTATTTGCTCAAAAGTAAAATGACACAAGCAAATTAAGATCCACTAAATACTAATTCATTTATGCAGAGGAAGGACTGTAGAGTGAGTAATGGATACTAGATAGCAGAAACACTGATAATATCTGTAAAATACCATCTTTTGACTGTACAATTCTGAATTATCATTATTTTTAATTATTAGATTTAATACATACAAGTTAATTGCAATACAACATAGGGAAAGATACAAAAGTCCTTTTTCAATTAGTGCATATTAACAGTACAATTTATATGTATACATTCAGGCTTTTGAAATAAAATATGTTAAAAAATCCAGCTTAAATGCCTTAGTTGTTGCGATGCTAGAAAGATGTAGAGTTTAGCAGGATCCTGGAAGGTTATTAACACTGATGTAGATAAAATCCATCACAAGGGCTTATAGCATGGCAAGACAGTTGGGTTCTAAAGAGTGTCAAACTTAAGGATTATAAAAGTTTTTGAAAAAGACAGCTTTGCTTCTGAAACAAAATTACAAGTTAAATAAAAATGTAGTTTGTTTTTTTTCTGTTGCACAAAGGTTTCAATGTAATAACACCGAAAATCACCTTTATTGATCCCTTGTTTTCCTTCTCTTTACTTCTATACTACTGATTTTAGATGTGAGTTGGAACTTTTTTTAAAATGCAATAAGTAGTGTGTTTGTAGTTGATCATTTACTGATACAGAATAACAAATCATGTTCAGTTTTATTATTGTTTTAATAACTGGTAAGACTTGTTTTGCCAGTGCTCACTGATAGGTTTAATCAGTTACCTGCAATTTAGTCAGCACTTTAGTGCAAAGTTCTTGAAAACAAAGGTGTGAAAAAAACCCACTGAAATAATGTAAAATGTAATGTGGTGGAGGACTACTACCAACAGTAGATGTTTATGCCTATAAGTATTAGAGAGTAAGAAAATAAGACTGGTAACTTCTGTGTGTGTGAAGGAGAAAGATAGCAAAACACTGCACACATGAAATGTGTATTTACACGTGACATGGGAGACTTCATTTGAAAAATTATCTATAAGATTTCAATACCAGGAAAGCTGTGTGATGTCCATTTGTGCAATCACTGGGGATTTGTTTGCTTGTTTTACTACTTGACCTTTTGTGTTCAGTTCACAGGCTACCTGTTCAGTTCACGGGCCAAATTCACTACTCTTTGAAGTTTTGTGTCATCTTACTAAGTTTATAAAATGAGATCTTCATTATGTGCTCTTTCAAACACAAAGCAATGTTCATTTTTGTTCATTTAATTAATTTATTAATTAACCTAGGGTCTTGTTTCAATGCACTTGCTCTTCCATCTCTTAGTGTTCACAATAATTTTAAATCCATTTTTACAATACCTGTCCAAGCTGACAGACAGAGGGGGCTTATGTCCATTTTACAGATGGTCAGCTGAGTCACTGAGAGTTGAAAGTTTCCATCCATTTTTGACACCCCTATGGCTTTATTTTGTGGAGAATTTAACATTGTGTTAAATGTTATACCTAGAGTTATAGTTAACATTATAGTTAAAGTTCAGCTTGCCCTAACTTTATTTTACTGCTCTTTGTTTCTGTTGGTTAGATTTCAAGATGTCAGACAGAGAAGAAACAAGAAAAACACAACTAGTGTGAAAAATTGAAAATACAAGGCAAAAAAATAAATTTCTTGTTTAAAATAATTTTCCACTCTCACTCTGAACTTCCCCAAATGAAATCTTTCCACTCAAATGCCTGGGTGCAAACTCATGTAACAGGACATGCTGGTCAACTTGAATAGTACAGAGAGTTTCCTGCCCTTGCCCTAACACACATTCCTTAATATCAGCATTCCTGACAGGTTTCTGCAGTCAGGGGATGTTGCTGCAGTGTCAGGGATTTTGTTAGGCGGAAGGTACTGAATACAAAAGGTTAATTCTAGTAATTAGTTGATGATAGATTAGGACCATGAAAAGCTGCAGAGGACATCAATATAAACATTGAAGAATGTCCCCAGGGCCATTTAATCTAATTCAGGAGTCAGAGCAATAGCTGAAGTAAAGGAAAGCCTGGCACCAAAAGTCCACGAAGCAGAGACAGCAGAGCCAGGATCTGACAGGCTCTTTTGGTCCAGAGATTTAGAGTGACTGAAGCAAAGACAGCAGCAGATAATGGACTAGTGGATTGTAAAATATTAAACCAAAATATACTACAGGACAAATCTATGAGGAAATGCCACTAGATTTTGATTAAAAGCTCTTGCATAATTAGGTTATGTAGCATGCTGTATAGATTGCCTCTGGAGCACCATCCTGCCTGCCTTCCATCTGTGTTCCGTTCAATACTGATGGAGTCGAGTTGGATTTTGATTTCATCAATCTAATCTGTATTGTGCCTTAGTTTTGGCTCTCCTGCCATTGATCTTATTGCCTTTGCATCACACAGAACATCTTTTTTCAGGCTGAAGCCTGATGGTATAACAGTGAATGTGCCACTGCAGAGACTTGTATGACTGCTAGAACCTCAGATATGTCACTTCAGAAACAAAAATAGCTTCAGTTCAGCTATTATTTGGGGGGTGGGGGGCTCTACCTTGAATGAATTCCCATTAATGTAAATATTTTAAAGTACCAATTCAAATAATCTAGTGTGAGAAGAGGGAAATTAAGCATTTTGACTTATCGAATTATTTCATTGGTTTTTATGTAAATGACATTTTTGTTCAGAAATTGTTCTTTTTCTGCCTATTTCAAGAAATTACTATTTTTAAAAATATTGACTATGCTTTAGAGGTTCCAGATGTAAGGCTGTGATTTTTAAAAAGCATTTTTTCTGTCCTTTTGTGCCTCTGTTTTACTTCAATGACCTTTCCTCAGCCTTATTGATTTCCCTTCTTTCTGTATTTTCTCTGTACTTGCGACTTTTTGGGCACAGAAATTATGCGTGAATGTAGATAAATTTGGGGGCAATATTTTGTGTTCCTTAAGTGTGCCGGATTAGAATTTACTCCCTTAGAAACTGATAAAAATGTCTATCATTGGTGAGAGCAATGTGTGAGCTGGGGGCAGCAGCCAAGAGCTGTCTATATGCCAGGCAGTAACTCCTCCTCTTCCTTTTTGGTTGTAGCCAGGTGGGGGTCGGCCTCTGCTCCCAGGCAAGTAATGGCAGGACAAGAGGACGTGGCCTCAAGCTGCACCAGGGAAGGCTGAGGCTGGACATGAGGAGGAATTTCTCCACAGAAAGTTGTTAAACATGGGAAGGGGCTGCCCAGGGAGTTGGGGGAGTCACCATCCCTGGAGGTGTTCAAGAAATGCCTGGGCGTGGCGCTGGGTGCCGTGCACTGTCTGACGAGGGGTGACTGGTCAAAGGTTGGATTCGATGATCCCGGGGGGTTTTCCAACCTAAATGATTCTGTGATTCTGTGAAATATCCTTTAAGGATGCCGAGCCGAAGAGGGATGCCGAGGAGTACGAGGTCGCTATGTTTTACCCCATGGGATGAGCAGCGAGCTAACACACGGTGGGGAGGGGATGCTCTGGCAGTGCCGTCTCTCTCGCCCCGGCCCCGTCGGACCCGAACCGTCCGGCCGGGCCCCCTGACATTCCCGGGTGGTTCTTCGGGAGCTGCATCCAGCTCCGAGCAGCGCACAGAGCCCTCCAGCGCTGCAGGTCATTCCCGGCACTTCGCGGCGGCTCCTCCGCTTGTCCCCTGCGGGTCATCCCCGCCTCCATCCCCACCGGCCCCGGCACCGCCTCCATCCGCACCGGCCCCGGCACACCATCGCCGGCACCCTGTCCCCGCACGCCTCCGCACACCGGCACCGGGCCACAGCACACACCATCCTCCGGCACTCCATCCCCATCCCGGCCATCCCCCGGCACTGCGTCCCCATCCCGGCCATCCCCCGGCACTCCGTCCCCATCCCGGCCATCCCCCGGCACTCCGTCCCCATCCCGGCCCTCTTCGGCACTCCGTCCCCATCCCGGCCATCCTCCGGCACTCCGTCTCTATCCACGCCATCCCCCCCACGCCGGCCCCATCCCGGCCATCCCCCGGCACTCGGTCCCCATCCCGGCCATCCCCCGGCACTGCGTCCCCATCCCGGCCATCCCCCGGCACTCCATCCCCATCCCGGCCATCCCCCGGCACTCCATCCCCATCCCGGCCCTCTTCGGCACTCCGTCCCCATCCCGGCCATCCTCCGGCACTCCGTCTCTATCCACGCCATCCCCCCCACGCCGGCCCCATCCCGGCCATCCCCCGGCACTCGGTCCCCATCCCGGCCATCCCCCGGCACTGCGTCCCCATCCCGGCCATCCCCCGGCACTCCATCCCCATCCCGGCCATCCCCCGGCACTCCACCCCCGCCGAGCACCGAGACTCCCATAGCGTCCCTCCGCCGCCGGGGAGCGCTGCGAGCTCGGCCGGGAGGCTGCGGGAGCGCCGTGGCTCCGCTCCGCCCCGGTATCGCTGCTGCTGCTGCTGCTGCTGCTGACGGCAGGAACAGCTTTGCTGCCGTCCAGGGCTGCGCAGACACGCTCGCACACGTTCCGCGGGTGCGCTTTAATTACACTGGAGCTGTCGATCTAACGTGAATTTAGCTCTGAGGCTTTGGTGCTTTTGGTTCAAAGATGGAAAGGCATTTGCCTACAGAAAGTTTCGGCTTTTCTTGGGGCCACTAACTGCTCTAATAACACCTCTGCCTACAGACTTGCTTCTGCTTTTCCCAGAGAGACAGACGTTAGCCCGGCTGGTTCCTGGGGTGAGGAGCACGTACTGGAAGGGCAGATATTGGTGATGAGATTGTAGCCGCCCTGCCTTCAAGAGGGAGCAGGTTGCCTGCCCACCTTGGGAAGAGCAGCCGTTGCCTCCTTGGGCAGTTTCTCAGAGTTGATATCTCCATAAAGCTGCTTCTATATATATTAAAAGCAACTCTATCTTCAGTGAATAATTTCAGCTTGGGATCTGCAGCATTCAGACTAGATTGTTGAGCCAGACAAGTGCAAAGTCCTCATGTAGGCAAGATCACAAAAAATTATGTGTATGCAACTGACCTTGATAAGCACAGCCAAATGGTTTGTGCCTTTGGTGTAACTCAGCCCTTGGAGCTTTTGGCTTGATTGTCTAAGCAAATTAGGATTAAGTGGTAGGGCTGTGTGCTTATGTGTGTGTATATATATAAACACCTGTCTGTGTCTTCCACCCTCTGTCCAATTCTGAACAATTCAGGTGATCAATCAGACATGTCAATGTTAATCATTTTAGGAATGTTTTGTGGAGATAGTCTGATATTGAAAGAGGCTGCACTAGTCCACAGCTCAGGAAAAGTCTGCAGCTGCCATCCCTTTTACTGTCTTATTATACAACAGAGAACCCACACCTTGCAATGTTAATCTGTAGAAAACCAGGCTGAGTTGGTCCTGCTACTCTCATCATTATTACTTGGTTGCTTTTCCTACTTCTCATCTATGAGAGAGCTTAGAAACCCAAAACTCAAATCCTTGAGAGAAGAAACACATCAGAAGCAAGAGCACCACGACTCTTCTGGTTACCTGCAGATCAGGGGGTGGTATCTGACTCCAGACACAGCCTGAACTCAGCAAGGCAGGAGAGAGGCTAGCTCAGAAACCAGCAGGAACTGAAAAGAGGAAAATATATCATATCTTGCCAGTTGTCAGACTGCCATGTCTGAGCTTGGAAAAATGATAGATCTCAGAGAACTGGTCGTTGAAAAATGCTGTGACTCCCCTCCCTGAGATGGATCCTCGTTATAGGTTTCTATGTGGAGGCCTTATGTGCAGCTGCAGCAATCTTCCTTCTTATGTCCAAAGTGATAACAATTTGGAAGATTTAGAAAATTAAACATATAAGTTTAAAGATATTAAAGATTAAATATTTTACTATTAAGTAAAATTGATTGTAAAGAATATATTAAAAAATACAGGAAAAAAATAGAAGCTCTCAACACAACCCAATTGTTTTTCAAGACTAGCTGTATTTAGGCAAGACAGAGCTAGGCATAAAGGATCTTCTCAAGAGTTCTTAAACGACCTGGAATTTCTTTTTAAAACACAACTTTGGTCTTTCCGAGACCACGGTTAAGTGTATGTCTGCAGCACTTCTCCTTTGAGAATTCAGGCCCTTACATCATGTGGATGGTCAAAAGAAAGGAATCAGCTCTACCCTGCTGCAGGGCAGAGGGAAAATCCCTTTCTCCAGGTCTCAGGGAAAAGGTAGATCCCATTATCAGGCTGGGGAATGATCTGTCGTCTGTGGGTTATCCATGCTGGGAAGGAGCCCAAGTTTCCTGAGGCTCTTTGGGCATTGTGGACTAATTCCTAGCGACTTTTTTTTATTAAGATTCCCACTCTGTCATTAGTAGAGTTTGCAAGGTAGAACTTCCCAGTAGCCTTGTAATTTCAGGATTTGCTGCAGTAGAATATCCATGCCTAGGGAGCAGCAGCTGCCAGCAGCAAAGACAGCTACAGAGCCTGCCTTACACCAGCTGTGATTTGATGCTCCCATTGTCACTGCTGTCTGCTAATGCAGAACAGCCTTTGGTTTCCAGTCAGATTCCACACAGAGACAAGGCTTGTGCAGCCTCACTGTCATCACCACCCTTTCAAACCCTTTAAGGCCTAACAGAGAAATGTCACAGATAGAGTTACATCTTAAAAATCTTGTGTCCCACAGGTTTCCTGGAAACTGGTGAGCAGATATTGCTTTATTGCTCAGTGATGCGAAGCTGTTCCTCTTTCTGGTAGACATGCCAGGCTGCTGAGTGAATAGCATGCCTAGACTTTGAATCAGATACAGTATTTAAGGTATCTTGCCTAGCTTTCATGTAAAACACTCAGAATAGGAACATTACAAGAGAGACATAAAAGGCGTGAAAGCTGAGATGAGTGTAGCAGGAGGCCTCAGGCAACACAGGAGGGAGCTACGTGTCTTAGCTGACATAGGAGAGCACAGGAAAAATGGAATATAGAGGGGACTAGTGGGAGAGGGGGAAGAGAACCTGGGAACCCTGCAGTATTGGCTTTATGGGATAAGAAGATGAAACCAATACAGAAAATATAGAAGATCCACAAAACATGGGGGAAAAAAATGGAAGAGCGGAGGCTTTCTATGTCTTGCTACACACAGAACTATCTCATGCAGATCCCCCATAACAGAAGATCAGTGGAGCACTTACAAAAAATGTGGGAATACCTGATCAAGCACCAAAGTACAGACTGTTAACTCCTGTAAAGAAAAGCAATGGAGTACATCTCAGGAGAGTGGAAGTGTCCATGGATGATAGGAATAGACAATGCTCACTTGTGTAAATGAAGTTTTAGTAGGTATTTGGTTGCTATGGATTTTATGCAGGTGATCTACTTCCTTTTCCATTTTTGCTGATGTTGCCAGCTTTACTGTGACAGTCACTGCAGGAAGGAATACTGTTCTGCTTGAGGAACATCAGAATGCAGGGACAGAGTACAATGTCCTACAGAAGCCTTCTGGTAGGAACCCTTTTTTTGCTTCCATGTCATCAGGTAGCTCAGTTCCCCATTGCTCTGACCACCAAATGCTGGCATAGGGGAGCACAGGGGGAGAAGCAGTACCGCTGGGCTTGTTCTGTTGGTGATGGGTCAGTAAATCCCATGTAGTTGAGAAGTTCATGTGAGGGTAATAGGGCAAGCTGGTACCTGAGGGCTTCCCATTTCACGCTAGTCACAGTCTTGGCAGCCTGTGGCTTCTCCAGTGTAGGTGGTAGCAGTGAAAGCTCAAGCACCTTTTTCTGCCCATCTTGAACACAGGTGCTGATAAAGGGGCTCACCTGAGCAAGGCTGTGGGAAAGGAAGAAGAGGGCTTTGCACAGTGGTTTTATATGTTCATACAGTGCTCTGGAAGCCTCAGGGATAAAGCATCGCACTCCTCAACCCGAGACACCATAGTGCAGAAAGACTTATTTCTTACACGAAATGACTAAGAAATACAAATATCTTTTCTGCCTAATGAGTAAGGCATAAGATCATATAATTATAGAATATGCTGGAAGGGGCCCAGAAGGATCATCAGTCCATCTCCTGGCCCTGCACAGGACAGCCCCAAGAATCACACCACACACCTTGAGAGCATTGTCCAAACGCTTGTTTGATGTGGCCATGATTTTTTTGCTATTAATGTCATGGGGTTTTTTTACTATTAATGTAATGATTAAAGGCAAAGAAGCTGTTTATTAAAGGCAAAGATGTTTTGGGGTTTGGGCTTGTAATACTTTGTGATTAGTATTTTTTTCCCAAGGCTGCTTTTGTGAAAGCAAGCCAAACCTAAGACGGTGTAAGGATACGTCAGTCACTGCTCTGTTGAATCCCAGAATCTCCCGGCATTTCCAGTCACACTTCGGGAGACAATTAGGAATCCCAGCCCTGTTGAAATGGTTGATGCAACTGTAGGCAGGAGTGTGGCAATGTAGATTGTAATTGGGAAAGGCGCCGGTGGAGGTCAGTGTCTCCCAGGGACAGCTCTCCCGGTCCCGCGGCACAGAAGGTGCCCCCGCAGCCCTTCCCTGCTCCGCCTAAAGACGCGTCTGCGGCTCCCACCCGCCTGGTGCTCCCCGCTTAACTTCATTTCCCTTCTCTCCATCGTTTCAGGGGTGTGAGCGTGAGCTGTTCAGCCTTGATACTCAGCCTTGTCACAACAGAAGTGCTGCTGGATCTGACCAAGAACAAAACTTTCCAGAACCTTTGGGATGGAATGCAGGTTTCAGGAGTCTCCAGAGTCATGCAGCACATGAATGTGGCTGTTTCAGGTTAACTATATGCCTCTCATCCTGTGTGAATGCAACGAAGATCAGCCCCTTTGCACGGTATTCTTTAGGCAGAGATTGAGTTTTAAGATTCCACCAAAAGCCAGACCAATTTTACTAAGGACATAAGCAAGGCCATTGTTGTAACACTGAAGCCAAGCCAGAAACCCACATCTTTGGTTAGGAGGGAAAATCACGTGGTTGAAACCTAATTGTTGTTTTATCTGGTTTGCTAAATGTCTGTCAATATTTGTTCTGTTTCTCCTGCATGTGTTTGTGCCTGCAGTATCAGAAGTGCCAGGAGAGCTGGACTTTCAGTTTCACATGGACTTTGAGTGAAAGGGAGAAAGGTTCCCTGGTTTTGTACACACTACAAGTGCAAGCTGTCCCTTCAAAGGTACATAGCAGGGTACTAAAATATGTAAAGGTAATTGCCAGCAGAGTCTGGCTGCCTGGCTGGGGACAGCTGCTTTAGAGACACACAAACTCTCACAAGCACATGGAGAGCCCAGAGGAGAAGGAAATGGATGACCGCAGCTGGATGAAACGTGGCCAAGAAGGGAAAGGCTGGAAAATTCAGGCTGTTTAGGCCAGAGAGGAGAAGTGTGAGGAGAGACAATGTTGCAAAGGAGGAAATGAGTCTTTTCTGCTGCATGGACTCAGTAACAGGCTTGAACTGCAAGCAAAAGTTGGGTACTAGAAAACTAGTTTTCCATGGAAAGCAAGGAAATGTGTTGGGATGTACAGAAGGGCTATAAAAAAATCCAGTGCTCACCCTGGAAAAAGCAGGTTAGACAAATGGTTGTGGCATAGTTGATCCTGCTTTGGCCATCAGGAGGGCCACAGACCCTCTCAAAGTCCTTCCTGGCCTGTTTCTATCATCCATTGATAAGCCATAAATCCTATGAGTTTCTTACCTCAGGATCTATTGACAGCAAAAATAGTTTTAATCAATGACTCTTTGTGTTTTGTTTTCTTTTCTTTCTTGCTTAGATGGGTGTCTTTTAAGGGTTAAACTTTCTAAAGTATTCAGGTGTCTTGGGGTGCCTCTGTGATGTGTATCCCCTATCATGACTCTCTGCCAAAAAATTAATTTTGTGTCTTTTTCTGTGCCTTTAAACTGAGCTTGAGAGGGGAGAAAAAAAAAAACCAAACCAATTTTTCAAAGCAGTTCCCAAGGACACAGAGATAGAGACTCCTCTGCGTTCCCCGGCTGCAGGAGCATGGAGGGAGCACCCTGCTTGCTTTCTTCAGCCAGCTTTTCGGGGGTTTTTTTCCCTTTTTCTCTGGCATGTTTCCTGGGACTTTGGGTTTTTGCTTTTTTTCTCTTCTGGACTGTTTCAACAACATCAGAACACATCAGGAGAATTTTCCTTCAGGTCCAGAGGTGGCCTATGGCCTACAGCCTCACCGACCCAGCTCCGAGGAGAGAGACCGCATCTACAGAAGGACTCTGAAATCTTACCAGGTTTTTCTCCACTGTGAGAGATTTTATTATTTAGCATTATTATCCTTTTCCTGTGTGTTTGTTAAAATAAATAGTTTTTATCTCTTTCACTTAGAGGAAAAATTCTTTTTCCTGAACCTGGTGGGGGGAAGGGTGGTTGTAACCTGGTTTTCTCTCAGAGGATATATTGCTAGATTTTGGCCAAATGGGCACATCAGGCAATTTATCTCCTAGACAAATAAGTGGAATTCTTCACCCATCTGAGTGTTAGTGGGAATTCCTCATTATGTGCCGTTGAGGTGTGTGTTTATACATTTATTTCAAAAGATTGTCTGAAAGGTAAGAACAAACCCAAAATCATCCTTTCTGTCCCCACAACTTACGCACGCATATATTCCAAAGAAGACAAAGAGATTGGGAAATAATATCATGAAATAAAGCCTGTGTCATTCCTTTTTCTTCTATAAGGGATGCCCACTGCTGTAAATCATTTTCCTTGGCTACCTCTTGAGCAGGGTTGGATGATGGGAAAGCTGTAGAGCACAGATCTATTGCATGCAACTGAGCTGAAATCCAGCACAGCTGCAGCATGAGAAATTTGGAGTCACAGTTGCTCATTTTTTGACCATTTTTCTTGTCCTGTTCTGTACAGAAGTTGGTTTGGCAGGGATTAGGTAGAATAATCCCTCTTATCTACATGCTTCAAAATTTTGTCTGTCACAGACACAAGATCCTGGCACTGCTGTAAAGAAAAGAGAGGCTCTGCTACTTCTCTATTCCTGCACTTACCTGCAGATCAGAAATAAGGCAGCTTCCTCTAGGTGATCAAGATTTAATTTTGCAATTTTCCATTGCAAAATTCTTACACTTGTTTTACTACTCTAGAAATACGAGATTCACAAAGAGTGTTCTCCATATCATCTTCACAGGCAAGTGAAAATCCTTAAAAGGGAAAAAAAAAAAAAAAACAAACCCACGTTAAGTTTGGGAAAAAAACAGTAAGACTGGATGTTTAGTTGAAATCTACCAGGCCAGCTAACACTCATCCCAGCACAGATACTGTAAACTGCCATGCACAGGTATGGGAAACAGGTTAGGAGAACCCTAGGTGGGAACAAGAGGGAGGAATCATTTCCCTTGTGGGTAAAAGTCAGAGTTGTCTTTGACTCTCTCAAAATTGGTGGTATGAGAATTCCTTCATCCCTCCCGCTCTAATCAAGGAATGTGTCATAAGTACATCTTTTATGAATTGGATTCATTGTTCTGGCCTCCTTGCAAAGTGCTGTGAGTGCCATTACTTCAAAATCCTAGATAAAAAAAATATAAGGAATAGCTACATTTTATTAGGAAAAAAGTGTCTGTTCACTTAGTATCATGTAAAACAAAAAGACAAACAGGCAGAAGGGTTTCTGATTTGTGTCTGGGCTTTTGATTAGAGGTTACTAAGCAACACTAGGCCTGATCTTAGCCCTGCATTCCTCCTTGGAATGCAGTGTCTGTTAACACTCAGGTCAAAACTGGGCTTATGTATACATTCTGCTGACATCAAAGGCATGCATTGGTGCAAATGAAACAGTGATTCCCTGATTTTCAGGGAGAGGTTAACCCAAACACACACTTTATTGAGCATGGTTTGGTGGGTGCAGCTATCATTCTGCCCAATATTGGCATGCATTTCATTTCAACAGCTGTATTTCCCTCCTTTTGTTCTTCTTTCTTGTCTGCTTCCTCCCATACCATGCCCTGCAGCCTCTGTGTTCCTGTTAGTGATGCTCATTCCTGTTCATTCCTCAGTTACAAGGCCTACAAGGATATGTCCTCATAGAAATACTAATGCAACAATTACTTGGATGAATTACACTGAAATAATGTGAGACTTACTCACAAGTGTTCCCTAAACACTTTTCCCAGGCAGTTTTCCATCACCCGAATGATGCTGCTCTCAGCCACAGCTCACTAACCTGCCCCAAGGCCTAAGCAAAAAAAAAACACCCAATCAACACGGCAAGGTGCCCCTTTGGGATTTGGAAGAGCACAAAACAACTTCAGTGCAGACAGTCTTCTAGAGTTGTTCAGAAGGAAACATCTTCCCACAGTTCATTGGGATCCCAGGGTAATTCATCCTAATGGAGTGAAATAGCAATGGGATATATCCCCAGAAACCCCAGCAAGTGCTGACATGGTAACTCCTGTAGTGCTTTTGGAGTGGCTGCCCTCACCAGTTACATAAATTAACTCAGCAAAAACTGCTCTTACACAGAGAAAACCCTTCCTGACAGGATTCTTATGGCCATTCAGATAATTTCTCGGGACCCACCTTTCTTAATATACCTCTGTAAAATGAAGAGCTGAGGAGAGGAAGGTATAAATTATCTGTTTGTGACAACTTACAAATATCAGCATGTTCAATATGACGGAGCTGGCTGTTGGTGACTGCTCTTTCCTATGCCAAGTGTGTGCTGCTAGTGACCTGTATAAAACACACTGAATTCAAAACAATTTGTAACCATTCCATAAAGTTCTAATGCCATTGGTATAACAGCTCTTTGCAATTTAACAAAGAGAAAGCCCATGGGCTAGAAAAGTGCCCCCTCACTGCTAATAAACTTGGATTAAATGCATACGATTTAATTAACTCAATTTCATAAAGCTGCATTCTGGTTTTTGCTTGTGCAGCTTGCATGCCAGAGAAACGCACTGGCAGGCCCCCAAATAATAAGCAAATACAGAATATTCCAAGGTTGGGCTTGTGCCACCACCAGAGCAGGGACAGCCAAATCTGCAATAGAACTGTCTGCAAACTGCTGGAGGAGAAAAACAGTGCCAGGGCAAAACCCTTTAAATAAAATCCCAGGATCACAGGTCCCACTGCAGAGCTGTGGGTTGAGAGGTGGGGGGGATTCAGCTGTCTGGATAAAGGAAAAAACAGGACTTTTCAAGAAATCTGTTATGTTCTTGTATAAAAAAAATAAAGCTTATTTTCTTCTGATATTGTTCTCAGGACAGCTACGTGTGTCAACATGTTTGTCAATGTATTTGTCAATTTGTTTTTATTCGTTTGCTTGTAATTCAGCCTGAAGTATACATCCAACATGGAAAAATAACGAATGGAAAAATCAGAGATTTGATAACTTTTATTTGGTAAAGTTAGACAAAACAATAATCAGGAATTTAGAGGGTAATTGTGAATAACCTTAACTAAACTTAACCATGACTGCTTCTGCCTGTAACAGCATTCTTCTCTGTTAGTTTTTTAGTAAACTACTTTTCATTTACAAGTTTTAAACACTGGCATAATTACCAAGGAAAAGCTTTTAGACTGACTGCACTTTCAGGTGAAAGTACAATGAGATAGTCTTTAGTCTTTGCTCTGAAAAATAGCTATTCTTTTTTATACTAATTGTGAATTCAGGTTGGAAATACGTGCTGGTTTAGTTATGCTATAATTAAATGTGCTCAATATATATTATAGTAAATACACTATAACTGGGGGGGATATTTTTAAATTATATTGATATTTGCATTTTTCTAGCACAAAAAGAGGATCATACATTCCATAGTGTCAGATGAGTGACTCTGGTCTGATTGCGGCAAATGCAAGGTACTGTCTTGTGTTTAAAGTTACACCAGGTCATATCACTTCAGCTTTACCACGGACTAAAATCATTCATGTGGGTTGTTTTCATGGCTCACTTGGTCCATAGTAACTTGCTAAGCCATGATGATTCAGTTATGAATTTGAGCTTGAAGGGAAATGTTTCAGAGTACTCTAATAGTGCTGCAGCTGTGAGAATACAAGGATAGGTTTTACATTAACAAAAACCCTAACAAATAGCACCATCATCTAGACCAGGCCTGCAAGAGAATGTTAAGCAGTGGGTGTGAAATAATGCTCAAATAAATGAGGACTGAAGAGAATCAGTGCTGGTTAGGGTGCAACTGATGGCCAGCCTGGAACTCAGCAGTGTTCCTTAGTGCTCACACGAATGTTTCACTTTAATCCAAAGAAAGATGAGTTTTGGTTGAGGAAAGTGCCCTCATTTGGGAATGCACTTCAGCATGTGCTTGGATTTCACCAAAAGCACTAGGATTCAAGTTTGAGCTTAAAACTGAATATATGCCTACATGTTTTCCTGCATGGGGGACACTGATTTAAAGGCTGCAAACCATGCAAGTTAACTTCTTTTGAAAGCCACCAAGGCAGTACTGAAGAAGGAAATGAAATTAAAACTTAAAAACGAAGGAGGTATTTGGGCCATTGTGTTTCAAGTTGAAAATTGTGGTACTCAAATTGGAGAATCACAGTGAGATAACACAAGAATGACAGAAACTCGCTAATGTCAACAAAGATGAATCACCTCTGGACCAGGAGGAGGGGCAGAAAGGAGTAGGATTGCCCGAAGGTAACCTAATACTGATTAGCATGGCAGAAATCACAGCCCTGGGAGGGGACCATATGATGTCAGACTGCTTTTGTATGATGGACTAGTCCCTAATCAGAGCACATGCAGAAATGCATTGGTTATACAATTGAAAGCTGACAAATGAACAAGTTATTGTGCAGCTACAAACTCTCCAAAGAGGGGTGCTAGCTTTGGGAACTATGGCCTAGCACCCCTCTCTGTGCAGAGCAGTATTAAAGCTGAAAGGTGGATCTCAGCTCCATGTGCTCTTTGGCTCCTGTACTCTGAGAACAGACCTTACCCCTCTTTGAGAGTTAACAGTGATATCACAGAGATCTGCTGCATCTCAATGAAAGTATATTAATTGTATTAATTAATCTCAAGGTATTTTTTGATGATCCAGTTTGTCTACTGCTGGTCGTGTTTTTTAACCTGAGTACTGGGTAAATCTGATAAATTGCTTAATTTGGGATTGGAAGGAGGAAGTGGGGTCTTGGCAGTGCTCTGAGAATCTTACTTTCCCCATTGAACCTCACATGTGAACTATCCTGGCTACTCCAGATGTGTGAATAAATAAACATGGGAAGGGCAGCATCAGCTCCAGGAGTCTGCTCAGTCTTCCTGTTAAAGCTGTAACGTACTGGGATGTGTTCACATGTAGGGTGAACACTTACAGTCAATTACACTCAATTTATTATATTAGATATGCAGAGGAATGGAATAATAGCAGAGTCATATGGCAGAGGGGGTTTACCATCTGTTACCTGCCTTTAGCAGTGGACCAATTCTCAATGCAGACAACAATAAATAGGAGTAGTGAAAAAAAAAAAATGGAGTTTATACTTTTAAATTCCGAGCTGGGAATTTGACTCCAAATTCTCGATTTGCAATCACACCATTTTGTAAGTGAACTGAATTATTGTCCAGTATTTTACAGCTGAAAAGATTTGCTAGCAGGCTCTTATTAATTACATTTAATAGTCTTCTGTTAGAAGCCTGTGCAGAGTGTGCCAAAGGGTACAGGCTAAGGGAAAACATCCAAATAACGCAATTGACAGTAGCAGAATTGTGCCAAGCTCATTTTGGCAACCATTCATGTGTATACACTGAGACTTTTGTATTTAAAAAAACCATATCTGTGCATAAATACTAACCCCTGAAACACAGCTGAGGAGAGACACGTGACAAACACTCTCAGGCAGCATAAGTCAGGCAGCTAAACCTGAAACCCGGGGACTAAAACTTCTATTCAGGAATTTTATTCAGCTATTAGTTAACAGTGTCACCCTGGGTGAGGTGAGGCTCCTCAAGAACCAAAATGCCACTTCTATGCAACCACAGCACCTCATTCTTCATAAAAGGTACAATTTAGCCTGAAGTCAAACCTACCACAAAGCCTCATCTGCTTCTAGAAACCAGAAATATCTCCACATGCTTCCCTAATGGCCATCTGCAGTTATGCTTTCTATCCACATTGTGGGTTTTTTTTTTGAACTGTCGTAAATTAAATTTGCCTTCTCAAATCTCAGGCCTTTCTGCCTCTGTGCTGCAACCATCAAAGTTTGATTTATTTAGGGAAATAATCAGTTCTGAGTAATTTTGTGAGAGCTTGTGAGATCTGTGACATAACAAAATAAATATAGCATTTGCACTGCTGCAGCTGCTTTGGGAAACTGACTTTCTAGGATCAGTTGATATCCCTCATTCCTGCTTTTCCTCCTTCAGTTCACTGGGGATTGGTATGGGGTGGGGAGAAGTTGTTTGCAAAACAGACCTTGACCTTGTCAGCAGCAAACAAATGCTACTGAACAATCACTCAAAGGCCATTTTGGGATTTTTTTTCAAGAATTTTGGATTGGGACTGCATTTGCAAATCTCATTTACTACCATGACTATTCCAAGATCTTATAAACTAGATTCTTAAACTCAATCTACCTAATGATAGTTCAAGTTTTCCAATTCCTATTTCTGACCTCCATTAAAACTCCTCCTAAATATCCTCACATATTTAGAAATAGACTCTAAAATTTTAATATTAACAGGTGAACTAACAGCACCCTTACCCTTTAGAATTCTATTATAGTAAAAAAAAAAAAAAGAGACATGCTTTCTTAATCAAGATATGCAATCATAGAGAAGAATGGTCTTGAAGTGAAATATTTTATAAATCTATTTGATAAACTGAACGGTACTAACAGATTTTGCATTTCCCTTGCTTTTAATTTAATAACTTCAATCCCATCTGTAAGCAAAGATAAACTAATTCCTCCAAACTAATCACAAGAGAATGAAACTCCTAGTAATACATGCACCTGCAAGTGCGTGTGCATAAAATGTAAAGTTATATTATTTCACATGTATTCACTTGGGGTTTTTTCAAATGTGTGTCTGGTTTTGACCACGTTATTTTAGTGTAATTTCAGAATGAAGATTTATTTGCTGTTGCATCAATGTCATGGGAAATCCTCAAACTGCCAAAAACATCCTTCCCTCCGTTTGACCTCACCATGTGCATTGGGACAGTTTGGTGATTTTGGCATCTTTTTACCATAAAAAGGGACTTGGAGTCAGGGACCTAACTTGCCCATGTTTTGCTGCTTTTCTACAGAAACAAGCCTTTTGTGATTATATTTAAAACTTCTGTATATCTCTACCTGTGAGCACTCCCTGCTCCTCAGTAGCTCAGGAGTTGCTGGCCAGTTTAACTTCACAGATACACATAGAGGTCTCAAAAACAAAGCATGTAGTTTAAGTGTCATTACAACATATAGAGATTCTAATAATTAACTTCTGAGAGTACAGTGTGACCTCAGACCTTACAATACACCTGAGTTTACCTGGGAAAGAAGAGAGACAAAGGGCAGGACTCTCCAGCAGCAGGAAAAGCACACAAGCCAGTCATGCATATGACAAATATGCAGGAGTACAAGTTCCTCTAGTTCTGGTCTTCCTTGAGTGGCCTGTAGGTGTACACGATGCTCTTTCTGGTCCCAGTACACTGCCTAGAAACCAGTGATTGTCAAGCAGGATTAAAGACTGGTCTGGCTTTGCTCAGCTGCTGTTTGGTGGCTATGGGCAGTGGTCAGGTATCCAGGCCATAGCTCTGCCACGGCACTTTCTGTGTGACTCTGCTCTGGACTTCTCCAAGTGACTTTTTGGTCTTGCACAAAGCTGAGTAGAACAAAGTTTACTAATGGATACAGTATAAATTCACTGGAGTAACCTAGCTGCTAATACCTGGGATTTATGTCCTTGAACTTGCTCTGATGGTGGGCTGAGAACAACAGAATATATTATATTTTGTGTGTTTATAGGCTGTTAAATCAATAAGCTGCTGGAGGGGAATCTTCCACATCATTTATAAATAATGGTAAGAGATGTGCTTTCAGCAGCACAGCTGTACATGCAAAGTGCCTCCATCGACTTCCACACTGTTATACATTTTGCTGCATGATTAATTTAACTCGTTCCCTCTCATGAACTGCCCACACCAACATTTACTGCTCTAACCAGAGACAGAGCTGTTACAAAGAACTGCCTTCCCAAATCAGCCTTTCTAATAACTGGGAAATAAAAGAAACTGTGAAAATCAGGAGACATATTAACATCAGAGCTTCTGGTCCACAGGCACCTACACCAGACTGCCCAGGAATGGATGCTCTCTGCTGACACAAAAAGTTCATTTGCACTCCTGCTCTTTCACAATATGTCAGGTTTCAGCTCCATCTCAGGTCTCCTCCCCTAGCTTTGTACTTTGGTGTTGAGGACTAAAAATGTTGAGTCATGTACTCCACACTCATCTAAATTTCTGACCCTGAAATTTTTTAATATTATTATTATTATTACTATTATTATTATTATTACTACTACTATAGCAAATTATGGCCTACAGCTGAACTCTGCTGGAAAGTCATGATGGAGCTGATGCAAGAAATGAAATGAGTCAGAAGCATGGGTGTGGGCACATATACTGCAATATTACTTCTGTACAAAATGAGAGGAGGAAGTATGGGTGATCACAGTTAACCAAGAAATCCTAGTTAGAATAATGAGCAAATTAATGACAAAATAATATCAGACTGATCAAATCCAAAAAGAGGTCTGAAACAATGACAATATAAGCATTAATTACTCAGATGTTTTCATGAATGAAGTAAAACTATGTTTCAGCAGATGAATGATGAAATTATTTAACTGAAGTTATCAAAGTAGTTAAGTTTTATGGAGCAGTTTTTCCAAGTAAGAGGTTTTCTATTCAGAGTCTCACCACCCTCACAGTAAAGCATTTCTTCCTACTCTCTAATTTAAATCTACTCTCTGTCAGTTTGAAGCCATTGCCCCTTTTCCTGTCACTCCAGGCTCTTGTAAATAGTCTCTTTCCATCTTTCCTGTGGGTTCCCTTCAGATACTGGAAGGCCATAATTAGATCACCCCAAAGCCTTCTCTTTTCCAGGCCAAACAATCCCAATTCTCTCAGCCTTTTCTCACAGCAGAGCTTCTCCATCCCTCTCCTACCCACTGATGAATACATTGAATAAACAAAACAAGTTGTACTGTCAAGTCAGTGAGACACATTCCTTTGCTTTTCACCTGAAGTTCAGTTTTACCTCATTCACACTTTTCTGACACCGTACAGAAGCTACACTGGGCAGGTCTAAATGTCAGTCAGTAAATTTGTATATTTTCCTAATACAACATGAATTCTTATCCTTCTGCTGAGTGGGAATTAGCCAGGTCCTGGAACTCATGAAAAACAGGAGGATGAGCAAAGATGAGTTTAATTGCTCATTTTATCAACCTCTGCCCAAACATTAGTGCTCATTTCCTCATAGCAACTCCTTTTGTAATTGAAGTTACTTTGACAATAGAAAGGTTCCTCGTTGATCTAGTGACCCAATAAACCTCAACAAACAAGGAGCTTCGAAACACCATCAGCAGCCATTTCTCCTCCAGCATTTTCCCCCAACATTAAAAGACTGTTTTGTGTGAAGCAAGCAAGCCTGTAAGATTTTGTGCTTAATAAAATACATTTATGCAGACCTGCTTGAACGCTCTCTTAATAGATAACCCCACTTCCCAGTAAAGGTCCACATTCCTCTTGATCTTTGTGTTTGCTTTGTCTCAATCGGTACCTTTGGCTGGCAGGGCGAGCACCAGTAGCTCAGCAGAACTTCGCTTGGCTGTGTTTCATACCTGGTTCTTACTCATAAAGGTTGTCTGGGAAAGTTTGTAAACATGAGAAATAGCCATTAGACATGAGGATCACATTACCAGTCTGACTAATCAAGGAAGTTCTTGCCGGGTTAGGATGAATAACAAAGGGCACAGAGGTATATTTAGAAAGTAAATACATATGTATGATGAGTTACATACATTTCACAAGCAGCAAAACTGAAAAGTTGGTGAAAGAACCAGTTCTCACAGGACTCCACCCAGACAAAGACAGCAAATAAGCAGCAACGTATGATGGAGCAGGCAAATGAAATCAAGGCAAACACACCCAGCCTGGGTTACTTTCAGCATTTATATGATCATACTTTACCTAAATGGATTAAATCGATTTATAGCACCGTGAAATATGAATCTAACTAATAAGACTATTTAATAATTATTTTTTGAGACAGGAGTATGTTCCAGTGCAGAAGTTTTCCACTGGGACACAGGGGTGCACGTAGGCAATATATTCAAGCTTTCTAGAGGAAACACTACATACAGTAGGAATGAAGTGAAAATTTTTTTATAATTTTAATTCTCTATGGCACCTCCTCCTCTGTCCCTTCCTTCTTTTGTTTTCTTCCTGTACATTCTGATCGCCGACCTCTCTTTACTTTCTCACGTTTTGATTCTTCTCCTGATGTTCTGGGCAGCACCACCAGAGAGAACGGGGGAAAGAAAAATAAAGAAATAAAAAGGGGAGGGGTGGGGAAGGACAAAAACAACCCAGCCTTGTCTCTGCTCCTGTTATCTGGTGCTAATGATGCTCTAAAGAGCAAATTCCTGGAGTTCCTGTTATTGTGAACAGCCCAGCTGCGTGGAAGAGGCTGATAGGAGCCGCCCCTCTTCTAATGATGCTTATTTTAGCTGGATCGCGGGAGCAGCCACCTGAGTGGGAAAGCCAACACAGCTGCTACCAATGACGGCGAGGGGCTCAAGGGTGTGTTACTAACGCCAGAGCCTGAGTGGCAGTCCGAAAGCACGGTGATCCCCGTTAATAGATGGAAAATAATGCGCGGCAGGTACTAGCGCGTTTCCCTTGATGGCAGACCAAGGCTGCGTTTTTAACCCTCCAGCCACGCCGCTGACCTCCTTTTCCTCCGTGTCGGGAGGAGGGGCAGGGAGCTGACGGATGCTAATGAGGTGCTGGGTTACCCTAATGTCCTTATTCTGGTCAGGGTTACTGAGACACGTGGAGGGGGAGCCACTCCATGCCTTTTTAGCAGATTATTTTTAGCCCACGCAGATTTATAAAAGCACATACAGCAGAGACTGTCGTTTTCTTGTAGATCAGCTAGCTCGCTAATGAACCTCTGAGGTGGGAATATCGTTGTTTACCCTGATCGGAAATCAGAATTCCCGGGAAGGCTCACATCTCATTATCAGCACCAGAGGCAAATAGCGGCATTGTTATTCCATGGATTGCACCTTTTCAATGGCTGAATTGCCAGCCCGAGGCTGTGTCTGGGTGCGCAGGGGCGGGGGAAGGCGGGTGGGGGAAAGGCTTTGCCTCAAGTCCTTTGGTTTCGGGCTGTTCCAGTTGTTTTCCTAGAGGATGAGAGTGCTTTGGCAGGCTGTTGAAGTTTTTTGTCTGGCCAGCTCTCTCTCTCTCTGTATACTGAGCCCCGTGTAGCCACTGCACGCTGACCTCTCAACGAGATGGTTTTGTGGATGTGGAAAAAAAAAAAAATCCATTGTGGCAAAATGTGGAAAATTGCTTAATTAATTCACGTGGTCAACATGGATATTTTATTTTCATTCTGTTATTCTTCTCCACCAAGCTGTTAGTTACTAGCCCTTGTGGTGGGTTTTCTTTCTTCCCCCCCGCCCCCGAACCCTGAACAATGAAATGTGATTCAGAGTTCATTTTGCTAATCAGTCCTCCTTTGACCAAAAAGTACTTTACAGAGGCTTCATCCAGCTTGGTGGTATCAGATTTCAGTGTGAAAGTGTTACATTCCTGACTGCCCTGCACTCTCTTTGTCTTTGATTTTGTCTGGTAAAATAAATGGAATATTTAGAAAGACTAACCTCATTCAGAAAAAAAGAAAAAAAATCCAAACAAATAAACAAAACACAGCAGGGGGAAAAAAAATGAAACAAGAATTTAAGCCATTTTTTTTTACATCCACTTTTCCATCCATTATGTTAATTTTCTTTTATTGCTGCTGCCCTACATTCTTTTCCTTTTTTACCTTTGATTTACTTCAGGTTTGATTCTACTTCTTGGCTTCTGGTTTTAGCTGAAAAAAACCCTTCTGTATGTCTCTGCAAAATCACAAAACCCTTTTTTTCCTTTTTGGTATATATATAAAAGTTAGTCTGGAAGACAGTTACTCTGTAACTTTCACTTCTTGCTGTAGTTCATGACAGAAGTAGCTCATGCTGGAAACGCTGCTCAAATCATTTGAAAATCTTAAAAGCACTTTGGATTTTTATATTTTTTTATTTATTTACCTTTTATAGCATATAGCTAAAGCCCGCATTTTTACATATATCGTTTATTTTAAATGCTTTTTCACTGCCTTTAGTCTTGTCTGTAATTGTCTTTTTCTGAAGGCGCTCGAGGGGGACGAAGACCATTTGCATCACTGTAGCTTTTTGTCTGAGTGCAGTTGCACTGGCACAAGATAGTATAATTAGGGTGCCACTATAAAGTGACAAAAATGTTGACTAATTCTTAGAAGAAAAAGAACTTAAAAACCAATATTTGCTATGAACTCCTGACATACATTTGAAAACCTGAAGGAGTCTTTTATGTAGGCAGTGAATTCTTAACATAAAAAAAAAATCCCCCTGCCCATATTAGTAGTGATAGTAACAACAAAAAAACCCCAAAACAGTAGAGCTTCCTTCTATTTTGAAAGTTACATTTATAAAATAAGTAGAACCACATTTTGATTCATGTACACATGACACATTTGATTCATTTTTGATTCAGAGAATCCCTTTGTTTTGCATGCAATAGAACATTTGTGTTAGCTGTTTGTTGGTTTGGTTTGGGTTTTTTTTTGGAAGGATGGGCTTCTTTTACGTTTTTAAAGGCTGTATTTTTATTATCTTCTTTTCCTCTGCTTTTGCCTCTTAATTTTTCCTTAAACAACCTCACTTGCTTTAGAGACACAATTAAGAACCTCAAGACCTTCAAAAAGGGGCTTTTTAAATGAATTATTCAAACTATTATAATATTTAAAAAAAAAAAAAAAGGTTTTCTTTTCTAAGCATCCCTCCTGGTCTTTCAAAATTGAAGCTGGCATCTGTGTTGGCTTGAATTTAAATGGTCCCTGCAGGCTCTTTAACTCAAGGAGTTATTTTATTCATTTGATTGTTTCTTATTTCTTCCCGGAGGGTAACTACAAACCTAGCTCTTGTATTTGTTTACTTGCCTCACTTTGTTAAAAGATTATGTCTTCACCAGCGCTTACGAATTTATTAGTGCTTAAAATGCACTCAAATTGTCGAACAGTTTGCCTTTATCACTGTATTTTACCTGGAGCATTTTGTGCTGTGATTGTTTCCCCTGTATCCCTAACAATAAGCCCTCTGAATGAAGAAATGCACCGAGTGAGCTGAGCAGAGGATGCAGGGAAGTGTCAAACATTATTTGTCTGGCTTTATCTGCTCCTATTAATGTAGCCTTCATTTGTATCGCCTGCGGTCAGCATTTCCCAATACAAGGGATTCTAGCTGGCTACCTGACCTCCCCATCTACTAAAGTATGTTACTGACACTTTGTTTAAGGGGGTCAAACCCATCTCCTGGGCTGTGTTTCCTCTCCCTAGCTCCCCCATGCCCAATCCGGTGTGTTCCTCCCCGGCACAATGGAAGGATGCGCTGCATTCCCCAGCCAAGCCCGAAGAACCTCTGTTCCATCTGCCCCCTTCCCTCTGCTACTCCCGGTGTCCAGCATTGGCCCCATGGTGGTGCCAGCGGATTTTTGAGGGGTTGTGTTGGAAAAGGATTCCCTGAGAAGACCTGAGCTAAAGAAGAGGGAGATGTGGTGCAGAGTTAGACCGGGGGGCCCCTGAGTGTTTGTTCAGCATCGCTGAACTGCACCTACCCCTGTCACACACAGAGAACAACCTCCGGAGACCAAAGTCTGTCTCTTCTAAAATATCTTCCTGAATCCTATGCCTGTAATTACTGTGGCCAGAGAGGGAGAATGGGTGAGAAAACCATCACTGGGGATGTTGGAAATCCTGGGATGAGCTTTGCTCTGGTTCTTCAGCCTGCCTTCTCCCAGGGCTGTCCTCAGCTGGTGGCACAGCAGCCACATGGGCAGCTTTCTCCATCCAGGAAGTTTCATAGGGTCATAGTGCATTTGTAATGCAAATAAAACAAGTGTCATAATCTCTGAGTCTGAGTTTCCAGCCAGATCAGCCTTTGATATTTATAACCTGGCTGTGTTCTGCTCAGCATTAAAGTATTTGATAGTTTTATAACCATGAACAAATATAAGAGACAAGCAGTGGAAACGTAAGAGTCAGCATCTGGTTCAACCTTTTCCCTCTCTGGCAAGAAAGAACAGCATTTCAGAGTTTTTCTTTGGTTTGTTTTTTCAGTATGTAAGTATCTCACCTGTGATCTTGAACAAACAATTGAAAAAAAAAAAGAGGGTTATATTTGTGCCAGTGTGGGCAGGTTTGAAGTATTTCTGGGATGAGTCTTGAACTAGATCCTGGAAAAAAACCACCTTTCTTTTTCGTAAAGGTAACAACACTGCCTGTGGCAGCAACAGATTGTTACGGGTGTCAGAGGAGGAACTGAAGGTTGGTGAGAGGAACTGCTGTGCTTGGGACATACATAAATACTGTAATATTCAAAATAGGCCACCCAGTTCCCATTTGTATGTGAGCAAAGAGACAGTGGAACATGACAGGGGCAGAGATACCCAAATATGAATTAGTGAGGGGAAGATTTTGTGGTCTTCACTTTAAATCCATGAGGAAAAACATAAGTCCATCAAAACACCAGGATTGTTTTGACTGTCTGAAGAGACACTAACCACTTCTAAACTGCTCTGAGAGATTTACACCTACAGAGAAAGGCAACCGATTTTATTATATTTATTTTATGATTATATTTATTTATTTTATTTTAAATAATTGCTGTGGAGCTTGATGGTAAGGTTTTAAATTGCAAAGTATCTGCTTCTTACATTACAGCAAAATCTTGTAGATAAGATGCTGCCATCATTTTTTGCCCAGTTCAGCCAGCTTCATCACTTTGACAATGTTTCCTTTTGTGTCTTTCCACTATTTCCTTTTTCTCAGGGTGTCATAAAAACTACTTGCTTTGGTCCTGTGTTGGTCAAGGCTTTATATAGATAATTTTCTTACATTCTTTCAATTTGTTCACCTTCTGGGTCTCTGCCTTTTCAGGCAGCATCATCTTTTATTGCACATTACACCTTTTTGCTTTCTCTTTTGATTATGAAAGGACATTGATTTGATTATCAAAGCAGCATCAAAGGACACCTACCACTACCCCCCAAAAAATGGTAAGTTAATTTATTCTACATCCTTGCTTAAAGGCTGTCTCTCCCAGGAAACATGTCAGTTTGCTAGTAAGTAGGCAGTTATGTGTTATTACTTGTATCATAATCATCTCCTTCCATCTGCTTCATATACACCTTAGAGGCTCTTAGTATTTTCTCCTACTAGACATCATTTAATTCTTTGCATGCAATGTCTAAATGACAAATCTGTGCCATACCTTCAGTTGTTTTGGTTGGTTGGTTTTTTCCCCAAAAAAAGGTATTCTTTACTTGTAGAGAGAAGTGGGGTCTCCATATTTCTGGTCAAAATTTATAAATACTTGGGTTTAGTTCTGATTTGTCTATGCTTCTAAAGGATAATACATGTAAAATACTTAGCTTCAGGCCAGCTAAAGCAAATTATAAACATTTGCTTACAAAAAAAAAGGGGTAGTTTATAGAGCATCCTGCCCTGCTCACCTCACTAAAATACCCCCACCCCAGCCTTCAGCCACTAAAAGTTACACAGAAAAAGCAGGAATAAAAAGAAGGTCTGTTGTCCTTCCTTCCCCTTTTTGGTCATTTGTTTACCCTGAAGCTGATGAGATGAGAGCATTTTGATTTTGCAGATTTCAAGGTGTAAACTAGAGAAGCTTAGCTAAGGCGACATTTATTGTTTTGTTATTTCTACTGTTGGAGTCATAACCTCCAACAGAGAGAAAAGAAAGACATTCAGAATAGTACCATCTTAACTGACAGACAAAAAACATACCAGGAGGCTACACCCTTAAGAAGGGCCTATTATGAAATAAAGTCACACTTAAATGACAACCTGGTTGCAATGCCAGGTCCATTATCATTGGAGTAATGTTCCTTTGTGGTAAAATGAAAATGCCATATCTCCACCAAGACAATTTATCTTGAATAGTTTACCTTTATCTGGCTGGTTCATGATGACAGATTAATTGCACACCTTTTAGAGCACTAAAAGTAAGCACTTGCTTTGGAGAACAGAGGAGATGTTACTTAGGACATAGATCAATATTTTGTTATGCATATGTACTGGATGACACAGCCGTGACCCATAACTGGAACCTTCTAGACTGCCCTGTAGCACAAATGGACAATAGTATTCATAATTTTGACAGTCTTTTAATAGCAGATTTACCTATAATCATACAATTGTTAAGGTTGGAAAAGACCTCTAAGTTCAAGTCCAGCTGTCAACCTACTACCACCACCATGCTCACCACTAACCCATCAAGTATCCTCAGGGGCCATGAACACATTTTTTGAATACTTACAGGGGTGGTGACTCCACCACTTCCCTGGGCAGCCTGTTCCAGTGCTTGATAACCCTTTGTGTGAAAATTTTTTCCTAATGTCCAATCTAAACCTCCGCTAGCACAACTTGTGGCCATTTCCTCTTGTCCTGTCTCTTGTATTACCTGGAGGATGAGGTTGATCCCCACCTGGTGCACCGTCCTGTGAGAGGTGTTGCAGAGACATAGGGTTTCCCCTGGGCCTCCTTTTCTCTAGGCTAAACATCCCCAGCTCCCTTGGCTGCTCCTCCTCATTGTGCTCCAGACCCTTCTCCAGCTCTGTTCCCTTCTCTGGACATGTTCCAGCACCTCAACATCCTTCCTGTGGTGAGGGGCCCAAAACTGATCACAGGCTTTTAGGTGTGGCCTAACCGGTGCCCAGCGCAGGGGAAAGATGATGTTCACTTTAGCTGATATAATAATCACAACCACACTTGTGCCTGACCTTTTTTGGGGCTGACAGCTTCCTGAGCCACCACAAGTTGCTGCCTGGGGGATGACAGGAAGCTACACCTTGCAGGGGGAACCTCTGACCTATCTGAGCCCTGTGGGAGCTGGGCCCTGCATTCCAGCGGTGCCAGGATTTCTTCTGCAGCCTGTGCTTAGGTGAAGTATTGCTTAGGTGAAATATCAAAAGCCATCATTGAAACTGATGTTATAAAAGTTTGCTTCTGAGCCTGAAAGGGGAAGGTCCCAAACCTCATCTATCATGATTCTTTTTCTCTTCCTCAATTGTGGGATTTGCCCAATCCCATCTCTCCAGTGGCTGCAAGGCACTGAACACCGCCCAAGAAGAAAGGAGTAGCAGCAGGGAGCAGTGAGAGCACAGGGGAAGGGAAGGGCCAGGACTGCTGCTTTTTGTGTCCCTGCAGACACAGCATCAGCCTTTGCTACCCTATACTGTAAACAGATCTCTGAACTTCCAGGGAGAGGTCATAAAATGCATTAAATTGTCCTACAAAATGGACCTTGCAGCTCCTATAATTTTCTCGCACTTCAGTGTTTCCCATATGAGGGGGGTAAAATAAAGTGTTTTGGCAACTGTAAGTTATTGATTTTAGTTTTTCATACTGTCCCTTTCAGACAAGAAAATATTTAATCATACAATTATTCAGATGAAGCAAATGGAGAGCAGAGAGATGAAGCAAACTGTTCAGAGATTTCAAAAAACAGCAACACTAAGACTCTGGATGTCCTGCCTCTTTGCTCTCCTCTCCATGTCAGGCCATTTAGCTTTGAACTCCTGAATACATTTTGCTCATCCTTCTGGAGCATTTCACTAATTGATGAAACATTAAAATATAATTCAGGATGACATTCATCACTGAGATCTGACTTAACAAGAGGCAATAAGCTGAAAGCATGGGAAAAAGGGGAAAAATGCTTTCAGTAAAAAACCTAAAGTATGTAATTTGAAAAGTAGTTTTATTTTTTGGTAGAGGACTACTCGCAGAATGTCCCCAGATACACCAGAATTCTGCAATAAGTGCCACATGCAATGAGCAGTGACATTGTTCTAGTCTGCTATCAGGTTAACAGTGCTAGACTTCCAGCTAGGTGCTACTTCCCTTGGGCAGGCACCTTTCACAGGCTCTCTGGGGAGCCATTCTACACAGGTTTCATTGTAAACAGATACCCAAGACTTCACAGAGGTGGTTAGCAGTAAAAATACGTATTCCATACATTGTCAGCGTTTTTTTCCTGGGCTAATGTGATTACAAAGCACTATTGAAACCAACCCAACCTGTTTATACACTAGGAAGGGAAATTACATAACCCTACCTACAAAAACGAAACAAACCACAAAAACCAACCAACCAACCAAAAAAAAAATCCCCAAAACCAAGTGAGATTTTCACAATGATGTGATGCTAAAAGATGCAGCAACTAAAAATGCATCCAAGTCAACCTGAAACACAAACTGGAACTCACCCTTACAACAGGACACTGTTTAAATGCACTGGATGGGAAAGAAAACCTCCACAAAGGACACCTGCTCCTATGAGAGGAGAGGGCTTCTCTTTGGGTCAGCAAGCAACACCCACTGCTGTCTCAAGCAGCCACATCATACATTCCCTTCCAGAAACTAGTGAAGTTCTGTACTAAAAGTTGTTCTACCTTTACTTTTACCTCCATGGGGAAAGGCTCCTTCAGAACATCCGACTCAGACACCAAGAAACATTACCCTGAATAAAAACTTTCCCTGTGCCAAGGTCCCTGCCGTACCCAGCGGGGTGTGGCTGCAATGAGGGAAGCAATGAAGGGCAAAGGGTGGTTTCTGTCACTCACCAGTGCAGCAGTAAAGGGGACTGCACGTGACCAGTACCCAGGTTACAGGATATGGAGGAGGAGGTGGCATCCACCTCAGAATCGGCTAGGAAAATTATGTAGTACAGCCAACCAAAAAGTTATGAGTAAAATCCTTCTCCACACACCCCCAAATAGGCCGAATTAAAACAAAAAAACCAGAACAAACAAATATTTTTGAAACAATTAAAGTTAAGAGTATTTTTATTTGGCTCATTTTTGTGATTTCTGCAGGTCGTCTTCCCAGTCAACCAGCTGCAAACATGCTGATGCTTTAGAAGACTGAGCAGCACAAAGCTTCAATGAAATTGGAGAAAATTATCATTCTGCAATGACCTCGTATAGTGACAACAGGTATTCAGTGGAAGTACTGCCAGAATCTCTGTAACTGTGGGCCCCAACACACAGGTCCTCCAAACGGAGGTTATTTATTTTGTTGGAAACAACACTAGTTAACACTGAGCTACCTTTAAGGAGCTTGGCCGTAACAACTGTTGCAGTTACCCTAAAACACCTAAGCTCCCGTGACAAGCAGATTTTACAGCCCTGAGCTATCCATCTAGGCTTTCCCAGGGAAGGGGAGTGCCAGACACCTACACAAGAAACACGTCAGAAAGCAGCCAGCTGAGCACAGTGTGTCTCACCCTGGTCAAGAGTGAGAGGTGAAGTGTGAGACAAGGAGCGAAGGCATCTCAGCTACTGACTCCTAGAATAGCTGATGGACCTGAAATGGCACCTTCCTGCCTGTCCTTAAGCTCTCTTCACGTGCATGCTTCAGGCTTTGTAAGGAAGGGTAGTTTCCACAGATTAGAGTGAATCTTGCCTCAGGGGTTCTGGGATTTCATAGGGCTTTGAGTAGCTTGCTAGTGACCACGTAATGCCAGCAGTGCCAACCAGGAGAAACTTGGCTGCCTATCAGGACAGTGGCAGCTGAGTAGCAGCTCAGGAATTGTGGTAGGTACAGACACCAAAGAGGCTGGTAAGTGCTAAAGCACCATTTATAAATGTCTTGCACAAATAAAATAATCTGGAAGTTCATAATGCTGTCCAAGCCACCATCTGCTACTAGTTCTGTGCTATTAAAACTGACCTGAGTGGGATTAAGTACGAAAGTCCATTGCCTCTGGCATACCTGTGATGAACTTCCCATTCAATTGTACTCTCCAAAGAGTTCCTTCCAGTATCTGAAGGGGCCTACAAGGAAGAGAGAGGGACTTTTCATCAGGAAATATAATGATAGGACAAAGAGTAATGGGTTCAAGCTGAAAATCTTCAGCTCAGCTGCTGCTGATGCAATTCCTCATCACTTCTGCAAATCACATCTTTTTTTTTTTCCTTTTAAGGGAAGTGTTCTTCAATCATCACTGTGGTGAATACAAGCTCAGAAAAATAGTTTGCAACAGTACAGGCCTGTATTGTCTATTGCATTAATGTTCCAGCCAACAGACATTGCACTCTTACTGCCATCTGCATGAACAATGAAAATTCGAATACAAATAAATCTCAATATATAACTAAGAAAAGACAGCACTCATATTTCTATAAAGATGAATCACATGATGGACTCCTCTTCTGGACTTCAAACAAAGCAAATCTACTTTATGTTACATGGATTTTGCTTCCTTTTCACAGCAAAAGAATAAAGCTTTAAGCCTGGGTTAACTCTAACTACCATTGGTATGGGACTGCTCCTCCTCCTTTCTCCTTTCTCTGTTTCAAAATGATGCAAACATCTAATTAACTGCTGAGTGAAAATTATTGGAGGAAAATTATTTTTCTAAGCTTTAATATGCCATAGAGACAAAGTAAATTGCTGGCCTCTTAAAACGCCTTTGCTAAAAATTGTCTCTCCAAAAAGAGGAGCACAGCAAGGTGTGAATTTTACCCTGAGTACAACTGTCACTTGACTGAGGTGCTAAACGGGAAAGCTGTTATTTTAACTGGAAACGAGACTGGCTCTCAAAAACATTAACCCGAATTAAAGACAATTAAACCTCAGCTATCATTGGATAATTTTTCCTTTCCTTTCCTTACTCTTTATTTTCCCCAGCAATGGATTGTGCTTAGTTATCATTACAAAAAGGCTGTAAGTGCATGAAAGCTTAATTGGAAACAGCCCAAGGTTGTTAAAGAAAAGGCAAACCCCGGCCACGGGGTGCAATCCCTGAGGAAGCTGAGGTGAGGACGCGGGTGGTGATCCCTCACTGGACCTGTCCCAGTGGGGAGGTTGGAAAGCTGCTCTCAGGACACTGCTCTGGGCTCTGCCGTCTGGGACATAACACAAGAGCTGCACTCTAAGCTTTATTATTAAATACTCCGCGCTCTGTAACTTCGCCTTCCCAAATCCTTTGCTGTGACCATCCCAAGTTGATGAGAACTTAATGTAGACTATCTCTTGACTCTGGCAGCTATTTTCAGCATATCAGCCTGACTTGCCCCGGGCTGGTTTAACTAATGCTGATAAGGACAGTTAGTGCCGAAAAGCTTAGTAGGACAAGTGCCAGTTCCTCATATCGGGCAGGGATGCCAGTATAAGCAACGACAAAATTTATTTTGGAAAAAATGGTTGCACAAGTTAGACCTTCCTGTTCACACAGCTCTAGATGTGGTGCCAGGTTAAACTGATTCCAGTTGACTCTCAGTCCTTCCCTTTCCCTGCCTGCCACCCAGCCACTCCCTTTTTTTTTATGCTAGCTGGCATGCAAGCAAATAAGCAGGAAAACACTTCAGGGAGCTCAGCTGGCTGAAAACAAAAGGTCTTCATTTTGGGCAGCCTGGCTTCCCAAACTATCTTATCCACTGGTGTCCTGAGCTCCAGTGCCAGCAGAAGTACACACATGGGAGTTTGGGGCTAAGGGGAGAGCAGGACTGTGGCACCTCCAATTTAAATGACCAGCCTCCAGGTGGGTTCACACTGAACACCAACAGCCTGCGACAGAAATGGTCCTGTCCTCCTATCTCAATTCCCAGTCCTGGCCAAACACTCCCTCATGCCGACTCTGGCCTGAATTACAGAGCAAAGTGGTGGAGTTTGCTGATCCACCCCTTTTCCAGAAGAAAATATGTCCCAGAAATAAATGCAATCACTCCCTCCTAGAAGTTGAAATCCACACTCAAAGTCCCAAGGGTACTGTTTTCTCCTTCTCCTTATTTTTCTTCCCTATTTTTCTCCTCTTGCCTTTCTTGAGAGAGGTTGTTATCCATGATAGGAACTATACAGTCCTTTGGGGAATTTTGTCTCAGGTATTGTAGCGGCTGATGACAGCAGCTCCTCCTGTACAGGACAGAAACTGAAACAGAAAATAAGCCAGTTTTCCTTGTATGGCACGGACATGTCCTGTGTGACCTGTGTAATACAAACATGAATGATTTCCATTTCACTGCTTCTGTACATCCAGCCTGTCAGTAACTTAATTTGGTACTCTTTCACCCATCCCCTCAAGAAACGAAACCCATAGTTATTTCACTTCATGGAAGGTCAGGCAGGTCAGGAATTATATAAAATTTAGGCAAGATTATATGGATTTTTACATTTTATTTCAAGCTATCTGTAAGTTCAGTCTGAGACTGATGTAGGGGTAGTACTGAAGTCTTTTTTTAACATTAAACACATGAGATTGATTTTTTTATATTTAACATAAAACATAAGATTCTTGAGCATGGAACACATTCTCCATAGGAGAGATGAGAAATAATTTTCTATTTGCAAATCGTGTGTAGGTCTGGACTGCAGACCTCTGCTCTGGTGGATATATTTTCCTTCTTGACTGGATTCTGCCTTCATCCTGAAGCCTTTTTTGGGCTTGATCCAAAATGCTGGCACTAGTAGAAATCCGTTCAAAAATTTTGAATCTGACCTTTTCTTTTGTGAGTGGTCATTTTCACAGTTATCTCTTTCTCCCATTGTGTTCAGTGTTCCAGGAAGTATAGGTCACGAAAAATCTACAGAATGTCACATCCTCTAATAAACCTGCTAGTTTTATGTCTTTTCAGCTGGACCAATGTTTGCAGCAGGGAAGGAGGGATTAATTTTTTTTCTTTTTTTCCTTTTTAAAAATAATTATTAAACCCTGTACTACTGTTCATTTGCTGGAGTGTGAACAATTTTCAGGAGTGTGAACATGACTGCATCAGATTTACTTTTGATTTAAATGAGACCAGGAATAGGTCTGTCTAGGCTAGTCATAATGTGGAGCTCATGTTTTCTAGATGCAGTACAGTATTAATTTTAATTACTAGCTAGGATTTATTTCACAGGTGGGTGAGCATATCCATTCTAATGATGAACCATTTTCTCTTTCTGTAATGACTGTGATTGCCTCATTATACTTTCCATGGTATATAATTTCTGTGTTGACACAAGTGGATGTACAGCAAAAAACCTCACTCATCCAGTCAGCCTGGGATACTCGACTCAGATTACCCTTTAAAGCACAAGTCTGCAGCACATATAAAAAACCAGAAGAGAGCAAAATCTTAATACCCCTACTTTGAGGTTATGGTTCCTTTAGCTTCAGATTACATGAATATTTTCTTTCCCTCACAGACAGAAAAGACAGCTCTCTTCTGTCATTAAATAAAATGCTTGAAATCTCCCAAATTGAAATTCTACGCTTTAGGTATAGTATCCAGCATCTTATTGGGTAGATTTGTTTTTAAAAGGAGATCTAACAGACACTGTGAGTTGTCATATCCTTACAAGATGTAAGCACTACTTAACTGAACCTTCATAGAAAATGACAATGCATTTGCCCTACTTATCAAAAAACTAATTCTGAGCTGGCAGGTAAAAGCTGCTGCTTTACTCAGAGTAACCAACCATTTTGAAAGACATCAGTGCATGTTCACATTCTAATTCCAGCAGAAATGGAGACACTGCTGATTTCAATCCTAGGAACCCTTTATTGAATGAAAGGTGTACCACCTCCTTTGTAGCTAAGTGTGTCTGAAACAAACCCTATATGATACCCACTTAATCCAATGCTTTGGACACGGGCAGAAAAATTTGGTTTTTAAACTCCCACCTCATACAGACAAAACATAACCAATATAGAAATTTATTTGAACTTTATTTATTATGGGCATCACCGAAAAATAACGAACGGTAATACTTTCAAAATTTGTTTGGAATGCAAATCTGGATTGCACAGCTTTTATGTAACTATTTGGTTGTGGGGGCATTTTCCTAATAGAGCTGTGGGCATAACAAAGGACATGATACCAATACTACTTAACCCTTTACAAGAAGGACATTTATGTCAAACAGCTTTGCTGTTGCGATATGTTGTAATACATGCATGGAAATAAATTCATGAAATGCTTTCAGGGAATGAACCTCGTCAAGTGCACTTTGATAAATGTAACTGATTGTTTTGCTTTAAGTGGAATATGAACCGGGTTTTTCTGGATCTGGCGGGGGCTGCTATATTGGACACCATGCTACAGAACCAAAGTCTGATTTGTGCCCTTTCGCATAGGCTCTCGTGTTCCTTTTGTCTCCTGAGCTAGTTTTCTGCGATTCCAGATCTTTCACTGGCGAGACGTGTGCGCTGCACAAGGAGCGCACAAGGCACTACACCGCGTTGCTATGGGGACCAAGACACGTCTGCTCGGCGCTCGCAGTAACCGCAAGGGACAAGCGCTTCCGACGGGAGCGGGGCGCTGCCCGCCGCACCCCGGGCACCGCTCCGGCTCGGGCAGGCACCGCTCCAGCTCGGGCGGGCAGCCTCGGGCCGCTCGCACGGCGCGTTTCGGGCGCTGCGGCTCCCGCGCCGCCCCGTCCACGCTGCCGGCCGGGAGGGAGGGCAGCCGGGCAGCGGCGGCAGCGGCGGGCGGTGCGCGGGGAGCCCCGGGCGGCCCCGGGCACGTGTTGCGGGCGGCCCGGGCCGGCAGCGGCGGCCGCAGGTGCCGCGGGCGGGGCGGGCGCTGCGGAGCCTCAGCCGGGGGCGCGGCGGGGCGGGGAGCGGCCGGAAGTGACGGGGCCGGGCCGGGCTGATTCACCTGCTGGGCGGTGCGGGACGCAGCCCGGGCACGGAGCCGCCGCGCCGCCGGGTGCCCGCCGCGCCATGGAGCTGCCGCCGCCGGTGCTGCTGCTCGGGGTGTCCCTCGTCCTGCTCTGCTCCGCAGGTGGGCGCAGGTGGAAGGGACGGGACCGACGGGGAGGGAAAGGGAAGGGAGGGAGGCGGCGGCGGCGGCTCTGTGGGGCTGGGAGAAGGCGCGGCGGGGGTGGAGGGGCTGCTGCCCGCCCGGTGTCCCCCCAAGGGCTGGGGTGCGCCGCACCTCCGCCCGTGCGTGTGAGGGGACCCCGCCGTGTGTGGGTGTGGGCGTGGGGGGGGTCTCCGCCCTCTGTGTGTGAGTGTAAATGTGTGAGAGTGCGTGTGCGCTTCTCGGCCGTGTGCGGGTCTCTGTCTCCCGTGTATTCCCCGTCCCCTCCAGCCCCTCTGCCCTGCCCGCCCTCAGCCCGGGGCGCGGTGCCCGCGCTGGCGGTGGGGCCGCGCTGCGGAGCCGACCTGGGCTTTGTTCGCCCTCAGCGCGGCTGCCGAGCTTTATCTGTCGCCTCCCCCTCCCCTTCCCCCGCCGCCCTCCCGGGCAGCCCCCGCTGTGCCCGGTGTCTCCCGGCCGGAGCGGCTCCAGTGGCGGAGGCAGCGCCACGCGGGAAAAACGACGTGGAAAAAGCAAAAGGAAAAAAAATGATCAAACCCCAGCCCTCTGTGATAGCACCTCCGGCATCCAGGCTGGCTCTGCTTTTGAGGGGGTGGAAGGGGCCGGGTGCTCCCGGAGAGCCTTCGGAACCCGGGTGTCCAGACCCGATGACCAGGATTGAGCCCTGAGGAGGAAACGTGAGAGGATTTGAGGATGGGAGGAAAGGATATGAATTGGATGGACCTAAACGCGTTTGTTTTTCGTGATGAAAGAAAACAAAGCAGTAGATATTCTCAAACAAAAAAAGCAATCAACCATACCCAAAACCCACACATACCAAATCAAACGTGTCTGGGCTACTAAAAAGTAGGCAGATGTTTTTCATCTCAAATACTAGATGTCATTAGGTTCCTGTAATGAACTTGGCTGCCGTATCACTGTTTCCTAAGCATATCTCTAAAATAAAAGCAAGTTTTCATTAAAGTTGACCCAAACTTATGTGAAACTGCAAAAGATGACAAAACACCTATGGAGGTTCAGGTTCACAGTAAAATGTGTATCAGTGGTGTCAGGAGATCAGGTTTTATTTCCTATTGAAATGTTAATGCTTGTGTTGATGTCACTCCTGTTTTGGGAAATTACTCATGGGTTCAAAATTCTGTGTCTGTAATGGAATGGTGAACTCTGATCTCCCGAATGAAAGGGAGTAGGTAGTTCTGCATTAAATGTGTTTCCTGAAGCAGAGTTGGAAACAAGGTAGATGCTGTATAAAAACTATGAGTTACTAGTATTTAGCTGACAAGGTTAGTCATGAAGATTTATGTTGAAACACTAAACTGTGAAAAGAACTTGTTGTGAGTAGAATCCTATGTCCTGCATTTGAACTGGATCATTGATAGGTCATCAAAGAGTATGATTCTGAAAAATTAGGAATAATTAATAAACGAGGAAATGTCAAGCCAGAACAGAATTTTACACTTTAGTTCTGCCGAAGGATACAGGTGTCTTCAGACCTCAGTGTGAAATTGGATGACTTTGTAAATAAAGAAATATTCCTAATAAAACCACACATACCTCTTTCATACAGTTATTTGAATGACAGTACCCTAAAACACATATATTTCACAGTCCTCTGAAGGAAATAATTGAATAATCTGTGTATCATAGGAGTTGGTATGTCCTCTGAGCTTGCTTGTGTTTTTTCCCATCAGATTGAGTGAATGTTTCTGGGTCTGTGCTGCAGATAGACATTACTTCCTTCACTGGAGGAACAGATGTCGGTAACTTGCTGGTCTCCATATGGACCAAACTTAGAGGAAGCTATTTTTTGTGCAGTTGAGTGAAAGCTGTTGTCAGTGAAGCATTGCCTAGGTGCTGAAGTTACTTGAGTTGGGTGGTTGTGGTTTAACCCTAGCGAGAAACTAAGGACCACCCACAGGGTCACTTGTTCCCCTTGTGTTGAGATGCGGGAGAGAATTGGAAGGGTAAAAGTGAGAAAACTTGTGGGTGGAGATGAAGACAGTTTAATGGGGAAAGCAAAATCCATGCATGCAGGCGAAGCAAAACAAGGACATCATTCACCACTTCCCGTGGGCAGGGAGGTGCTCAGCCATCCTCAGGAAAGCTGGGCTCTGTCACATGTAAGGCTCACTTGGGAAGACAAATGCTGTCAGTCTGAACGTCCCCACTTCCTTTTTCACCCAGCTGTGTATGGTGATCATGACATCATGTGGTGTGACACCATCTCCCTGTATACAGTGTTGGGGAAATAATCTCATTCCATTTGGTGCAAATTCAAATTTGTCTAGGGTTTTAGATTACTAAGAATAAATATAGATGCTGAACTTGTGATCCTGGGTTAACAAATACGATAATAATTTACATATTTTAAACTTTTGAAAATGTGTAAAGTCAGAACATGAATTTTCAATAATTGAAATGTTAACATAGCCAGATTATGCCTATACAAAGATAGATGCTAAAAAAAGATCCTGCATGCATAGTGACCCATTTAACCCTCGGAAGAAGGCTTTACAAAACAGGAATGCTGTGCGTGTAAATGCCCCAACTGAGCATGAGCATGAGTTTGAGTAGAGTATTAAGGTAAATAATTGGGCAGAAATTTTCTTTAGTCTGCAGTGGTATCTTTTATTCCGGCTCTTGCAGTGGTTTTTATGTGCATTTTGGTTTTTCGTTTGCAATGGTAATAGTAGGCAATTTTGTACTCTGTTGAAATTCTGCAATGTGTGATGCTTTATTAACAGAATCATAAGCTTTTAAATAAAATCGAAGCTCTGGTAAACTTTAGGAAAATTTGGGGTTATTGCCCTGTTGTTAAACTTGCAAAAGTAATTCCAGTATCATGCATGCAGGAGTGGAACCTAATGTGGGCATGGCAAGTCAGCATTTGGTGGCTAATACAGTTTGTCAAATAAGTATAATAAGGAACTTAAGCCTGTTCATGTTTTTATGCATGCAATAGGATCTTGCAGAAGCTTAAGTTAGAAGTGTGACTACCACAGGAGTTTAATGATGACTCCTATCCCAGTCTTTTAATTGCTAAACCTGGTACACTTCATCTCTTGGTCAGTAATTGTAACAAGGTGCAGGGTTTAAGTTCTTCTAAAGTATCCACTGACGTGAAAGTTACCTGAAGTTCGGGACTCATTTCCTGGATCTTAGAGTTTTAAGAAGTATGAAAATCTTTAACCAGAGATTTCTTAATCAACTGTTAGTCAGCTGCTGTGACATGGACCATGACATTTGAATTAGTGATTTTGCCGTGGCTAATCTGTGTTTCCCAGAAGGTATTTTATGTGTTGAGAGTGCTGCTGCAGAGATTGTTATAGCTCGTCACTTTGGTCTCCTCTGACTGCCCCCCCTGTGTTGCATCAAACTTCAGCTGCCTCTCTGTCTTCACTTCGAGTTCTTGCCCCTTCCACAGCCAAGCCCACTTAACAGATGAAACTACCCCTCCTGAGTGTCTGGTTTAGCTTCAACTGCTGCTTTACAAAATATGCATGTGCTCATGTTTTTATATGAGCACATGCATGCTTTGCTACTCATACCATTCACACTTCAACACAGTAATCCTGAATATCTTTAAATCTGCCTCAGTATTGGAGCATATTAAAACTCATTTGCCACAGTGCCTACAGAGATTTGTGCAGACTAGGAAGCTTGTTTTTGGGGCCAGTGTTGTTTCAACATACTTCCACAGTCATTTAATCAACTGTTGCTTGCATGCTTTCATAAGCTTGTAATGACAGGGATTCTTTTTGCTCTTGTTGCAACTTCTGGCTGATTTCATGGAACTTTTAGATACTGTGTGACACATTATAAATTGGGAGAAATTTTAGCAACTGTGTGGCTCACCAGCATGGAAGAATGTATGTGTCACCACCTCCCTAGTATATCAATTTAGTTACACTTTCTTTTTTTTCCCCTGTTTCTTTCCCCTCCCCTCCTCCCCCCCTTTTTTAGGGAATTCCTCTTTTTATTCCTTTGCACCTTTCCAGGGATGGCTCAGAGAAAAGCCACTTCATCCAGTTGCTGTAGGAATAAGCGGCAGGAAAGTCATAGTTCTGTGTAAACCTGTTTCAGTAGCATCTGCAATGTAAGCAGCCCCTGCATCCTTGCTGGTCCTTTCCTTTACTGCAGTTGTAAATGGGTCTCAGTTGCTGAAAACGTTAATTTTTTTTACTGGTTAAATCATAGATTTGAAACAAGGAAGTGTTTTGCCACCAACTTATCCTGGTATGGGACAGGGCAGGAATGAGTGACAGGAAGGGTGGCAGAAGAGCATGAGGAGGAAAACCTGTTCTGTTTGATCAGTATTTTGCCAAAGCAGGGAAATATCTGTAAAATCTTGGCCTGGAGAGAGCTTAGCTGAGGAGTAGGACTGCATGGCTAAATCAGGCAATCAGTCAAATGTCTAGATGTCACCTCAAAGATTATTTTTGCATCCCATTTGAAGTTGTGCGTGGCATTCATCTGCCTCCATAGTGAGCTCCAGTTCAGGGATTTTAAAAGTTATAAAAAGAGTAAATTTTTGTGAGGTCAGTTTTCTACCTGTTCCTTTTCTTGATCTGACTCAATGAGATCAAGCCTGAATTATAACAAGGGAATGTCAGCTGCAACCTCAAATGTGCATGGTGGAGTATATTATTGCTATTGTTTATTTGTTAATTTATTTAAATGTCACCTACTTACTGGATCACGTTCAAAATGTGATGAAGAGGCAAGATTTGGAGTTTTATTTACACTGGAGTCATTCACTGGTGCTCTGATGTCCTTTAGCTGCTGTCAAGAAGCATCTGAGGTACTTGATGGTTGCAAGTTTTGCAGTTGCACTTGCTGCTACATTTTTTAAACAGATACGTTTTTCATGCCCTACAGCTAAAGCCTCTATGCTTAGTATGCTGAAAAATGATTAATCAACTAGAACTATTTGGTATGTTGGAGGGAAGGATGAGAATTGATACATTCTCAACCGTTTGAACTTGTGCAGAATTAGTTTGCTTAAAGAACTGAAATTTTGTGTGTTCACTTACCCTGCATCTTCAGCTCTTTGTTTTAGATGTATTAACAGTATAAGCTACAAGGAATATTTAATCTCAGTTGTTTTAAGGCATATAAAAATAACCTGTTTGTGTGTGTATATATATAAATATATTCTAAAGTCTCCCTACATTTTTAAATGATAAGTTAACTTCTTGGCTAATTAGGGTGGATATTCTAATTCTTTGAGCTTATTCCTTTCTGTCTGTTTCTTATGTGGTGGGAGTGGGGCAGGGAAGGAAACAAGAGTGGGCAGACAATACATTTTTCTCTGTCATTGCGATGCTTCACCTTTATATTTAAAAGAAACCCTAAACCAAAACAGCAACAAGAAAAGAGCCCAAAATCAACTCCGTGCTACTGAATCAAATAGTTGTCAATCTTAATGCAAAACTTGCATGAACTGAGAAAAAAGCATTGCTTGTTCAGTAGCTTGGAAGAGCCAAAGCCTCTTTACTCAAGTGAAAATAATATGGCTGCTCAGTTAAGTGTTGGATTGTAGTGATCTCCCTGATGCATTGACTGACAGATGTGCCCAGTGCATTCGCACTGCCAGCGAGCTGCTTCATTCAGCTCCCTTTTAAATGCCATCAAATTGGCAGGAAAAAGATCGAATCATGTGGCTTGATTGCTTAGTGACTGTGTAAGCCTCCAGTATCCATCCGTAATGGGAAAGTGAGTTGCAGAGCTAAAGGCAAAACAGCCTGGGCAGTTGGGTAGACTTGGTAGAGGAGGGGCAGGATTTTGTGTGAGTGTGTTGTGTCAGGATTTGGGCTCTGATCTTTTTCTTTTTTGTGCTCACTGAAAAACGTCTTTGTAATGGTCAGCCTTCATTTCATTTTACACTTCTCAATACTGTTTCTAGATGGTTCCTTATAGGCTCTGAAGTGCAGTCTGGAGGTACAGTTTCACATTACCTGCCCCTGTTTCAGATGTGGTGTGGTTACATCCTGTGTAACGTCTTGTCTGCTGTGCTTGTTGCCCCTTCCAGCCGTGGCATTGGATTCCTTCTCCCCTCCCTTGTGTCAGAGCAGCCTCGTGCAGCTGCTGCCAAAGTCCATCCTGCAGGATACCACAGAAAACTTGGAACTCATAGTGATCTTCTGTAGATACTGGGCTAAACACTACTCCTCTGCTTAAAACTAATCTTAATCCCAGTTTGTGTTACACTATCCCCTCCCCCTTTCAGTTGCCTCCCGAAAGCTTATCCTTCCCTTCAGTAAGGAGATCTGAATGCCCCCTCTCTCCCCTTGATAAGCACGTCCCTCTCAGGAAGGTCATCAGCCAGCAGTTGCTAGGATACAGGCTGGTGGCTTTGGGTTTAGCAACCCAAAAGCTTCAAGAATGTGCTGAACAAGTAAGGAGCACAAGGACAGTTGTAAAAGGAAAGGGATGTTGGAGAGAATCTGAAGGCAAAGGGTATGTTGAGGAAAAAACAAAGTTGTGAGTGAATAAAAAAAGGAAAGATAATTTAAGTTTTAGCCTGTGATTTTTAGGTTTTTGTAGTTGCGTAACTATTTCAGCTGATCCCAGTGAACTGTGGTTGGGAGTGAAATCAAGCTCATGCTATGTATTTGCAGAGTTGGGGTTATTGGTGGTTTTATTTATATGAGCCTTAAAATTAGGAATTTTTTTTGTTAGATTGGGAGGATGTGTAACTTGGAGCTTAATTGTGCAGTACCTTTTAAACTGGGGCAGGGGTATGCAACACTACATGAATTGGAGCTATTTATTAATTTAATGCTGTCTGAAGCCATCCAGACTGAAAGAAATTTTTTTAAATGTCTTTGAAGAAGTGTGCGTAGTCATTTTCCTGTGTAGTTTTTTTTTAACTCGTGTGATTTGACAGGAGATTTGTAGATTCAAGTAAATGTGCCTCAGAAAAGTGGTGCTTCTTCCCCACCCTGCTCAGAGGAAGTAAAGTTTGGAAAAAAACAAGCCCACTGTTTTTAGGCCCAGGAGCAGAGTTGACTATTCAGGTGGTAGAACATTCCCAGGCTTATTCTTATATGTAGGGGGTTTTTTTGGGTGTGTTTAGTTTTGGGGTTTTTTTTGTTTGGTTAGTTTTTTGTTGGGGTTTTGGTTGTTGTTTTTTGGGGTTTTTTTTAATAAGTGCCCTGCTGTTTCATCAGCCTTCTCGTTGCAGCTTTTGGCAAAACCTCATTTCATGCACATAAGTCTTTTATCTGCACCATCCGTGGAAAAAGTGTTCTAAAAACTTAACCAGACTGAAGTTCTGGGAGTTTGGTCACTCAGCCTCTTTGAGCTATTGGTGAGGTCGCTGAGATGAAATGTGCAAGAGAGGGTTTTAAAATCTTGTCTCTACTATCATTAAGTGTATGGAACTCTTAACTCTTTTCTACAGAAACTGCTGTGTGGATTTAGTTTCCTAAACTGGTTTTATATTTAGTCTGGGAATAAATGAACTAGGGAGAAGGAGACACTGTGTGCAGCCAAGTCTCTCCTAGGTGGGTTGTTTTATTCCTGGACTGTCTTAACTTTCTCTGGCTCCATAAACTCTCTTTTCTGCACAGTAGGAGAGTTTCACTAAGATCTGTGACTCCAGTCTAGAGAGCACTGACCTGGGAGATCTGAAATGCAGGTGTGAACATATTTTGTCTTGATTTTACTCTGTGAGGATTAGTGCTCTGCCTAGTGGATTCAGGCTAGTGTAGAGAGGCAAGTTTTTAACTTCTCTCTAACCATTTTGCGTTGGGCCTTTTCGAGGCTTAAGTAGAAGAATACTTCGTATGTTAATGTCACTAGCCCTGGAAATGTTAGGTTTAAGTAGGCTTGTTGCTGTTGCTAAAATGTTTTGTTGGGGTGTTTTTACCAGTTACAGTGAACTGTGCTTATCTCTGAAATTTGTATCACTGCATTGTATGATAACGCTTAGGGTGTGAAGCATGGGAAAAATGTGGTCTGTGGAGCAAGTCAAACAGTGGCTGTTTAACTCTTGATATTAGCAGGACAGTACTTTCTTTGTTAGGGAAAAGCTTTGTGATTTGCCTTTATCAGCATGGGATTATCCTAAAAATCTGAATTCTTTGTGGAATTCTACAATTAGAATGTATTAAAATCATTACTATCATGTATCTGTAGATACATGGATTCAGATGCAGTAATGCTGTGTGACTTTTTCTTCTCTTGTTTTATTAACTGCTGCATTATTACCTAGCTTTTGTTAGTTCCTTACCAATTGCTTGCTTGTTCCTGTTCTTCATCTTTTGCTTGTTTTACCTCTGTTGAGGTTACTGTGAAGCTTGAGTATTCTTTGACACCTGGGTACCTGGCTAAATTAATAGGATGTGTATTGAGCTAATATGTGTTTTGGAATCTGTCGTGAAGCATTTTTGAGTTTCATTCTCACATCAAAAATCCCCAAGTCTATTGAATTTGCTTTCTAAAGGGAAGACAGTTTTTTTATCCTTCTATCAAACTTCCTTTTCATTGACATTGTTCCTTTAATGTTTATTAAGTTAAAGGAGACTGTTTAGGGACTGTTCTTTGTGTTGCAGAGTTTATGACGTGAAGAGTTAGATTCAGCAAAGCTTCATAGTGTTTTGGGCCCAAGCTTCTGAAAGCTGGAACTGTACTGGGTCCTTTTGCCCTTGGAGGTAAGATGTAGAAACTGAGAAGCCAAATCTGAAGCTGGGCCCTTTTTTTTAAGGCTTTTTTTTTTTTTTTTAACCTTTTAGGGAGGAGTCTCACTGATAAATTTAGGATATGATTTGGTTTTTCACTTGTGATAAACTGTGGCAAAACAGCCTGACTGCAGCTTTGTGGCCATCTTAGCTGTGCTGATATGACTCAGCTACTGGGTGATGCAAAAACCACTAAAATAAGTAATGCCAAATATTTATCTTTATTCTTTTGTGAAGGCAGCTTTTAATCCAGTTACTTGATCAGCAGCACCCTGCCTTGCAGATGCTCCCTTTGGCTGCTGAGGATGCTGATGTTTGGTATTGTGAGGAAGCAGAAGATGATTGTGGGATGGTGGCTGCTTGTGGGGATTTTAGCCATGGAGACTTGTGTTTGTGTTCGATTGTGCCAGTAAACACCAGGCAGTCTCCTCAGCCAGCCATTCCTTGGTGTGTACCTTCCTCCCTGCATGCTCCCTGCTTGCTAAGGGTGTTAACTTGGCTCACTCACTCCTACAGGGCCTTAGGTCAGAAGTGCAGGTTTCAAATAAGATGTTGTAGAACTTCTGTGCAAGTGAAGGTGGGAAGGGGGAGAGTTGGGCAACTTTGCTCTGTAAAATTACAGCTAGCTGAAAAAAGTAGGAGATGAACTGTGGAGAAGAGGAGTATTCAGAAGTAAAACGGGGTTGGTGGGGAGATAGTTTTTGAGACTGAAATCTGCCTGGTGAAAAGATTTGATCACAGGTACAGCTCTAATCTGCATTTGAAAGAAAAGTCTAAGCCGAAGTGCCTCTTAAGTGAATTTTATAGCTTGTGGCTCTCAAAGCACTAATGTGCATTTCTGGTCGTGATCATTACTTGCTACTTAAGGCCTTATTCTGTGGAAAAAAGCATTTATATATTTACAGACTCTTCTTGTTTGCAGTCGGGTATTGGCAAACAAGACTGGTTTTGGAGAGCCTGGTAGTAAAGTACTCTGAAAATGCAGTTGCAGGTGGATCACACTAAGTACAGCATCATCCCTGAGCTCAACTCTATGTAGAAACTGTCCTGGTCCCCATCTAGGGAAGGACTGTGTCTGCTGGGTTACATAACCCTTCTGTGGCACAGCCCTATCTGATGCCAGAAACATTCATGCCAAATTTAGATGCACACTTACATTTGTGTAAGCCAGTAATGCAGAATTTCAGTGTGTCCCCATTAAATAAGAAAATACTAAATGAATAAGTAATTCATCTAATAAATTGCTTTCTGTTATTTATTAGTATGTATCACAGCTCTGCTTATGTCTGTGTTGGAATGAAGAAAGCTTTGCTCCATTTTAATTTTTTTGTCTGCTTTCTGTTTTGAAGATTCTTTTATACTAGAAAACAGCTTCCATCAGATTCAATAAAATATTTAATTTTCCCTAGATTATTCTTAATAATAACATAGTTTGCTAAACTGTGTTCTACTTGAGTGATGCTTAAAGGTTAGTTCAGATACTGAGAAGGAAAGAGTTTTTCTGAAGATCATCTACTGGTTTCTACCCCTTCAGAAATCGTATGAGAAACTTGTTAAATCATACAGATATAGTTTGCAATGCTCTTTAGGGTCAGTTTCCCAGAAAAAGAGTATTTTATTCCACATTAAGAAACTTAAATCTGAATGTTCAGAATCCAAACTGTGTATTGACCTCTTACTTCTTCTAATACAAACTTTTTTAAGGAATATTACTTATTGTTCTTCATCAAGGGAAGGGTGCTTGTCTCTTCTCAACCAGCCACAAATGTTCATTCTTCTGTTTGTCACAGCCCAATATGGCACATTCTCTTTGCAAAATACTTTGAAAACAATATACAGTCATTTGGATCAAGTGCACTTCAAAGTTGGCTTTCAGGGGTTTTCTTGAGAGTCTCTTGTGTGCTTCTGAATCTACGCTTTGCAGTGATTTATTTGCTGCAATTAGAAATTAGATATTTTAATGCTAAGCATATTTGAATAAGTGGGATAAATGACTTGAGTCACTTAGCTGTGTCTAAACCAGAAAAGGTGTCTGAAAAGGGTCTGAAATTCTATCCATAAAACCATGCTAACCAAAACAAACACAAACCTTCCTTCAGCTTGGTAAAATGTCTGCCTGTCATGTACTAGCAGTTAGACACCACAGTGGATCCACTCATGTTTTGAGGAGCATACTAGGGGAATCAAAGTTAAAGAATATCCCTGATTTTTGTGGAAGCTGAAGGGGTAAACCTTGGGGAAAAAATGGAGAAAATGTCATCTTGTCACTATGTGTGTTGGCTTCATGTAGATCTTTAATGAAGAATTGTTTGTGTTGGATGTGACCTCAGTCACATCCAGCCTTCTGCTCCAAACAGCATCAACACTGAGTACTTTGCTCTTCTCTGTATCAGCTATCACCTGTCCTATTTTTCTTTCTGATTCTTTACTGCTTGTGTAATAGTAGAAGGTTTTCATGTGGCACTGAAGTCCCATGCTGCTTTCAGCTTTGGTTGTATTTTGACTTCCCTGGCAAGGGCGCTGCATGCCTGGGCAGTATTTGTGTATTTTTCCCTTGGTAGCCTGTTCTTGCTTCTTCCTCCTTAGGCCAAGCTGCTGATTGATCTGTTTACTTTGCTGGGAGTTGGGATGTACTCCTTGTGTGGTTAGCAATTGTCCTTAAACACCCCCCAGTTTTCTTCAGCTCTTTTGCTTTTTAGAACTGGATCCCACAGAATTCCAGCTACTGGGTAAGTCAGTCTGCCCATATGGAGTGCAGGGTCTGTGCTGGATTTGTCTTCCTCCTTGCAGGATTTTAAATTTCACTATTTCATGGTCACTGCAGTCAGGGCTGTTGTTGATCCCATCCCCTGCAAGTTCTTAGGGTTCTTTTTACCTTGAAAGCAATTGCAAGAAAGTATCAAATGGGGATTGACTCATTTAGTGCTGTTTTTCCCTGAAATCTTTCAGAAACCTCTTAGATTTTGTGTCATGCTGTGTTGCCCTTCTAGTAGATGTCACAGAGGTGAAAATGTCCCGCAATAACTAGTCTGTCATTTTTAGAAACTTTCTGGGACTGCTGAAATAGTCATCATCAGCTTTCTTACCCCGATCAGGTGATTTGTAACAAACTTTGAGACTGTGATGTTGTCCATACCATCCTTTCCTTTAATCCTGACCCACAAGCTCTTAGCCAGCCTGTTGTCTGTCCTGTAGAGCAGCTTTTTGTGTTGCAGCTGCTCCTTCAGGTAGAGGGCAGGTCACCTGCTGTTCTTCCCTTCCTGGCTTTCTTGTGTCCATCCATGGCAGAGCGCCAGGCACGCAAGCTGTCGCACATGTCTCGCTCTGGTGTCAGTTCTGTGTGCAGCTGCTGTAGGTGGTTTCCCTTTTAACATGCTTTATCCTCACCAGGGTCTCTCTTCCTCTCCTCCTCCCACCAGCCTGGCCCAGGTAATTCCCATGGCTCTACTCCCTTCTCTGACTGCAAAATTCAGATACCATTTCCTGGTAGGTCTCTCATTTACAGTGCTAGTCACCAGCTCTGATGAGGTTGTTCATAACCCACTTCCTCGAGTGGATCCCATCTCTAACTTGGCAGCCCGTATTTCTCAGGGGTCTTTGTGGTCAGAAAAATTAAAGTGCTCCTTGCAGTGCCAATCCTGTAATGAGAACTTGAAGGATGTGTCTCTACAAGCCTTTTCCCCATCACAGGAAAAGAGCCAAGAGAGTAAATGTCACCTGGGATCCCATGTCCTCCTTTGCTCCTGGAGTTTTCTAGTCACACTTGATTTGCTTCATGTCTCCTTTGTTAACAGCAGGTAATAATTAAGTGGAAAAAGAACAAAAAAGAAGAGAAAAAGGCAATAGTGGTGATGATAATAAGGGTCAGAGGACCCTTGACAGTCTCTGACATGTCGAATCTGGCCAAGCCTCCTTCTCCAGCATATCTGGCAGCAGTTGTGTCTTCTCTGCAGAAGGGAATCTCCAAATAGTATTACCTGCCCCTCCCTTGTGTTGCTAATGCTCAGTCCAAGCCCAGCTAGCTCTGACATGTACCTTAATTGAGGTGCTTGCTGCTTCTGCATGCCCATGTCGACCCAAAAGAAAGAGAAAGTGGAAAAAAGCTTTGTGTTTGCAGCCTTAGTGTAAGAAAAAGACTGCGGAACACTGGTATAATAAAAGAGAGGTGTTGGGAGATGTGCAGTAAGAAAGGAATTGAGATTTATGCAAAAGCTCGGATAATTAGAAGGCTCAGACTAATGTTTGAGTACCTCTCAGCAGCTAGTGTGTGCTGGAAGCTTCATGTGCAGGAATGATTGTTCGGTGTTATCCTGAGGATTGTGTGCGTTAGCTTTTGTTGACATGTTTGCATGCAGTCAATGTGCATGAAAATACTACTTGGACTTCAAAAGTATCAAAAATTGAACCCTTAAAAATATTTTTGTGACAATCTTCTATTTTGGGCAAGGCTCTTCAGGCTGTTGGATTCTGCTTTTATTTGGCACATGGTTACTATGTCAATTTGTATGTTTGGATCAGAGAAGTGAGTGCTCTAGTAGAAACTATTTCTGGCTTTTAAAGCACTTGGAGCAAGCTGACAGGCAGTGATAGGCAGGACTACTGGAGTCTACAGTTTCCTAGGTGTGTCTCTGAAATGTAGTACTTCCAGCTTCTAACACAATTTTTCTTCACAGTTGCCAGTGTCCCTTTCTCAGTGTTCTGCCATGAAACTGTGTAATGTCACTTTGAAATTATACTCACATGAGTTGTCTGGCAATGAAGAGGCAAGAGATAGTTGAAGAATCTTACCTCTGTCAGTACTTGGGGGACTTCTGGTGGTACTGGCCTGTTATTTCTGCTTTTATATTTGCTTGAAATTGTCAAAGAGATGAACAAGCAACAGCTGAAGAGGGAGAGATATAAAGCATTGATCGTACAAGTCCCATTTGTTTAGAAAAGTAGTCAAAAAAATTAACATGTGGATACTCATCTGCCCAGTTTGTTTTGGCCATGTTGTGTTTCAGCAGGTATCAACTGAAAATCAGAGGGGTTTATACTTTTTAGTAGGAGGGATGTATCATGGCATCCCTAGAGTATGAGTTCTATTACTCACTATCTGCTGTGAAAAGACAGAGTATTGCTCTTACATGAATTGTTGTCCAGTTTGTGAAATTCTCCGCAGGTCCCCTTGTGGGGAGGGGGAAGCAAATGTGTGTGCTGTGGTCCTTTGTTGTGGAACTTCAGATGGCAGTGGGAGTGTGGCTGGAGATGCTGCCACAGAGCAGCAGCTCTGCTTCAGTGATTTACTTCAGAATGAAAGCTTTTAATTTCCCAGGTTACAGATTTGCGGCTTTTAAGGAAGTGAGTAACATAGTAATGAATTTGATTGTCAGTCACTTAAACTCTACTTGAGTTCACATCCCTTTTCTTTAATATAGTAACATTGCAGATGCAGAAATGCAATTTCGAGATGAACTTGAGAATATTGTATTACAGTTCCCTAATGAGGCCATGGGGAAAAGGGAAACAAGAGTATGGAAGCTGCTGAAAAAACAGTTCAGGAATTTGCATTAATAATGTAAATGGTACTGTCTGTTATGGAAACATGAATGTACTCTAAATCTACCCATAATTAGAGCTGATGAGTAGTAGTAGTAGTGTTATCCTTTTTTTATAGAGCTGACCAAATTTAATCTATTCACTAGCCAAACAACATTTTAAAGAGGTTTGGAATGGCTAGTTTTACACTTGGAAATCTGAAAAGATCTTTTAGGAGGCAATAGGATTTGTGACAACTGGTATTCATGGAGATCACTGTCATTTAGGGATCTGTTGTAATTCACCCTAGTAGCAGAGAATTAACTGTTCAGTTTTGTTTACTGTGGCCAAAAAAGAGGTGGTACAAACCTATTAGAGTTGTCTTTGAAAAGGTGTCCATTGTTGGTGAGGGACATTGCACATGAATCTCTTTCCTACCTCAAGTTGATGTGGGGCTTTTTTTAATATGGTATTTCTATTTTTTTTTTCCCCTTCCCCCCAGACTGAAGGTAATGTCATAAAATGTAGTACTATGAATGGTAGGAAACAAAATAATCCTACCTAGTTTGTAAGTAATTAACTATTCTGAAGGCCTTTTCTTGCAGGCTGTTGCCTGGAATTTAGTATATCAAGTGATTTCTCTTTCTCAAGGATTTTTTAAAATTGCTGTTAAAGATCCCATTGTTTTGTCATCAGGAAGAGAGTGCAAAGACTTGATACAGAGCAAAATTTTAGTAAAGCAGAAGGATATCTGTTGGGTCCCTTCCAACTCACCACATTCTATGTAATCTACTGCAGGAAGCTCCTCTACTACATGGAGAAGTGCAAGTTAGAACATAAAAGCACTGTGTAAAATGATTTTAAACTTTTTCACCTGAGGCTGTTACTTTGCATCTGTAAAAGGTGCCTAAGCCATCTATCTTCCTCACACTGTCCACTCTCCTGGTGGTCTTTCAGCTCTCATGGCTGTGGTCACATCTGTGTGTCTGTCTAGCAACCTGCACACATAAAATGACTGAAAATCTGAACTTGGCTTCCAAGAAAGTGGACAAAACAGTGGCTGTACCAGTGCCAAAGCCATTTCCATCATGAGCAAAAGGTATGCTTTCCACATCCTGGCTGTGATGTGCAAGCCTGCTCACTTGATGTAAGGGAAGCCTGTGTTTGTTGTGGAATAGAGGGAATCTTCCTTCAGGCCTTTTGAGTAGCTCTTTTTGTGTCACTATATGGATTCTTTTTCAGGGTTGAATTGAGGAAAATTTGTTGTTTGGAAGCATGTTTGCCTAGAGGCATGCAGATAAGGGTTGCACAGCCTTTTTAGAGGAGTAAGACAAACAGAAAAGACAAACAAATGCAAAAAACTCATTGAGATGTTTGAAAAACATTAATTTGTCCTCTATGTCCCTGTAGATAGAGGAGTCCTTATAACTCAAGGCAAAGTAACTTACTTCCAACCCAGGACTTCTCAAGAATTCTTTCTAATCTGGCCGACTTCATTGCTGTTCCATACTTTCATTTTACAGTGAGGGAGTAATGGTAAGGTGATTATATAGTGACTTGAAAATCTGCTGTTGGAAATGTTTAGTTTAGGTTTGTGTGGGACTTGAATTGTGCAAAAAAAAAAAAGTATTGCTTGAAAGATGTAGTTGCCTGTTGGATGTAATTCCCAATGAGCAGCAAGGGACTTTGTGCTGTGCTGGGTAACAGGATATGCCCAGGCTCTTCGGCGGTGGCAAGTCTGACTGTCGGCATGATTTCTGTACAGGAAAAGTGTGCCATAGAACACTTACAGTGAAAAACTGCATGTGACTTGTTTTCAAAACATAAAAATATGTTTTTATAGGTCTAACAAGAAGCCTAACTATAACTTCACGCGACCAGTCAATGTTTGAAAAAGCACAAGGAGAGAAGGTTACGTTGCCATGTATTTTTGAACTCTCAGAAGAAGATGTAGGCCCACTAGATATTGAATGGGTATTGATACCAGCAGATAATCAACAGGGAGAGACAATGGTAAGTAGAGACTTCTTTTTGGGCAGTGTTAATTCAGTTGTTTGAGTAGGTCAATGTATGAGTTTTGTTACTGACTTTTTAAACTTCCACCTTTTCAGGTTGGGATGCTTGTGATCTTAAATTGCTTTGAAGCACCAGTCATATGAAATCTAGTGGAAGTTTTGAAATACCAGATTAAGAATGAAATGTCAAGACATTTTTCACTATAAACTTGCCTTCTAATGAAGAACTCCCAAATTAAATACAATCCAGTTCCAAAAAGCAAACTTTGCTTTTGTACCTGTATTATATTCCTTATTGAAAACAGACTAATGAGGACCTAATTTTAAATATATTGGCTCTTAGTTATTAATGCTTTCATGCCTTTGGAAGCCTAATCAGTATTAGTAGGCAGGTTTTGCAGAATTAAATTAGAGTAATTCTAAACAGTTTTCTTTCAGTCAAAAGTTAATGCTGGCATATTGGTATTTGGTCAGGTGTTTGGTTGGAGTATTCACTATAATGCTGTGCGTGGTGATATTTTGAATATGGAGATATTTGGCTATGTCCTGTTTCTGGGATTAAAACTATAGAAAGAAACTCGAGTATTCAAAGAGACCAAATTATTTTAAATGTTTGCACACTAAGTGGATTTCTGAATCATATTTCTTTTTTTTTATAGATAATTATGTATGATGTAGACAGGGTTTATGATCATTATTATGGTGCTAAGACTGGGCGAATGCATTTTACAAATCTTGATCCCAGATCTGGTGATGGTTCATTGGATATCCTGAATTTAAAGGCAGCAGACACTGGCACCTACCAGTGCAAAGTGAAGAAAGCTCCTGGAGTTCAAAGCAAAAAAATACAGTTGACTGTACTTGGTAAGATAATTTATTTTCTTAAATTTTCAGTGATGTTTTTAATGTGCTTATTCCATCCTATTTTCAATGTCTAAAATGAAAACTTCAGTTGGGCAGTGTTGTACTGAATCTGTGGTGATTATGGTCATTATCAAGGCCTTGGGAGGGAGGAGCATAATTCTGTTCTAGGAGGTGAAGGGAATAATATGTAAAGTAAAGAGCATTTTATTACAAGTTCTCTGCCTGGCTCGTATTTCATAGAAAATCTTTCAGTGCATAGAAATGGTTTGTGGCACAAACTTTATCTTTTGCAAAATGGACTGACTGCTAGAACACAACTAGTAAGCATTTTGATTGTGACTGTGATTAATTCAGTGATGTTTTGTTTATTAGTAAAACCAGCAAGGACCAAATGTTCCGTTGAAGGATCACAGGAGATCGGAAAAGATGTTACCTTGAAATGTGTGTCACAAGAAGGATCCCCGCTTCTGTCTTATGACTGGAGGAGAGTATCTGGCACACACGAACTTCCTGCCACTTCCGTGCTGAGTACTGTCAAACTTCATTTATTACTCTGAAATACTTAAAAAGACTGCAATGGTATTTTTAGCTTATATTGACTTGTGAGCATCCCAGAGTTAGTATTGCTGTAGAGTAGTCAAGATCAAATGTCACTTCTGCCCTCTGAAAAAACTGACTTTGAAATAAGCTGGAGTTGATTTTGGTTTTTAATTCATTATGGGAAATGTTTCAAGCTTCAAGTTGAGATTCTTACCATTAGGCTGCAGTATCATGCTCACCTGTGCCCAGGTGTTAGGAGTTCTCCTGCTTGCTGATGTTTTTGCTTTTGTGCTCAAATGGACAGTAGGGAATTCAGAAGTGGCTTCAGTTTGATTTAAAACAAGCAAAAAAAATCTCGATTTTTTGTAAGCTTCTGCACTTTATTAGAGTATGTAATATCTTAAAACACCGATCCCTAAAAATCAGCTACAAAGGAAGAACCTAATACTGTTCTTTGTTTTGAACTGGACTCCTGGTAGTGCTAGTTGATATGTCTTATTTCTTGTTTTGACAGTGAGTGGTTGATCATTAATGTCCTTCTCTCTACCACTCAAGACTTTAGGCTACTGTTATGACCCTTCTTCACATCCCAAATTTGGCTCATGGTAACAAAAAGAGCAAATGACAATATCAGTGCTGGACAACAATGAGTGGGAAATTGTGCAAGAGTGACTTGTGACTTACTAAAACCATGTTAGTTTTGGGCTTGGGAATGTGGGTTTGGGGACACTGAGAGTATTCTCAGGAATCTAGACACCACCTAACTTGTTCAGCAAATAGAGTAAGTCAAATGCTGTGGAATACATTTCTAACAGGGTAAGACTTTTACAAACAATAGCATTTTACAGCATGATAGAACTTTGTTTTAATCTGGATATCTTTAATACGGTATTTTTAAGTCAAGATTTCATGTATGTGCTGGATTGATAATTCTATGATGTTGAATATGGAATTATATTTAGGAAAATTCTAAACCTCTACCTTCTGTTGTTTGTAGATAAAAATACAGGGGAACTTCTTCTGAAAAATGCCTCTCGAGAGTATTCTGGTACATACAACTGTGTGGCCACAAACAGAGTTGGCACGGATGAATGTTCTGTTGAGCTGAATGTCACCCCTCGTAAGTGTTTGCTGTGTAATAGTCACCCAGTGTTCTGTGTGTTAAAACTGAACAGTCTTTTTCTCTAAACTCCTGAAAAGTTAAAAACCCCAATGCTGTTATGTAACTTGTGGGTGCCACTTCAGGTCTTACTGTTTTAAATGCATGTGTTTGAGCACTTCTCCTGTGATACGGTGATGTATTATTGATCTGCCTCACGTGAAACATACTGGGCTTAATGTTAAAAGAAAGTTGCTCTTATAACTTTGGTGTTTAACAAACAGTATTGTTATTTGTCTATTCTAGCCGTAAATACAGCTGGTATAATTGCTGGAGCTATTATAGGAACTCTGCTGGGTCTCTCTGTCCTGTGTTCTCTCATCTTCTGTTGCTGTAAGAAGCACAGAGAGAAGAAATATGAGAAAGAAGTACATCATGATATCAGGTAGCAACATGTCTCTGGTTTCTGAGTAGTATTATTGGAAGATTAACTTTTAAATGTGTATTTCTGCAAATAAGTTACTTAACAGTTGAGATTTCTGTCTTAATCTGGAAAGCTTATTATAACACACTGATGGCTTGTCAGAGAACTTTTTGTGGTATGTCTAATTTCAGTAAACATTTTAAAGGCAATGAATATTGAGGGTTTGGGAGTTTTTTATTACTGTAAAGGAAGATATAAGGATTTTTTTGCCTACTGCATCAGAATTAAAAAAACCAAATTGAATATTTGTTTTAAAGTAATGGTGACTGAACTCTTGTTCTGCAACTGTTTTTTTTTGGTTTTGTTTATTTTAGAGAAGATGTTCCACCTCCAAAAAGTCGCAGTTCAACAGCTCGCAGCTACATTGGCAGCAATCGTTCTTCCCTGGGCTCAATGTCTCCCTCCAACATGGAAGGATATACTAAAACTCCATATAGCCAAGTCCCAAGTGAAGACTTTGAGCGTGCTCCTCCTCAAAACCCAGCCTTTGCACCTTCAAAGGTAGCTGCACCTAATTTAAGTAGAATGGGAGCTGTTCCTGTGATGATTCCAGCACAAAGCAAAGATGGGTCGATAGTATAAAATATTATTAATTTAAAATCTGTTTTTTAAAGTGTTCATTGTAAGTATTAGGGAAATCTACTGTGTTCCATCCCTCATTTAAACACTGGCATGAAATTTTCCTTGAAGAAAATATACAAGTTAGTTTGAAAAGCCACCAATTCTCATATTTAATTTTAAACTTATTAGTATATGACAGTTGAACTATTTGCTAAAAGCATTGAAGTTCGTAAATAAGTATCGGACACTGAAGGTATTTGGACCTCTGGTAGGTTGCTGAGGAGGCTCTGACACTGTCAGCTAATGTGCAGTTCTGAATGTGTAACAGTGAAACACAAGTGGGAAGTAACAAAAGCATTTCATGTGTAGACCATGAAGTTTCTCAGGGGTCCTGAGACTTTATTCTCAGTTGTGGAATAACAGAAATATTTTAACTTGGCCACTGTCTGGTATAGTTGCAGGGGGCTGAAATACCAAGGATGACTTTGAATTCTGTTCAAAATGAATATTTATGTGGTTCTTTAACCTAGTAATGTTTGTTTGGAGTATTTGAGCTCTTATTTCAGGGGCAGACAGTTACTTGATTGGTTCAGTTAATTTAATTAATCCGTTCTGAATTTAAAATGGCATTGAGTAGAAGTGTGACAGGAGACCTTGCAAGTTCTTTGAAACACAATTTTTTCTACAATAACTAGCTCTGGTCTTGTCAGATAATAATACTTATGTTATCTGATGCAAGAGGTCCTATCAGGTTGTTGGTAGTGCTATCTAAGCTCCAAAATCTGCCGATCAACTGTTACTGTCACAGTAAGAATGAATTAATGTATCTTTATACAGGTCTTTAAGTTAATTGTACCTTGCGTTTTCCATCACCTAGTTAGATACTAAGGCAGTGTGCTTAGGTTTTTTTCCAAAGCAATTTCCTAGAAGCTCCATGGGGATTTAATGAAACCTGTTAAGTAACTGGTATTTGATGTCTGTCCTCTTGCTCTAACCACTGTGGAAACAACTTTTCCCATATGTACCTAAGCAGTAGTCAGCCCTTGTTGAAGATGCTAATGTCAGGCTGTATGAATTTGCAAGGAGTTCAAAGCTCGCTTTTCCTTGCCTCTTCAACAGCCCTAAATATCCTGAACCAATGTTCAGACTGTGGAGAGCAAGAGTTTCATGTAGCTGAGAGGAAATAATTACCCAGAATTGTTGACACAAATCTCACGTTGCAAGATTAAAAACACTTCTTCCCAATTTTGCATGCTTAAAGTCTCTCTTACAGGAGAAGCACAACAGTTCCTTGTCTTACTTTCACGTGTGTTTAAAGACTTCTGGTAGCTTCTGATGACTGTTATTATACACCTGCAAAAGCTCCATTTAAAACTCAGTGCAGTTTGAATCTGTGAATTTTTTCTTCCTTCCTGTTTTCTACCTTCTTTATCCTATCCTGGGGAGCACGTGGGGGAGAGCTTTTTCGGCTTACTCTAGATAGAGATGTTGAACTGCAAGGTATTTTGGAAAAGTGTAAAAGCATTATAGTGTGTGCACTGATGTTGATGAAAGAAATATCTGAATAGCCTGGTGAAAGATGTTAGGATTGTGTGTAGCAACACTGTGAGAAAACAACATTCCCCCAGACTTCTAGGTTTAGTATCTGCTTTTTTTGTAGCTGCTTATGGATCTGTGATGAATTCTTTTGCTTACTATTAAATGTTTGTCCTATCTGTAAATAGGTGCACAATTTTTGGCTGGCACTATTAATATAAAGAAATTCTCCTGCCCATGGCAGTGGTTGGTACAAGGTCATCTTTAAGCTCCTTACAACCCAAACAATTTCCTGGTTTTAACATACCCTTCATACTGAATTTAGAAACTTGAATGGCTATTAAGTAATATAGAGTTAGTTTTACACATTTGGGACTTTTTTAGATTGTAAACTGATACCATTAGAGATCAGATTTTTTATCTTTCATGTGTGCCTTGTCAATAAACTTTGCCTGATTGTAACTTCAGTTTTTATTAAATTTCTGGTGCCTAAACATACTGTATGAACAGGTGCTTAGATGATGGTACAGTTCTTAAAACATGACACTGTGATCTGATTTCTTGATTCTTATGTACTATTTATACCTCTTCATGCCTATTTTTGGATGTGAACTTCAGTGTCTCTCTCTCTGTATTGTTCTGTATTTAAAAACGTCACTTACTCCTTCAATTGCTAATTATGATTTGAGTGTTTATGTTCCTGAAAACTCTTCAGTTGTTGTACCAACGAGAGGGATGATTGACTTCTATTTATGTGGTAAAGAATAGGTTTAGTAAATGTGCCAAACATAGCTTCTGAAGAACTATAGATGAGGAGACATCTTTTTGCATCCAATTATTGTGATAGAAGAGACTTCCAAGATGTTAATCATACACTGATTGTTTACCTTGAAACTATGGCCTTCCTTGATGAAAAGGGTATAGTTACTATAAATACAAGTTGAGTGCAAGACTAAACTGAATCACAGACTGAGAGCTATAAACCTAAGGAACCAGGCAGCAAACCTAGTAAATTTGGTTCTAAGCCATCTGTGGACCTATGTGTATTTTGGTGGTTTGGTGTTCTTTTAATTAATTTTTTTTGTTTGTTTGGTTTGGTTGGTTTTTGGTTTGGCCTGAGACCCTGTAACTTACAGTCAGGTAAGCCCTAGGACACAAACCCAGAGACCTGTCTCAGTAAAGCACACAGAGCAGAGTTTGCACATGCTTGATGCTCTGTCAGCTTGTGCAAAATAATAAATGGACAGAAGGACAGCCTGATGTGCCCTCAGAGCCTGGCTGTTAGGCTTAGCAGCCTTGACAGTGTCTGTCTATTTATGTAATTGCATGGAAAAATGAAAGAAATGGAATCTGACACAGTCCTTATCTGAAATATAGAACCTCTGACTTGGGGTAAACTCTGCCTCAAGTTGCTATCATCATGCCTTTTTGGGTGGATGCAACACTACTATAAAAACACAATACTGCTACTATATATTATAAATTATTTCTTTTGTCACTAGGTTGTTCACTTACACTGGATTATGATTCTCAAAAGCAGCTACTGTATTTAACAATTTCTAGCTGTGTGGGAGATGAACTGGTTAAACATGTGAGGTGTCTGATGTGACAGAGAGCTCTGCTGACAGAACCCTTTTAGGAAGTAATGGCAGCTGATATACCAGTTAGGAGGTGGCATTTTTAATGTCTCATTTTATTAAAAAAAAGGGGGAGGGAAGGGGAGGGAGGGTGGTACCATTGTGTAAATACTATAAGTGAGCTCAAGAAACCTCTAGTTAATGTCATGACTGTAAACTTGCCTGTTGAGGACTACTATATATAGAAAGAAACCCCATAATTTTAGCATGGTGTGAATAAAGTGTTAGACTTGTAATACTGTAGAGGTTACGTAACACTTTTCCATACATTACAAGAGGTTTTCATCAACTTTCTGCAGTGGATATTTAAAGATACTTGTGTGAAACTTCCTTCCCTAAAAATGAATACTTCTTCCAAAACTGTGTGGTGCACAGAAATGCCTTGTTGGAGGGGTAAAACATGACTTTTGAAAGAAATGTACAACGCATACGTCTTTCTCAGCTCTTGATAGTCTCATTTATATTAGATGTATGCTTCCTGTTTAATAGTGCAAGTAAGTCTTCTGAATTGCAAGTTTTTCTGTAATGCTGAATAATGTATATTACTGGTTTCCATGACAAGCTTTTAGTTTTGTTCTGAGCAGTGTATATATTCTGGGTCACTCTAGGTCTTTGTTCCAGTCTAAAGGTATTATGCTATTTGTGTCACTTTAAACCTTGTTTTATACACTTGATAGGTGCTTTTTGGGGCCCTTTGTTTAATAGTCCCCTAGCATTGAGGCATAGCTCAGCTGAAATCAGAGCAATAACAACTTCCTGGGATCCAAAATGTTACAATGTTACATTACACTTCTCATGCACAAAGCATGGACTTTGAACATTGATATGAACTTCAGTATGAGGTTTTATATTCACACTTTTGGGGGAATGGTATTTTAAAATACAGGTATTGTGAATGAATTTGTAAAAAAAAAAAAAATCCAAAATTTTAAAATGCTGTAGTTCCATGACAGACTTGTGTACTTTTTCAAATAAAACTGTTGGAGAAAACAGTAGTCTGTCTTTATTTTAAAGCAGCACTTGTGTATGGCTTGAGCTTTCTCTCTATGTAATTGGAAGTGAACTAATAAATATGGCTGTGTATACCATGCTGGCATGAATAATTTTATTTGTTGCTTCTTTTCCCCCCTTCCAAGGCAAGTAAAACTTTAGATATTTTAAAATATGCACTTTTAGATGGGGTTTTTAATGGTAGGTATCAATAGTTATTCTGAAACATAAGGCTGGAAAGGAACTTTAGATTGAATTTCATCCCTTTTTATTTTTGGTAGAACCAAAAATTTTACCTGAGATTAATGTGATTTCTCCAGTGTTATCTCAGGTGTATATCCAAAGTCTGGCATGGGCTCCATTTGCATTAATGGCATGTATTAAGTTCATATAATTGGAGGCATAATTAGCTTACATTTGCTCATAATGTATGCATGTTCATATGTTATAATGCATGCCTATCTTCACAGAATAATGTGTTCTGGGCCAGACCACACAATACATATGTGCACAAGCATGTGAAGTTAAATGGAGTACTGGTGGATAAACCTCTAGGATTTTTTTTAATTTCAAATTAAGACTCATGCTTAAATAGAAATTAAACATAATAAAAATGGAAGTTCAGATTTGTCTCTGTAAATTGAGTTCTAAGAAATCTTTCTTACGCTCTTTTTAACATTCATGTCAAGACTGGGGAAAAGGTGGAAGTGTTGAACTTAGGGTGGCAGTTTTGTCACAGATGGCTCTTGCATGCCTCAGCTGCTCCTCAGGTCTTTTATTTGGAGGACAGGTGACCGTGAACCAGAAGCTGAGTACCTCCAGCTTGTCTGTGGAATTCCAGCAAAGCATCTAGAACTTTCCTGTGTGTCCTGACAGAACAGAGGGCACTTGGCACCTGGGAGTTCTACAGAACCTCTGTGGTCTTCTATGTGTGTATTAGACAATGCCTTAGATAAAGTTACATAAAAGGTCTGGCTGGCTGTTCCTTTGTTTCTCTGAACATCTTGGCTGTGTCTTTTGAGCCTACTATCCAATTTGTTTCCCTGATGGAGCAGCTTGAGTTCTTCCAAAGCTCTGTGGTAATACTGATAGGCAATTAATTGCTAGGCTCTTTTAAAAAGCAGGTAATAATGACAGCAACTTAGCTTTGTTTCCTTGTTTCTGTAAAATTCATAAAGCGGAATAGTTTGTAAAAAAAATAGCTGATTAAGTAGCAGAAGTAAGAGTAGGATGAAACAAAGCTATGAATGTCACCTACCTTTCCACATCTCAGCTTATTCTAAAAGTACCTTTTGCTTGTGTATGGCTGTAGGTGATTGCTCAAAACATGAAGACATGCATCTGAATATAAAAATAATGTGTGTACTTGAGTTATGATGATTCTGTTGGTTTTCTTAATTTGCTTTAGGCTTTTTGCAGAATGGTGCAGGCACAGCTACCAGGAGAAGAGAATGAACCTTTAATTTTACAAAATAACCACTCTGGCAGAAAATTGGCCTGGAGGATTGTGTTGTCCCTGCTTGTGACTTACATTCAAAGTCAAGTTTCTGGAAATAGGGAGCCTTTAAGTATCCTTTGATTTTCCTATATTTGGAAGTCAAAGTTAGTGTCACCCTTATGAGTTGGTATTTTGAAGACTTCAGCTTTCAGCTGTTGAAGCACTGGTCAGGTTGCTTTGGATATGCAAAGTAAGTAGCATTTAGTGGCAGCAGTCCTCATTTTTAGTGAAGTTTCTTTTGGTCCATGCTGTCTAGAGAAATAGATAAAGGACAATTGTACTATATTATTTGGGGAACAAAGCAGTGCAATTCATATAGGAACCCTCCATGGTGCCAGGGTTGATGGATGGAGGGAGGGAGGGAGGGAGGGGAGCAGCTTTGTAAGGAAGTTGAGCTTGTTGGTTACACAACTTGATTATGTAACAGTTTTAAAAAGTGGCAATATTAGAAGAGACATTAACATCATTTTATCTTTGGTAATCTAATTTTTTCTTGAGGGAAAAATCTCTGGAGGCAGTGTGTCCGCTGGGAAGCGCAGGGAGCTGCGTGATGCCTTGACAGTTGTCCCACTTCCAGGGCTGGATGCTGTGGCTCTGGGAGCTGCAGGCAAGGCAGAAGCTGAGTGCTGTACCTGAAGGGTGTTGTACTCTCTTTCCCTGAGAATTTTTCTTAATTGCAAAATGGGGAGAGGAAAGCAGTGAGTCTGATCAGTTTCTGGGGAGTTTTTTATCAGGAATGTGGATTCTGGAAGTATGCTTGAGCTTTCCAACTTCTTGAAGCCTTTCTCAGCTCTGGTCTCCAGCAACATCTGACTTAGGGTTTTTCAGAGTCTGCAGAACTTTTTTCCATTTAAAGTTGCTTTTGTAGCCAGCACACCTTCACTGCTTAAATTGCAGAGCCTTGTACTGTGCCTACCATCCATAATTTCTGCATGTGGTGGCTTTGGTTATATTATTACTAACAGTACTGTATAAAGAAGCAGAAGAAAGTGTAGATTTCTCCTGAACATCCCAGACAGGGCAAATGGTGACAGGTCAGCTTTTTGGTGCTCTGGGCACAAACATCTCCAGGGGTGCGGTGGTCATTTGGGTTAGAATTTGCTATGAAGAAGTACTGAATCAGATGGTAAAGAGCTATAAAAGTAATTTAGTGCCATTAGTAAATAGTTTCCAATTATGTCAAGTTCTGTGTGAGTAGGAAAGCAACTTGAGCTTTTGTTTCTTGTGGCCAGTTACTGCTGTACAAGTGAAGTAACACCTCTTTACAGCTTGTGACTTACCCTGCTCAGTGATTTGTAATTGAAACTATTATCCCATCCAGGGATCTGAATCTCACTATTTTGTACCACTTGGTAATATTTTACCTGTGAAACATCAGTGGGGATTAGTCAGATTTCAAGGGAGTTAAAGTGTGCAGCGGAGTATTTGTTCCTGATATTGAAGGGCTCTGATTGCAGCCCCAGCCACTCAGGCGTGACTCCTCAGGCAGCTGAGTGGGTGATGTTTCAAAGAAACTATTTGCTGAAGTCAAAACACTTGTGCTATGCCTTACTTAGTTGTAGAAGATCAAGATAAAATTAATTTAAGATTTCTCTTTCCCAGTACAATAGCTCAAGTGGGAGGGAAGCCGATACCTTAGACCAGGAATAAAGGCAACTGGTGGGAATACATAAGACTACTGAATTGTTTTGACTGCTAAAGATGCCAATTCTGGGGCACAGCTGGTGGTTTGTGAAACATGTCAAAAAGCTTATGTTGTGGCTGCTAGCACTGCACTTCTTCTCCAGATAAATAAAATGCCCTTCCACGTCACTTCCAATCCTGTAACTGTCAAGACCAAAACTATTTCATCTTAGCTGTAAAATACAAAATAAAGCTTGCAATTAGTTTATTTTCACATATTCTTCCCTCTTTCTTGTTGGTACATGAGAAAAATCCAGACTTATTAAAAGGATGCAACTTGAAATGAACTGTTTGGTCTTGCCCTGGTTTCATCCATGTAGTCTGTAATTCAAAATAAAGTTGCTTAGGCATTGCAATATCTTTTGCTTCAGACTTGAGTTGTGGTTTGGATGACCTCTTTAGGTAGCATATTTAATTTAATGACCTTGTATCCCTATTTATGATGGGAAAACTCACTGTGTTTAAAACACCAGAACTTCAGAAAACAAAACAATGCTGTGGATTCCCATACTGTCTCCAGCCCACTTGGAAAAAAATAATGACTAAATATGAGTGCTTTGTATGGAAACCGATTAATAAATGTTGTTTGGGAATTATGAGTGTCCCCCACAGCTGATGCTCTGTCCCCATCTCTCTGTGCCTAAATATGACCAACCATACAGTGCTCTGCAGTGACTTGCTGAGAGAAAGTTTTTCAGCAGAAAGCTGAGGAACCTTCTAAGGTGCTGGGTGCTTATTTTCTTATTGTTTACTCAGGAAAATAATTGAGGTGAGAAATATGCATCAGTTAAACCTTTTTTTTTAATAAGTTCTAATAAAAAGCTCTAGAAATGTACAGTTGAGTCATGAATGTGGTTTTTTGATAGGTTTTAACAGTTGTGATGAGAAACACTGTATTTGTATCATGCATGCATGCACTGGTGCTAGGATTGAAGTCATACTTCTACATCCTTTTTATTCACCAAAAAAATGGGTGTAACTATTGCCCAATTGCCTAGTATGGACCAGAGCTTAGAGCTACTCATTAAAATGTTAGTATCCTTCAGACTGAAGTTAATGTCACCAGTGATGGTTCTTCATGTGCAGCTCATTTAGGGAAAAAAAATGCTCAGCTTGATCATCAATGTGTCTGTTGGTTTTCATTTAGTAGCAAGACAATGAAAATTGTGATTCTTGTGCAGATAACCAACAGCTCTGATCTTGCTAGACTTGCATACTTGAAAGGCATCAAAGTTCTAAACACCAATTCTATGTTTTAAAATCAAGGTTGTGTTGCTACTTGAAGTATTTTACATGTATTATTTTAAGTATGATCTACGCACATCTCAGCTGGGTGGGCAGGCAGGAATCTCAACCAACCCACTAAAATCCTTTATTCCTAGATGAAAGGACTGGAAGGAGGGTTAGAGCCTTTATGCTCAACAGTCCCTTTTGTTGCCTATTAGAAATTAGCATAATTTCCCTGCCCCTGGTGTTACCTGAGCAAGCTGGGATTTCAACTGACAGTGAAAATTGGGTTGTTACGTTATACATGTGAATTTAATTCTGACAACATCTCCTGTCTGTGCCAACCATATGAGCTGGTTCATTTGCTGCTGGCTTTGTGGTTTGTACATGGGGGGAGAATTGCTGAATGTGCAAGGAGGCTGAGGACATCCTTAATGCCTGACATGGCTAGCAGAAGCTCACTCAAGGGCAATAAAAACAAGAAAGAATAATCCCAAGGCAGAGGACTCTGATTAAAGACGTGGAGAATTAGGGTTGATGTCCTGGCTCTGTCATGACTTAACTACATGATGGGGTTTTTTTTTATTATTTTCTGTTGGCATTGACATTTCCTCCTCATTCATCACCTCCCATAGCTGTTAGAATGGAGTGTTCTGTTGACTCTTCATGGCTTTTGGAACTAGAGTTTCCCATCGCACTGTCATTTGTTTTTAAAGCTATCCTTGGCAAACCTTTTCCATCTTCACCAGGTGCCCATCTAGTACTTTTTCCATTTCTTTCATAATCTTAGGAAATTTTGAAATACATGTATGTAAAGATAGTTATCTTGATGAGACCATCTGTTGTGTCTGTCCTCTGCTATGTCCTGGTTTTTAATTCTGTCCTGACAGCAGTCACTCTTCCAGTACTTCTGGTGCTCCTTGAGTATTTCGGGTTGTAGGAAAAATAATAGTAGAGCAGATCTCATTAGGGAGCTTCTTGAGGGTGAAAGATCCCCCAAAGCCCATTGCCAATGTCAGGAGAAATGTCCTCATCACTCCACTGGGTACTTGACATTCCCTCACCACCCTTTCCCTGCTGCTCACTGTAGGTGTCTTGAAAGGTATTCTCAGAGTGAGATGATGGAAATACAGACTCCAGATGTGTTGAGTATTTTCCTTCATTACTGACCTTGGAGGTGTCTAACCCTGTGTGTGACAGGCTGAGATACAAGCAGAGAGGTGGAAAGCTCCTTCTTGGCATCACTGGCCCTGTCAGTAACAGATTATCTGTGTCTGGTGTTTTATACACTTTCCCTCTGCCTACAGCTTCCCACTTATGTTGGTGCCTGACCTTCCTCTTTCTGTCGCATGCTGCCTTTTTATTCCTGACTGGGGTATGGATTTCACTACTGGAGCAGGACAGAGTTTTAGGCAGGTTTTTCCGTTTTTCTGAATGGGGTATGTTGCTTTTGATCACACTTTTGTGGAGGGTCATTCTTTTTACTGTCACTTTCGATCCTATTTTTTTGCTCCTAATCAATTTTACTTGCCTCTGCTTTAGGCATTAGGCACTTTAAACTGCATTTCATACAGTGTATTTCAGACTGGCCTCTGGTTTTCCAGCTTAAACTTAATGGGGTTATGATTGCAAGCACCTGGGCAGACAGTAGTTTCTTATTAACTGATAGTTTTCCTTGCATGATCCAAAGGACTTACTTGTTTATAAGTTACAGCACTGGGTGGGTGGATGTTTTAATTTTTCTTTTTTATTATTTATTTATTCTTTATCACAGCTGCATGAACAGCCTCTAGCTGCATGCTAAGATTCACTTGCCAGACTGCATTCTTCTTTATTTTAATAATTTTTTTTTTATTGCTAGAGATGTGCTTGGATGAGAAGGAAAGGAAAAGAAAATCAAGACTGAAAGTATCAGGGCAGTGCAGGCAAGGGAGAACAGAGTGTATTGTATTTGTTCTGTTTTGCCTTTCTAGCTCATTTAAGCATCAGATTTTAAAAAACATTTGCTTTTCCAAACAACTGGGGTATCAAGAGCTCTCCCCGGTCCCAGCTCGTCTCCATGTGCCACGTAGCAGAATTTTCTCCATAAGCAGGGTATGCTAATTGTGTCTTGACTCATTCATGAAATGGAGCAAAGAGGGTGTGCTTGATGGGGAGACGTCATTACATGAACCTCTGCTTGGACTCCTGCCCTATCCCTGAGAAAAGCTGGATTTATAAATGTTCTGGAGTGCAAGAGCGCTGTTTCTTCAGGCTCTTCCAGTAGAAAGGGATAGGATGAAATGTGTGGGGAGCAGCCTAAACTTTAGAAGGCATAAGTTTGCTAATTATTAGCTTGAGAACTATTAACGCAAGAGGTGGGAAATAGGAGTGCTGTGCAATCCATGGTGAAAAGCCAGGAATACAGAAAGGACACTTCTGGCCTCAGTGTTCAGTCCCAATTAATGTGCCTCTTAATATTGCCCACAAGAATAATTGTATGAACAATAGCCAGAATGAAGTTGTATGGCAGGTTCTTATGCCAGGTAACAGCTTGAAATAGAAAGAAGCCAAAGGTCGTGATTTCATGGCAAGCAGAACTTGGTGCTGATTTGAGTTACGCTTCCAAGCAAAGTTTTGGGAAAGCACTCAGTTACTTTTACTGTCACGTGCAACTGGAGGATTCCATTTGATGTGTAATTCTAATTGCAGTGTGACTGCGCTAGGAGGAAAGTGAGATGTTGCAGGAATAGCCTGAGTCAGTTGTTTTAATTACTGGTCTTATGGAGAAACTATTGTGGCATTGAGGCACGTCTGAAAAATCTGAGGATGGGTGTAATTATACAAAGGCCTGTAACAAGCTGAAATTAGGTAAGAAAATAAGATGTTTCCAGTAAATGCAATACATCCATATACATTTGTGGATTATTAGCTAGGAAGAGTTATTTTCTGGTGTATTTTTGCAGAATTAATACTGGTGACTGTTAGCAGTGTTTAGGTACAGACAGCATGTAGAAAGTGCATTTTGTAACATGGAGTTGTGGCAAAAATGCTGAGTTATCATTTTTCTAACAATACCAGTCTAGAATATGAAATCAAAGAATACAGAGCTGATAGAGAACTGTAACTGGAACAAAGAATTATTTTTTTTTATCTTTGTACAAAACATTATCCCCAGAAAAGTCAGTAACAATAGTCAAGGAACTGGAACTGACTTCTTAGGAAATGGTGAAATGAGCAAGTGTGCAGGTTGGGATGAGGCACTTTGAGAAAACTGAGTGTTCATAGCAGTAAGCAGCAAAATTGTGTGGTTCTTTGACAATCCAAGTTACTGGTATGAAACTTAGGAAAGAGTGGACTTTGACAGGTACTTTAAAAGTGCCGTGCAGTAGGTATGCGCTGGGAAACCCGTGAGATACTGAAAATTTCCTGTCAAGTTAAATTTACAGTTCTTTATAGTCCACTGATAAATGAAGTTTCAATTTGCTGCACCACTGCATCTCTTTGCTGTCAGACACTGGTATAAACCCTAATCTTGTCGGGTGATGATCTGAATAGTGCATTTAATTACTGTATATTACAGTATCCAGCCTCCTCTAGATATAGATTAATGATATTCTTTCTTTTTGTAGTATGACATCGCACACAAGATTGGTGACATAACAGTGGTATAAACATGAAGAAACAGGCATCAGTTTTTGCATGACTTTCCAGTATGGTGAAACTGAAGTACATTATGAAATGAAGTGCTTGGGTTTTTTTACTTGATCTCACTTTAGATTCAAGATTTTTAAGCAGGCTGTATTCAGTTTTGTAAGTACCAAATTTTTTCTTTTTCATATTTTTAATGCAAAGTTTACAAAGCCACTCCTGATGTTTTCCTTACTACTTTTGTGTTTTGAAAAGCGTGCACCATCACTCCTCTCTGCTTCCCACACCCATTTCCTGGAGATGCAAAAAATTGTGAAGTTAACAAAATCAACTCAGGTAGCAGAAATATAGCCTTATGCAGCGGGGTGTTAAAGAGATTGTATTCTGAAATAGAGTAGTTTTGGGTTTTCCTAGCTTTCTGGTCTGCTGATTTCATAGGAAGTCATCTATTGAATGCTGTAGTGATACCCATGAGGATTTACAAACTGTGTGCAAAATGCATTGTGTTTTGAGATTGTATATATTTTGTAACACTAAATAAAATATACTTGAATGTTACAGTTAACACACGCTTCAGCATAATATGTTAATGCAGCTGGTGTGGTAATCCATGTCTGTACACTTCCTTATTCCTCCTGCTCCACAATTTACCATGCAGGAGTCCAGAGGGAAGAGGAGTGTCATCTTTAAACCAGGCTGGTTATGGGGTCCCTGTTGCCTCCTGTAGTGTGGAGACTTTGGATATTGATTTCCTATTGAAAATATTAATTTACTTAACCATGTAAGAATAAAACCACTGTAATCCGATCTAATGGACTGGAATTTACTAAATTAATTTTTGGAGCCTGGTACCCTGCTGGTACTTGGGCATTTTTGGTAAGTCATTACCTGTCACAGTCCACATAAATCAGAACACACTGAAGGACACACAGAATTTAGGCAGTAGCAGTGAGCATATGCAGACTCAAACCTGTCTTTAATTACATCTGTCTGTGCTCTTGAGAAATATTGGTGCTGGTTTCTAACTATTGTAAATACATAGATATTAATTTAAACCTTAATCTAAGGGCATGTGTCATGCTGTGGTCTGAAGGCAACCACGTAATCCATTGTGAAACTGGTGGTTACAATGCTGAAAAGTTATTCAATTATTTCTGCTTCTGTTTTTGAGAGAAGCACAGCTAATTCTAGAATAAACTCATGCTCTCAAGTAAAAGTTCCATGTAAGTAGTTTTGTCACTGCACATGAATAATCAAATAAAACTGTCTAAGGAAATAGGAATAACTTCCTGAGAAAAATGGAAGTATGGAGGGTTTCTAAATATCACAGGTTCAAGTAGCCAATTAAAAAAAAAATGTTCCAAATCTAACTTCAATGTTGTAATTACAGAAGAGATACTTTGCCTTTAAGAAGCACTTGTTTTTATGCCAAAATATTTCATTCCTCATTCTTTCCTTTGACTCCATGCTGCCTAAACTTGTCTCTGAGTGAATCTGGCAAGTAATTAATCAGGGTAAAATTCCACTGGGATCAGTATGAAAGTTGCCTTATCAAGAAGCAGCAACTGCCTGTTCTGTTTAGTGTATGTTCTGTAACGTAATGATTTGTAGAGAGAATTTACCTTTTTTACTATGGTATGCTCCATATAAGATGAGTAAGTGTCTTTTTCTGGCCTCAGTGATCACCATCATCTAAGTGCTTAATTGCTGGTGTTTAAGAAGATAGGAGAAAGGTGGGAGTAATGGTGCAAGCTTATAGTTTTGTTTAAAATGTGAATTTTGTAGAACTCCATTTCTGCAGAAAAATTTGCAAAGCTTGCTGCACCAAAGTATGTTCTTAAAGGAATAAGTGAAATAAACTTTTTTTGTACCTAAATTCCTATCTAAATTAATAGGTATATATTGTAAGTTAAAAAAAAAATGTACAATTGCTGTTATTGAAGGTAAACGTGTGTCAAGTTTGCAAAGAAATTTGCATTATTTTTTTTTTCCATGAAATTAGTAACTGTAAAACTTCCTTGTCATCTCTCTAAGGAGTTGCTTGGCTAATACTCATGTTCTTACCAGATGTTCAGATACTGAGTTTTTTGGAAGGTGCTGTGTGTTTGGTAGCTAGTCCAGAAGTCAACCCTGCCTGAGGTCACCAAGTATGGGCTGTTAACTTTATGTTGCTGTGGTGTAAGCAGGACACAGGTTTGAAAGCTTGTCTGATGCCACACAGAAAGTCTGAAGATTTATTCTCACTCTCAGTCTGTTCTCTGCCACCTTCCTCTGGCCTGAAAGATAGCATGATTTAACCTGGGGGTTGTAGATTATTGTGATTAAGTGGCTGTTTAGGACTGCTTGGAAATATCAGGGGAAGTTTTTACTTGGTATAGGTTATTTTTTTCAACCATTTATCCTTTGTATTACATAGAACAGCTTGGTCACACATGGTTAGGAGGTGGAAAACTCCCTGACTTGTGCCAACACTGTTAAATGAGGAGAAGTAGTGCATTTCCCATACTTCCCTTCTTGCCAGGGCTTGCTTGTTACAGGAGAGTTTAAGCATGTGTTTGTTTGGTAGCTGTGTTCCTGTCCACACCCAAAAGAATCTCGTGTCATGTTTTGCATGCAAGTCAGCTGGCCTGGACCTGGAGGGTCACAAAGCCTGACTCTCATCTATAGCAGCTGTATCTTTGCTGCAAAGCAGATTAACTTGCAGTGCCTTCCCTCCATCCCTGCATTCGACATTGTTCTACCAAATGGGAGCAGTGAGATCGAGCTGCTCCTTCTGTCCATTTAGGTCAGACCACTTCAGTTCTGTTTCTCCAAGAGCCATTATAATTCTGGGTATCTGAGGAGCAGCATCGTGCTCAGCGATGCTCACCTTTCCCAGGATCTTCTCTGTGGCGGCCAGGCCTTGCAGTCATGAGAAACTTTGGGAATACTGTGTTGTTGCAGAGATTGGTTCTGTGGGCTCAGACTGCCTTGGTGGGGTCTCACTCCATATGGTATAGGGTGAACCAGGCGGTTTGCCAGGTGAACTGTCCCATGGGCAAGGGGGGAATTTGGATTCAAACAGTGCCCTGCAGGCAGTATGGCTGCAACAGGCTCAGAAGCTGTGCCACTGCAAGGCAGTTTCACATTGCTGCAGCTGTATCCATGTCTGAAGTGGTATCGTTCTAAGTGTTTGCATAAAATTAAGAAACCTCAAACCATGACTCCGGCGTGTGCATTTTGAATGGCAGCATTTGGCATGCTGCAGAAAGATTTGGCCCAGCCTGCCTTGACTCTTCTTTTCTGGCCTTGGGGTCCCTCCAAGCTTGTCAGCATAAGCACTGGTGCAGCTGCCGTGAGCCACATCAGACACGATATGGTTTAAAATTGCTTACATATGATGAAGTGTAGTTTGAACTCGGGTACATTCATCATTCAGTTCAGTAGGCAGCTGCACTGGTGTTTGTGCTGACAACAGGGGAAGGAGGCAGTGTGAAAGTGGAAGGAAGGATCAAAGTACAAGAAAAAGGCAGATAACAAACAACTTTCAGCAGCAGGGCTAAAAGGGCCCAAGGCACTCAGCTGCCCTGGTCTGCACAGGGGCTTGGCCCAGGCAAACTTCAGAGGAGCTTTCCAGCTTCAGTGCTCTGTGATCCTGTAAAAAAGATGCACGTAGCCAAATTGTCTCTGCATTCAAAAAGTGGTGATCGTCAGCTGCAGTGCTCGGAGGCTACAGGATCCTCAGCTTTTGGCATTGGGGTTTCCAGGCGCCTCTATCGTCCTACCATGTGCAGAAACCCTTTATTCTGAGTAGGATGCACAGCTTGCATTGTATTGCATGTGCATCCCATTGCCTGCCACACATATGAACCTTCCTGAGTGTTCATAGGTATCCACAGCGTGTTCCCAGGGCATCCTGCTCCAGTCAGTGCTGGGAGAGAGCATGCTGGCAGCAGTTTCCACTTTCCTTTTAAGACTTAAAGGAGATGGTAGGTGATAATGCTGATGTTGTCATCAACTATGAGCATGCAAAAACTGTATGCAGTTATTTCATGTGACTCTGAAGTAATTCCAACTCTCTCCCTAAGGCATCTTGTGGAACATCCACGTGGGCAATCCACCCTTGGCTTCAGCAGCTGTGCAGGTGGGTGACTGGCACTGCAGTTCCCTCAGGAGGCTCCAGGTCTCCTGTGTTACTGCCAAAATATAGGTGGGTCAAACACAAACCGAGGGAAATAACTTTCTTCAATCTCAACTCCAGTAGCATGTGGAAGATAAAGAGGGAAATCATTACTTAAAATGGAGACCCAGCATCTTTCACTGTAATTCAATGCCACATCCAAAGATTGCTTGCTGAAATCTGCACCCTTGGGATCCAGCTCACTGGATTTTAACAACATCGTTAACATGACATAGCTTCAACTTTAGTGTCATTCATTCCAGCTCATTTCTATTCCTCGCACGACTTTCATTGATTAGAGGAAAATGGGATATATTAAGAATCTCAAGTAATTTATTTTGAATGGCTTGCTTTTGCAATACAGTGAGGGTTGTATTAATGCTCAGGAGGCAGCTAGACATGTGCTGACACTGAATATGCAAAAATATTTACAATGCGCTGTATGTACCATGTTCTTTATGAATAATTTGCCTGTTACAAAGTAAATGACATTAATTTCAATTATCACAACAAAAACCTTGAAAGTTTGGGCTGGCAAAAATACAATAATGGGATTACTGCCGTTTTCATTAACACTGAGTCACTTCTGCATTTTACCGTTTCTGGGTATCTAACTTGACAATGTCTTCCCTCTGTCCTCATGACTGAGTCATTATTAATGCAATAAGAATTTGCTGTCCTTACAGAACAACTGTGTTCCCTTCACATATGTTCTCCTGACATTTTTCCTGATATCAGAAATCAAGCTTTTCCATAAACTCCAATAGTCCTGCTTCTGAGGTTAACAGAAAAGAAGGTAGTAATTCTAATAACCCTCATGTCATGCACTAACATGGAAGCCTTGCAGGACTCCTCAAAGGAGTGAGTTGCTGAAACTGGGAAAGGGCATACTGACACACCAAATCCTGTCATATGACAGACAAAAAAGTTTCACACATTAAAATCCATAATTCCACAATTTTTATATGTATTTTTATAATTTAAATCAGGAACTAGGCATTTCTATGATGGGTGTGTTTAGAAGTAGTTAGGCTAGTTTCAAACCTTAGACCAAAATTTTAGAAGATTAACTGTCTTTAACAGTGAGCACTGCCTGTCATAATCCTTCCACGTGCAAAGCGTTGGTCTGTAGCAGTTGTGCCCTGGATTAGCTTTGAGCACGCAGTCCCAAACCACAGACACCATGCCCTGTAGTGCTGGCTGCCATCCTGGGTGGTTCTAGCCCAGAGGTGAACCAGAGCTGAGGGGGAACTTCTGTTCTCTGCCTCTCTCCCAGATGAAAATCTTGGCCTTTTGTGAGGTTTGAATCGCCACACAGTTCTGAGCTCGTGGTCTCCTGCCCTGGACCGTGTGCTGCAGGAGGCTGGGGAGGTGGGATGGTTACTTTCCTAGGACATAGCAGATGTCCTACATTTTGCTCAGGTTTTTTTGGGGTTGAATTTTGTTTTTTCTTAAAAAAAGAGGAATCCTTTATCATCTCTCAATGCTGCATTTCAATGACCAGTGTTAGTGTCTGATGGCTGTTTATCATTCTAGGGCCTCTGCTTTGGCTTCAGTGCAATAAGCTAATGGGGTGGATTAAATGAGCTTGGGTAGGCTTTTGCTGGGGTTAATTTGATGTGTGCGTGCACAGTTTCTACTGTGCCAGCAGAATGATCTGTCAGCAGAAAGGTGGGTAGGTAATGCCTTCAGCTGCTCCATCTGGATACGGAAAAGGAAGAGATGCTGTCGAGAAGCACCTGGGTAGAACAGAGGTGTGGTAAGCAATGGGTCTGTCTTGGGTCGCAAGACACATTCTAATGACTGTTGTGCAGACCTCTGCAGGAGCCGCTCTTGGCCTACTTTGTATGGTAATAAGAAATGGAAATGCTAACAGAAAAATCTGTATGTGTAGTATAAAGAGTTACATATCATTTCCTACACTGCTTGTAAGAGAAAATGGTAATAGTTTAGTCTTTCTTTAAAAAAAATTGAGACATGTAAGAAAGAAACTAGCTTGAGTCCTGTGTGCAGTTTTGGGCACCGCAATATAAAAAAAGACATTAAGCTGTTGGAGAGTGCCCAAAGGAGGGACACAAGGATGGTGAAGGGCTTTGAGGGGAAGCTGTGTGAGGAGCAGCTGAGGTCACTCAGTCTCTTCAGCCTGGAGGAGACTGAGGGGAGACCTCATTGCAGTTACAACTTCCTTGTGAGGGGAAGAGGAGGGGCAGGCACTGATCTCTGCTCTGTGGTGACAGCGACAGGGCCCAAGGGAACAGCTGGAGCTGTGAGGGGAGGTTTAGGTTGGATATCAGGAAGAGGTTCTTCATCCAAAGGGTGGTTGGACACTGAACAGGCTCCCCAGCGATCACAACACCAAACCTGACAACTCTGCTGTAAAAAGGAATCGAAGTGGACAAGCTGCAATCCAGGGACTGGACCTTTGTCCTCTCAGCAGTTTGTGTATAACCACTGCCACCCACAGCCAGGGGACAGTGGTGGTATGGGCCAGGAAGGGATCCCGAAGGGTTTGAATGCCTTGTGGTGCCGGAGTTTTCAGCAAAAGTGAGGGTTTTCACCTTTCCCAGACTCCCTGACAACCGCTGTGGAGGATGGAAAACTCATGTTTTGCTTTTTTTGCCTTTTGTAGCAGGATGATGGCTGACACAGCATGGGAGCTCTGCCCGGGGACCAAGGGGAAAGTGGGATTCAGAACCATTTTCCCTGACTCCTAGGGATCAGGATCCACTCAGGATCAACTCCACTGATCCTTTTAGTTGGAAAGTAAGCCTGACTGTTACTTGACCTAAAACAATGCTATTACTATTCATAAAATGCATTGTACACAAGTAAATTGTTGTCCTATTGCATTACACTAAGAAGCCGTATTTTGGCATGTCAGTGAGTTGCCTGGAGCAAGAAAATGTATGGAAGAAGATAAAGGATGTATCGTGCACTGAGAGTGGTGTCGGGTTCTCTTCCGTCGTGTCCCCCGAATGTTCTGGCTCGGCGCTGTGCTTCCATGCAGAAGAATAAGGATTAGGTTTGTCCTGCTGTGAAATGATTCATGTGTGGGGAATGTGCGTGTTCAGAAACAGAGAGATTTCAAGAGTGCATCACTGGAGAGAGGCTTGTAATAAGAATCAGCAATAAAACAGCAGCTGAGCAGGGAAAAATGTATTTAATAAAAGGAATTTACAGTTGAAATTTTAAGCAGCTAGAAGTGCTTGTCTGACCATTTCTGCTAGAGTTGCTGTTCTTCATTCTACTTTTAAAATGTCTTTAGATATACTATTTATTCTTGGATTTTAGATGTTATATCCATATTCATGCATATTTATATTACATATTTTATGTATATATATTTTAAAATTATGCACTCTCTGAGGTGGGTTTTTTCCAATTTTACTACATGATTTTGCTTTAATACCATATTAACATTTATGTAATACTAGAATAGGGCTGGATACTTAATGTAACAGCAACTAGATGTCAAACTGTTATTTCCTTTATCTAAAGTGTGAAGGATGTGAGCTAATATTCAGCAAAAAAAGGTGTTTCCTAGCTTTGGTATTATTTATGCTTTCCCAGAGATGTTAACATAACCCTGTAATCGGCATGAATTCTATCCAGCAATGAGCACTGTAGGAAATGCACTTTATGTTTGTTACTTGTTTTTAAGGCACAGTGGAAATTAATAGGATATAACAAGCCGTGCATTTGAGTGTGGCTGATTTTCTCTCTGTGCAATTAATTTATTCTGATGGGAAGGATAATATCAAGCTTAACATGTTTCTCAGTAGAGAGCTTTCTCTGAAAGACTTTCATTGGGGTATAAGTGCCTAATTTCCAAAGAGCATGTTATGTTAAACAGACACTTTCAGAAAATCTGCATTTGAACTCTCCCCTCCAGAAAAGAGAAAAAAAACCCCAAAAATGACACAGCTCTTTTGCTTAGATTCCAGTTCTTGTCTTCATTGTGAACAACTGAGGCATGACAACATGGTTCTGGTATACAAGCCCTGAAAAATACAATTTATAAGGCAAAAACACAACTCGGACTGGGGTTGTCTTTAGCTTGTCAGTTTGACTTCTGTCTGAGCAGAGGAGAGGCTCTGGCCACTGGAGAACTGCTTGGAAACCCTGTGTGAAACTTGTTTATGCCGCTCATTTCAGTCCCCCCAGCCAGGTAACTTCACCATGCACTGCAGGCCCAGATGTGACTGGTGGCCAGGGCTGCTGGGCTGGTAGGAACTGGTGTGTTGTGCTAATGGAAAAAGTATGGCAAAAAGGCCTCATCATCCTCATCACAGCCAACTGCTGCATGAGAGGGAGCCTCCCAAGCCTCCTGGACCCTGCTGCTGCTTTCCTGCTGGCCACTTTCCCCTCTTTACCTTCCTGCCTTTCTCTTTTTTTTTTTTTCAATTTTCCTTGTTTAGCAACTTCACTATTAGAGCCAACAGATGCCGTAACAGAGATGCTGCTGAAGCTCTGTGCCTTTAAACTTCTGCAGCAAGAACCCTTTTGTTTCTTTTTTGTTTCTGTTGGGGCACAATTTGGGTAGGCAGTGAATCTGTGGGAGATAGGGCTAGAAAAGCACAGATCTTTTTGCTGAGTTCCATGCTGCTTCGTTTCTTTTTTCTCTTTCCCTGTTTAATTTTACTAGAATTGAGAAACAAAGAAAGCCAAATCCAAACCATTGTTGCTCAGGCAACAAGATGTAGCTAAGAATGAAAACTGCAGCTTCATTAAAAGCAGTGCAAAGGATGTGCTGTGGTTGCCTGTGGAAATTTCTGTCAATCAAACCTGCGTGCATTATGAAAACATCAATTTCTGTCAGATTCACTACATAAGCAGCTCAACCTGCCATGAGAAGTTTGCATTTGTTTACATTCGTTGGAACTGTTGCTATTTGGAGGTTAAAATATTTTTGGCAGGCAGCAAAGAGAGAAATGTGGTTAATTGCTTCTTGCCAATTATCAGTTCTGCTGGATATATCATACAGCTACCTAAGAAATCTGACAGGCTTCATAAAGTCAGCCTCAAGCTAATTATGAATGTGAATGTTTTTTAAATGAGTGTTGATATGATTGCTGTACCTCATCCAGGGACCATCACCCTGTGTATTCATGAGATATGGCAAAGTGTCATAGCCATGAATCCAAAACTTTCTGAAATTTGAATGTATTTCTGTCCTTCTGTCTCCTCTGTACTCCTCTATTCCCAGTTTGTAATCCTGATTTATCTTATGGTTTTAGTTAATGTTAACTTAATCTATGTAACTGAAGAGAAAAAAACACATGGCAAAACTTCTGCATTAATGACTTGGTATTATACATTCATGATAATGAAGGGGCACATACAACTATGAAGAAAGTACTAGGTTCTGCGCTCTTACTGTATCTCATGACACTTGATTTTGTTTCACGTTAGTCTTGAACTCTGGGAATTATTTAATGAAAGGGCAATTTGGGGGGGGGGAATAATTGATTAAGAATATGGAACAATCATACAAAAGTAAACAAAATCCCATAAAACCCAAAAAACTCCCACAGTATTTTATATACAAAAACCCACCACACGCACATATTAACATGAGCATTGTTATCTTTTATGGTGTAGTTAGGAAATAGGAATGTATTAAGGCAGAAACCTAATAATGTTCTTCTTTCAGGTGTTAATTTGGTTAAAATATTATCACTAGGAAATAATATATTGCTATTTTTGTGGTAGGCTTGAGTCCAATGTTCTGACCCAGACTGACCTTGCTCTGTTAGACACTACAGGCAAACAGTAAGAAATCTGTCCTACCACACAGATTCTGTAATCTAAATAATAAATACAACCAAATGCTGAGAGGTGAAGGAGTAGATGGGCAGATGGTTGTCTTTATTTTGCAGTGGGGGAACCAAGTCAGCAATTAGTTCAGTGAAATACCACAGATCGAAGAGGGGCCCTGCAACAGAAAGATAACCCCAAACCAGGTTTCCTGTATCGAAGTCCACAGCATTCACCAAGTCAGAATTCTCCCAGCAATGGGAGCTGTGGGAGCAAAAGAAGAGAAAGTATACCTAAGCAGTAGTTGGAAATGTTGACAGAATTGTGAGTCATTAGGTAAAAAGAGGAAATGGGAAGCTGGAGGATAGGATTATGGAAAAGCTAAAAGCAAAGTTTTTAATCTATGAACCTTCCCTTCACAGATAGTTGAGGTATGACTGCCAAACTACAATGTTTATTTTAGGTTTATTCCCAGTAGGAGACTTTATAAAAATGTGTGGATCATTTTTTTTTCAGTTTTATTTCATCAGCTGTTGGAAAGACTGTGCTGTCTCTTAGTTTCTGGAGATCAAAGTGTAGGCAGTAAAAAATAATCTAATCTGCCACTTTGGAATAATTTGCCACAGCAGGCATTCCCGGTGCAAATCAGAGTACAAATCAGATGGTGAATTGGTGATCTCAAAAGAGGATTACTTTGGATTAGTTGTCCAGTGAAGCAGGCACTTTGTACAATGCAGCAGACAGCTCCAACATGAGCCAATTCATTGCTTTTTTTTCCCTTTTTTTTTTAAAGGAACATTAGTTTGCCAAATGGATTCTCATACACTAATTAACAGTCTTTTGACAGTGTTTGTGCCTGGAAGACAGATTATGTGGCATACAACTAAGCAACTAAAACTTAATGGCCAGACTTTCAGGAGAGGAAGGCTTGGTAGGAACCAGCCCAAACTGCATTTTGGTTGACAGCAGGTGCCAGTTTAAACACTGGTTTGAAGGTTTGGTCTTGAATGCCCATTTCAGGTTAGAGCTTGATTTTTGAGACAGGGAGGAGACAATTCTGTCTGGCCATGGTTCAGTCCTACTGCTTCTCTAATTTAAGGATGTCATGTTTTAGTGCTGCTTGAGTCATAGAATCATAGAATGGCCTGGGTTGGAAGGGACCTTAAAGATCACCTCATTCCAACTCCTGGCCAGGGACAGAGACACTTTCCACTGGACTAGGTTGCTCAGAGCCCCATCCAACCTGGCCTTGAACACTTCCAGGGATGGGGCAGCCTCAGCTTCTCTGGGCAACCTGTGCCAGGGCCTCACATCACTCACAGGGAAGAATTTTTTCTTAATCACGTCTAAACCTACCATCGTTCAGTTTGAAGCCACTCCCCCTTGTCCTGTCACTCCAGGCCCTTGTAAATAGTCTGTCTCCATTTTTCCTGTGGGCTCCCTTCAGATACTGGAAGGTCACAATTAGATCACCCCAAAGCCTTCTCTTTTCCAGCCTGAACAATCCCAGTTCTCTCAGCCCTTCCTCATAGCAGAGCTGCTCCATCCCTCTGATCCCCTTGGTGGCCTCCTCTGGGCTGGCTCCAGTTCCCTGTCCTTCCTATGCTGGATGAGATGCTCTGCTGGATGAGCTCTGCTGGGACCCCAGAGCTGGATGCAGCACTGCAGGTGGGGTCTCAGCAGAGCGGGGCAGAGGGGCAGAATCCCCTCCCTGCCCTGCTGCCCACGGGGCTTTGGGTGCAGCTCAGCACACGGGGGGTTTCTGGGCTCCCAGAGCACACGGCTGGGGCATGTCCAGCCTCTCACCCACCAGCACCCCCAAGTCCTTCTCCCAGGGCTGCTTTTGAAGAAAAGTTTTAATACCATTTTACTGAGAATATACATTGCTAAATTAATCTGCTTTTCAGTTTTACGGGACTGGTATAAGTAACAAGGTGACTATAAACACCACTTATCCATTTATAAGCACAATGCCCTGTTCCTTCAGGTTAATGTTTTACTCCATCATGGTGTAGCTGTGATGTCTGTATTGTACACAATCATTTTGCTGCCTCCCTGTTTACCTAGGTTTTGGTAACTTATTAATAAAGATAAAACTGTTCTTGGCTGCATTTCCCATGTTAGAAAGTTGGCTTGTTGGCTTAAGAAGCACTGTCTATCCAGAACCAGTCTCTGGGGTGGCTGTAAAGGGATTGGAAGAGAAGTGAAGGACAAGAACTCACTTGGACATCATGCACTAAAAAGAGGGAAATTGTGCATATTCTGTGTGTGAAATGGCATCTGTTTCAGTATGCATGGAAAGTAGTCTTTGATGGAAAGCTCAAATTTCCTGGGCAGTATAAAATCCCTGTGGAAGAAGAGCAGAAGTAGCCAACTCTCACTGTGACGGTGGAAAAAAACATGCTAAAGCTTGAGATCCAGGCAGCTTTACATTAGGGCAAGTCCAGAACCAGCAGCACTATTTTCTCCTCTCTTTAGACAGTAACAGCTTGTGCTGGTTTTGGCCAAAATCTAGCAATATATCCTCTGGGAGAAAGTCCGGTTACAACTACTCTTCCCCCCATCAGGTTTGGGAAAAAAACACACCATAGAGTCACCCCAAGACACAGCTCCAGCTCGTAGTCCCAGATCTGCCTGTTTCCTTTTTCAACCTAAAAATGAAACTCGAGATAATTTTTAGTATAGGAGGTAATATAAAAGTGGATGTTTATTTGGAGGCCTCCAGGGGCAGTTTATGGAGAATGTCCACAAAAGCCCGCCCACACGGGGTGAATACAGTTTTTATAGGTTTTAGGAAATTAGCATAATTGATAAAAAGCACCACTTAGGAGGACAAGTGGTGATGCAATTCCCCCACAGGTCAAGTCCCTTCTCTGGAGCCCCCGAGCTTGGTACTATCTGTACTTTGTCCATGAAATGTATCTCGAAGAGTTGTTCTCAACCTTGGTAGCCAGGAAGAACCAAGATAGGACAGGGGCCTTGTACCCTCAGGGGCTTGGAGCTTTGGAATTTATTTTGTCTTCCTGCCTCGGGAAAGGCCATGGAAAAGTACTGGGAAAACTAGCTAAAATACAATGATAGGCTACAGAACTCCAAATATATGTGCAAAGAATACAGAGAACATAGAAAAAAGGCAAAAACCAAGATGGCATCACCCCCACCCCTTGACACACTGTGGAGAGGTGTGAGCAAGCTAAAATTTCAGGAGTCACTGGTGAACAGTGATCTTGCACCATTGTTTCTGTGTTCAGAGCAAGCCTGAACAAGCACTGGCAAGCTTGGTGCCTGCTCCAGACAAAGGTCAGCACATTGCTTCTGATTCAGTCCCAAACTGGTTGTTCTGTCAGAGGTTTCCTCCCCTGTATCATCAGCTCACTCTCTCCTCTGGACTCTGCAGCAGGCTAGAAGTAAGCCAGAAGAAGAAAATATTGCAATTGCTCTTGAATCTTCTTTTGAAATGGATGAAAAGGTTTTTTCCCTGGTGCCCACTGTCCTAGGTGAGACACCAGTTTCAGCAGTGAACGAAGTACTATGAAAAGTGACAGGGAGACTTACATCTCTAAACTGCTGGGATGGAATGAGGTCAAGTTCGGCACAGTGCCTTACATCAGCTGGAGGAATCCTCCTTTAAAAGACAGCCCTTGCCAGCCACGCCAGGTACGTGTTCTACCCTGCCTGTGCAAAACCACCACTGAAAGCTTCTTTGTCCACCAGGGCTGTGACAAAGATGTTCAGGTATGTTTCTGGAAGAAACAGTATAAATACACACTATTTTTAATATATATTTGTAATCCAGCTCTGCATGCTCTCAGTCATCTACAGCATGCTGCTCCTGGAGCACACCAATGATCCTCTGCCATAAAGCAAACATCAGAAACTGTCTTTTTAATCAAGAAATACTTCTTCAAACACATGGAAATTCAGGCTCACAAGAATTGTTAGGACTATGATACAGGACAGAAGTTTCTTGGTTGCTTTAGGGGTGTCCTAAGTCCACCTGTGCTTAGAATGCATTGTTACTTAACAGGAATGCCAAGCTTTAAAAGAATAACAAATAAAACTTACGAGTTTTAAACTAATAAATAATAAAACTAATGAGTTTTCTTCATGCGGCAGACTGGAAACCTCTCCATGTGTCCATCACAGAGACAGAATTAACACCAGATTCTTATCAAATATATTTGTTTGTCTTAAAATTCTTCCAAAACATGACAAAGTGCTAAAGGCACTTTAATCTTGGCATATGCAATTATTTCTTAGGAAATTAAAAATCTGCTTATGAAATCTTCCTGCCCCTGCACATCATTCCAAGATGCCTAGGTACCAGTATAAACCCAACCCTGACCTTAACGCTAACCAAGTACTTAAGCAAACGTTTCATTTGTACCTATGAACAGTTCTACTGAAGTCACAGGTATGAAATTCTGTATGATTTTCCCAGTCATGTGTTAGTTCATCATACAGAAAGCAAAAATCCGATCTACATACACATAGGTATATGTACATGTATGCACATACGTGTGTATCTATCTGTACAAAATACAGTGATGTATATGACAGCCTAATAGCAATCAGATGAGTTCTTGAGCATTACCCAGGTGTTTTTGACTCCAGGTTCTCCTGCCTTCCTTAGACGTGTGTGCCAAAAGGTACAAATAGGGCACTAGAATGAGAAGGCAATTCACTGAAATCCGCTGTTCACATGATATGGTGAATGGCAAACCTGTGCTGAATACACATAAATGCCTAATAAGGAGACAGTCATAATGTGACTGTGTGACAACTGATTTTTTTCTAGTGTTCAAATGTAAGTTGGCTGTAGTTGACAGGTGCATATTATATGCATGTAAAGAAACAACAGTCTGTGCCTTAGCTTTTGACTGGGAGACTGAAGGATACCTTGGTATCATGAATTTTTTGTCTTGTAGAAGTTTTTTTTATTTAGAACATATTCCCCCCAAAAAGGTGCATAATGACATTATGTGAAAGAATGGGAAGGCACATTGTCTTACAATTTATTGCTAGATGCACTAACACTATCCATATTAGACATAAATCTTCCACTGATGTGAACTGTACTCGGAGAAATCAGCAGCAAATTATACAAGCTATGGCTATTCTGCCTCCTTTCATTCCCAGGACATTAACTTACTTGTTATGTTTCCACCTTGGAAGTGGCAAGTGAATTTAGACTGATAGCTGCTCAGCAGTCAGTGCTATGCCCACAAATTGGATTTGAACGTAAGCATGTCTGCTGCTCCAAGCTCTCTCCTGGGGCTGAAAAGGCAGATGGGTTATATTTTGCTGTGGTAAGAAATTGTACCTGTAAGAATAAGTAAGTCAGTAAAACCTGAGGTAGATTCTGTTTCTTGAGCTCCTGGCCGTGTTTGGGCTTAATGATATGTATGAAGCACTCATAAATGCCAATACGTGGGAATTTTCTGACCTCACAGCTTTAGATACAGTTTCCAGCTCACCATCTATACTGTCTTGTCTTACACCAAGTGTGTTCAGCTCTGTTCAAACAGGAGGATGTCCTACTCCCTGTCAGCTCCAGTGCTGTCACTAATCCTGGTCTAGCTCGGAGTGGGTTCATCAGGAATGGGAGGGACAGCACCGGGCTGCTCAGCGTGCTTGGAATGGGAGGGAAAGGAAAATGCAACGACCGAAATGTACCACCAGAGAGAGCTTTTGTCCTGCTGGCATTATTAGGGACGCTGCACACGGCTGTACTGCAGTGCTCAGCTCGCAATGGAAGTTTTTCTAAGTGCTGAATTATCAGGCGGAGAGCAAGAATCGAAACTCACAGCACTGATAGGAAATATAAATGCTCTGTGTGTGTGCACAAGTCACGTCATTTTAACTGCAGCCTTGGTCCTTTGAAGCGATCAGGACAGCTGGTACAGCTGATGCCAGCCAGGGGAAAGCTGCTATGAGCTGAATGTCTCCTACCTGCAAAGGCCCTGGTCTGGCACTGGTTCCTCTGATTTTGGCTGCTATAATCTAGAGAGCATGGGGCACTCTGGGAGTGATGGGACTGCCCTTGGAACTGAGTGGGGACCTGTGCAGCACATCTGTCCTTTGCCGTGAAATCATAGATTCATAGCACCATAGAATCACGTAGGTTGGAAAAGATCTCCAAGGGCATCAAATCCAACATTCGACCAATCAAGCTCAGGCATAACTTTTGGTTTCTACAACTGACACGTTACACAATTGCAATATATTTGTCAAATATATGTGATCACACCTTCATTGATATTTGAAATACTTTTTTATCACTCTGGATTTCTTAAGTGAAGAAAAACAGCTTCCATTAAAATGCATACGACTTTACTTGTATGAAACTTTTGCTTCAACCTTCATTTGTCTGTGTGGTAGAGTTTGGAATGTATTTTGTCTGGTATTGTTTGTGGCAAAATACCAGCCTTGGCTCAGGAACAGAATCAGGTAAGTCAAAGCTGTTTCTGGGAAGTGTCAGGACATGCTTCCACGTTTCCCAGCTTCTTTCCTGGGCTTTCAGTGTTGCAAAGAGGATGCCAGGTGAAATGGACCCTTAACTGTGATCCAGCATCTCCACCAGCCTTGTGGTTTCAGAGGAAGCACCCTGCCCTCCCCACCTCCAATATCCCTTCTCCACTTTTACTGCAGAAGTGTGTTTGCAGTTTTGAAGGTGAGCAATACCATCAGCATGTGAGTCTCCTGGGACCTGTGTGAAAGCAGATGGGAACCTTCACTGAGGCAACCATGTCCTTAGTTCTCACAGGAAGACAATTGTTATTGTTGGGTTCTTTCACTGAACTGGGCCCTGCTGGTCCTTCCCACACTCAGCCTTCAGGGCCTGCTGGGGAACAGGCGTGTTCAGGCCTGTAAAGGAGCAGTTCTCACTGCAGGCAGAATAATTGCAGCTGGTTCTGTTCTCTTCCAGACACCATCTAGTCCTAGGAATGCCTGACCTAGTCATTTCTTAGTGTCTTAAATGCACCTCATTGAAATGTCCCAGTGTACTCAATTTTTTTTTTTTTTTTTTTTTTTTTTTTTTTTGAGAGATCAAACAGCATATTAAATAGCTACCAAAGCAGCACATACCCTCTAAGTGAGCCAGACACATGACCAAACTCCACACAATCTAATTGTATGTAGACATGAACATCAAGAAGCCCTGGAGTAAAAGACCATACCACAGGTCACATGGATTATTCTAGCATGTAATATCTAGCCAACTTAATTATAGACTGTCTTTAATGCCATGTTCAAGGCTTTTATTTAGTGTGTGTGTGTGTGTGTCACTAAATAAATGACAACACTGACAGCCTAAAACTTTTGTGAAGTCCTAAAAAAGTTAAGCTATTCATGTTGGTTTGCGATTCATATAGACAAGACTTCAAACTTCAGTGGTTCCTGCTAGGAATGGGTGACTATGCTCAAGAATCCTAGTACAGAAGCAGGTTCTAGTTTATTTGTGTGTGCAAAAAAATCATCGTGGCTGTAGATGTATTCCAGTGTAGTTTTCAAAAATGGTTTTTGTTAAAATAAACACAATTTCTTAAATTTATTAATAAATTAATTTAATTTATTCTCTTAAATTTATTCCATCGTAATTTTCACCCCGGAGTGAGCTCTTTATTTGTGATCATTGTACTGGCTGCTTGCTGAGAATCCTGTGGTATTCCAGGCCTTGACATCAATGAAGACAGACACATTGCTGCACTAATTGACTGACCAGGGCTGATCATATTAAAAATTCATCATCTCTGAGTGAGGCTTTAGAGTTGTTACAGTTTGAGACTGTACTTTAAAGAAAAGGTGAAAACTTTTCATAAACAATACAGGATATGACCCTGCAAGGCATTGCGTGCCTTTGGTAATATGGGAAACTCTCCTCTTAGCCACCTTCATCCTTCAGAGTTAAGGACAGTAAAATAAATCTTTGGACAGGCTGGACTGATGGGCTGAGGTCAATGGTCTGAGGTTCAGCAAGGCCAAGTGCCAAGTCCTGCCCTTGGATCACAACAGTGCTACGGCGTGGGGCAGAGTGGCTGGAAAGCTGCCCTGGGGAAAAGGACCTGGGGGAGCTGCTTACAGCTGAGCATGAGCCAGCTGTGCCCAGGTGGCCAAGAAGGCCAATGGCACCTGGCCTGGATCAGCCATGGTGTGGCAGCAGGACCAGGGCAGTGATTGTCCCCCTGTGCTGGGCACTGCTGAGGCCACACCTCAAATCCTGTGTCCAGTTTTGGGCCCCTCACTACAAGAACATTGAGGGGCTGGAGCATGTCCAGAGAAGGGCAGTGGAGCTGGGGAAGGGTCTGGAGCACAAGTCTGATGAGCAGCTGAGGGAGCTGGGGGAGTTTGATCTGGAGAAAAGGAGGCTCAGGGGGAACCTTCTCACTCTCTACAACTGCCTGACAGGAGGGTGGAGCCAGGTGGGATCAGGCTCTTCTCCCAGGTAACAAGTGACAGGACACAAGGAAATGGCCTTAGGCTGCACAGGACAAGTCTAGATTGTACATTAAGGAAAATTTCTTCCCTTAAAGGCATCAGAACAGACTGCCCAGGGAATTGCTGAAATCACCGTCTCTGGAGGTATTTAAAAGGTGTGTAGATGTGGCACTGAAGGACATGGTTTAATGGTGTACTTGGCAGTGCTGGGTTAATGGTTGGACTTGATTATCTTAAAGGTCTTTTCAATATGAAATGATTCTGTGATTCTGATTTTAAAACTTTAAACTGAGTGCCTGTCTGTGTCTGTGGATGCAGTTTGGCTCTTTTGCTATTGCTCTACAACCTATTCCCTGACCCGAAGTGTAAAGTGTGGTACTGGAGCAGGGCACTGCCTAGAGCAGGGGCCCTCCCTCTGCCCAGCACTGCGTGTTCCCAGGACCAGCCCTGCCTGTGAAGCAGCATCAACGCAGGCATTTCTCAGACCACACTGTGAATCAGCTCAGGGAACTGCTTTGGGTGAAAACAAGCCAGCAGAGCACAATGTACACTCTGTGCCTGCCCACCTGCAAAAGCAGAGGAGGCTGCATAAGGAAAGGGATGTGGAGAAACTCAGGAAGGCACGAAGCCAGTGAGAGCACTCCAGCCCCCTGGTTACAATGTGCCTTGGTATGAACGAGGTTATGGCTCTTTCTCTTCTCCACGTAGGGTGAGCAAGGGTGTGAGCTGGCAGCACAAGCCTCCTCAGCCCACCTCATGCCAACCAGCTGCACCAACACACCCACTCATCCCTGCCCTGCCTGACCTTCCTCCCTGCCCAGCTGTGGGTGCTCCTCGTGAGCCAGTGGGACTGGTTTTGTGCCTCTTTAAGGACCAGCTTCCAGAAGGGTCTGGAAAAGGCCAGGGCTGGCTCAGTGGTTGCAGTGGAGAGACAGAGCACTCTGGTGCCGAAGGAGGGGAGATGGGGCAGTGGGGATGCCTTTACTTGGCTCAGCTGGCAGGGAAAGCACTGTGCCAGCACAAGGCAGCCCCCTTCAAAAGCTGCTGCACCTGGAGGCTCCTGGTTTGCCCAGAGAGTGGGTATTGGTGGAGTTCCATCACTGCTGACTGAAGGCTTCTAGACTTCAGCAAGAACAGTAGAATGGCCTGGATTGGAAGGACTTTTAAGATCATCTTCTTCCAACCCCCTGACATGGATGGGGACACCTTCTGTTAGACCAGATTGCTCCAAGCTCCATCCAGCCTGGTCTTGAACACTTCCAAGGATGGGCCATCTACAGCTCCTCTGGGAAACCTGTGCCAGGGCCTCACCACCCTCACAGTAAAGAATTTTTTCCTAATATCTGATCTAAACATACTCCCTGTCAGTTTGAATCCATCCCACTTGTCCTGTCACTCCAGGCCCCTGTAAAAAGTCCTTCTTGACTTTCCTGTGGGTTCCCTTCAGGTACTGGAAGGCCAAAATTAGGTCACGCCTTCTCATTTCCAGCCTGAACAATCCTAATTCTCTCAGCCTTTCCTCATAGGAGAGGTGTTCCATCCCTCTTGGACTTACTCCAACAGGTCCATGTCTTTCTTCTGCTGAGGACCCCAGAGCTGGATGCAGCGCTGCAGCTGGGGTCAAGCATCTTCCATCTGAAGAAAAGCCATGAAAACAACAGGGACTCCAGTCTCAGGACATATTTTCCATTGCACTGTCACCCCCAGTGTGCCTGATCTGTCTTGACAGATCTCAACACTTCTTTTCCCTGCAAATGACTCCTTTGTCCTTTCCAAGTGTACCTTTGCAAAGTTTATAAAGAGAAAGTGACACAACAGATGAGTTGCTCTATGCTGCTTTCATAAATGACAGTGCTAGGCTGACAGTTTATACTGGATTTTTGAAACAAGGGACTGCAAATATTACCTTTCTTCCTCTTCTATCAATGCTTTAGCCCAAGGCTTCCAGTTTGAGTGTATTTCTTAGCACAGGACAATACCACGAGGTAAACACTGGCTCCAAAGCACAGCAGTTTGAAATGGAAGTGGCATACAGCCTTGTGATACAGAACAGCTGACTCATATCAAAGGGGAAATAAAGGAATAAGGAATATTTGCAACTATTTTCATGCAGCAGTTGCAGAGGGAGACAGTGGTTACCATTGTCTACAGGGGCAACACAAGCAGATGTACCTCTGTAAGGCAGCGAGAAAGCCACCCCATTACAGGTGACCTGGCACCACACTTGCTTACCAATCTCTGCTGGGCAAGACTGCTTTAAACCATGGGCAAGGGAAGTAGCTCCCAGTGGATGTCAGGCAATTTTGAATTCACCAGAGTAAGGACTGTAGTGTGCAAAACACTTTCTGTTTGCATTTTGGCTCTATATTTTTTCAATAAGCCCGAATGACCTTGCAGTCCATTTCAGAGAACTTTTGGAAAGATTAATCCTCCCAAAAAGTGAAGAAGCAGAGACTAGTGGCACTAGTGGCACTGCAATGCAGGCAGCTGTACTTTTTTCTGTAATTTTCACCTGTAATGGTGTTTAACTTCTGGAGGAGGATACTCAGAGAAGATGTGGATTATCCAGTCTTTGAGATACTGAAAACCTGTCTGGACACGGTCCTGAGCAACCTGCTCTGAACTGGTCCTGCTTTGGGCAGGGTTTGGACCAGGTGATCTCCCAAGGCACATTCCTGCCTCAGCTGATCCCTGATAGTGACTGACTGTGTGTGTGTCTGCCTGCGAGAGAGCAACAGTGAGTGCAAGAGCTGCTGCTGCAAGGCCTGCAGTCAGTGCCTGCTACTTATCTCCAGATTATCATTTAGTCCCTGCTTGCTGGGCGAGCCTCAAGCCTGCCTTGGGAATGAGAGCTCTGCCAGAGCACCATGAATTCACCTTTCCCACAGGTGTAAGCAAAGGTATTAACATGATATGTGTTTCTGGACAGATCTGATCTTGCGTCTGAATATGATGCAAGAAGGAAATATCTTTAGTTTTTCCAGTTTTAGCTCAAAATTGTGAAAGGTGTCTTAAAACCAGCAAAAAGGCTCTGTAGAAAACGCAGCATGTGGAGCTAAGTTTGCAAAACGAAGCATTCTGGTTTGGCACGCCGCAGTTTAAGTTAGCAGCGCAGTGTGGTTTGTCCCTTTGTGGTTAGTCATGATGAGACAGTCTTGGCTCAGACCATCACATACGTTTTTTCTCTATGCTTACCTCCTCCTCCCCCGCATTCCCACAATAGATGGAACTCACTGAATGAGCAGCCTGAGATACTGTCTTTTGCTCAGTGTTTGACCAGTCTGTCTGCTCCTGCACTGGGAAACAACATGGACATGCAGGCGCCCAACAAGCTCTGTTCATCCTCACCAGCTTCCAGCCCTCTTTGGGGGTAATTCCCCATCTGTGGTTCCCCCTCAGCCTGACTCCAGGGCTCATCACACTTGGCTGCTCAGGGGAAGGGTTTTGCCAGCATGAGCCTCTCAGGGAAGCTGGATCCATTGGCAGCATTTTCAGGGAGCTGGTGCTGAGGGCTCCCACTCACACCGAGCAGGGTCAGCTGGTGGCCTGAGAGTGCTTCAGGGATGGAAGCACAATGACCTGACAGCAGGGCTGGGGGCTTTACCAGAGCAGCAAGAAGCAGCTGTTGGTCCCAGCCCATCTTCAGCACTGTCAGGCCCTTGCAGCCTCCTCGGCTTTGTAGGGCAAGAGCTGGTCTCTGACTTGCTCTCTTTCAACATGAGCCAGGTTAGTTCTGACTTTATTTAACACTATGAATTATGTTTCTGTTGTGGGACAGCTATGAAAGGGATAGGAACAGACCTCCCTCCTCTGCCGCCTTGGTGACCAAGAGGTGCCTTTGCCTCACCAGACCCAGCAGTGAGCCAGCAGAAGGTGGAGTTCGTGGCCAGTTAAACCCCACAGGACTGAGGGCTCAGCCTGGCATGGACAGCCCTGCCAGCCAGACCTGGAGGCACAACCTCTTAAGTGACTATCACAGCACAAGGGATGTCTCAGAGGTCTGTAGGTCGGTCAGCTTTGGACACAGACTCACAGGGGCAGAAGAAAGCATCCTTCCAGGGAGGGTTCCATTACCTTATGCCAATGTGCATGTGCATATGCCCAGGAGCTCATCAGAGCTGCAGCTACCAGCAGTGAGAAAGGAAGCAGACCCCTTGTCTTGAGGAGTGTACACCAGCAGTGCCAAAGTAGCAACTGAGGGATCATGTTGTGATCAGCCTGAAATCTGCATTGCTGGGCAGTGCTTTTTTTCCCTGCTTATATCAGCTGTGTAACATGTGTAATTTTTTCTCAAGAGATAATACGCAGCTGAAAACAAGTTTTCAGAAAAGATTAGTCTTGCCTCAATCACACCTTTAAAAAAGCCTATGATCAGCAAATGAAACTGAAATGTTCACAAAGCCCTATAGAAAATGGCACTGTGCTGAAGAATTGATGCATTGAAGTAGAAGGTTAATATAAATAATATAAATGATGACTAAGCTGTGTGCTTTCAGCAGGGTGAAAAGCTGCATTTCACAGTTAGCTACGCAGTGTCTAGGATCTGCCTCTCTGATAACAACATGAAGAATATCAAAGCTAAATTGGCAAAGCCTTGAGCTGACCTTCACCATGAAGTAACTTCCCCATGATGACTTCCTTTGGCAGGGCCTGCTCAGGTCTTGTTGCAGATGACAAACTATGGGAACAAACCTTTTAGCTGTGCTTGTTTTGGTAGGACAAGGAATAACGGTTTTAAATGAAACCAGACTCTAGTCAGATTAGATATCAGAAAGAAATCTTTTACAAGGAGGGTGATGAGGCACTGGAATAGATTGCCCAGGAAGACAGTAGGTGCCCCATCCCTGGAAACATTCAAGAACAGGTTGATGGGGCCCTGAGCAACCTGGTCTAGTGAAAGTGTCACTGCCCATGGCAGGGGGAATGGAATGAGATGAGCTTTAATGTCCCTTCGAACCCAAACCATTCCATGACACTGAACCAGGTGTCTCACTGTCACTGCTGGGTCTGTTTTAAAGCTCTTTGGCCAGATCGAACAATGAATACATTTGTGATTGAGGTTTGCAGACATACAGGTGTTGTATTTACAAATAAATGTTAACTATTACTGTGTGTAAGTTATCTGCTTTTAGAAGAATATTTTTGTCATCTGATTTTCCTCTGTGGAAAACCTCAGCTGCTAAACAACATGCAGTACAAAACCAGAGCTAGCAAAGAGATTACACTGACCATGATGTGGCACCAAACACTAAAATGTTGAATTTGAACATTAGGCACTTAATTTTGATCAGTGCAGTTAATTAACAGATTTATTGTGAATAGGATGGCACAGAAATAAGGGAATGGATAAAAGCATCTGGCCACTAGTTTTATTTTTCTGGCACTGAAAGATACCATCACATTACTGGGAGCAAAAACTGGTCTGCTTTTCCTGTTGGATCAATGTCTTTCTTTGACCCACACACCAAAGCTTGAAGGCTTGTCTAAGTGCTGTGTTATTTTAACATGTACAAAAACAAGCACAAGCCAACGACCTTGGCCATTTCTCACACTGCAAGAAAACAATGGCAATTGTTCACTAGCAACAGGCCGGGCTTGTCTCTGGCTGAGCCAAGGCCTTCTGGCAGCTCTGCTGTGGGCCACTGTCGCCCAGCAGAAAAACACACCCTCGGGACAGGCTGTGCTTCACCCCCAGCCCCCTCCTGCAAGCCCAAGGACGGGTGGTGAGTGCTGGGAGACAGCACAAGGACGAGGTCAGCTCAGCCCAGCTCCTGTGGGAGCACAGGCTGGAGGGAAACCATCCCATGCCTGCTGGCAGAAACCCAGCTCTTGGGGCCCGCATGGGGCTATCTCAAGCCACAGAATTACAGCTTCATTTGGGGAGAGCTGGAAAAGAAGCAGTTTCCTCCCACTCATCCTCATCCCCCAGACCTCGGGGTGAAGTCTCAGTGAGGTCAGCTGCAGAGGCAGCTGATGCTGACAGAGACTCACTGAAAGCCCTGTGTGGGTGCTGACTGCCTCCTCCAAGGGCAGGATTCTGTTAGTTACTGCTGTGAGAAATCTCATTATCTTTTTTTAAAAAGCTAAAAAAAGAGAAAGAAGGCCATGCCTTTTCCTTCCTGTTCCTTTGCCTCTCAGTATAATGCACCAGCACCTTGCCTTCAAAAATTAACCTCTTTCCCTTCGCAAGAGTTGATTATGAAGAAAAAATACAATGTTTTAGAACCGGCCAGTTTGGATGAAACTGCTGTAAGGGAAAACTTCATGAGTACATACAGTAATAAAAAGAACAAGCGCTCATTTGCTGCTGGGAAAAACATTTACAAGAGGATTTCAGGCTAATGAAGACGAGTTTGACCTGCCTGCTGGTTAATGGTGTAGGTGAGTGCATCTTTCCCATGACTGTATTAAGCACTTTTTAAAGGCCTTGCCTTGCCTTCCTTTCCTTACCCTGCAGCTACTGGAAGGCCACAATTAGGTCACCCCAGAGCCTGCTCTTTTCCAGCCTGAACAATGCCAATTCTCTCAGCCCTTCCTCATAGTAGAGCTGCTCCATCCCTCTGACCACGTTGGTGTTCTCCTCTGGGCTGGCTCCAGCAGGTCCCTGTCCTTCCTGTGCTGGGACCCCAGAGCTGGATGCAGCACTGCAGGTGGGGTCTCAGCAGAGCGGGGCAGAGGGGCAGAATCCCCTCCCTGCCCTGCTGCCCACGGGGCTTTGGGTGCAGTTTTGGAGGGTGCAGTTGCTTGCTAAACTCTTTGAAGCCTATACTCTGCTGAGGGAGGGGAAATACTGCATGTCCCAAAGTTATTTGCAGATTGACACTGTATTATCCCTTCACTTATCTCCACACTGAAGGACCAGCTATCCTTAAATACAGTCACCTGTACAAAGGCCTCGTTAAAGATTAACTACACAAAGAGCTTAAAGTGATGGCACTTCAAACAAACCTCTAGGCAGAAAGGAGCACAAGTGATCTTCAAAAGTTCACCTTTCATAAACATCTATTCAGGATCTCCTTTTAAAGCCATCTGGGGAGAGAAGTCCATAATTGTTTATTTCAATTCGCAGCTCTAGATAGAATAATTTGCCATCTATGATCTTTTTACTTTGAAGGCTGCCTGCCTTGGATTTTGAAGTCTAATTACTTCACCTACTGGAAGCCACAAAACCGCTACTTCTCCTGCTCCAATCCCCTTAAACTGGCTACCCACAGTATTTTTTTTAGCAGATTAGCAAAAATCACTGAAAACGTGAAAACCCTTGAACTATTTTTTGATAATTTCATCTTGCTTTAGGTGGATTAAAGAAGTCCTATCATTTAAAGCTGGTATTTGGCTTCACAGAGTACTTATTTTTTCTGCTTTATCAGGAAGAAAAAATACTTTAAAGAGGAAATACTGGAAGTGTTCTGCTCAGGACGCTGGAGCAGACTGGTGCTATTAAATAAGAAAAGAAGTCAGGCCACCCTTGGCTAATAAACTCAATCTTTAGCCATGTTTCTTCACTTACATGGTACAGTAATCCATGCTTTGTAACATACACTCTTGTATATATGTTATACACAGAGATATTTTTTATCCTTAACAGAAGTCAGTGAAGGCTGCTATGTGCTTGAGTGAAGAACCAATACACTGGCCCAAAAGTATTCAGAATACACAGAAAAGCACAATAAATTTTCAAATAAGAGGCAGGAAAAATTCTTACCCAAGTTCTCATTATAGATAGATGTGAATGCATCTCATCAGTTTTGTGAATATGGCCACAGAGACACGCCATGTGACTGAGTCTGCAAAGGCCACCTCTATCCCATAGCCTATTTCTTCTTCATCTCAGCAATGCACACTTTTGAAATAAGGATGAAGATGATGATGAAGATCCTAAAGTTGTTGCAATAGAGGTTCACATGTGAGCTGCTCCAGGACCAGTCTCTGTAGGCCTCTTGTTACTGCAGAGGGTTTTGCTCAGAGGCATCTTGGTGTGGAGTCAATACAGCACCTCAGTAAATAAGGTACTGCATTCCTTTCTTTGTTGTTGTAAGTAAAACTAAATGCTACAATGTGTTTTTTTTAATGCTAGCCTAATGCCAAGACTACACTTCAAAGAACTGAAAAAGGCACTGTTTGATTTCAGAGTTACTGAGGTAGATGGAGAGAACAGGACAGAACCGCATAAGCCTTCCCTTGTTAGCCATTAGGTGATGACAAATAATCATGCACATTTTTCATCAGTGCTAAGTAACATCTTCCTCAAAACAACCTATTTTGAACATTTTCTTAGTATGCAGGTAGGCATTTTTTCAGCCAGCTCGGGGCTTGACACCCAATTTCTCCCCAGTGCTCTACTCTTGAATCCCTGAGCTACCAATAAGTTGTTCTGGCAACAATTCAACTACTTCAGCCTGAAATTTTGCCTCTCTGTCACGGCACTGTCTCATGTGGCAGCACCTTTTCTCACACCTGAGCTGGGGTTAAACATCTGTGCCCGGGACTGAGGAAGGTGAGGGGTTGAGTGAGGAAGGAACTGGGGGGTTACCAAGGGTGCTGGAGGGGAAGAGAGTAAATTTTCGGGTGTTACCAGTACTGAGAAGTGAACCATGATTTCGCTCTGTGGTTTGTGCCAATGGAAGAACAATGGCGTTTGTCAGGCTTTTCATGGTGATTCAGGACTGCAGGACAGCAAACAGAGCAAGGTGCTCCTGCAGGCAAGGACTGGGAGGTGTCTGATGTGGCTACCTTTGGAAAGGCCTATGGAAAAGAATTAACTGCATAACTACAACCAGCAAATTAATTTGTTTTCAGTAATTGAGAAAACCAGTCCTTTAAATAAACATTTAAGCAGATGGTAGATAAACAAGTAATTGCAAGACATTCCTGCAGGTTTAAGGACTTTATGGCTATGGGAACCCTATGGGATACAAATTAAATGGAGGTGAAGAACCCAGTAAAGTTCTGTCTTCCATTTCACCCCAGGATCCACCACTGACTTGTGATATTATTACACTACCAAACAATAGTAATTTAGTAGCATCTTTGTTTTTTCCACTCTACTGCAGAATTTAATCTACTTTGAGAGCTATGGCCACTGGCATTCCTACTTCCCTTTATTCCAACACGCTGTCTTAACATACCATCCTTATGAAATAATTTTTTTAGAACTTGAAGCCAAGCAATGCTAACATATTTAATACTGAAGAAAAAAAAAGTGAACAGAGGGCTGTTTCACACAACACAATAAAAAAGGACTTTTTAAAAAACAGACTTCCTTGCAGACTTAATGAATTTAAACCCTGACTTTCTTTAGCCAGAAGCATCATGATTTCGAGACGTTTTAGAACCACAGCTATTGTGTGGAAGTTCCCTTAACATAAAACCCAACTTTAATAGCCTCAATGCAATTGCTACAGATACAGCTTCCTTAGTGTAGTTGCAGTTCCACATCAATTTTATATCCAGTAAAAATCAGAAACAAGATCTTATTCTTTCTTAGAACCCAAAATCCTGGGGGGAAAAATAAAATAAGCAATCTGCTAATCTGAAAAAAAAGAAAGTAGCAGATTGCTTTATTACTTTTCCCTCAAAATTAACTCCAGTATTTAAATATGTATATCTAGATCTTGTAGCTGCAAAAGAAATGTAAATGCCCCTGCACTCTATTACATGTCTGCCACACGGAATTAGCATTTCCCATTTTGACAGAAACAATTGCATTACCTAGACAGTGTTATCATAGAATCCTAGAAAGGTCTGGGTTGGAACGGACCTCAAAGCTCATCTCATTCCAACCCCCTGCCATGGGCAGGGACACTTTCCACTAGAGCAGGTTGCTCAGAGCCCCATCCAACCTGGCCTTGAACACTTCCAGGGATGGGGCAGCCTCAGCTTCTCTGGGCAACCTGTGCCAGGGCCTCACTGCCCTGACAGAGAAGAATTTTTTCCTAATATCTAATCTAAACCTACTCTCTGTCAGTTTGAAGCCATTCCCCCTTGTCCTATCCTCCAGGCCCTCGTAAATAGTCTCTCTCCATCGTTCCTGTAGGCTCCCTTCATGGACTCGAAGGCCACGATTAGGTCACCCCAAAGCCCTCTCTTTTTCAGCCTGAACAATCCCAATTCTCTCAGCCTTTCCTCACAGCAGAGCTGCTCCATCCCTCTGATCACCTTGGTGGCCTCCTCTGGCCTGGTTCCAACAGGTCCCTGTCCTTCCTGTGCTCCCCAGAGCTATAGTTAATTTTTCAGCATGTGTGCCAGACATACACTTAGCTTTCCCCCAGGTCACAATCTTACTGAGGCAAAGCATGAAAAAAATTTCTTCTCTATGGCTTACGTGTCCCCAAAGTCAACATCCCCCTTAACCTTGCCTGGATCAATAACCTATCTAATGTAACAAAAATAAAATGCTTCAAATCATAGTAAGGACTTCGAAGTGTAGATATTTTGCATTTAATTCCCACAAAAGCAAACAGTAGAAGTGTTAAGTATAACTTAATTCTCCTCACTATCCAGCTGAACTGAAACTGACCCTCATCAGTCTGATCGGACACCAGGGGAATGCTAAATCCAGCCTCCCTCAGACTGCAGGATGGCCACTTTCACAAGTAGGAGTAACAGAATCCCACAATGGAACCACAGTGGGTCATCGGGTCACACCTCCCTGCTCAAGCAGGATCATCCCAGAGCACATGGCACAGGATTGTGTCCAGATGGTTTTGGAGTATCTCCAGTGAGGGAAACTCCACATCCTCTCTGAAAATCTGTTCCAGTGCTCGGTCACTGCACAGTAAAGTTCTTCCTTATGTTCCGGTAGAACTTCTGCCCATCAGTTTCTGCCCCCTGCCTCTTGTCCCATTGCTGGGCACCACTGAGCAGAGCCTGGTCCGTGCTCCGACCCCTCCCTGCAGACACTGACAGACAGGGATGAGGTCCCCTCTCAGTCATCTCTTCTCGAGGCTCAACAGCCCCAGCTCCCTCAGCCTTTCCTCATAAGAGAGATGCTCCATCCCTTCATCATCTCTGTAACCTCCACTGGAGCTGCTCCAGGAGCTCCACGTCTCTCCTGTGCAGAGGAGCCCAGAATTGGACACAGCACTCCAGAGGTGCCTCACAGGGCTGAGCAGAGGGGCAGGATCACTCCCTGACCTGCTGGCAACGCTCTTCCCAATGCACTCCTGGATTCCATTGGTTTCCTTGGCCACAAGGGCGCTGCTGGCTCAGAGAAAGTTTGATCTCCACCAGGACCCTCAGGTCCTTCTCCATGGTAACTTCTCTCACCTGATCCTTACCTTCGTACTGAATCAACAAGGTTTACAAACAGACTTGCACATGGAGATTAATCCATCTTCTGACAACTAGAATTAGGGATTTTCTAGTGCCCATTTACTCATAGGCCCACTTGCATACACAAGCTATGATGCTACTGATTTTTTCCCCTCCTGAACCACAAAATACTCAGACAAACTCAAGACCTTCTCATGCATTTGTGGAGGGGCTTTGGAACAGTTGGAGGATATGGAAGAAAACAATAAAAAATAATAAAAACACAAATAAAACCAACCTGTCCTATGTCACCCAGTTATCACCATACAAAGGCCAATCAATGAACCTACTCTGAACTTTGGCTTATTTCTCATCTTGAGTTTAAAATCAAACCTAAACCTTTCTTCATGCAACTCATGCCTTCAGCTCAGCTATATAAGTTACACATTTTCACTTAAGGAGCTGAAAGCAGAGACATTTTAACTTTTTTGTGTGTGTCTCTATTTTCCACCCATCCCATCCTCCCCCTGATTTTTTCAGTGCAACTCAGCAACTTTCAGCTACTCGAATGCAGCCCTGCAGTATTTTTGGCAAAGACTAAGATTTCTTGTCATGGCAGACCGATGTAAGTTTAAAAAATGCAAAGGCTGTTCTGATTTATAATGTATCATTAGTACTTGCATTTCAGAATTAAAACACTTTATGAGCCTGATCCAACTTTATAAAGAAATCATAACAAGGCACTGTAGTATTACAAATTTATTGAGTTTCGTCAAAGTAATCTTTCAGCATTGAAAATTTCACACATATAAAACAACTTCAACTTCTATGCATTAAAACCAAAGTATGGGTCCTTTTTTTAATTTAAAGCAAGTGCTGTGCTTTTTTTAAACATCTCATGAACCAAATCCTTCAGTTATAAAGCTGATAAAAATAAGTGATACACCACTAGAGTTTTTTTCAACATGTGAAATTCATCTCTTTGGGAAACAATACTTTTTAAAATTGTATCATGAAAGATACAGACCTGAAAAAGGATAAACAATCATACACAAGGCATAAACGTTACACAGAGTAATTCAGACATTTTATAAAGAGATCTGGAAAAGTACCTAAAATAGTGATATTTATTTAGTATAAAATTTCAATAATAAAATATTGCTCATAATAAATAAGAAAACACGAGTTTCATTAATACTGTTCTCCCCTTAAAGCTCTCTTGGATGTAACAGGATCAGACCTGATCAAAAGTCAAATTTTTATTTTGTCCTCTGCATGAAGGAGGCAGGTTTACAGGCTTCAGGTCATTCTTTGCTAGAAACAATTTTATTATAAACAAAACACAGAATTCATTTCAAGTCTCATGCGTAGTTATGGGAAAAAAAATAATCCCCAAATGAGAAAAAACCTTATTACAGTAGATTTTAATACCCAAAATATTTGCCCTTTTTGTTAAACCCAAAGTGGTTAAATAAGACTTCCCACAGATTATGAATACAAAGAGAAAGCTGCCCAAGTTTTCTCAAAAGCTTCTAAATACGGATGCAACTGTACTTAATGGTCATCAACGCTGTTAGGGACAGCTTTCTCTGGGGGGGATGGAAGCTGTCTCCCTTCATATGGGGACGTTGGATTTCATCCCCGCTCTTCCCATCTGCAGGCAGGGCAGTTTGGAGCAGTTCTTCAGCAGCTGCTCGATGGCGATGTGGCGGACGTTGAGCTCGGAGGCCAGGGAGTCCTTCTCCTGGACTTGCTGTGTCAGCTCCTCAAACACGTCTGCAACAACAGCAGCGGGTCAGTGCACTCACTCCCTGCACTGACACAGGCTCGGGGAGCACTGACAAACAGCACTAAGGAAGAGGGACAGGCATTTAAATGGGATCATGCACAGGAGCTCTGCTGTTCCTGGTTCCAGCACAGCTTTGTGGGCACTGCAAACTGAACGGGATCGCTTCGTTTCTAGTTATGGGCAACCTGAGCCAAGAACTCAGGACTCAGTTTAGAACTCAGAACAAAGCTGACTCTGGCCTGTATCAGCAATGGTGTGGCAGCAGGACCAGGGCAGAGATCATCCCCATGCTGGGCACTGCTGAGGCCACACCTCACATCCTGTTTGTTCAGTTTTGGGCCCCTCACAACAAGGACAGGGAGGTGCTGGAGCGAGTCCAGAGAAGGGCAGCAGAGCTGGGGAAGGGTCTGGAGCACAAGTGTGATGAGAAGCAGCTGAGGGGGCTCAGCCTGGAGAAAAGGAGGATCAGGGGGGACCTTCTCACTCTCTACAACTCCCTGAAAGGAGGGCGCAGCCAGGTGGGGTCGGGCTCTTCTCCCAGGTAACAAGTGACAGGACAAGAGGAAATGGGCTTAGGTTGCACCAGGTGAAGTTAGATTGGATATTAGGAAACATTTCCTCATGGAAAGGGTTGTCATGCACTGGAAGAGGCTCCCCAGCAAAGGGGTGGAGTCACCAACCATGGAGGGATTTAACAGACATGGAGATGTGGCATTTAGGAGCCACTTGGTTTAGTGGGGGACTTAGCAGTGCTGGGTTAATGGCTGGACTTGATGATCTTAAGTGTCATTTTCAGTCTTAAGAATTCTATGGTTCTAGTCAAATTCTTAAAAAAAAAATCGTGCCAGTTTGCAGCACCAAAGCAGATTACATAATGAAAGCACCTTGAAATCTCTCTCTATATCACACATTTCTATGCAAAACAAGAGACTTTAGTAAAAAACTTAACTGACAGAAAGGCAACCAATATTTGTTTTTTAAAACCAGACCTTTTGTTATTACAAAGCACAACAAACCCAAAACAAAGAGTATTGAAAAATTCTCACCCTGGATTTGCTTGAGCAGTTTTTCATTAAGTTGCTTTAACTCTCCTAGAGTCATTGTAGTCACTGCAACAATAAAATCTGTTATTACTACTACCAAAGTCACATAAGCATCCCTAAGCAGACTCCTACTTTCTCAGGATTTCTCCTATTTGTATCCTAATAATCAACAGATGCATGGCAGTAAGTCAGAGACAACAGTATTTATCAGTCATTTGAAGAAAGTTTGAAAATTCTCTTCTTAGTGTTGACACAGACAAAGATTTACTCCGTTGGAAAGCCCTCTCTTCAATGACAAAAAGGTGGAAAATCAAGCCCTGGAAACAGTAGCATCCAGAATCAGAACTGCTTGGCACATTTAAATACTACACCCTCCTCTGACTGCAAAATATGATTTCCCCAGTGTAACCCCTGCAAGCACATCTGTTTAATTGTGGGCAAGGGGACAATTCTGAGGTAAGGCCTGCTATGTTTCCCAGCCTCCAAGAAGCAGGTTCCTGACAGAATTTTTAGCATGTGGCTCCCTGTTTTGGTTACTAAGGTTTGTGCTTTATGCATACAGGAATAACTTACACAGCTTCCACTGAGTATCTCAGTGACAAATGATGAAGGACAATCCTGGTTTGATATGAAGACCAGCATATAAAAATAGGTTTCCTTCTGTGCTCCTGGTGAGAACTCAAAGATCCTCTGTATCATTCAAAAGCCCTTCTGTACCTCAGGTTGTGTGCATTGATCACCCTCACAGAAGATACACGATAAGCCTCAAAGGAGGGAGCTGTGAAAGTGTTCTTCACTGCCCTTGATCAACAGCAGGGAAGCACTGGCCTGCTTCCTAGGATTCCCTCAACCCTGCAGTGGACACGCATGGTGCCATGCCTGCTGCTGAGATGCCCTTGTCACCACGGTGAAAAGCGACAATCTGAGCACCACAGGGGGCACAGGGCACTGGCACAAGCTACAAGACTTTGCAATTTTAAAATACTGTTTTTAAACTTTAGCTAAGCTGTTTCTGCTGCAGCTTAGCAAAGCTCTCACTTCATACTTGAGAATAAACAATGCTGCAGCTTTTTTTCAGCCATTTCTCTGTGCAAAAGGTTTCTACATGGCAAATTTAAAGTCCAGAATTCTTACAAAGATAGGTTTTACCTACCCACCGGATTATCTGATTATCCTAAGCCTTCCCTTTCAAACTTTCTCACAGCTGGCAGTTGTGGGATGTTAAATTGCTGACAGTACTGCCAAACCAAAGAAGCTGGCAATAGCTAAGACTCAAGACATAATCCCAGTTAAGAGTGAAATAGATTCACCTTTCTACTCCATCAGCCAGGTAAAATGGTGCTCCTTCCTACCTTCAGCTATCAATACACCTGAAAAGTCCCTTCTCATATCTTAACACTCTTTAAGCACAATGAAAACCCAGGCCAAATTTAAAATCGTAAATAACAGCTAAAAATGTCAAGATTTTTTTTCCCTCTTTTATACCCAGCGGCAAGATATTACTTCCCCTTTCTTCAGTATTTTCATTAACATTTTGACATCTGGCAGACAGGCTGGTTCACACATTTCATGTGTGTTTTGGGACAGGACTGTTTCATGTCACATTACTGTGATACAGAAGGGAAAGGGAGAAGGAACCGAGCACTGAATTTAAATAGTAAAATATTATTCTATCCACAGCTGAGGTAAATTCTAAAGTAATACTGGCCAAGCTATTTACAGTTCCATTAATACTTTTTTTGGTAGACAGGTATATTGTTAAGAGTGAAAGTACTGCAGTAAGAAGGTACCTAATTCTGGCAGTCTGAGTTTTCATCTAAAACACAAACTTTATATAATCACAGAGCCTCCAAATTAATGTCTCTTAAAGGTAAATGGTGCAAAATACAAGCAAAAATGCCTCAAAGCTGCATTATGTAGTCAAAACAGAAGAAAAAAACTCATTGTACTCAATGCAGCTTTATGGTCCCATCCCAAAATCAAAGACTGGAGATAAATTCCAAGTCACTAACTTCAGTTAGACCACTGCATAAACCAGGTCAAGCTTTTGTAATTCCTCATTTAACTGCTGTCCTGATTTATGTAATCCCAATTTATGACTCCAGTGGACAGGTGGTCAAACAGCCCAGTGTATCTGTTTTGATTTATGGCTTTAAGGCTACTAATTCACTACAAATGCAACATGACACATCATGCAGCAGTTAAGTAAAATCCTTTTATAGAAAATGAGAAATGACTCAGCTTTGCAAGGACAGAGCTGTCAGTTTGTTAAAAAAAATGGGAGCCTAAAGAAGCCAATTCCAACTTTTCACAGTACCTCTTTCTCTGACTCTTCTGACATTCTGAATTCCATTATTACCTTGGTTTTCAACACCTGTTTTTCCCTGGAATATTTTATCAGTGTTTTTGCTTTCTTTCTTGGGTCTTTTGAAATTCAGAAACCCTCCCCGATTACTTTCCTCATCTATAAAAGTAAGAGTGAACATACACCAGTTCAGGACCAAGTACTGCCTTAAAGCAGGATGATAACAGCATGCACCTCTAGGAACCTACTTCTAATACATTTCATGCAGCCTGATTCCAGAGACACTAGAATATCCAAGATTTTTCTAAAGAATTCTGAAGATTCTAGTGATCTTAAACAACAGGGAAATTAATTTTCTGTTATTTTCACTATCGCCCCAGCCATCAAAAGATGGCTCAGATCTTCTGCTACAGCCTTTAAGAGGACATGGTGGCATAAGGGGCTTCCCATTTCCTTATGCTCAATAAACACAAGGAAAAAACAAATCCAGTAAAATGCACAAGGAAAGTCTGCTACTATTAAGGTTGTTTCACAAGTTTGCTCTGCTACGTGACATCTAATTTCCCCTGTTGCTTAGGGCAGCTCTCTGCAAAATTAACTCAGGGCACTGTGCAAGTTCAAGAAGAAAAAAGATTTGCAGGATCTGAGTAACCTCCACCTCCACAGGCAGGGCTGTACAACTTCCACGAATGAGATATTGAAATGACTCCTTTTTTTGGCATAAATTAGGCATGTCCTGTATCACATATAGCTAAGAGTAAAATTCAAAAAACCCCACCAGCCAAACCACCCTATTTGCTCAGCCATGTAGCCTTTTTCCTCACAGATTTTACAGGCTGGACTTCAGGATGAGTATTAATGCCCTGTGGGGACATGAAGTGGTCAATAGGTATTTGAAAGAATGCCTGTGCTTGCTAGGCTGTGTGTAAATAGATGTATACTCACGTTCCTCCCTGCTGTGCTGAGGATGCCTCCTATGAACACTGGCAAGTGAATCACCTTCAGCTTTTTCAGCTTTCTGGACTTGGCTGTGGTTGGGCCACAAAACACTGCTGCAGCAGAAGGTAGCACCAAGTGTGAAATCAGTGGATTCTCTTGGTTCCAGCAGAGTCTGTGAGCAGCTTGAGATGCCTCCAGCTTTCCCATCTATCCATTTTGCAGAGTATCTAGGTACTGGGGAGTCAAACTGTGGGAGTAATTTTCTATCAGTCTGATGTCTGAAGCTAAAAAGCTGGTGTTGGGATGGTTTTGAGCTTTCAGAATCAGAGTCTAAATCCTTGTTCTGTGCATATTGTATGATCCAGTTAATTTTTTTGCTCAAAATATTTTTTACTTCTGCATAAGGACTTTTAGAGAGCTTTGATCGTGTACAGTCCTGATTTGCTATTAAGTGGAATTTTTCAAAGCAGTCTCTGTGCCCCCTTAAAGATCTTGTATGTAGAAGATCCGACTTTGGTACTCCTGTAAAGACACAACAGAAAGAAGTTCACTTACTGCTAATTTTTTAAAATCTTTACTCACAAGCAACCACGAAAACAAAAACTTTAGTGATATTTCCCTACTAACAGTCTTATCACTGAAGCAAACAAGGGTACCTCACAGTCCAAAATTTGTGAACTTTCCCTCAGGCTCGAGTCCTTGGCATGCAAAGTGTTTTGCACACCATAATCTCTAGTGCAGGACTTCAGCGTGTGCCTCTTGGATGGTGACAGAGATGAAGCAAACTGACAACTCCACACACATTGCAGCACCCCTACACAAAAGTGTATAAGCTGCAGAAGTAAAATAAACCCAAATGTGTATCAGCAAGTTCTATAGAACGATCCTGAAGAGCATTTTGACAGCACTCATACAAGCTCACATGTTCTATGCATAATGTTATGAGCCATCTGCTCAAATACTGCAGGGTCCTGTCTCATTCAAGTGGTCAAATGTAACTCAGATTTCAGTCATAGTTTATTATTTTGCACTAATACAAGCCTGCAGCTCAGCTAGGGAAGCAAGCTCTAACACTGTCGATGCTTGCCAACATTAAACTGCCCTGAAATTCATTTGAGGTGTGCTGGTTTTGGCTGGGATGGAGTTAATTTTTATCACAGTCTGATATGGGGCTGTGTTTTGGATTTGTGCTGCAGTGTTTTCATTATCACTGAGCAGGGCTTAGACACAGTCAAGGCCCTTTCTGCCTCTCACCATCCCGAGAGCGAGTGGGCAGGGGGCACACGAGGAGCTGGGAAAGGACACAGCTGGAGCAGCTGATCCCAGCTGCCCAAGGGATATTCCACACCATATGGCATCACGCTCAGTGCGTAAAGATGGGGGAAGGAGGTGGAAGGGAGGAACGTTTGGAGTGATGGCGTTTGTTTCTGTTATGCGTGACAGAGCCCTGATCCCTGGGGATGCTGAACACCTGCCCAACCATGGGAAGCAGTGAATGAATTCCTTATTTTGCTTTGCTTCTATGGGCAGCTTTTGCTCTCCCTCTGAAACTCTCTTTGTCTCAACCCACGAGCTGAGATTCTCTCCCCATCCCACTGGGGTTAAACCATGACATCACACAAGATGGATGTTTATCCTCCTCTTTGCTCATCCTCCCTCAAAGACTGTTCAAATAGCTACAGCAGGTAACTTAAACCTCTAAGTAACTGCTAGTGATTGACAGGTTAAAAAGGAACACAATCTGTGAAGATCTACAGTTGGTGAGTGAACACAGATGGTATGAGAAATGACTATTCCAAAAAGTTAATAGTGCCCTAGTACAAAATTACTTTCTGCAACTTCAGTGGATATTTATTTTTCTTCAGATTCACCTACACAGTAGATTCAGAATCCAAGCCCAGAGTAATGAACAGTTAGCCATTTATCTCAACAGCCCATATACTACTTGGGAGGTTCCCAATACAATGAAAAACAATCCTGCCTAACAAGTTTGTCGCTGCAAATAACAATAATATACTTGTGACCCACGGCTGACAGTGCTCAATGCCAAAGTACTTAAACCAGCAAACAATGTGATTAGATCTCTGAACCAAGGCAACGTGAACCAAGCTGCAGCCATCTTACCTTTTAGCTATTGAAAGTGACTAAAGTAAAAGAAAAACCATGAAATGCAACAGGTAACAAAATCTGGAAACAGGGACATTAGCAGAGGATTAGCTACATGTTACAACAATTCTCAGCTCTTTATAATTTACCTCCTCAATTCTTGTGGTAAAGGTTAATCTCCCCACCCTAAACGATTAACAAATGATACAGTGTTTTTATAAGTTACTGAATGCCACAAAAGCCCACACTACTCTCAAACTATTCTGAAAAGATAAAATTCTTAACACGAAACTGCTGAAAACAAATCCAAGCACTTCATTCTGATTATCTCACTTGCTGGTAGACTGTTGTTTGAAGTTGGGGTGTTCAAACATCAAGAGTAGCCATTACAAATTGTTGATTTTCCACTCTTTGGGCAGCACTGAAACTTAAGACCATTATTTTATGGTCGAGTTTCTGAGTTGTGAGCACACAATTTATGGGGCGAAACGTTTAAAAAAGTGGAAAATAAAAGAAAACAGCAGCAGAATTTATTTTGTTCGTAGCAGCAGGGGAAAAAAGGTAAAGTCATGAAAACAGATGTTCCTTCTGTTCATGAGATAACTATTAGAAGAAACAAAACTCACATACTAACCAGAGGCACCTTTTAAGAAGGAAGTTCTGGAGTAAAGTATACTCTGTGCCCCCTTTCAGTGGGCAGAGTCAAGATTCTCACTCCACTCCTGCAAATACTTTCCAACCTCTTTCAGCAAACAGATATTCACCAACTTCTCTTAAGCTTGGCATGATCTGCTGCCTACCTGCAATGCTATTTTTCCCCTCTATCTTTACAGAGAATTAAAAAACCCCAACAAACATTTCTAGTGAAAACAAGGAAAGACAACTCATTTATTTTCATGACTTACCAGCACTATTTAAATAGAGCAAGCCTGCTCAACTCAAGTAGCATAATGGAAACCTTAAATCTTTAAGCCATCAACAGAAAGCAAACACTGTCAACTGAAATTATAAGGCAAATATATTCACAACACTACAAACCCTAGAAAACCAGAGTGATTTGTTCAATGTTATTTGCTTTACCCAAGTGATTCTTCAACGTTCTACTTTGCTGCTGCTCATAGTGCTTTCTTTTACTTACAGAAAACAGTCAGTGGGCTGAAAAACATGTTTTGTGCAATTTTCCATGCAATAATGCTCAGGAACCCACCTAACAAACACACCTGCACAACAAGTGACAGAATACTGACAGCATCACTTAAAGGAATTCCTTTGAGGCTGCTTCATTATTTTGATGAGAATAAATGTTACTTGTCCAGTAGGAGAGGAGCATGAGACCACACAAAACAGCAACACACAAACTGTTACACAAAAAGAAGAACAAGTGCAGCATGACTTTATGAAGCCCCAACTGAATTATGTCCAAGTCTTGAGGTCAAGGTTATTAAAGTCTTTCCTTCTGATTAATTTCTTTTAAGAGTTCTGAACATTGCTAACTTCCCCATTCTAGAGGCATGCTGCTCAAATAAATCTGTTTTATCTGAACTCAGTAATAGAGAGCCTGAAATGAGCAATTATTACAGAAGAAAAAAACCACAATACTTCAAGAGTTTCAGCTTTGCTATTTATATGCCACATATTGGCCGCAGTGTCCCTATATCTGAGCATAGGGCAGGTTATTGCAAAACACTTCCAGTATACCAGATCAGAATTTACATCCTACCCCTTCTCTTACTCCACTGAAAAAAACCAAATGGGGTCTTATCTAAAGAATCTTGAATAAAGTAAGGAACTGAAAATGTGCAAAACAAACCACTTTTGTACAGAACTGCTAACAGACCTGCTTCAGCTTTCATGTAATTGCCTTGGATTTTTACTGTAACAAACACACACAAAGCTAAAACAACCATCAATCTCTCTTTTGTCCTAAGGTGACAATTAGTACCTTCCTACACAGAGAACATCAGCCATAACCTTCTGGAAGAGCTGAGCAGGGACAGCAGCTGCTGTGCCAGCACAAACCAGCAATCACACACCAGAATTACAGCAAGTAAGGGTACGGTTCTTTGGAACAAATCCTTCTGTTGTGGGCAATACCATCAACTTCATGAGGCAGAAAAGATGCCCATTTCTTGTCAGGAAGACTTCATACTCCACTCATATTACTTCATATTTTTCCCTTCATCACAACTGCAGAAGAAGCTACAATCTGGTGAGCTGGAGTGGACCAAGTGACACATAAAGATGATGCAGTTTTAGAACACATGTTATTTTATTCAACACGACACAAAGAGACGAATAAAGCATGGCAAGATTTCTGTAGAAAACAAGAAGCAATACTGTAATTTTCATTAACAGCTATTGTGAGTTTCAGGGACTTTCACAGGGTTTCAGTTCTGTCTCCACATTTCTGTTTGCCAATATCAACCTCAATCTTTCTTACTTTTTGTCTGGTTCTTCAAGTCTGCAATCATAAAACCATCAACTTCCCCCCCACCCCCTCCACATTTGCAGGTATGTGTACATTTGCTCCTTGTCTTACTTTCCAAGAACAGGATTGCAGACTATGTCCAAATATGTTCCAGGCTTTGTACTTATTTTTTCACAGAAGGAAAAAACCCTCAAAAAGCAATAAAAAGCCCACAACCACGCAGAGCAGAGAAGTTTAATCTATAGGGGGAAAAAAAAAATTCACTAATATCTAGAAGACCATATCTAACAAACTTCAGACAGCACAGATGCTATTAGGAAACAAACTCATGCCAGAGATCATTCCTGAAGTCCACCTGATTCACAGGCTGATGCCAAACCCCCAAACAAACCATGAAGCAATGTAAGTGCTTACAATCCATTATTCATTTCTGATTCTAGTTAACTCATGTGTCCTAGATGAAATATGAACGTGTCACTTCACTCAACAATATCTTTGTGTACTGACTTGAAGAATAGGACTTCCTACGTAAGTGCCTAATGTTTAGGCAAAAAAGCCCTCAACCCAAGCCCTGACCATCTCAATTTCTAAGCTATGCAAGGCAGGCAGTCAACATGACTCCTAATCCACTCCTACAAAGTAATTTTGTAAATGCATGACCAGCAATCACGCAGTTTAATACACATTTTTGTAACTTCTATTTATTCATAACTGTAAAGTAGAAGAGGGAGAATATTCACCAGATAACCAGGTGCAATCACCTCTCAACAAATCCTACCCCATTTTAAGGCATTTGTACTTGAAAGTAAGTGAGTTTCTGTCATATTAAAGCTTTTTGCTTTCTGGTTTTTTTGAGGGTAAGAAACCTACAAAGACTTTATTTCTGCCTTTGCAACTGATTCACTGAGAGCTATGTATAACTCTCCTTCATTAAAAAGATACAGAACTAAATTGAAATGTTTGCTCAAGTTTATATAAAGCTGGCTAGAATAGTTGTCTTATTTGGAGATTATAATAGCAATCAACAAGTCCTTTTCAAAATGAATATTCTTGAATACCAAGATTATTTCACATTACTTCACCAATGTTTCCATAGAAAAAATAAATCAGTGATCATTAGCCTGCTTGTTTATCTCCAACAGTGGGTTTTTTTCATTTGTTTGCTATTCTCTTAAAAAAAAAAAAAAACCAACCAAACTTCTTATTTGGTCTCTCAGCTCAATCAGCTGGAAATAACATTAAAGAAAGCCTGCATTGCCTTCTTAGCAATTTCTAATGTAATGCTGGAAATGAATTGTTTTTTGCAATGGTGAACAGCAGCTGAAGTGGAAAATCCCCTCTGAATCGAAGATGAACAAGAATACTTCTAGACACATGAATAGTCAATGTAAGTTTGTACTATGCCATTAGTTACTTAAAGCCCCTTTAAAGAATTTACAAATACTTATGGGTAAGATTTTACCTGACCATCTCTTCTGTCTCCAGTTTGAGTTAGCTGTGGAGACCTGCCTTCACAGCCAGTGAAGAAATGCTTCTCAGGCAAAATTCACCTCATCTGAACTAGTGAACTCCAGAGAGATTTGTGACACACACCTCTGCTCTTCCCCTTTAATCCTAGAGTAAGCAAGAGCCCTTGCCTGTGCCTGCCCACTTTAAGAGCCCTGGTCTTCACTGTGTGCTCCGAAATGTTCCAGCTGCTGCTCCCCTCAGCTGTCCACCTCACTCTGTAAACAGAGATGTTCAGCCAGCTCATGGAACAGCTCCCGGACATCTGCGAGTGTCCATGAGGAACACAACGCTCGGATGAGCTCCAGTGTGGTTTACCAACAGTGTGCAGGCCAAGACCTGCAGCAGACAGAAATGCTTCACACGACATTAAATGTTCATGTCTATCTTACGCCACTGCTGTACAGGCTGCTCACCAAGAGTGATGGAAGAGGGGGGGAGGGCCCAGAAAAGCAGATCCCAAGGCCTGTTCAAAATACATGAAACAAAAGCAGTCCATGATAACTTAAGACAACAAGTTATCCACACATCTAAATGACAAAGGTGGGGAAAACTGATATTCTTCAGCTGTACAATTCTGCCACCACTGAAAAGCAGGATCACTAGAGACATGTATCTCCAGTACCTCTGCCTGACAAGACGTAAAGCCAACTGCTATTTTTAAGGGTTTACATGAAATCTCATTTGAGAGTTAAATCTTACGATTTATTAGACTGGCTAGAAGGAAAATGCCAGTGCCATTCATTAACTGCTAAAACCAGACACTTTTTAAAGACTAGGTATTACCTTGTTCATAAATTAAAGTTCACTCCTTGCTTTCATATGATAATGCCAGTACTTTCCATACATCAAGTGTGCACACAAATCACCTCCCACTTAATTTCTATCAGCTCATTTGTATTTTAGCACAGAGCAAAGACATACTATATTAGACAGAACAGAGATCCAGCTGGCCCTTTAAATATATTTTCAAAAATCATGTTCTTTATAAACTACTTCACTAAGAAGAGTTTGCTACTGTATTAAACAAAGCAATGCATTCTGATGAAAACTTTACTATAGAAAGTATTATGTCACATACTTTGTAAGGAAAATCAGTTAAACAGACCTGGAAGAGAGTGGAAGTCATGAGCTGGTATTTCTGTACTCTGGATGATGCCAGGTAACACAAATACTCATTTATCTTGTTTGCACGGACAAACCTCCCAGATTTACACATTAAGAATGCAAAAATATACTTACTGAACCAGACCCACAGCTTGACATTACTCAGTGGTACTTATTTAGCATTCAGAGCAAGAATAGCATCTCCAATCATGTTCAGACTTGAATATGTAGTTAAGAGCTTTAGTGGAAACTGCAGCTAATTTCACATGTCCATTCAAGTTTGCAGAAATGAGTCATATCCCTGGCCTGCAAATGCTACCTTGAAACAAGCTCTCATCTATCTAGTCTAAAGGGCAACGATGGAATTTTTTAGCTTTTATTGCCAGAATAATCTATTTTACTGTTTATCTTTTCATTAACACTGAAAAAATAAGGATGTGTAATATTCTGGAACAGAATCAAATTACACAGCAATTTCCAATTCTTTCAACTACACCTTACAACACATTTTATTTCAGTGAGATTCTTCTGTAGGGTGTAAAAAGGAAAAAAGTGAAATTTGAGTTTACAGTTTGCAACAACTAAACCCACCCCCTCCTTTTTTTTTTTTATTTTAAATGAACACAGAATGAGGATATTATACAAGATTTTATAGACCTTAACAGGAAAAAAGCTATGTGGTAAGACAGACTTATTTATAACATCCTTGTCTCAGCCTGGAGACTGAGATGCACTAACCTGACGCTGAAATTGCCTCAAAAGCTGAGTCTATCAGCACATTAAAGGATGATGGAAACCTAACTATCTCAACATAAATCAGGGGAATGGATGCCCAGTACTTACACTGTCTCTGGTATTACAAGACCTGCGATGGGAGCTGTGATTTGCTGTTCAGCTGCTCAGCTCTAAACAGAAATGGAAGTGAGCCAGTTTGCTCGTCAGCCAGCATTCTCCAAGATGGTATTGTAGTTAGCAGCACCAGATAAGCAAAAGAGTAAAAAATTATCTCAAACAATCAGATTTTCCACTTCTATTACTGTTTGTCTCCATTATGACCCTTGAATGTGAGGAAACTTCAGGTTTTTAAATAATTCTGCATTAAGAAATACCAGCATAAACCTGATTAAAGACTGATACACTACGAAAAATAATGTAAAGGTAAGTCATAATTATTGTAGACTTCCAAGTTTGATGTTCGAACAAAAACATTTAAATATTAAGCTCTTGAAGCTGGGATTTCCACAGGTGTCCAGAGGATCCCAGGACACATTGCTGTGTGCAATGCCTTCCCATGGGAAGAAACCTGAACACCTCTAAGCAGCACCACAGTCAGGACCCTCTGGCTGCTGCTGGGTGAGGGGTGAGACACAGGATACAGAGCCACAGACTGGTTTGGATTGGAAAGGACCTTAAAGATCATCTCATTCCAACCTCCTACCCTGGGCGGGGGCAGGCTGCTCAGAGCTCCATCTTACCTGTCCTTAAAACACTTCCAGGGATGGAGCATACACCACCTGGAAACCCTACAACTGGAGTTTAAAAACACCATATTCAGGCAGAGGATTTGGTTTTGTTGATGTATACATTTACAGACAGTTTTTACACATATACATGCGTGTATTTTTGAGTGTTCATGCATCTTCCTCACCCTCGAGGTATCACTGCAGACCTGTTGTTAGTACTGTATCTCTGCTAGCAGAGTTCAGTTATTCATTTTCTCATATTCTAATGAAATTAAAAAGATGAACTTTGTTTCAACTAGCACACAATGAGTGATTTCCTGGCTTATGCAAACCAGTCACATATGAATTTAAAACACTTCCTGTTTCAATCCCCTGATTACTACTGTGACACCTACTCAGAAAAACAAACAATGCACGATCTCTGATGTTCGCTTCATCTGCACAAAGCAAACAAAAGCCAACATCAAACTCACCACCAGGATATTCTAAACCCCATCTAGAACTTTACAAACACTGTCCACAATCAGCTTCATTTCTCAAAATGTTTAGTATTTCACACATAAGTACTTTGCATATTTTAAACTTTAAGAAGCACATTAGCATTCTGTTGTGTTAAGTCACCTGACAGCGATCCTTCACACACAAAAGCTAGTTTGGCAACAGAAGTATTTATGTGTGGCTTAGTCCAGTCAGCTTCCCTGAGTGTGAATCCTCTAACTGAGCTGGATGAGCCAGTGCAACAGGAAAAAAATGCTGTCCTTTCCAGGGAAAAGGAAACATTGCTCCCACCACTTTTAGACTGAAGACCAGAACTACTAAACTCTCCTGAGGCGTGTTGCTCTTGCCTCGTTTGAGAAAGTGATGACATTTAATAGGGTTAAGTTTAAACCTGCATACTGGCTTTAGTTATTCCAATGCCCATGTTCTCTTTTCTTCTCCCCATGCTACCACTTTCAGGCAGCTTCAGAGAAATAGATCCTATAATCCATATATATCACTCCTGAATAAATTCTGGGACAGACACCACAGCTGATCTCCCAATTATACTCAAACCAGCAGTTTCTGTGAATTAACTGAGCTTAGTAAAGAAGCATAATCACAGTTTAGGCTAAGCTCTACTATTAAAAAACTCACAACAGAGACCTGGTATCTCATAAGAACCAAAGGTTTTATGACACAGTAACTGACTTCCTTATTCAGAAATTCAACAGTTATTTAATCAAGACAGACCACAGACTAAGCTTCCTGTATAGCAGTATTCTCTACAAAGAGCTACAAGAGAAAGTAAATTTTTCCTCCCCAATTATGTAACGTTACCAAGCTACTGTCCAAACATAACAAAGGTTACAAATAAACATCCCAGTGTCAGGAAAGTAAGGGCTGAGCCATGCCACAACATTAATCCAGACAGAAGTCATTATTACAAATGGGGATGGTCTCCAAGTCACCCATTTCTAATTCCTCCTCTTACTGACCCAAGCCAATCAACATCACCATCGAGACACAGGCAAACCTGTACAGCTGCTGAACTCACAGATGCCAGGAGATGCAAAGAATCATCATCACTGGATTTCATTGTAGTTAAGTGCAGCTAAGTAAATTACATTTCTGTGGTGTTTTGTTGAGAAAGTCTGTTTCAAGGTGGGTTCAGTTGCATCAGTTCCCAGAGCATGGATTTGCCATGTCCAGCTTTAAGCAGTCAGATGCTGCTGGCAGGAGGGGAAACACAAGTGTCCTCATCCGTTTTGTTAAAGCATTAGAACATGATGCCTTACTAAAAAAAGAAAATTGGAAAACCTACTCCCAGAATTTCATACCTAGATTTACAAACCAGAAGTATTTAGGCTGGAAAAGACCTTTAAGATCATTGAGTCCAACTGCAAACCTAAGACTGCCAAGCACATCCATCTGTAATGCTCCTTTCTATCCTGACCCAGCTCCTAGTGCAGACTGCACGGTCAGGAAAGATGGAAGAGGTGCCATACATTCCAATTAAGTCAGACAGCCCTTAACACATGGAAGTTAACAGGGTGCTGCAAACAGTGGGAGTACTCAAGCATCCTGCAAGATGCTGAGCTGTGACTAATAGCCTGCCTGCTCTCCACCAGCAGCTATTTCCTGCTTCTCTGAGGGAGCAGTTCCACATGCACATCAACACCAAAAATGAGCAAGCCTGTCCTAGCTGTTGCATGAATATCTTTTTAGAATTGCCTAGTTCACTTCCTGAAATACTTAATATAAGTATGGGTTTTAATTGCTGGCAGTTTTAAATATGATGCTAAATAAAAAGACAAACTATCAGCGAGATCGACACTTATTTGTAAGTGTGGGATAACACATCTACAAGAGTTGATTCAATTTGCAGCTGATTCTGTTCAACAAGTTATAACACATCTGAACTTCATTAAAACATAAGCAGAAGGTCAGTATGAAAACGTCCAGTATAACATTGTGCTTTAGTGAATTATCCAATTCATGCTGTACCCAGGGCTGCCAAAAGACTTATTTTAGAGACTTATTTTAGACGTATAAAAATCAGTCTCTGTCACAAAAAAATACAGGAATGTAGAGAGGTGTCAAAAGTAGGATGTGCGTGACCACAGGTATGGTAAAGAGCTGACTCATGCAGTAGTTAAGCTAAAAAGTCTTATAATGACTCTTCATAAAAAGTCACTGACACAGCCTCTGCCACCTTTACGCTTCCCCTCCCTATGAGCAATAACAGTACATCTTTTCAAAGAGGCACACAAAAGACAGGCTATCAGAAATGGAGGCATTTTGATGCTACAATGATCAAAGATATGTATACTTTTATTATGCAAAACAAAGGCAGTGCAATGGTGCATGCACCTTCAGGGGAGCTTTCATCACTATTCTAGTCCAAGTAGCCTCCTTTTAAAATTAACTGAAAATTTAGAAGATTATGCAAAGTAGTCTGCTTTGTGCAGACTAAGTCTTTCCTACTATCAAGGCTATTTAGAGCCAAAAAAAAAAAAGCTATTCCACTTAAAACACATGATCATTTTGTAAAGTCACAGCCTTAATAAGCAGCTTTGACAAATCCACACCTTATCTGAAACAACAGAGAACAGGAACCATCCAGCAATTTTTTAATGTGCTCTATCTTCACTTTCAAAACAAAACTAGCTTAGTAGTGTAATAGAAGTACTTAATTCTCATTGTGTCGGTATGTTTTTAAAGCCTAGAGAGAGAGAAACATCCTCTCTCCATACTGAGAAGTCTAAAAGCAATAAGGAAACTCAAACGGACTGAGCGGTCACCTCCGTTTAGACAGCTGCTCTTGAGTTTTCACAAAAAGTGCAAGTACACAGGCATGTCTCTTCTAAACAAAAGCATAAAACACGGCAATTACTACTGAAATACCGAAGTATTGTTCAGATTAACATACATTGCCTCTACTAGCAACAAAAGTCCACTATCTGTTATCAAGAAACAGGACTAATCACATAACACTGTTAAGATCTTCATATTCAATAGCCTCACAGCAACAGAAATCACTCTAGGTAGTCATATCCACATATAATTGGCAAAGACCACCCTAGGTAAATGGAAGAAATTACTTTGTTGCTCCAAAGCCAAGCAATTTTACGTAAAAAAAGGGACATAGATAATCTACTGCTCATTCATGCACAAAGAAAAGCAACAAGATGGGTAAATTCTTTACCAAAACAGGTTTAAAAGCTTAAAAATACTATTCTGGAGGCCAAAATGGTTTTACAAGCATAGTCTTTTAAAAGATGGCCAAAATTCCTATTTTACAGACCTTAGGTCTAATTTGCAGACCTTAGGAAGCTTTGGTAACGAACTTTATTTTACCATATTACACATACCAACATTTTATGAAAACAGAAAGAAATAATCCCCTGAGTACTTCTAGTGAAAGCAACGTGATCTGCTTCCAAAAACCCCGAATATTACACTTTAAAATTTGCAATTTAAGCTTGCTTTATACATAGATCCCCTCTAACTATTGAGCAAACCCGCTGGATAAAGGCACAACATGATTCAGATCCCGAGTTCAGCATCAGAGGTCTAATGCCAGCAGATGGAATAAACACCAGAACATTTCAGAGGCTCTCGAAAGGGGGGGCTCACCTTCACATCTGGAGGAGCAGCACCCACCCTTACCAGAAACGAGCTAGAAAACAAACTGGTTTAAAACTTTCTACAAACACTTTTCCAAACCTGCGACTCGATGGAAGCTTTCAGAGGAGCCGGCTCTGCCTTCAGCCCCCGGCCCAGGATGGCTCCTGCTCCCCCCTTACCTTCGATGTTCAGCTCGAAACAGACGTGGCAGAAGGAGAGAGTTTCCTTCTCGGTGCCCAGCTTGCAGACGCTGCAGATGTTGTCATCGTCCAAGTCGATGCTCACGAACTGCTCCTCGTTCATAGTGCCCTGGGAAGGGGACGGCGGCCACAAGGGACGGGAGGGTTATTCCGGGAGCCCCTCGGGCGCAGCTCCGCGCCCGCGGAGGGGGAGGGCAGGGGCGGAACGAGGGCGGGAGCGTCCCGGCAAAGTTTTCCCTTTAGAGGAATTGAGGCCAGGCCGCACAGCGAGGCCGGCACCGACCGAGACATCCCCATTCCCCCGCCCGGAGGCTGCCCCGTCCCATCCCGTCCCGCTCCCCCGCAACTCCATCCCCACCTCCATCATCGCTGCCCCCTCCATCCCTTCCTCCCTCCGCGCGCCAGCGGCGCGGACGCCCCGCCACCGCCAGTACCGCGATATCCCCGGCTCTGCCCCATGTCCTAACCCCTAATCCTACCCCGATCCCGAATCCCGGCCCCGCTCACCGCCACCCGCCCCGGCCGCGCTCCGCTTTGTCCGCCCGCCCGCGCCGCCGCCGCCGGAGCTCTCGGCGCCGGGCACCGCCCGCCGCTTCCGGCCGCCACCACGGCCCGGCGGGACGGGGGGCACCGCGGGGCCCGGGCGGCTCCCGGGCAGCTTCCCGCCGCACGCGGGCGACTGGAATCTCCTCAGAGCCGGGCGGCGAGGCGGGAGGAGCGGGGAGCTCCGGTTTTCCCGGCGCTCCGAGCGGGCACAGCGGCAGCGAGCGGCCGCGCTCCCCCCGCAGCAGTTGGTCTGCGCCGCGCGGGCGGTGTGCGCGGGAGGGCGGGCGCGCGGGCGGGCGCTGAGGCGGCGCTGCCCGCGGCTGGGGCTGCCCGCGGCCCCTCGCCTTGTCCCCTGGGCATGCAGAGCGAGCCCGGCGTCTGGGCCACAGGTTTTGTTAGAGGTGGGGGCTAAAAACAAAAGTGTACAGTGATGGAATATCGATTCCGTACAGGAACCGGTATGAAAACCCGGCCAGGGCTCTGCTGGCGCTCCGAAGATGAAGCCACAGGCAGTGACAGAATCACAGGTTCTGGGTACGGCTGGAAGGGACAACAGTGATCATCTGGTCCCACCTCCCTGCTCAAGCAGGGTCATCCCAGAGCACAGGGCACAGGACTGCATCCAGACGGCTCTGGAGTATCTCCAGTGAGGGAGACTCCACACCCCCTCTGGGCAACCTGTTCCAGTGTGTGTTCATTTGCACAGTGAAGTTCTTCCTCAAGTTTAGGTGGAACTTCCTGGGCGTCAGTTTTTGCCCGTTGCCTCTTTTTCTGTTGGTTGGCACCACCGGGAAGAGGTCGATCGTATCATCTAGGGAATTTCCACAATCGACGGAAATTACGTACAGCACATTCCTACATGTCAAAGTGGGATTATTTATGGGAGAGCTAAGTAATCTTCCAGAAGCTCCTGCATCAAAACACATCTCTGCAGTTTTGATTGTTTATTTCATTGTGTTTTCTTGGGGTGTTTTCTTTGATTTTATCGAAAAAACAAACGTGTGGGATGCCATCTAGAGGGATCTGGACAAGCTCAAGCAGTGGCCCATGGGAATCTCATGATATTTGACAAGTCCAAGTCCAAGGCGCTGCACCTGGGTCAGGGCAGCCCCTGGTACCAATCCAGGCTGGGGATGAACAGATCCAGAGCAGCCCTGGGAGAAGGACTTGGGGGTGCTGGTGGGTGAGAGGCTGGACATGCCCCAGCCGTGTGCTCTGGGAGCCCAGAAACCCCCCGTGTGCTGGGCTGCACCCAAAGCCCCGTGGGCAGCAGGGCAGGGAGGGGATTCTGCCCCTCTGCCCCGCTCTGCTGAGACCCCACCTGCAGTGCTGCATCCAGCTCTGGGCTCCCAGCACAGGAAGGACAGGGACCTGCTGGAGCCAGCCCAGAGGAGAACACCAAGGGGATCAGAGGGATGGAGCAGCTCTGCTGTGAGGAAAGGTTGAGAGAACTGGGATTGTTCAGGCTGGAAAAGAGAAGGCTTTGGGGTGATCTAATTGTGGCTTTTCAGTACCTGAAGGGAGCCCACAGGAAAAATGGAGACAGACTATTTACAAGGGCCTGGAGTGACAGGGCAATGGGGAACGGCTTCAAACTGAACGATGGTAGGTTTAGATGAGATTAGGAAAAAATTCTTTCCTGTGAGGGTGGTGAGGCACTGACACAGGTTGCCCAGAGAAGTTGTGGCTGCCCCATCCCTGGAAAAGTTCAAGGCCAGGTTGGATGGGGCTCTGAGCAACCTGATCTAGTGGAAGGCGTCTCTGCCATGGTTGGAACTAGAACATCTTTAAGGTCCCTTCCAACCCAGGCCATTCTAAGCTTGTATGATTTTCTGAAAAAAAGAAGTCCTGCACTGTGCTAGAGTGCCATCCTTTTCTGCTCTTAGGCAACAAGTTGACTTTAGATTTGCTTCTGTTGGAGGATGATGGAGCATATTTTATCACAGAGCTCGTTGGAATCTTCCTCAAATTGTTTGCCACAAGCTGAGAACTGGATCTGGGAGAGGGGCTGCATTTCCTTCTCCCCTTGTCATCTGCTTTTTTGATATATATGAAGGATAGCAAAGAAGCGGCACCTTGACTTCATTGCAGAAGAAATATTAAGACAGAAAAAGGCACATCAGCCTGGGGTGGAAGATTTAGAAACAGAAAGGAGAGACTGGACAAATGATGGCACAGCTTTATAAAATCTATAATTATTGAAGTACTTTCCCCTCCAGGATCTGATGTCTATTGAGTCTCAACAGCTCATCGCCACAGTGTAGCAGCAGCTGCTGTGAAATCCAAGGGCAAAAAAGTCATGAATCTTGTTAACAAATGACACGTGGGAGACAGTGTGGCTCTTGGTAACTGAGCTGCTTTTCTTGTCAAATATTGCTCTAAAGTATAGAGGTCATTGCAGTAAAAATAGTGAAGGAGAACTAATGTTTCAGGCACAAATTTCTGAAAAAAGGCAGCAAATACCAAGATGAAGGTTGTGCAATCGTAGCTGCAGCCCATGGTGTGGTTTATACATATCCATACACATTTGTATTTCCTCCCCTGGTTTATCAGTGCATGTAATTCTAGCTAACAGTTTACTTACATTGGAAAATTATTTTAGTAGGAAACAAATCTGGTCTTTCTGTGTTTCTTTTTCCCTACTGAGTTTGCATTTTCTTAACAGGGAGGCTTTGGCAGTGATCATGTTTCAGTAATTCCCACTGCTTTACCTTCTCCCAGCTGCTTGGTCATCTTCCCACACTGTTTTTCTCTCTGTGTTTCTGTGTTTGTGAGGTGACACAAGGGACTGGATCGCTGATTTAAAGGAAGAGAATTAATTCTACCTCTGGCTGATTCACTGCGGTTCACAGGGCAGCCCTACAAACACTGGGGAAAGGCAGCTGAAGGGGTAATGCATAGACGAAAATGAGTACTCTGAACCCTGTATCATAAAATCATGGCTTGAGCTTCATCAGGGTCTTCCCTCCAAATACTGAAACGTTGGAAATTGTGGCAGCTTGTGGCAGCATTTTATAGACATGTTTAGTTCCAGTTTCCTGAGCAAAGATTTAGGAGTTCTAAAGCTAAAAGGCATTTTTACTGAAAAATACAGTGTTAAACAGGAGTCCAGGGGAAGGTGGAGTTTCTTGGGCATTATCAAAAATACTGCAGTGGAGATCCCCAGCTGCCCAAATGAAAGTATCTGTGTAGGTTTGTATATTAAAAGAGAGTCAAGAAATGAGAGAAGTTTGTAAAAAATCTGAATGTTCAACTCAGACTAGATGAAGTAGGTCTGCCTCCCTGAAAATTTAAAAGGAACATTGAAATCAGCCTGACATTTTTGTCTGCCCTCTCTGCTCTCTTCCTTCAGCTCTCCACTGGGCTTGGGGATATTTTTCCTCTTGGTGGGTCAGGCAACTGTGGCTTTTCCAGGCACTCTGGCCTGGAAATGTTTCTCATGTTTCTCAGGCATTTCTGTCTGCAATTAATAAACACATGCATTTTCTCCAGTTCTTCTGTTTTGCTTTTTTTTTTGTATTGTGGTGGATTTTTTCCTAGTTTTTTTACTTGTTGCTGTCTGTTTTTTCACAGACCTTTTCTTCTTGTGTTCTTTAACCTTTCCTAGTTTATTTTAACTTTCATCCCTGGAAGACAAGTATAGATAGGAATGATTTGCTGTACCCCCTGTCCTGTACCCACTCCTCTGTTTTGTGACCTGTTACCTCTTCTTGTTCTCCCAGTCCTCTTTCAACTTCATTCAGTGTGCGACCTTTACTGTAATGTCCCATTTAAAATCTTTATTGACTGGTCTTTGCCCCCTTACTGTGTGGCATAAAACCTAATTGAAAAGGGGTAGTTCCACATTCCCTGTCCCTGCTGTTTCCTTTGTGTTGGATCTGGTGATCCCATGCCTGCTGCAAGGTGAAATGAGTCATTGAGGTGATACAAAAAGGAAGAAAACAAAATTTAAAAGAAAAATCAATGCCTTTCTTCATCAGCTCGTTGAAATATCTGTATATTCAGCTATATATGTGTCACTGCTAGATTTGGTGTAAGGGTTTTTGGGGTGGGAATGCAACTGACCTTTGAGCAGCCTGAAATTGCATCAAACTTGATCTAAACACTAGTTTTATCTCTTGCTCCTAGTCCTTCTGTTCCTTTATCCAGTCCCTTTGCTTCATCTTCCCTCCAGGCCATGATCTCATGATCCTCTTTTTGGCAGAAGGGCCAGCTGAAGTATTCCCTGCTTCTACCCATTTTCCACCCTGGTTTTTTTTTAAATTTTTTTTGTAGGGATATGTGCTCAAAAGTAACCAGCATCAGTCAAATTCCTGTCCAGTTTCCAGCATGATTGCCCAGATTCTCAAGAGAGCAGTAGTAGAGTCAATTTAAGCCAACTGCCTGAATACCTGGGTAAAGACAGCCCAAGTCTTTCTTCTCCTGCCTTTTTCTGGTTTTCTCTTCTCCTTTTGACTGTTTTTCTTCTGTCCCTTTCCTCCCATTCTGCCATATGAAACCACACAGTTTCTCCACTGCTCCTACTGTAAAACACCCCTGTCTGTGCTGTGGCACACCACCAGGCTTTCTCTCTTGTCTCTTCTTTTTCTTCTCGAGCTCGCTGAACTGCATGCCTTCCTTATGATCTCCTCCTGTGGAAGTTTAGTTTTGTTCATTAATCAGTGCCAGAAGATACAGGGCTGTTCAGAACACTCGGTAAACTCAGCATCGGACTTGAAAAGACACTGCAAGGGAACATTTCAGAAGCTTACCATAATTCCACTGTTCTGATTCACAGATGTCATCTCAGCAAAGCAGCGAGGAAAGGACAGGTTACTCATTGGTTTTTGGCTTCATGATTGGCCTCTGAAATGAAATTCCAAGCTAGTGTGAAAAAATATTCCTTGAAAAGTCATGTCCTGGTTTTTTTGAGGTTAGAAAAACAAATCTGCCACTCATCTAATAGGCCACAGAATGAAAGAAGCTGAGCCAACCTAAAATTACACGTGAGTCACAGCACACAAGGGTGGAGCAATAATTTGTGTCTTCTAAACAAAGGCTTGTAGCAGGTTGGTGGCTACAGTGGATCAGAGACATGGTAGATGAGTATGTGGGAATTCAAACAAGTCATGAATGAGAGACAGAGGAGGGGAGTGACTTCTATGCCTGCACACTCTGGTAAAAGACTTTCTGGTAACTAGTTTATCCTGATTTTCTATTCAGAAGAGCACAATGTTTCCTAATCCTAACAAGATCTCATTGATTAATTGTAATGATGAAATAGCACTTAATTTCTAAGTGGTGTTTATGCATTCCTTTTTCATCCGTAGATTTAAATATCCTTTACAATGCCTCTTGCCCCTTTAATGATCAACAGTGCTCTTTAAAGCTCTTTACACTTCTTTTTCCAAGGTTAATGGAATGTGTTGTCCACTGCCACAGCCTTGTTTCTGGCACAGCTTCATTTTCCTTCTTGATCATCCCAACAATGCACAAAGTTGTGGATGTCGGCAAGTCACAGAAAGTGCTGTCCCAAGCTGAGCATGCCTTCCTCCTGCCCAGATCTCAGCCTTCCAATTCCACCTGAATCTCCCTTGACCTCTCTGTATCGTCTGACAATGCAAGTCATTCCATCATTTCCAAAATCAAGATCTCATATTGGCTTTTGTGTTTTGTCCAGTATGCCTCCTAATTCTTGGCTATTTCTCTTCAAGCAGCTGATTCTTGTTAATCAGCTTTTAATCAGGGTCTGTAATACATCCCCTGAAGTCCTCATGGCTGTGAGCCCTGTCTCTAGGTCTCTCATCCATGAATTTGGCATTTACTCATATCTTACTGTGGTGATTCACAGCTCTTCCCCTCTGTTGCTGGCCTGTCTTCTCACACCCAGTTAAATTCAGTACCTTTTTGCCACCTTCTTGAGAGCAGCTACCACAGTTTATACTTGCCACAGTACATTCAGGTCCTGTTTTTGTTCTGTCACAAACCTCTCTTTCTCTCTCTTTGTACTGTAAATGCCTCACTGCCCTTCCAGCCATTTAGGTCTTTAAATTGCATACTGCTTGCAGTCTCTGTGGAGCTACACATGAACAACATGCCTATAGGATCCTGTTTCTTCCTACCTGTCAATTAAGAGATTCAGCCTTGTTGACTGTCCCAGTGCCCCTGTCACTTCACACCTCAACTATTACCAACTTCTCTGTGTGTCTCCTGCAACTTCCACGGTGTTCTCCGAAAGCTCATTCAGAACTGCACTGTGAGGATTATCTTCCTTGCTGACATAATGTCTATGTCTCTCCTCTGGCTTTCTGGTTCATTAGCATGAAAGGCAAACTCATTGTCCTCTTCAAAGGTTCTGATCAATTGGCTCTGCAATGACTCAGCGTTATTGTCACACTGAGCACAGCCCTCACTGCTCTCTGTCAGTAACACTTGTCTTCACTGTCTCATTAGTTATTTCTCACACAGCCACCTCTGGCCTTTTCACAAAGTACCTTCTCCTTTGCTGGAAGTTCCTCGCAAACCTTCAAAGGAATTAGTCCATGCTGTTATCTCACCCAAGACTTATTTCTGCATTGTTGCCCAAAACCAAACATGCGAAATGCAGTGATTGTGCTCTGTACCCTCCATTCTCTTCACCAGTTCTACTCCTCCTGGTTTTGCAACCTACAAACTCTGGTCTTCTTTTTATTACAAACACTAATTCAGTTCTTAATAAGCCTTACAGCCACCAAACCGTGGTCTTCTGAAAGTCATCTTAGGCAGTCTGCTAGTCTCATGTTGCTTGAGTAAAAGTTTTGTGAAAGTTTTGTCTAATCAGTAAATAATACTATGTTAGAAATTTTGGGAAGAGCCGGAGTGCCACTGTTCCTTAAAAGTAAGGGCCACTTGAGTAGCACAGAAAGCCCTGATTTTTGATAAGGAGAATCTTTGCAATAATATGTTGTAACAATATCAACACAGAGTTGTGAAACTTCCATATACACCTATGGCATTATGACAATTCTGTGGTCTTTAATAGCTTTCCGCATGTTGAAATATCAACGTGGAAAGGACACAATAAGGTAGTTACCTGTTCGAGAGAGCAGAGAGATGGGTATCACTATCTACTGTACAGATTAAGGAGTGGCTTCTGAAGCATATTGGTGTTTCAGGATCTTGGCAAATGCTCTATACTTTCCTAGAGAACTGGCAGCATCAGTTGTGCTATTGAAATACAGAATATGCTGTCCTCATACTACAGACTTCTGTAGCAGCAAATGTGAAGACAACAGCATCCTCATACTACTGAACTCACAATTTCTTTTTAATCCTAAGCTGTTCTTTAACAGGATATCAGAAGGGACTGATCCATTATGCGGTTCCTTCTCCCATTTATTTCCCAGAGTGAAAATTCAATAGATTAAAAAAAAAGGAAAAATCAGATGCCAGTGTAAAATTGTATGACAAACTAAAAACATTTAGTGAAGGCTGTCAAAAATGAGTACCACCTTCTCCTTCAATGACATTGTTTGAATTATTTCTTCCCTATCCTCCGTATTTTGGTGATAATAATCCTCCAAGTGGTAGGATTCCTCTGTGATGGTAAGGCTTACCTCAAGGAACACATACCCGCTTGAAGTGCCTGAATTTTTCACTGCAACACTAACTCCAGTTGCTGCTGCAACACAGTCATTGTCTCTGGAAACTCATTTAACCAGTGACACTGCTGCTACTTATGCCTCTTGTTGCTGTCACTGTTTATGTGTTTATATACACACATACATGTTTAAAACTTACTGCTTCAGCAAAAAGCATCAGTGGGCCATCAGAGGGGATGTACTTGCAGAAGCAAGCAGCACTTTGCAGCAATATGAATTTGCACCTGTGTGGATGGTGAACTCACCATAATACTCTGGCCACCGAGGTTCCCTGTGGCAAAGGCTTTCCCTGTGTGTTTATGTGGAGACAGTTTCACTGTAGCATGGCTGTTGGCATCCCTGTGTCCAGGTTATTAGCTTAGTCCTGCCTTCCAGCTCTGGTGGGTATGTTTGGGTGTATTTGCACCAACTGTACATCCAGAAACTGCCTACATCAGCAGGAGGAAGAGTTAGTGCCATATCACAGTGTTGAAAGAGACCATTATTAATCCAGCCTAGATGCCTAAACATTGGAGAAAATGAAAAACAAGGGAGAATGAGGGCTGTCAATTTTAGAATCACCTGGGCATGACACACTCTGCAGTATTTCTAATCATACACACAGCTGGGGACTGGCTGAGCCAGGAAGGTACCTCGGGAGACTGCCTGGTCCAACCCCTGCCCAGAGCAGCTCAGCCAGAGCAGGTTGCTCAGGGCTGTTTCTGCCTGGGTTTTCAATACTTTCAAGGTTGCAGACTCCTTGGCCTCTTTGGGCACCTGTGCCTGTGTCCAACCACCCTCACAGTAAACAGGTTTGCCTTATGTTTCAGTGAAATTTCCCATATTTCACTTAGTACCCATTGCCTCTTGTCTTGTTGCTGGATACCACTGTGAACAGCCTGGATCCCTCCCCTTTATTCCCCTCCTCAGGTCTTTTCACATACTGAAGAGATCCCTCTGAGCCTTCTCTGCTCCAGGCTGGACACTCTCAGCTCTCTGTCTCCCTGTAGGACAAATGCCTTCGATCATTGTGGCACTCACTGGCTGTCTGCAGTGACACTACACCTCTCTTGCACTGAGAGCCCAGTGCTTGACCCAGCCCTGCAGGGTGTTTGTATTCTCAGCAGGGCTGAGCAGAGGGGAAGGATTGCCTCCCTTGACCTGCTGGCAGCACTCTGCTTAATCCAGCTCAGGAGGATGTTGGCCTTCTACACAGCAAGGGCACTCTGCTGGATTATGTCCCACTTCTTGCCCACCAGAGACCTCAGCTCCTTTTCTGCAAAGCTGTTTCCCAGCCAGTTGGTTGCAGCTTGTCCTGGTGCATGGGGTTATTCCTCCTGGGGTTCAGGATTTTGCACTTGTGCGTCAAACTTGGTGAGGTTCCCACCAGCTCATTTCTCCAGCCTGTCAAAGACCATCTGAAGGGCAGCACAGTGCTCCAGTTTTGTGCCAACAGCAGGCTGGCTGAAGAGACACTGTCCCATCATCCAGGTGCCTATTGAAGATGTTAAACAGTCTTGGCTCTAAACAGTCTGGGCTGCATCTTTAGGGATTGGTTTCCAGCTGAACTCACTGCTGCTGATCACAACCTTTTGAGCCCAATTCCATCAGTTTTCAGTCCACCTAACATACTTTTATCTAGTCCATATGACACCAATTTCACTATGAGAATGTTATCAGAGACAGTGTTGAAAGCCTTGTTAAAGTCAAGATAAAGACCCACTGCTTGTACCTTACCCTCTGAACTAGTTATTTTATGGAAGAAGGCTTTCAGGTCATGAGGCATGATTTTCCTTTCATAAATCCTTGCTGGTCCTAGTTACCTTCTTGTCCTTCATGTGTTTGGAAACGATTTCCAGGATGACATGTCGCATCCTCATCCTGGGCATCAAGGGGAAGCTGACCAGCCTTTAGTTCTTCATGCACCTTATGGCCCTTCTTGAAGACAGGGGTGATGTTTGCTTTCTCCCAGTCCTCAGAAACCCCTCCTGATTGCCACAGCCTTTGAAACAGGATGGAGAGTGGCCTCACAGTGACATTGTCCAGCTCCCTCAGCAGTCATAGGTGGGTGCCATGAGGTGTCAGGGCTTTGTATATGTCTAGGTTGTTTATATGCTCTCTAACTGGTTCTCCCCAATGAGGGTTAAGCCCTCCTTGCTCCAGACTTTTCCACAAGGTCCCAGGTCTCATGGGCCTGGGATTTCCGCAGGCTGGTTTTTACTGGCAATCAAAGGCATCCCATACCATGGCCTTTTCCATGTCCTGTGTCACCAGATCCCTTACCCTGTTAAATAATGAGCTCACATTTTGCTGCTGATGCACCTGTAGGAGCTCTTTTTGCCTTTCACATCCCTCACCAGACTCAACAACCCGTTGGTTGTTGGATTTCCTGACACCATCCCTGGACATATCAGATTCCAGACTATCTTATTGATTCCATTTATCAGCCTCTGAAAAATGCAGGTGGTACCCCCTGCAGCTGCTCAACATACATGTTGTCTCTAATAAACTTAATGAGAAGCAAAGGCTGTGTTTAGTTGTGTCTTTTTACTTAATTAAAATTAAAATGACACATCACTGTATGTGCCGGCCGAGCCTTAATCTCCGAAGAGTGCCAGTTAGTATTAGGCTCATTATTGACAGTGGCCTAGTTTCCATTGATGGAGTCATTAAAATTTTAGTCTGCAAAGTCAGGAAAAAGTAGTGGCTGATAGTCCTGATCTGAAATAAGGGGAAAAGAAAAAAAGCTCAAACCCAACCTGTTTTGTTAATCCATCCATGTACGTGAAAACAGCACAGCAGGATTGGGGAACTAATCCCATTTCAAATCAGATGCCTGCTGCTTCCATTTAATGAGCATTATGTCTGTTTCTTTTTTAACCCTAAAATATCTTAATTCATATAACAGCATTCTGCTTTTAAAAACTTACTAGATTTTTTATCAATTCTGTTCAGGTATTTGCTTCTCTAGCTGGACCAATGATGGATTGCTAACTACCATCTTTACTGCCAAACCACATGCTGAACTTCATTCATATGGAAATACCCAGAAAATGGAATTAGCACGGAGTCCTGTGAGCATTGGTACTAATGAAATTTCCTATAAATTTGTACCTAGTGAGTAAACTCTGGTGTGTAGGAAGAAATAAAGGTATGGGACATTGTCTTTGAGCTGAGACTTTAAAAACATCTTTCTCTTCACACATCTTTAGTATTCAATAAATATTTTATACGCTCACACTGCACTCTTTTCCTGTGTAGATGCTCTGTCAAGATCTCTCTGCACTATGTGCCCACTTCCATTAAATTTGCAAAAAAATATTGGTTCTTTTGTCTCACTGCCAAATAAGGCTAAAATTGGAGAAAGGCCTAAAAACTTTTAGCAGAGGTTAAGGAGGGGCATTTTTCATTACCGTGTGCCAAAGGCCACGTCAGCAGAGTGAATGTCAAACCACAACAGTGTGTCGTGTACCATTTTGATTTAGCAATGTTTATATCCCTTGATAGCAATGCTCACACAGAATTCAGGATAATGAAGAAATAGTGATCCAATTCTATTGATTATCAATATTAGCTTGATATTTTTCTGATAGCTATGTAATGATGTTATGGGAAAAAAAAGTATATTTATGTAAATTTTGTTATTCAATGTAGACCTCAGCTATTATCCTGGTAATGTTTATTCTCTCAGCATCTACTATATTAATTTTCTGTCTGCTTCAGAATTCCTGGGGAAAAAAAATCCTTATTCCCCAAAATGTCTTTATCTTGGATGATGTCTAGAAATTTGTTAAAATAATATAGAACATGTTAAAATGGGTAGAGACTTAATTAAAAAATGAATATACGTATACAGGTGTCTATGTAAGGGAATGGCTGCTGCAATAAATTGTTCAATTCTCTTCAGCTTAGACATCCTCATCATCCTCTGTTGGTTTATTTGTTCAGTTTTCAAGCCAGGGCAGCCTATTCATGTATACAATCAGCCCAAAGAATTCCCTCAACAGCAAAATACTTGCAGTAGCATATTTGCAAAATACCTGATGTCCTAATAAGACCTGATGTCATGAATAGGAAACTTGTGACATTAAAGATCAGGTAAATAAGGCCAGGGCGTTCAGTCGCTTCACCACACAATTGTCAGCAGACCAATTTTTATATTTATCATGCATTTCAGACTTTGCATCTTGGGATCAGTGACTTGCATAAAGGTATTTATCTTCATCCCAAATCATTGCTAATTTTCCGTGTAGTTTGAATGATTCTTCCTTCTTCTGTGCAACAGGTTAAAAGGCAAAATGTTTTTTGGATGGATGAAACAAAAGCTTAGCAGTTCTCCGTGTTACTGTGATACGTGCCATAACATTGAGGAAAGAATACAAGTTTGCAAATGATGATGGGCTGTCATGATTATCAGAAGACTTAAAAGTGGCTGGAGCTACAGGAGGTTTCCACCTGTAAATATGTGTCAGGTATAAAGTCGTGTTTCAGTACACAAAAGCTACGCTCCATGGAGCAGAGCAGCGAAAGGACAGACACCACCCTGGCAGCACGGCAGTGCTGACCTACTTGAGCAAGCTGTGTGCAACCAGCATGCAGCTCTGGCTCTATTTCAGCAAAACAGCGTGTAACCTCCCAAACTGGAATGTAATTTGAAACATTAAATGACCAGACATATCTTTTGGCAATGCAGTTATTAACTTCTGACTTTATCTCCAGCCCACAAAACCACCTCTTGCATCACAGTGATGCAATGCCTGCTAATTGAAAGCCAATATTCTGCCAGCCAAGGACATCGGCTGCAAAAAGCAGACACAAATGTCTGCAGAGGGGAGATATTTTCATTAACTCTTCCTGTGACTCCCTCACTCTACCTGCCATCTCTCCTCGCTACTCTCTCTCTCCCATCTGCCCACACATCAAAAACCCTTAGAGCATAGCTTCAGTGGGAAGGAAAAGAAAAAAGTGGAATGATGTATTCTGGCCATAAGGAATGGTCTTGCCATGAGAAACTGTTAGAAATTTATTCCTTAGGATGTTTCTTGGCAAAGTAATCTGGTGAACAGGTGTGTCAAATAGCACTGCTACTCATTTGTTGAAGGCAAAGGTAACAACTGTCTTGATGAAATCTTGAGCAGTCTGAATGAAACTTTTGCTTTTCAGTGCAGGTTTGCTTAGATGCTGTTTACATTCACAAGACATACAGGATTTAGAACTAACATTTCACAAGTCTGCCAAATGTTCTCTCAGCTTTTAATATTTCTGGTTACTGGTTTTTAAAAAAATTGGTTCACTCTTTATCTTTCCTGATATATTTATCAGAGGCATATTTTTGTACCAGCTATAAAAATCCTAGCAGAGAAAGATTGTTGGCCTAGAGGTTTTCTGGGTCTCAAGCATTTAGAAATCTCTTTCATAAGTAGAATTAAATTATTGCTGAGTGTAGGAGAGGCCAAGGTAGCATGTTTCTATTTTGAACTGCAGCAGGTTTTGCACATAGCATGATCCTGAATGCAGCTGTTTCTGACTGGGAAAAACACCCAAGAGAAATTAATGCCAAAATCTGGAGGGAACAGCCTGGCTGAATAGAGGCAGAAGCAACCAAAGCTGTTAGTTGGAAGGACTAGTAATATACAGCTGGAAGAAAGGGAAAATCACAGTCTGTTATTGGGAAGTGACTTCTATTGTGAGTATCCCAAATTTTGATGCTACTGTGTACAGCTCACTCACATAAAATTTCATTAATTTAGTTGAAGGATTCCTAGTCATTTCAGTGGGTTTTGGCCCAAAGTGTAGTTGTTCGTTCAGTTGTTTTCTTTCTCAGTTTTCCATATGCTCTGTCACTTGGATGTATAGAACTTCCTGTTTCTTGCTGCGAATCCATTGGATACTCAACCAATGTGGTAATACAGAAGATTTGGCCAAATCCAGAAAATTGAAATGGTTTATTTTACAAAATGCAATGAACAGTGATATCCAAAGCAGCTTTATATCTTTAGCAGACAGACCTGATTGATATATTTTCTAAGTTATGGTGAGCTCCAGACCCTATTCCACAACTCAGTAGTGTGATTCTGGCTTATCTTTACACTTAAAAGCATGAGTGAGGCCTGAGAGTATTTTGTGTTTCATCACTTTCTCATCTCATATCTGTTTTACCTCTACTTTCTTCAGGCTTGTTACACAACACCTGATGCTGAAGTCCAGCAAGTGAAGTGTTAATGTCCACAGGAGCCTGCCTGACTTGCATGCTGATGTTAATGAAGCTGTGAATTGTGTCATATTAGCCTCATTTGCTTCCCATATGCTTACTCTCATTTTCCCCTCAGAAGCTGCAACTCCACTTTTTGTCTTCATTTGTATGCCCAAAATGCAGCAAGCTTAATTACCAATTATAACCTTACTCATTTAAAGGCTAAATCAACTGGAAACAATGCTAAAAAGTGTCTCCCTTGAGGAGAACTGAAGACTTGGTGTTAATTTTCTTCACATATTTTGATTAGTATAAAGCACTGTGTAACTTACAAGTTAATCTCCTCAAATGATGTTAATTTTAAATCGAGATGACACGTGCACACTCATGGGATGGCAGCCTGAGAAACCCACTTTGTCTTCCTCCTTCAACTCTGACCTGCTGTGCAAAATTGTCTCTCCCTGGGAAGCTCTCAATGGAGCATCAGAGCACCCAGGTCTGCCAGCAGCTTTTTACCTATGGACACCTTTTCCTGCTTTATTTCTTAACTGTCTGACTTTGCTATTTTGTAGTGTTTGGAAGTCCCTTGTGAGTTTCTTCTAAATGCAATTTCTTTCATCTTAGGAAATGAGAACTGCACAAACTTCCAGGTAGGTTTCATGGGCCCCATGGAAGGCATAATAGCTGTTTGGGTTGATATACTAGTGATTGCCACATAAAATCCCTCCAATCAATGCTGCAAAACTCTCTGACACTCTTTAGCTCCTGAGTGAATTTACAGTTCCTAGTGGCAATGTCCATTACTGCAGTAAAGACCAGAGGAAATGGAAGAAAAGAAAACTATATTTGGAAAGCTGCCATTATTATTTATGGAATATTTGCATGCTGTAATTCATCAGCTATTTGGAGCGTACCACCCTCTGTTTATGGTAGATACAAGACATGTTTTTTCAGCTGGTTTTTTTTTTTTTTTTTTTTGCAAACCAAAACTATAAGGTATTGAAAATTCTGTGCTTTTAAAAATAAAAATAATAGAAAATAAAGCAAATGTTTGGAGCTGGTGATGAGCTCAGTGCATTTACATTGCCTGTAGCTCAAGCTTGAGCAAAATCTATGACTGAATTGGTTGTTGTGTGCTCCACAGGTTGGCAACACATTCTCCATACAGAAACATCTGTACGCATTCCTTATCTTTTGAAAATGAAAAGTCCCAACCCTGCTTCCATGCTGGGAAAAAAGTTACACAAAGCATTCACAGCCCCCTCATCTTGTATGGTTCATAAAGGTTTTAGCCTCTGACTTAGCAGAGAAGTCCCCTTTCATACACCTAGAAACAACTAAACGCAACCTCATAATAAGGTTAAGATGTTACTCTGCATTTGACATTCCCTCTGGCTTGTCCCTCTTTGATTATATGACCTAGAAGTGTTTTATGGACCACGTCTCTGTCTGTGATGGATAAATTAACAATAGTTTTGTCATTATTCCAAGCGCAACTGGGATTTTTCCCTATGTGTCTCTTTTCCTATTAATTATCCCATCCTTTCTCTAAAAGTAAGAAGGTAAGCTTTTGTTTTGCTCAGCTTGTAGCAGGAAGGCCTGAAAGGATATGATTGCTCTTTTTTGGTACACTGAACAGATGAATGGGATGGGAAAAGTTCAAACACTGAAGAATGGTGGGGATATAGAAACAAATGTATATAAGCTGGCACAGTTCATCTTGAAACCTAGCAAAATGTCCTAATAATCAGGAAAAATAAGGTTCTTGAAGCAATGTGATGAGAAATCTAGACAGCTTTCAGATGGGTGTTTCTAAAGTTTATGGAATAAATTATATTAATATCTGTGAGAGCAGCATGTTGGACTAAGTGACCGAAATTTTCTGTTTTTGTCTTATTTCTGAGGTCCTTTGTCCTTAATATCATCATGGAAGGACATGGAGCTGTTGGAGCCAGTCCAGATGAGGCCACCAAGGTGATCAGAGGGATGGAGCAGCTCTGCCATGAGGAAAGGCTGAGAGAATTGGGATTATTCAGCCTGGAACAGAGAAGGCTCCAGGGTAACCTGATTGTGGCCTTTCAGTATCTGAAGGGAGCCCACAGGAAAGATGGAGAGAGATTATTTCCAAGGGCCTGGAGTGACAGGACAAGGGGGAAGGGCTACAAATGGACAGAGAGTAGGTTTAGATTAGAGATTAGGAAAAACTCTTTACTGTGAGGTTGATGAGGCCCTGGCACAGGTTGCCCAGAGAAGTTGTGGCTGCCCCATCCCTGGAAATGTTCAAGGCCAGGAGCTCTGAGCAACCTGGTCTAGTGGAAGGTGTCCCTTCCCATGGCAGGAGGGTAGGAATGAAATGATCTTTGAGGCCCCTTCCAGCCCAAGCCATTCTATGATTCCATGATCATGTTGTACACATATAAAAAACACAAATGGAGATAAGGCTGTGATGCAGGCAATATATGTTTCCCTTTCACCAGTTTTTCACATTTCAGCCTCACTTTTTTCACACCACTTATTTTATTTAATACCCAATTCCTTGGATGCATATGACATTGATTTTTCTTTTAGCTAAAGGGCAGGCTCACAAATCCCTGTTAAGAGCATGAGAGCACTGCACTGGTTGAAAAACTGGCAGGCAAGAAAAAAAGATTTGGAACTGTTGAAGGTACCTAGATGGGGATTTTCCCCCAGAGATCCACGTAGTGGCTTTAAATGTTGGTTTTGAGGGAATTTCCCCCCTGGCAGTTACCAAGTGAGCTTACTCTTGGGAAGAGCTGGTGCTTTTGGAAGCACTATGGGAGAAATTCACATTTATGCACCCCTTACATTACACTGGAGATGATGGTATAGCTCATTAGTCATCTTCTGGCCTTTTATTTTTTAGCATGCATCCATGCCGTGAAAGTTCCGCACACAATATTTCAATATGCTCAGAAATAACACATTATGGGGGTTTTGCAGCAACACTTGCATTTCTGTCACCCGTGCCCCACTCTACAGTGGCTGGATCACCTTAATGCCTAGTGATTTCTCTAAGCTTTCTGCTTCACGGTGCTCAGCACCTTGTGTGAGGATTAAATTCTGAGAGCACAGCAGGTGTGTCTCTAAGTTTAGCTGCTCTATTTATAGTGTTTTCCTGTAAGCATAACACTGCAATTGTCACTCACACTGTCTTCCTCCAATTCTGCATGGCACCAGGCTGGGGACACAATAAACATCCTTTTGAGAATATGGCCTTCTTGGAGAAATGAAAATTAATTGCCTAAACAGCATCACATGTCATTAAACAGAAAGCTTATTATGAGGGAATTTAAAGTAAATGGTCATCAAGAAACTCTGAGCTGAATTTTAATAAAGCAATACATTTTCTTTGTTAATTTCTACTATACAGTGATAAATTTACATCAAATTGCCTGTGAAAATGATGTACAAATTCATATAGACATATTTTATGCACAATATAGTGAATAAAAATAAGAGCGCAGGAGAAGTGATTATTACATTTCAAAATTGGTCATTAACTTCCACTTAACTGCCTTGTTAATTGGTAGCATAAGTTAAAAGAGTAGACAGACCAATGCAATCATTTATTTTGTTCTGAAGCTGGTGAAGTGCAGACTGTGGTAAACAGTTTTGGGGCAAAGAACTGCAGCAAGAGACGAGAACATCCAAATCTTATTTCAATTAATGTTCTATGTACGGGAAGTGTTAACAGTGGTGATAGTGATACCTATTTGCTAAAGAAATTCCTGTGGGCCCCTGGAAGCAGCTTTGCTGTTGTGCTCTGTGCTTTAGCTCTGCAGCAGACACAGGTGACAGAGGGAAAGTCGGCAGAAAACAGCAGAGGTCAAAACAGGAAATCATCTGTGCACAGACCATGTCCTTGCCCTTTGAGGAACTTGTACAACACCTCAGCAGTGTGAAAAAACATCAGTAAAACTGGAAATAGGCTTTGTTTTTTCAAATAATGTTCTGCTTAAGGACAGTGATAGTCTATTGGTTCAGATAAGGTGACATTTTGAAGACTTTCTTCACAGCAGCAGTGCAGAAATGTAATCTGCTGGGTTAGATAAAAACCTAGATTTTGGAGCACCACTTTATAAGAGGGAATTAGGATTGCAAATAATTTTACTGCAGCTAAACTAAAGAAAATACAAGGCTCTGACTTTTAAAACAGAAGCTCACTCCATTTTTTCCCCTGTAGTGGTGACATAACATGTACATTTCCACAGATAATGAGCTAGATCTTTCAGCAGACCAGCCCAACAGGAGATTTATTCCCAAATCAAAAGTATTATTTTTCTTTCCATCTGCTCCACATGGAGCTTGAGGTAAGCTGTTCTTAATGTCTTACAAGGACCACCATTTCTTGAAAGCAAATTCACTTTTCATTTTCTTCTTTTAACACAAAGGATCTTATTACTACCTGTCATGGCTTCTTTGCTGCTGTTGCCGCTATCTCTTTTAATTGGTAATTCACTAGTTTTAGAGATGAGGTTTTTGAGCCCATAAAACTGCAGGGAGCTCACTGTTAGTCTAAATGGATCTTCTGAGAATGCAGGAAGACTCAACAATGTTACTCACATCTCACAAAAGGCCATAAAAACCTGTGTCTATTACTTTTGAACATTTTCACAGTCAACTGCTTCCTCCCATAACTATGTTTATTTCTTATTAGTCCTTAAATACATTCCAGGTAGGAAATTAAATAAATGCCAAGGAAACACACAGCTTTTTTTTCTGCCAGGGATCTCTCCCAGAGCAGTTCCCTTGCCCTCATCTTCCTAAAGTGTTTGTGCAACTGCCTTATTCTTGGTGAAGGATTGGCATAAAAATCTGTATTAGGGGCCAACAGATCTGTCTCTCAGTTATGGGAATGGGATCAGTAGGAGTTGCAATGCCCTCCCAATTCAAAGGTCCCTTCAAGGGCTCAGCCTCTGGGGAGCATTTTGCCCATGGCTTTTCCGTGGTGGTGCCTCCCTTTGGAATACCCACCTGGTGGTACCTGAGGTGCTGGACCATGAGGAGAGGGACTATTTACGAGGGCCTGGAGTGACAGGACAAGGGGAAATGTCTTCAAACTGACAGAAAGTAGGTTTAGATTAGCTAGGAAGAAGAAATCTTCCCTGTGAGGATGGTGAGGTGAGGCACAGGTTGTCCAGAGAAGCTGAGGCTGCCCCACCCCTGGAAGTGTTCAAGGCCAGGTTGGATGGGGCTGCTTCTACAGGAAGGTGTCTCTGCCCATGGCAGTGGGGTTGTAACTAGCTGGTCTTTGAGGTTCCTTCCAACCCAGGCCATTTGATGATTCTCTATTTCAAAGGAAGATCCCACTGCCTGATGTGGAGCAGAAAGCAGCCAGTGAATGCCATGGGTCAGCCACAGAAGGGCTAAACAGAGCTCAGGCAATGGCATCTTGGCTGGGTGTCTGGGTGTGAAAAAAGCCAGGCCCACTGGCAGTGGAAGTTATGGGGATTGGCACACTGGGAGAGGAAGGCTGGCTGCTGTTCCCACTGACTCCTTAGAGCGTGATCATGGGATGCATATGCTCTTACATGCTGGAGTATTTTGCTGTTTTTCCAAACACTTCTAGGCACACGTGAGCCCCCACAGTCTTTTCCAGGCTGCAGTAGCCTGCCTGCAGTCCTAAAGCAATCCAGGGACAGCTCATGGCTTTTCCTGCTGTCTCTTCCCAGGTCATCCTGCATCCCTCTGGAATGTGAGTAATTTGTCAGGCTCAGACATGACCCATGTGGTCTGGGTCATAAAGTACCATGAAAAAATGGGATCATAGAATATCCTGAGCTGGAATGGACCCATGAAAATCACCAAAGTTCAGCTCCTGACCCTGCACGGAACAACCCAAAAGTCCCACCATGTGCTGAGTGCATCGTCCAAAGGCTTCCTGAACTCTGTCAGGTTTGGTGCTGTGACCACTTCTCTGGGAGCCTGTTCCAGTGCCCAACCACCCTCTGGGTGAAGAACCTTTTCCTAATATCCAATCTAAACCTCCCCTGACACAGTTTCATGCCATTCCCTTAGGTCCTGTCACTGGTCAACACAGAGAAGAGATCAATGCTTGCCTCTCCTCTTCCCCTCGTGAGAAAGCTGCAGACCCCAATGAGGTCTCCCCTCAATCTCGTCTTCTCCAGGCTGAACAAACCAAGAGACCTCAGCTGCTCCTTGTGTGGATCTAGGAAGGAAGCCTAGGAGTGAGCCAGTAAGTTCTGCGGTTCCCAGGGGAAGTCTCTGATGTTTTGTGGCACCTCTGTGAAACCAGGGAGCAGCACCTGCAGGTGAAACAGAGGAGTGTGGCTGACTGGGAGCCTGCAAACCCTAAATGTAAGGAAAAGTGAGGAGAAGGGCTGCAGCGACTTCTGGCATTTCTATGCCTCATTTCCATGCCTCTGAGGCCTCTGTTAGAAATTGATTTCTCTTTTGTACTCAGGCTGGCTTCTTACCTGTGCCAGCATTTTAAATGCTTTTTTTTTTTTTTCTCCCACAGAAAGACACTTACAAATGAAAGATATGTATAGAACTATGGTAAAGAAAACAGACAACTCACAAAGGAAATTAACTACTTCCTTCTCTAAACCTTACCTTGTTTTCTAAAGACAAAAGATTTCAATGACTGTATTGCAGCACAGTAACTTGGTAAATACTGCTAGTAACTGGTCACAGAAATTGTACTGATTTTGCAAGACCTCAGGATGAAGACTTGTCAGATTTATTTAGTTTAAACTTGTCTTGGCCTGCCTGGAGCTTAGCCTACATGTATTTTAGATGTTACAGCAACCTTTCTAATCACCAGGTGGCTATGCCCATGCTTTTTGTCCTTGTTTGTATTTGTATGGTATGACTGCAATTTTACCTAGATAGTAGAACCACAGAGTATCCTGAGTTGGAAGGCACCCATCAGGATCACGAGTCCAACTCCTGGCCCTGCTCAGGACAGCCCAAGAATCCCATCATGTGCCTGAGAGCATTTTCCAAAGCTCAAACATATTTTCATTTACAATATCAAATATATGGATTTAATTTTATATAATCCCTTGCTGTTTTTTCCTTAAGACCAAGGACTTTTCAATATAACAGAGTCATTGACTTGTATCCTTTGATTTCAGTAACTTCATACTCATGCCATAATATTTGTTTAGGATTCATTTTTACAGAAGACTAATGATGGGGGAGGACATTTCTTTAAGAAATCTGAAAGTACATTTCAGCAAGGATGCTAAAGAAAAGAATATCCTTTGAAATGCAGCTGAATGCCCCAATTACTATAATTTTTGTAATTACTTTTTCTCTCTTTCGAAATTGAAGTATATTAATTGCGATTTCTCCTCACTGAAACAGTGGGAAGAGAAAAATTTCAGCCTGAGGATACACCCTCCTCATACAGGCACAGCATGACCCCATAGCCTGAAAGTCTGAGGGCAGGATTTTCCTCTGGCATTGGAAATACCACTAGAAATGTTTGCAACCTTATGCCTGTGCAGGAATGAAAGTCACTTATGAGGATATTTAGGTCTTAGTGCTGATGAGAAGCCTTCTGCAGGACTGTAGAAGTGGTCCTTAATCTCCTACAAGGATAATGAGCCCTATCTCTGTGATGAGTTCAACAGCAGCAGGCTTAGGCCCAGAGTCCCTTGGCAGAGAGAGATACTAAATTGATTTCTGTACTTATGTCAAATAGCCTTGTTTGATTCCAGTGGGGATAATTTTTCATTCAAGCAAAGATCTTGGCTTGAATGCAAATGTTCCTTCATAGGCATTTGGTGAATGACAGCATAATGCTCATACCCAGGCTGAGTTTGTTTATTGCTAATCATCACATGGAAGATATGTTCTTCTCACAGAGGAATTGGCTCTGACTTGTTCTCATGCAAGGATGTCACCATTGCAAAAATGATGCAAATGCAAGCAGAGCTTGATCCAAGCTATCCATAGAATTATTTTGTACTGTGTAGTACGTTTGGAGCATGCTGCTCTTGGGGTTGAGCACTGCTCACTTGCTGTAGACATAACTAAATTATGTCCTGGCCAATCAGGTACATTATTTCTGCACCATGAGTTACCTTGCAGCATATTTCAATTAATGGTAATTAGTCTGGGGAGAAATGCAAGACCTCTGTAGAAAGGATTAACTATTGTATACCTGACAGCAAAAGCAAAGTGCTTTTTCTTCAATATCAGACCTCATAAGGGATATGTTACACCATCCAGGAATGTGATAAAGCTGCATGCTAGGCGAGAACCTGTCTGTGCCCAGCTTGCTTAAAAGAGAATGATAAATGTCTTTTTTTAGATCCATTCAAATTCTCCTGCTAAAAATGCACTATTGCTAAGAATATATTAATCAATATTTATAAAGAGAAGGAATACATTAGACTGGGAGAACTTATGGATCTGGAATTTTGACCTTTTTTTTCCCTAGCCATATAAATTCATCTAATAAAACCTGGCTTCTTCTTTGTGTCATTATTATTATTATTAATATTAATATAATTAATATTATTAATATTATTATATTATATTATTATTATTTTAAAATTATTATTATTTTTATTACTATTATGACTTCAAGCAAGTTAAAAGCTAGAAACATAAACGTGCATCTGATTGTACAGCATGTAGTAGTGCTACATATAACCTTGAGGGCACCTGGTCTCTCCCTATAAAATCACAGTCCAGGGCTAGGATTTTAGGATTCCTCTGTGATGCATGAGAAGAATTAGACACCTAAGGTGATACCAATGCATGCAGAGCAGGAAAAAGACAAAGAAAACACGGAAAAATGAGCAGGTCTGCTCTTATCTCGGCCTTAAATAATTTATTCTGTGTTTCATTGGTGTGATTCTTCCTTGTCCAGCTCTCTCCAAGGTCCCTACTTTATGAAGAAGAGACTATTATATAAAGTGCATGTAAGGAGGCAGATACATCAAGTTTCTTTTGCTTAGTAGCCCAATAGTATGCCACTGGCTCACCTTTAGTCTGGGGTGCTTATTTGCACAATAGTGCCAAACCTTAGGCAGTTGCAGGCCCAGATGTGGCTTAGGTACCTTTGGAACTAGGTGTCTTGGAACTTGAAAAGGCTATTGACTAGAGAATGTAAATTTTACTTATACATAATATTTCCTTTAGGTGTCAACACATCTTGTATCATCTGTTGAGCCACAGCTGATGTTCCAGTTTCTTCTGCATCCTCATCCCAAGTGTTAAGTCCTTGCTCTGCTGAATTGCAAAACTCCTTTGGTTTTAATAGAGCTGAGAGTTTATCTCTGAAGCAGAAAGAATGAGGAGTAAAGAGTGAGAAAGAATGGCCATCAATTTGAGGAACAAGAAAAAGAGCAGCAGTGAAGACAGATTAGGCCTTTTATTCTTTCAGAACAGCTAAATTATAAAATTTATCTCTATCTGTAAGTTAGCTCTATATATAGATCCATGGTCTTCATCATTTCTGCTTAAGCCATCCCAAGTTTTCTTCTGACTTCTAGTCTCATTGTCAAAATCTAAAAAACAAAATAGCAAATGAAATATAGAAAATAAAAATATGAAGAATTACAGCAAACCTGATCAAGATGCTTAATTATTTAATGACAATTCTTTCAGGGAGGGAAAGAATAGGCCAGATGTTTCACACTGCACAGCAAGTGGGAGAAGGCTGGACAAAGGCATAATGTATAACAAAGAGTGGCATATAGGATATACAAAGCATATAGAAACTTTCTCTCCCCTGAAATAAATCATGATGTTTTGAAATCAACAAGCAGATCACACACACACAGAGCGTTATATGGAACTCCCTGACAAAAGATACAGTCGTGTGCAGACATTTATGCAACTTATTTAAAAACAGGAGAACAAAACGAACCACAAGTTACATTAAAGGAGATTAAAAGAACCAGCAAACCTCAAACTCCTTCTGTGTCTGGGACATATGGCCTCATACACAGTTAGTCCCTCAAGCTCAAGGGGTCAGAAGAAGCCCTTGCTGGAGAGTTCCTGGTGAGTGCCCACCACAGAGGCTCCTGCGAGGCTGCTGGTGCCAGGCAGTGCCAGGGACAGTCTGTGTGACCAGCCGGGCCCCGTGTTTGATGTGCTGTGGCAGCTCCTGCACACTTGGAGCCAAGCACTGACACTGATGTGAAAGGCCCGTGGGGACTTGAGTTGGCTGTTTTGACAAAAGCCCCAGCTTTTAGATATGTCAGAGTGTGCTTCTGAGAGCTGGACAAACAAGGTTTGACATCCTTGAGGGCTCATTAAAAGGGCACAGGGCTTCTGAGTTAAGCTTTTTGTATTTCCCACTGACAATGCAGCCTCAAATGCTGCTGTCTAAACTAAGAAATATCAATCCAAGCACAGACATTATGTGCTCTCTTGTTGCTTGGCGGTGATTCAGGGATCCAGGCTAAATCATTACCAATCAGAAAAAAACCCACACGTCCTGCTGTTTTTCTTCCAGTGTACAGACAAACTTGTCAAAAAACATGTTACGTATTTGTTTGGGTATGGAACAATAGAAAAAAGAAACCTAATGCTTCTCAGTGGTGGAATCCAGAGGTGAATAAGGAAGATGTTCAGACATAAAAGGTCCAACCATGCTTGCCAGAGTGAAATTTCTGTGTCAACAGCTGCAAAATTAATTATAAGCAACGTGTGTGCTCCTAAGAAATAAATTATGCCCCTTAGGTGCCGCTATGTCAATTTAGCGTAAATAACAAGGGAAGCTGAGGTGATAGCAGAATCAGAGAATCACTGAGGTTGGAAAAGACATCTCACATCATTGAGTCCAACATTTGACTGGTCACCACCTTTGGCAACTAGACCATGGCACTAAGTGCCACATTCAGTTGTTTCTTGAACACTTCCAGGGGTGGTGACTCCACCACCTCCCAGGGCAGCCCATTCCAAAGCTTGACAACACTTTCAGTAAAGAAATCCTTCCTGATGTCCAGCCTGAACCTCTCCTGGCTCAACCTAAGGCCATGTCCTCTTGTCCTGACGCTGGTTGCCTGCAAGCAGAGCCTGACCCCCACCTGGCTCCACCCTCCTGTCAGGGAGTTGTACAGAGTGATAAGGTCCCCCCTCAGCCTCCTTTTCTCCAGGCTGAGCCCCTGCAGTGCCCTCAGCTGCTCCTCATAGAACTGGTGCTCCAAACCCTTCCTGAACTCCACTGCCCTTCTCTGGACACACTCTCAGCCCCTCAGTGTCCTTCTTGTAGTGATGCTTTTTCTTCTGATGGGTTCCCAAAGCCAAATCGTATCTTCAGATTATTTAGCAAAATTGATCCCAATTGCTAGGAGGACAAGTAGATGTTTTGCCACCAAAGGGACATATGCAATGAGGCACAGTGAGGAACAGGACTATTACTCCAATGAAAACAAAGCACACAGCCACTGTATTGTCCTGTAGGATGGCTTCAGGCACCACATTAAGCAATTCACAATGAGAAACTAACTACTAAACAATGTCATTTTGTTTCAGAACCCTTCCACCAAGTCTGAGCTGTCAGCCCAAGCTGAAGGCCAAATCACAGCTTTCCACAGTGAACAGAGAAGCTCATGAATAGATGGAAATGTTTTCCGCATTTCTGAGTGCGGGTGCTGAGGAGGCAGTTCAAAGTGTAGCTGAAATATTAAGGGAATAGACTCATATGGACACACTTGGACACATAATATTTTGGAATACATGGTGAGGTCTCTGCTGTGCTGACCACACTCCAGAATAGGACTGGTGAGGGCTTTAAAACACGTTATATGAGAGAAAGACCTGTAAAAAACAGGAAGAGTCCCTCCTGTTCAAGCAGATGAATCAATATAATTTGTGACTTTTATGAAGCTCAGCAACCAAACAGAAAAACAGATTTTTAAAGAGGTACAGGAATTGCACCTCAGTTTCTACCATCCTTATTTGAGGAGTGATCTCATTTCCAGTGAAATTCACAGAATATTTTTTGGATAATAATGAAGAATATATAAGCCAAAGCCTTTATAACTTGTGTACTTACTGACCGAATAAGTGATTTGATAGCACTCTGAAATATTTATGATGTGGATTTTGATTCTTAAAAGCCACCAGTGTTCCTTCAAGTTTAAGTTACTTTGCCTCAACTTCCTGACAAAAATGAGAGGCACCAATGGTAAGAAGCTGAACTAGACTGAGCTATGCCTTGACTGAGCTATAGCACGATCTATAATTTCTGATTTATCAGAAGCAGTATAGCAAATATTATTTCATTAAAAATACCACATAAACCGGAAGTAATTAGATGCAAATAAAAATTGTAGTCTAAGCCATTTTCACAACGCCCGTCAGTCTACTTTTCCTCAAAAAGCATGTATGTATAACTGAGGATATTTTACAAGCCCAAGTGGATTAAACCTTTTATCTCCCATGCCATAATGTCTCAATTTCTTCCTTTACATTAGTACAACATTATAAATAGAAATTATTAATGTACATGTATTAAAATAAACCTGTACATAAATGATCACAGCCTTTGCAAAGCACAGCTAGCTTAATATTGGTGAAAGCCATCTTCTATAATGGACACTTTTAGGAATTTCATATAATTTTATTTTTATATGGGCAGGACACTTTTCACTGATTGAAGCTTTCTTTAAGTAACGCTTTAATTTTTCTTCCATTTTTAAGTTGCTTCTCAAGAAAATATTTAATGACATATTGAAACAGCCTGAACGAAGATATTTTTGATTCTCAGGTATTTTTTAATGATCCATTTTGTGCTACCTGATGAAATTTGTTGAGAAAGGCAGGCCTGTGTTCCTGAGCTTCTGTTGGCCTTTTTGCTCTAGCTGTGAGATGGTCTTACCTGCATTGGTTGCATTTCTTTCCCTATCAAAACACCATGGAACTAAAACTCAAAATACCTGTTCCAAATGGAACACTGACTCCAAGCACTCAGGCTATGATGTACTCAGGGAGAAACTGCACCAAGACAGAATACAATATTTCAACTTCTTACATTCAGTTTTCTCAAGGAATAAAATAATTTCAGGAAGAAAGATTCTTTGATTTCTCTTGATGTTTTGCGAGGAAAAGAAGAGTTTTGAATGGAATTTTCCCTTCAGTATAACTTGAAAATTTGACTAGCTCCCTGCTATAGCACAAGTAGGGAGCATACAGGATTTTAAACTTCTTGCTGCCCTCCGGTGGGTGAAAGGAGCAATTACTTCAGCAACAGCATGTGGAAAAAATAAAACAGGGAAATTAGTGACTTAGTAGAAAGTAAATTCCACATAAATTAATAGGATTGTCTTTCTTGGGATATAAATGTGGATTCCACTCCCAAGAAAGCTGTTGGAACCAGGAAAATCAGATTTAATCTCTGTCACACTTTTCTGTTTAATGTCAGCTCCTTTTCACTGTGAAGATATAATCAATATTAAAATCCTTAGAATAAAGCCCGACAGAAATGCAAAACATTTTTGTGCAGCACATCGATGCTTGTGGTCAACCAACATGTTCCAGGATGACAGAAAACATGGGGCTTAAACTAAATAGTTCCTAAAACTGCTCTCATACAGAGTGGGGCCACCACCCAGGATGACAAATAATTTTCAGTTCTCCTTTTCTGTCACCATAGGGGAGGATGGATGGGTCGATTACAGAACTGTCACCAATGTTTTGATCTGGGAAATTCCTGGATTTAGAGCTCCTGACAAATTGCTTTGTGACAAAAAGATGAAGAGAAATGACATAAGAAGTTATATGTAAAATTAAGAACACAGAAAAAAAAAAGAGAGAAGCAAAACTAAACCAGAAAGAAGGTCTTTACCACAGGCAACTAAGCTGCCTGTGAAAAATAGCATCTCCTTTCTCTCTTTATTTGTTAACAACTTAAGCCCCCTTTCCTCAAAGAATTTCAGTTCTACATTTGCTTTTTCCGCTCCAAAAACTCTTGAGAGGTAGCATCACTCATAACACCAATGGGCAAAAGGACAGGCTTCCTCACCATGGCACTATGTGTCATCTGCTATCAAAACAGCACCTATGAAACAGAGTAAAGGTCTTCATGTAACTTTTTTTCCAAAATGGTAATTTTTTTTTTTTTTTAAGGCAGATTGTGGGATTTAGAACCCAAACCCTGGGAGCAAGCCTCCAGGTCTTGTGTTTCCAACCTCTTTGACATTGCTCACCACCTGAGCTTTGTCCTCTTTGATTTGCTCAAAGGCTTGTTTTTGCTCAAGGCTCCACTCAAAATGGTTCTACTTTCAGATAACTTGGTAAAAAAGTTCACAATGCAGATGTAACCTGGAGTTTGCTTTCTCTGGAATCCCGTAAGGCCTAGGAAAGCTTGTGTTTCTTTCTTGTTAGCATGTGGAGACACAGCTGAAACCTTTTTCATCACATCCATAGGGAGATGGCACAAACCAAGCGGTGAAGCATTCAAACAAAATGATCACTCATAGATCCCTTAAAGAAGGAGTGGGGGAAAGAAGGCAGAGGAGGAACTTCCCAAGAACTGAATCTCTTGTACAGGCCTCTTGATCTTGCTTCTTTTCATGGTGTTGGGCATTGAATCCACACAGTCCAGTGTACCCAGTGCCCCTTTCCTCCTCCTGGCCAAATGCAGGGACCTTCAGTTCCTGCTCCTGGCTGCAGTATTCACTGTCCAAGCCTTTCAGTGCCAGACCAGATCCCCTCTGAGACCCAAATAGGGTACTGAGAACACTGAAAACAAAAATCTTAAAAACCCTTCCTCCCACCCCTCCCTCCTTCCCAGGCTTAACTTCACTCCACATTTCCCTACCTCCTCTGCTTGAGTAGCGCAGGGAGATGGGGGAAAGGGGCTGTGGTCACCTCCTCACGTCTCTGCTCTCCTCACACTCTTCCCCTGCTCCAGTGTTGGTTCGCTCTCATGGGAGACAGCCCTCCATGAACTGCTATGTGAGTTCTTCCCATGGGCTGTACTCCTTCATGAACTGTTCCAGTGGGGCTCCTTCCATGGGGTGCAGTCCTTCAGGCACAGGCTGCTCCAACGTGGGTCCCCTGCAGGGTCAAAAGTCCTACCAGGAAACCTGCTCCAGACTGGGCTCCTCTCTCCAGGGGTCTGCCTGGAGCCTGCTTCCAGCATGGGCTTCCCATGGGGTCACCCATGTGCTCCATCCTGGGCTCCTCTGCAGGCTGCAGGTGGATCTCTGCACCCCCATGGAGCCCCATGGGCTGCAGGGGCACAGCTGCCTCTCCATGGGCTCCACCCCGGCTGCAGGGCAATCTCAGCTCCGGCTCTTGGCCTCCTGCCCCTTCTGCTCCACTGACCCTGGGGTCTGCAGGGCTGTTCCTCTCACACATTCTCACTCTTCTCTCCAGCTGCAGGTGCCCACGTTTTTTTCCCCTCTTTTAAAATTTGCTTTCCCAGAAGTTCCACCACAGTCCCTGATGGGCTCAGCCTCAGCCAGGGCAGGTCCAGCTTGGAGCCAGCTGGAATTGGCTCTGTTGGACACAGGGGAAGCTTCTGGCAGCTTCTCACAGCAGCCACCCCTGCAGCCCTCCGGCTACCAGAACCTGGGCCACACAAATCCAATACAAGCAGTCTGAAATACAGCATACTCTTTGTCTGAAATAATTGTTTCAGTTTTCCTACAGCTTTTGGGAGAATAATTTATTTTAAGTTATATACTGATTTGTTTTTCTTTAAAAGTTTTAGTTGTATGGCTTTCTGTTTCAATTTCTTCTGAATGCAAAAATGCAGCACAACCACAAATTAGTTCCAGTTGATCAGGGAAAAAAACTAATCAAAATTAGCTCAGTAATTAAATAGTCACTTGAGCTTAATTAATGCATTGTTAAGCATATAATCTGATCAATACTTCAACTAAATCATTGGTACTATCAATGGCAACTTTCCTTCTTCATTTAATGAATTTCAATCCTTTTAAACACATGCAGTGTGCTCATTCAGTATTGAATCATAATAAGATTATTAATTTATTATTTTATTAATAAAAAACAACGTTGAAAGTCAAAAGAAAAAAGAAGTAGGGTTTAAATCCACAATAATAACAAACCCTGAATGCTGCAATATTCAAGCAATTTTGTTGAGTCTTAGCTCTCTTCTGTTCTTTACAAGACATGCTCTGCCCTCTGCTGATTAGAGTGGTAAGAAGACTAGTTGCTTATTTCATTCCAGTAAAAGAATAAATTTTATTCTTATACAATTCTATAAATTGTAGTTCTTTGGCACTACAGCAACTCACTTCTGCTATTTTAAGTTAATGTAAAGGATTGACTCGGTTTACCCAGTGAACAGAAACATCTGAGAAATACTTACCATTATATATTCATCACCAATGAAATTGAATACTACTCATTATTTCTTCCTCAGTAGTACGCAGGAGCATTATGTGCCAAGCAGCACATATTCCTGCTCCCAGTTTTAGCAGGAATTAATTTCTTGCAAATTCACACCATCCGTACCTATGTAAGTGACCTTAATTATGCTGAGAATTTCATGCTTTCTAATATCCTATGTATTGAAATATTTATTGTTTCACACCCAGAAAGAGACGTGGAATGGATCAATTTAGTTAGGCATGTGCCTAATAAGGAACAAGGCAAAGGCTAATTCTCTAACAACTGCACAGCTTTCCTCTTAGTCCAGGATGGACTGTTTAAAGCTGCTCTGTTAGCAGATTCTTTGCTCCTTCTGCTCTTGTCAATTGGTTCACTTCCTGAAGGCATTCCAGCTGTAAAATGCTGGGGGTTCTCAAACAGATGTGGAGCTCCTGTATCTGGTTCATCAAAAGTATGGCACTGGATTGTTTGCATGAAGTTAAAAATCGAGGTGGGCTTGGAATAAACTGGTTGCTTACCCAGACATCTTTGGCCTAGAAACAGCTCAAACCCAAGATTTTCTTGCTGTGTTTCCAGTGAAGCTCTGTGCCAGCCAGGCCAGGGAAAACTTTCTATACTATTTCAGATCTGGTATTTCTCCTAAACAGGAAATGCAGGCATATAAATGAACTGAAAGAAAACCAAACTAAACTTTTTTAGTTTCCACATAGGCTCTGATAGGATTCTTACCACAGGTGAAGCAGTTTGAATATTAGAGGTACAAAGGTGAAGAAGTTACCAGAGTTACAGTCAGATTAAATATTTTGGGATGAGGTGTCTGCACTACAATCAGTTTGTACTGATTGTTACCTTTTACTGGATGCTGGTGAGGCCACAGCTCAAATCCTGTGTCCAGTTCTGGGCCCCTCACTGCAAGAAGGACATTGAGGTGCTGGAGCCTGTCCAGAGAAGGGGAACAGAGCTGGGGAAGGGTCTGGAGCACAAGTCTGATAAGCAGTGGCTGAGGGAAAGACTGAAGTTCACTGTAGTTTGAAGAAGTCCATACTCATGTCGGGACATGGTTTAGTGCTGGACTTGGCAGTGTTATCATTTAGCTTGATGATCTCAAGGATCTTTTCCAATCTCAAGGACACTACAATAGTAGGATTTTTTAATTTAAAAGATGCTGCTCAGTTAATAGGTATGAAAACAAAATGCACAGCTTTTTCTTATCAATGACACAAGAGACCCTGAACGAGACAGGAACACAGCTAAAACATATTTTTTGTTTGGTTGGGGGGTTTGGGGGGTTGTTTTGTTTGCTTTTCATAACCTACTTTTTGTATGTAGGTGATGTCATGCGCAGGAGAGCCATAACAGAGCAGAGAGCACTTCCCAAGACGTTCTGCGTGACAAGTTTCCCTATGAAAATGTGCCTTCCCGGTGTTTTTCCCGGCGGCGGCAGCGGGAGGGCAGCAGACACCGCGCTCGGCGGGAGGAGCCGCCCGCTCCCGAGCATCTCGGAAACCTCGGCATTTTCCAGGCCCTTTTGTACATTCTGCTGGCCGCATTTAGCTTTTGAGCCTGGATCTTTCCCCGCCAGCATTGTGATAGGTTAGCGATAGGCTCGGTGGACGGGGGTTGATTTAGGTCAATTTGGGCATGTTTGGACATGGGCTTTCTTACACATAAAGCCAACACATTTCTGCAAAGTCTGCTGCTTAGGTGGCTTTAAAAGGACTTTGGGGCAAAACTCTTCCCATGTGTCTCTAATAATTGTCATAGTAAAAAAAAAAAAAAACAAATTCAAAAGGATGCTAAACCTCGTGCTTCAGCTATCAAATCAACATTGAATCAGCAGAAATCATGATGATAGACATAGGAGGCGATATAAGGTCACTAGTGCTGACCTATAGGTGATCCTTCCTCTTCTCCAAAATGCCTGATACTGATGGCTGTCAGATCAGATAGATGTGAGATCTGATTTACTGGGGCAAATTCAGCACTCCTGTTCCCAGGCCCATTTTACAATCTGATTTAAGATGTTGCTGCAGTTTACAGAAGTGAAACAGTCCATAGGAATCAGGCTGAGTCATCCTGAAGTTTCTAGACAGTGTTGTACCTGTGCCAGTTAAAGAAAGGAATTCCCTAAAGTATGGGGAGTGTTCCAGGGTGCTGAGGTCGTTTCTGCCTGGACAGGAGTGGCCATATAGAGAATGGCTCTGGGGCTTTTCCTTCTTCTGTTCCTCCATTCACTTCCTCCATTTTGAGCTACCAGGTTATCCTTGCTGGAACTGCAGCTTATTTTCCAGCAGTAGAATGCTGTGCTTTGAGACAAAAATCGTATTTGAAAAATGACCACAATTCCTCCCTCGTCATCCCCTTTTTTTTTTAAAGTGCACATGCACCAAACAATATTTCATGTTATTGCCACGTTTAATATGTTTACCAGGAAAAAAAATCCTGAGCTATTCCAGCAAGTACATTGAACATAGTGTTCCTGGCTGCTCCCCACCCCCTCAGTGTCTGATGCTGGAAATCAGCTGCAGACCCTGACTGTAACCCTTCAGGTGAACTTCTCAGGAGTATTAACGTATCAAACTAAAAAAAAAAAAAAGAAAAAAAAAAAAGAAAAAGAAAAAAAAAAGAAAAAAAAAGAAAAAAAAAGAAAAAAAAAAAGGTGCTTTACTTGCACGATGTTACCAAATAGAAATGAAGGAATTAAGTCCCTAAATGCCTTTCAGGATGTAGCTTTCAAGGTGTATCTGTGCAGAATTTATGAGCTGTGCACAGATCATCAAACTGGTAATGATCAAGATAATCTTGAAACAGGAAACAATGTAACTGACATCATTAGACTAAATACTTGCCCTAATGGCTGCAATTAAAGAGCTTACAAGCCAGGCTGATACATCTGCCTGGCGTTGTGCGGGGCACAGCCTGTGGAAGTGTCTTTGCAGGTAGAGGCCATCTCCGGGCTCTGAGAGACCTCGTCTGTGTGCTCCATTGCATCATGTTGATGGATCCTGGATTCCAAGGTTGAGGATCCTGATATTAACATTGTTGCTTTACACTTCAGCTCCCACATGTGATAAAAAACTTCAGCCGTTACAGCACTGCTCTCTTTCTTTCTTTATAAAACAGCCTTTCTGGGTAGGTAATTGGAAATCACCTAAAAACCGAAATTTCAAAATTAGTATTTTTTGTGCTTTGGTGAGCAAACAACATGAACAAGAATGAAAATGGGAGGAAATACATGTAAGGAAGAGACATTTCATAAATGGCACTGGGACAAAGTTAATATACAATGAGTTGTGATTAGGAGTCTTTTAATGTGCAATAGTGTTTGAGAGGGACAACCATGGAAAATAAATGTTGCTGAGCTGCCATGTACTCTTCAGTTTTTCGCCTTTTCTCCACTTTATTTTTAATAGCAAAACTTAATTGATGTCATATTTTTATACCCTTATGATCAGAAATAAATAAGATCTTAAAAATCACTTCGTGTCTGAGATAATGCAAGTTTAAGAAACTACATCTAGAGCAATACAAACCTGCTTGTGCTTTTGTATAAAAGGATAGCACTCCCAAAGTGAATAGTAGGAAGGTCCTTGAAAGTCACCGGCTGTCGATTAGCAGTGTAAATGATTCTGGGGCGGGGGGAGATGCCAAAAAATATTCCAGTAGGCCTGTGCATGTCAGGTTCTGAAGGGTAGCTCCGCAGCAAGACAAAAGGAGCTGCGAATGAAGCCTGAAGCCCCTCCCTGCCCACCCGCCGGGGCTGGGACTGTGCTGAGGTGCTAATTGCCTGTGAGCCTCCTGCCTGACGTGCGGGCACCAGAAAGGGGGAGATGTACAACACAGATGGATTTCGGGTTTCGTTCAGCCATCTTATTATTTTATGAGTTATGAGGGAGCATCGTCATTTTTAATTTAAGGGAAAAATCCTCTCACATCTGCTAGGCATTTGTCATACGAATGAGAAAAGACAAATCTTTTCTTAGCAATAGCATGAAATCGCTTCTCCAGATTCCCTCTAGCTTTAAAAATAGCTTTGTGCTACCAACACCGTCACATCAGACTTGGCATCAGCAAAATTCTATAAGAAAGGAAGGAAGATTTGGTCAAAAAAGGGTCACTTTTACCCCAAAGCACAGTTTTCTTCATATTCTTTCTACTTTTAGTTAGCAGAAAATAGGCAGAGGATAATCTTTTTTTTTCTATGAGATAAAGATAAATAAAGAGACTTCAGCCTACTCAGAACTGTAAAAAGAACAGCAGGATATTTTAAAAATTAAAAGCCTTTTAATAGTCAATATTCATCAAGTGAACATGATACCTTTAAATATGTTAATATTGCTCATGCTAGATTATAGAAACAGTTGTTCTTCAGAAAAGTGCACAGATATTTCAAAAGATTCGGTTGCCAGCTATTTAAATGATTCTCCAGAAACATACACCCCAGAAAAAAATTGCCACTGTGAGACACAATGAGTAACCTTCTACATGTTAGTTTTTGTTTGGGACCAGTGTACCTATAAAGAATTCATATTTTCACCTCAAATAGTAAATATTTTTTGGCAAGTATTGGTCAGTACTGTGCTCTTATTGCAGCAGGATTGTTTTCATCATTGCTTTGCAGCATGATTTTCACAGTGTAATTCAGGTATATGATTTCTCTGATAACATTTTAGGATTTTGGGTAAGACTTCCAAATAACAGAATCATAGAATTATAGAACTGCCCAGGTTGGAAGGGACCCTGAAATTTCCTCTGGCCCAAGCTTTCCTGGGAAGGGGATCTTCAATGAGAGTATCAGTCACCCTGTCCAGTCACATCTTGGAAACCTGCAATAATGGGGACTCTACCACGTCTTTGGGGAGGTTGTGACTGACTGTTCTCACTGCATAAAATATTCTGATAACATCTTCACTCCTTCGAACCCTCTCCAGTCTCTCCCTGGTGGTTTTTTTGGTTTTTTTTTTTTTTTTTTTTTTTTTTTTTTGAGTTGTGGGGACAGGAACTAAACACAGTGCTCCAGGAGTGACCTGAGAGGTGCTGAGTGGAATGGGATGATCCCATCTCTATCTCAGCTGGCAGTGCCCTTGCGGATGCAGCCCGGGACATGTTTCACCTTTGTTGCTGCAGTGCTGCACTCACCTGCAGCTCTTAGTCCACCAGGACCCCCAGGTTCCTTTCAGCAAAGCTGTTCCCCAGCCACAGACCCTAATGTGGAATCCATTCACACCAGTGGGCTACACTCATTCTCCAAGACAGACCATTAGGCCTGCAAAGACTCATTTTTCTGTCACTTCCATTTTTACAGGAGAGGCACATTGATAAACAGCAATCATTCAGCCAGCCCTTGCCAACTAATGTTAATTACATTTAAGATTAAGTATCATGAACTATTCCTTTATTTTAATTATAACTTTAATGGAAAAGTTGTACTGGTGATTTTATTGCCTTTATTATTTACTTTAAGTCACTCACTTTGATATACATTGCAGCTGTCTGTTTCATTTAGTAATTTCCCCACGTTCCTTTCTTTTATGTTTTTTTTACAGTTTTGGTTATCAGCTTTAATTACTCACTGTTATAGTCAAAGAGACTAAGTACCACAAAAAGATTTTGGGGTGTGGTACTCACTCTTTCCACATCTGACTGTTCTGATGTCCTTAAAAAAATTCATGGCTGTGAGACAAAATTTGATTGACCTTTAAAAGGCTTGTGAGGGTTAACCTGCCCTAGATGGGGGTGCTCAGATAAGTGAGCCTTTCCCTTCTCTTCAACCTAGCTGTCTTACTCTGGACAAACAGACATGGCTCCAGCTGCAATTTTCTTCCTTTGGAATGTACTCTTATTTTTTAATCATTTGATGTCAACTTTCCTTTGGAAGGAGTAAAATTTTGGAGATATATAATATTTACTTTAAAATTTTGAGCTCTTCTTGAGATCTGACTTTGTTTTGTTTTGGTTTTTTCTTTAATTAAGAGTAGAAAAGGCATAATAAAGATAATTAATCCAAATCTTTGTCAATATCTACTATTAATTTTAAATTGCAAGTGAATTGACTGCAGCAGGTTTGCAAGTCATAAATTATCTGGCTCTCAAGAGTACAAAAGTGTAATTAAGAACTGTAGAGAAGTACAATCTGTAATGATCCAAATATTCTGCAAGAAAAATGCTGATCTTTTATTTACAATTACAATAGCAAAGGCAATTTTTCAGCCTATTTCTTATTTCAACAATTATATATATATATATACTTCAACCTAAAAATACTTCTATTGGAGTTGATATCAGAAAAGGAGACAGTTTCTTGCTGAAAAGTAAGAATCATCTAATAGTTTCATTTCATCACTTGTGCCTGGAGATATACACACTATTTTCATACCCTTGAAATGATACTGAATAGATAAAAATTATAACCAGGTGGGAATTATTGTCCTGCTTCCATCTGGAAAGCATAAGATATTATTTAATTTAAGAAACTTACTGATACTACTTTTATTCTTTACTTCCTTCCTGCCAGTCTAGATATATTGACTTTTACTATGCAACATTTTTTTAAGCTTGGATTTGAATTTACGGTCATAGCTTACAAATTTCCTACAATAAAAATGAAGGTCTGAGATAATATTTAGGAATCTATTAAAAGTGAGCCATCTGAATGGCACAAAATGAGCAGCAATATTCTTGGCATCCAGGTTTTCCATCAATAGCTTCATGTAAGAACAGTAACAGGTAATGTGATGCCTTCTGGTTTTCAGCTGAAGCGTGTGCTGAATAAAGCCATTTGGTTGCCTTTATAGCTTTGCCTGACCAGTGAAGGAAAAGGGCCCTAAAAAGATATTTGCATGTCACACAAATAGTGTGGTGGGCTGGAACAGTGACTCTACTGAGCTGAAGGGAGAATCTCACTAGGACCCTGTCCCAGAGGTGGCAGAGAGCCACAGGCTTCACTTCTGGACACATGACATTAAAAATATCAGAGACTGCTGGATCCTTTTCTGTAAGAAGGCCCCTTCATTGCTAGTGTAAATATTAAGTGAGCACTGCAATAATTTTTTGGATCTCACACACTTCAATTAGGTTAACAATGAGAGAGCAAATAATAGTATGAGTATTAGAGATGGGAACGTCGGCATGGTATTTACACACATTTGAGGTTAAACTAAGGGGATTCAACTCAGATGTATTATGTTGAAGTAATTGTATAACTGCTTAATTAATGGGCTTGAGAAGGTAAGAGTTATGCTAAAGCAGGCCTCTTAACTACAGTATAATGCTGTTTCTCATCCTGAAGTGTCTGGAATAATGTAGGGCTGTGTTGTCACAAGATGCTAATAAAATTTGTCTGCCACGGGATGAAACAAAAGGGCAAGCAAGAGGTGCAAAGCCTAATGGGATAATGTTGGAGGGTTGTGGTGTGTGGAGAGACCCAAATCAGGTATACCTGGTACTTCGTATTGCAAATAGCCCTTGGGGTGTGTGTTTCCCAAACATCCCTCCTGCTCTCTGGGAGAGTGTCAGGGAGTGCACAGACAGGGAGCAGTCTGGATAATCTGGATAATCACAGGCCAGAGCTTCAACCTGGGCCTGTACTAGTACAGACATAGCCTAAGGGCCTGATTAGCTCAAAGTAAATCTCTCTGGTGTGTCTAATTTGCTAGGTGAAGGAGGCCAGATGACTTTAAGAAATGCTGTGCTATCACAGAAATGTAAGTTATGTCTCGGGTGTCTTCAGATCTCCTTCAGTGTATTCAGTTGTTCATTAATTTTTCTGCTTTGTACTATTATGTTTTAGTTTACTTCCTTAGGGATGCTGCAAAATATGCATGCAATAGGTTCTCTTGTGGCTTGACTGTGTATTGTGTTGTGGTGGAGAAGGGATTCGATACTGCAAATGGATTTCCCAGTCTTGAGCCTCTAAACATTCACATTGTCTGTCCAGAGCAGCCCTTGAACCCCCATCCTAATTCACTTTTCTTGCCATTTGGCTATTGGGCACATGCATATGTGCATGATAGAACTGTCACTTTTGTACTGAGTCTGATCTGTGACAATTTCTTAGAAATCTGGGAACTCTGATGCTGCTTTTTTCTTGGGAGATGGTGTGAGGGAGCAATTTGAGAAAGCATCATGAAAGAGGTATATTTGAAACAAACTAATTCTGGGAAAAAGAAAGGCTTAGAGAAAATGAATTGAATGATTTCCAGGCTGATGATTACACGAAACTACCCTGTTCTGTCTCAACCCTCTCGCTTCAATTTTATGGGACTAGAAGCGACAATAGAAAGAGTGCAAATTGGAAGAACCAATTTTTCCGAATACTTTAAGAGCAAAGAGAAATGTCTGCAGTAATGCTTATTGCAGAGAGGAAGGGAAAAGAAAACTAAAAAGCATGTCTATAAAAGTGTGGAAGAATGGTCCACATTTAGTGGTGAATGTATTGAATTGGTATCACAGTCTAATTTTCACTCCCTTGAAAGTAATTAACCTATAAACTCATTGTGATTATAGAGACAAGAAGAGCTAAGACTTTTAAATACATCCCATTCTTAGAGCCTTTTATTTCATTTTCATCCCCACCTTTTGATTTTATCTGCAAAGCACTTAAAAGCTTATCTGCAAAGCACTTAAGAGCCTCCATTCCGAAAGCTTAAGGAGCCTTTCACTGGCTCTGCTGAGAGCGAATTCATTTGCTGTTGGTGCCGGGCCCAGAGATGTGCAGAACTTCTTGAAGCTGAGGAAATCTACTGCCTGCAAGAAAAATCAAATGGAAAACCCTTCCACTCCCAGCTTCCACTGTAAGAAGCCCTTGGCTGTAAGAAAACCCAGCCCCTTGCTGTCTAAGCATCATTTATTATTTTTAGCGGATCTTCCTCTGTGATGATTTGAGTCACTTTCTTTCATCTGCGTGTCCTTTAGTACAACTCATGCCACCCAGAAGTGTTTGGAACTTGCAGGTGATGGATCTGGAAGGCACTGACTGGTTCCCAGGCCTCTGCAAGCAGTGACTAGATGGAAGGATTATGAACAATACTGCATGCTTTAGCTCAGACAGTAATGCTGAAAAGGATAAATCCCATTTGCTTTGACTTAGCATTAGAGTCAGTGTCTCTGACTCTATTAATTTTATTCAAAAAGTAAAGATTGATTTAGTAGGACAATCATATTGATTATAGACAAGAAGGTTTTGTTCTTCATCATTTCTTGAAAAAGAAATCTCTCCAAGCAGCCATCCAAACTCCTGCATTGCTGGGATTCAATTTCATGTCCTAACAGAATTTCCCTGTTCTAATGAAGGTATATTGCTTCTGTTGTCTTGCTCTAAGAGACAGAGAGCTGCAGTTTTCAAACAAATCCAACTGGATCGGGGTCTCAAAAATTTTTTGACTTTGCAACAATTTAGTCACTGAACCTGGCTGAGCATAAGACCACTAAATCTAAAAGTATGGAATGAAATTCATACCTATAAACACACAATACTCTTACACATTTCAAATAATGGGAATTTTCTTCATGATTAAGTCAGAATCTTGCCATGAGTCCTCTATAATGGTTATGTTTTTGCATTCCTTTTGTATTACGTATAAATGAAAAAAGGTCTGTATTTGTGTTTGTATGTTTTAAAAACTAAATGTGAAGTCTTGAGTCTCATGTTCCTTTCTCATGTTCATTTGTCAACAGATCCTTTCAATGAAGCCCTTGTTTTCGTATGTTCTTCAAGTGCTCATTTGCTCTTTTTGTTCACCAGCCACACATATTAAGACCAAAAAAAAAGGGAATTACTGCTTAACAGTGTACTTTGATTGTCTGTAAATTTTGCTCCGTGTCTTTTGGGTATGGTGGAATGCTATGTACCTTTTTGCTGATGCCTGCTGTTACTGCACACATCTAATATATCTACTAAAAATTATACATTTATGCATAAGAAAATTCCTTGTTCTGGTACTACAAGGCACTGGAACTGACATCAAAGAAATATGGCAAGACAAAACACACTAATTTTAAGCTAATTGGACTATCATAACAAACTTCAGCTACACTTTTAGGATCATATGGTGTACAACATTCAGCTGAGTAGGATTACTGTCAGAGGCATCTTGAGGCCCTGTCTCAGACCCCTTTCAGTGTAAAGGTACAATGTCTATGTCCCCTGGGCCTCTGTGTCATCCTCCTTGTTCCAGCACCATTAACATGAGTGGGTAAATACATAACTTGCACATCAAATGGAGTCACCAGGGACAACGGCCAGACGGGGTCTTAACCGAATAGACTCTCCTTCTCCTCTGACTTGAAATAAAGCAAAAATAAACAGCAAAGGCTACTTAGGGCTTTCAGATGGGATTCATCAAACTTACTTTAGCTTGTCCAAAAGTTAAACACCTGGTAGTAGATAGTTTTCCAGCCTGTTCAGGGCTAAAATGAATCACTGTCAAGAGGTACATGCACCTCCGGCAGGTGATTCATCCCTTGCCAAGGTAAGTATGTGATACAGATGTGATGAAGTGCTGCTGAGAGGTTCCTGACTTTCCATAGGCTCTCAAGGGAACTCAGAGAACTCATGTTCTCTCAATTTCAGTGCACCTTTAGATGTCTAAAGTTAGTGAGATGAACCTCTGCCAAACCGGCTTAAGAAAACCACAGTAATGATGTTAAATTACACAGGCTAACTCTTTTCTTATGAAACCCAGAGGTAACAAGAAAATGTGATGGTCACCAAGGTTTGTCTTTTGCAAAGACATTGGACTCTGCAGGGAGCTGTTAAGCACCTCCAGTCTCAGGGTTTCCAGGATCAAACCCAAATGAGCCAGAAATAAGCACATCCTTAGAATCAAAATGATTAATCTATGCAATGTTCACAGTGAACAGTGGGGTTAATGTAATGAAATCTGTCTGATTGTTGAAATGAGAAGAGAAATCTCTGTCTGTGTATTCCAGCCCCATTTATTAATCATTCACTATCCTTTAAAGCACTTTTATTCTACCTTTTTGCTACTATTCTATGCTTAAGCAGAATGTAGAGGCAAGTTCATATGAAGAAAATTTGCTGAAATTAGACTAAGGGTATGATTTGCTACAGTTCACCAGAGTCAGGAAATGTGGAGTTAAGGTTGAAACTGCATAGCTGATGCACTGCGTTCTGCTCAGGTACAGAGACTCTTTTGAGGGTGGTTCCCTGATTGACCACAATGGTTGTAAAGAGAGAGAAACAGTGCAAATGAACAACCAGTTACACCTATGTAGTCCTCATTTGACTTTCAGATACCTTTTTTCTCTCCCAAAACCATTACTGTTATTTCAGCATGCTGTAAGTTTTGGTACATATCCTTGAAATATAAAAAAGTCATCTACATTGTCAGAAAATTCCCAACTCCAGTATACATGGATGTTTAGATAACTTTTAACAAGTATTTTTAGTGCAAAAAACCAAGTTTTATTGTACCTATGAAGCTGAAAAGAGCTGCTGCATTCTCCTGTGGTCTGTGGTGTCAAGCAGAGGTTAGATTTGTCCAGCATTCTGCTGTCAAACATGTAGTCCAGCAGTATGATACAGAAGGTGATGGTTTTGTCACTGGAACAGAACCAAAACCTCTGTTTCTTCACCAGTACAGAGGACTGAGATTGAATTCTTGTGAAAAACAGTTGCTTTTTGTGACATTTGGGTGAAAAAGATGGTTGATATTTTTAAAAATAATATTTTGATTTTGTAAAATGATGTTTTACCTAGATTTGTTAATCATCCTTTGAAAAATGTGTCTTTTGAGGAGCACCCCCTAATTGTTTGACTCGGCATATTTTCTCTAAGTATTTTCATTTAGTTTTGAATTTTTTTTACTAAACTTTAAAAATGGTTTATCATTAGTATCTCTAACAGTACTGTCATAGCAGTTGGAATGGCTGCTAACCCCCTTTTTCTTCACTGTGTATAAGTTTTTTTTTTCCCTCTAGCTCCTGGATTTCATGGCATTCTTACATGGACACATCCCTTCACCTCTACACTTTTTGGGACAAAGCAACCCATCTTTCTGGTGAGTGAGTCTTCTCCTGGGCAGCTGACACCAACTTATAGCCTGTCTTGTGTTTCCAGCAAACATAATCTGACCAAGCCTCTTTGAAACTGCAGCATTTTATGACCTTAATAATTTAATCATATATTTCAAGCTCGAGTGTATCTGGAATTGATAAATTGGAAAGAAAAAATTGCTCCCCTGTTTCTGAAAGGACAACAGGGCACAAGTATGAGACAAATGCAAGCAAATCAGCTGGTATATTCACTTGCATATTGACAGGCCAAAACGCACTCAGGCTGTTTGCTGACACCTAGAGAGGGGGGTTTGTGTGCCCTTTGCATGCTGCTCCTCAGGCCCTGTCCTCTGTGTGGTCTTCAGTGACCTGAGTGCACCCATCACATCCCTGAGAGCTTAGCATCGTTCCCCTCTACATCAATTTGCTGCACCCCTTGCTAACAGAACTACTTACAATTCAAACCATAAAAATATTAAAACCATAAGCATAAACTGTCTGAATGCTTGCTCTTTAAGTGTAAAATCCTCATTCTTCTCTATGTTTTTAGATGAAAGATGGTGGGGAGAAATGTCCTTTACAATGTTTTTCTACCTTGCATTTCCCTGTAGAGACTTTTTACCAGTACAACCCACTTACAATCTCTTCATGCTGGTTCTTGCTAGCTGGAAGTTGCTTGGAAATGTCCTCTGTGCTCTTATTTGAAATAAAAGTGACACATCCATGAAACATCCATGGCCTGACCAACTGGCTGCTGCGGGACGCAGGCTGACAGCTTTCCTTGTTTCCATTTCACCTCTCTGTAACACCAACCTGATTTTTACTGCTCACATTTGTGGGGTGGCAGAAAATCCTGTTACCCAGGTGCTTTGGGAGAACTGCAGCCTTCAGCTCCTCATCCTCCTTCCCTCCCTGGGTGCACACGTGGCCTTGGCCAGGGACATGGACACTGCAGCTGCACTCTGGGGATCTCGCTGCAGTGGGTTTTCTCCTAAACACCTCAATCTCTCTAAAAACAACAAAAAAAGGCCAACGTTGGTCATCTCTTGGAAATCCTTACTGTTTTAACTGTTGCTTGTCTAATTGTACATGAAGTGAGATGAAACGCTGCCTTTTGGGGTATATTGTTCCTCAGAGGCTCTCAAAGTATATTAATATTCTATTCTTTGTTGACCTACCCAGAAGCCTTTTAGACAGCAAGAGTAGGATGTATGTTAAGGAGAAAAACCACCCAGACAGATAGACACTGTTTTGGTGTCTGTGGTAAAAAAGTAATGTTCTTCAGCTTTTTCATAGCTAAAAGAAACCTGACTTTGTTTCACTGGAGAGTTTTAGTTCCAGAAGACTTATCCATTTATTCAAATATTCACCATCTATGGGTACCCTTTAATGTTTTTTTTGTGTTTTATTTCCAGTCTGATCTTAAGATCTGAGTCATAAAGATTATGTAAAAGGTAGGAATGACAAAGTTGATTAATGTCAAAGTCTAATTATGAAAGGATGTACTTCCACGAGAGGAACAAGACACCCATTATTTTGTGGGTTTCTCCAGTTTATTTGATTTGGATATCTGATAGCAATAAATTCATTTTTGTTACTTTTTTTTCCATACAAGCAGACCAGAAATGTTACATTAACCCTTCCTCAAGTATATCCAGGCTTTTGTTCACAAGCAGCTCTGAAAGCAGGAGTTCAGAAGGTACAACCATAAAAGATTCATTCTGTGACACCAATGTTGAAGGACTTTTCCTGAGTCTAATTGTAATTAATTAACTTTTTACAGAAAAGGGTTTGAAGTCATGCGACTAGATGAGTTTTTTATTTTCTCTCATTATCTTTTTTTTAAATGTAAGCGTCTAATCTTAATAATTATTATTGACAGTTTGACCAAAGTGAACCTCAAAAATATAAGCAGCAACAGCCAATCTTATGTCTTTGAGACACAATTTCTGATTTTTGGTTGCTAAAGATAAGCGAGAAGGGAAGCTAACTGAAGGCCAACTATAATATCATCTAATCAAAACTAATCTTGCAGACCTGGCACAGACTGGATTTGGGCCAGAACACAAAAAATAAAAAGCTTTACTGGCAGTGATAGATGACCTCAACTGTCAGTGTGCAGAGGGCAGACATTTCCTCTCATCATTTTTGATTTCTTGAAACATTTCTTTCTGATGGTTATTAGATAATGCCATTTCACCTGAGAGGAGTGGCAGGGCCCCTGGCCACAGCAAAAAATGGATGAAAACCTATAGAGAATGTAAAATTAAGAAGCAGTGAAAGGCAACCAAGTCCACATTACTGGCCTTTTGTTATCTGAATCCCAGAAAGGGAACTTTTTTCATTATTTGGATGAGAACTGTCCATATGACAGGGATGAATTGAAGTCCATCACCATGACTCAGATAATTCTGAGTGAGTCAAGAGAAACATTTAGAAGAGTTTTAAGAATTGTTCAAATTTGCTTTTTATGAAAGCCACTCCATTTTCACAGTTGGTACTAAGGCCTCCATAGCACTATCTATGAGTAATGCTTTTTCTAGTCTTTAATTGTTTCAGGAATTCAGCAGCATTCTGAAACAGTTTAGACTAAATTATTTATTGATTTATTTTATTAATTAATTTTGTGTTGTCTAGAGCTATGAAAAATTTATACATAAGAAATCTCCAGTACTGCATGAACTGTGACCAGCGTGGAATGTTTCAGTCTTTCTTTTCAATACCTGGTGTTGTGTTGCTCCCCACAAATACAGCATGCAAAACCTGCCAGAATTCAATGAGCTGTCTGTGATGTGACAGGCTCTTGTCACAGGAGCACATTCTACAAAAAGAATAAGGATCCACCTTCTCAGGGTGCAAAAGTCTCCTGGGGCGCCAGCTCAGGCCTGTGGACTGAACTTCTTCAGGGCCATAAACATCCTCACCATCTTCAGCAAAATTGCTTTTTGCAGCTTCCTTTCTTTGGAGAATAAAAGACTGAGAAGACTTGAAAAGAAGGAATTCCATCGCTGAATGCCATACTGAAAATACAGACATAAAGAAGAATCTTGTGGGTTTGATTACCGGTTTTTAACTTCCCAGTGGATATTTATCCAAGGTTCTAGATAGACATTCGCTTCTATCACAGTGCCTCATTCCTTCCCTTTAAAATAAGCGCTAGAAAGACAAGAATGAGATTTTTATTTTTTTCAACCCAGAGTTAAAATAACTGCAGAGTATTTGAACTGAAGTACAAAATGCTGGCTGAGCTAGAAAAGCTATTAATTTATTTGGCATGCTGGCTGAACAAACCCTTGATGAAGCCTGTGAACTGACATCTGAGGTGAATTTGGACCGTTTCCTTTCAGGAAAGCACTTTCTTTTTGTGCAAAATAATGTGTGCTTTCAAATCTGACGAGGAGTTAATAGCAGATACTTAAGGTCTTGGCAGTGGATTGGTATTGTTTTCTTACTAAAAGGTTTTGTGCAATGGTTGATCTCATTCAGGAGGGCATTTCCCATCTCTGAGCAACAATTGAAATCCATGAACCTATAAAGAATAAAATTTGTCATTACTGAATACAGTATGATATGAATAGAGTATACTGAATACTTTAACAAGGATGTGTTAAAAGTGCTGGGCCAATTAAATATGTTTGAATAGGGGCAACTAAAGCTTGAAAGAGTAGTTTGATATTTTGGAGTCTAGAAGATGGAGATTTATACATTTAAATTGTGGTGGTTTCAATATTTAACTGTAAAAGTGTGGCCTCAAAGCTTTGCCTTTTAGGATAAAAAGGGCAAAGAAAAGACTGGTTTACTTTCTTGTGCTGTAACTGCTTAAATAAACCTGGAGAAGAGAAGGCTCTGGGGAGACTTTACAGCAGACTTCCACTTCCTGACGGGAGCCCACAGGAAAGATGGAGAGAGACTATTTATGAGTGCCTGGAGTGACAGGGCAAGGGGGAATGGCTACAAACTGAAAAAGAGTAGGTTTGGATTGGATATTGGGAAAAATTCTTTATTGTGAGGGTGGTGAGGCACTGGCACAGGCTGCCCAGGGAAGCTGTGGAAGCCCCATCCCTGGAAGTGTTCAAGGCCAGGTTGGATGGGGCTCTGAGCAACCTGCAATAGTGGAAAGTGTCCCTGCCCATGGCAGGGGGTTGGAATGAGATGAGCTTTAAGGTCCCTCCCAACCCAGGCCATTCTAGGATTCCATGAGTCACATTAAGAGAAGACACATGATTCATGTAGTCAGAATGTCATGTTCAATAACTGCTGAATCATAGTTGGAGCCATATATATATATATCTCCCCCCCAAAAAAAAACAAACCAAAAAAAGCCCAAGGAAAAGAACCTGAAATTGGTTGCAAATATACATTTTTTTCTTAAACCTCACAGGGTTTGTTGTCCAAGAATATTGGCCTTGGATACACCTTTATTGCAAGTTTAGTAGGAAGATTTTTATGAGCTCTTTGCTATACCCTGCTGTTTGACAACTGGAACTGTGGGAAATAGTCTTCAAATAATTCTAAAAATCACTACAACATTTCAATTCAGGAAAAATTCCTATCCGGCTGAAAACAGGAATTTATGTTTCTTGCAATATTGAAATTACTTTTTTTCTTTTTTTCTTCCTATTTTTTCTTAGTTGTACTGCATCAATGCAATCCAAGATATTCTATTAATTTTCTAAGATGTTTTAATACGATGCAAAGTTGATTTTAGGCTGGTATGAAAAAAATATTAATTATTTCAGTAGACTATTCCGGACATAAGAAGAATATCTTATGTGGAAAACTGTGCTTTAGAGAGATGACCATGTTCTTAATTAATTACAATTTTTAACTTCTCACTTCTTGTAGAGAATTAAATTTTTTCCCCATACTTTTATTTTTTTGATCAGTCCTAGACATACTTTTTAGTCTTCTCTTCATGTGTTGAAAAGAAATATTACATGGGAAAAATTACAGTATAACACATTTTTGGAAATGGAAATGACAAGCATTAAAATTTTATCAGTGCTGTAACAAATGGTAGGGGTGCTCCATAGCCAGTGGTTGGATGGGTAAGGCAAGAAGTATAATCAAAACTGAAGTGTATTTAATCTCTGTTGCTGATCACTGCACAGCTTTAGCCTGTTTTCATCAAACTAATTGATGGCAAATGGAGCAGATGCATGATGAGATTATATCCCCAATTTATGGCACAGTTATAAGAAAATATTACTTCTTTTTTTTTTTTCCATTACAAGTATTGGAAATTTAGAAAATGCACTGGGTTGGAATTGAAGCAATCTCTCCTGCCTGTCTAATGCATTGCAGATTTTTCTTCTTATTATTCTAAGCACTTAATCTATCATAATCCATTTCAGAAAAAAATTTAAAATAGTTTTGTTTGATGTATTTTGTAATTAAATCCCTGTCATTGACACTTCTTATGTTTGTTTCTAGGCTATGATTATACATTTAGCATATCTGAGTTACTGTAGCTAGAGCAAAAACAGCAGATCCAGAATATTGCTCACACTGGGAAAAGGGAACTATGCAAGGAAGAGATGTGATAATGTCTAGTAAATTCAGTCACTCATTATAATACCCTTGTTTTGACATCTGAAATAGTGACAATACCTTTTACATTTTTACATTTCTCACGAAAACAAGCTATTTTCAGGCAAGACGCCGTTGGCGATTTTGAGCCTTGAAAAAGAAATATGTTTGCAGTGTGTCCATGGCAACCAGCTCCAAACAAAACACTGAAAGGGGGCAAAATTTTACTTCTGTAACAGCAGGGGATGGATTTGTGAACAGCTATAGCCTCAGGGGAGGTGGGGAGTGTTAGAGCAGGAATACCTGAGATGAAAACTTGTGAGGGATCAGCGGCCTGCAGAGGGAAATGCCTGAACGGGAGCAGACAAAGCAATTCCAGAAGAAGGAGCTCCCATCAGGAATGATCTAGCCTGAGGAAGAAGGAGACATGACCAAGAATAAGAAACTGGCCAGAGAGTAAGTTTTTGGTAAGGATGAGGGAAAATGGGAACAGGGGAACCGTTCTGCCAGGAGCTTGGGTATAGCAGCAGAATCCAGCAGCTGCACAAGGAGCTGAGGTGAGCAAGGATGTGCTGTGACACAGCTGAGAAAGGGACATAGGCTGAACTGGGTGAGCTGAATCTGCCTGAAATTAGGGTTTGGATCATGAGCAGAGCAGGGAGACTGAGGCTATAGGAAAAAAATGTGAGTATTAAGGACTAGAAAGGGAAGCCAAACAGCTTTGAAACAGAGTTAGGTGAGGACCAGAATTAGGAGAGTGATGGTCTGGAAGGAAAAAATAAAGAAGTGATCAAGTCCAGGGAGGCAGAAACTTGGAAAAGCAGGTCTGTTCACTGCAAAAAGAGATTGATGAGAAAATTAAATATGTGCTCTTCTTTCATATGACATATATCCTTCACTTCTTTAAAGCAACTGCATTTTAGCGCATTCCCCAACTGACAACAGGCAGAAATATGAAATTCCCATATCTCAGCAACTTTCAGATCCCCGGGAGTATCAGTAAAACCCACTGCTGAAGTAAATGTTTACTCTCAGGATAAACAGCCTACTGCTACTGTCTCTTACTCTACTGTGTAAGTGGCATAAATCTGCTCATGAGAAGGTTCCAGTACTGCTTAATACTCAGGTATTGAAGTGCTGCTCAAAAGTGGAATTAGTTTTTAATTTGCCATTAATAACAAGCTGTTGCTCTCACAGACATGCACATACTCTACACTGCAGAGAAGTTTTAATCTTGCAAATTCAGCCCTAAAAACATACGTAAACTTCAGCACTGAGATCTCCCATGACATATGAAATGCCTCTAGAAGGTGACTATACTGAGGCAGAAGTACTTGGCATATCTCTGTTCAATGCCACTGAAATGGCTAAAACTATCCATCAAAAAAACAACTTCATAGCTTATTGATTGAGGTGTATTAATAGGCACTTGACTGAAAGACAGACATAGTCCAGATTGAAAATATAGCATATTGCAGTTTTAATAAGGTTACATTCACTAGTGATTTCACATTTTTCTCCTTCTCCATGGAACCTGTCAGCTTCTGCTCTCAAAGCCCTTATCCTTTCACACATTGTTATCTTTATAAAGGGGATAAGACAATATATAAAATCCACTTTAGTAAAGGTCTCCCTTCATCCAGCATTACTGCTGAGATCCTTACACTGGCAGCAGTTTACCAAAGCACAGGCAAAAATCAATTTTAATTAGTATTTTTGGCTTTAATGAAAAGTGATTACAGAACTGGCATTTTAGTTAATACTGCTGAGATTTATAGTGGGCTGATGCTAATTAATTTTCTGTTGAATTGCTGTGGGCAATGAATAACTGCAATAAAATGGCAGATTTGCTGATAGCAAAACTATATCAGCACTTCAGAGCTTCTTAACAAAAGGGAGCTTAATGGGTTGCAGGTATAATTTACACTACTTCTCATAAACTGCACATTATTGCTTCTTTGTAAAAGTGTTATGAAGAGCCAATTTTTTGTATTTTATAATGAGAGCAATGTCTTTTCCCACAATTTGGTGTCAGCATATGCAAGCCTTCTCCTATCCAAGAACCTCTGGATAGGAAAGATTTTATCAAGTCAGAAAATTAATCTTCCCTTAAATACTTTTCTGTTATATATTGTTGTTATTCTATCATTAATTTTGGTGTTTTTCTCTGTAGAAAGATACAGTTGAATAAGGCACCTGCCTTTAGACTTTGAGCAGTGTCAGAAGGACTGTAATTTATTGTGGGCTTGAACAATGCCCAGTTCTAGAAGGATCTGATTCCATGTCAAGCCTCCAGGTGCTATCCTAGAGCCTATGGCTTTGGGAGTGTTGGACTTCATCTAATTTTTTCCAAACCTCAGCAGAACCTTCGTAGCCTCCCCAGCTTCAGAGCAGTCATTATTTGTGAGATGTACACACACCCCACCTGAGTCAGGAGGGAGCTCTTCATACACCCTGCATCAAATTGCAGCTGCCCAGTGGAGCTCATGTGCAAACCTGGAAACCCTGTTTTTTCCCTGGAGCTGGAGCAGGGGAGGCAATGCTGTGGAACGAGCAAACATTTATGGAGCACATGTGTGACCGACCTCCAGGAGAGGCTGACCCATGGTGGGTTGGCATTGTGAGCAATGGGGGATGCATCTGCTTGTAAGTGCAGGACAAAATAATTGCTCAGGAAGGAAGGAATGGCTTCTACTGCAGACTTTATGGAGATTTTATGACACCGGCATCTGTCCCTGGTGAAAGAAGTGCTGCCAAAAGTATTAAGAAAGTAATGAGTTCCTCAAATAGTGAAAGCAGCTGGCTTTGTTTTCCTGGTCAAAACCAGACAAATTCCTCTTTTAGGTTTATACTAACATTAAGGGTTTTTTTGGTAGGTATGAGGAGTGGACACTTGCATAATTTCAAACAAAACCCAAAATTCTTCTTTGAACTTTTTGGCTCTAGTGTCTAAAACCTTATAAAATGCAGTAAAAAGGAAAGTTTCAGAGAAATCACGGGCATTTCCACCAAATAGAGGGAATTAGTGTCCCAGCTTCAAAGACAGTTCCAGCTGCAAATGCCAGTCCCAGCCACCTTTAACCTTTCTAACACATGATGGAATATAATAAGATTGCATCATATAGTGCCTACCACAAATTGTTTCAGACAGGAACATTGGACACTTTTCACATCTAACAGAACTAGAAAATACGGTTGCACCTTGTCTAAGGTAGGTAGTTGTTTGTTAGTGATAGTTAAACTTTTAATTAAAATGATATGTGATTTAATTATGATAATTATAAAGACACCTTAAACATATTTCCTTATTCTTCGTTGTATCAGAAAAAATACAACAATACAAGCAAAAATGTCTTCTAAGGCTATTGTAGCTTTAGGTATTGCAATACATGTGATGGTAAAATCTTGGGGAGCATAAGGATACTAAATATTCACATCCAATAGAATTAGGAAGGTACCAAAACATATTGGAAAATCTTTCTGCAAGCCCTAGATTTGAAGCAGAAGCAGATGAGATATATCTTACATGCAGAGTTTTTTACAGTGATGACTAGTTTTATTCTGGTTTAATAAGGAAATGACATTTATGTGATTACTCTATGTATGCAGGCATATGTGTGTCTATTGCTACTCTCCTTTTAAATATCCTCAGAATCTCCTGTCCAATTTTGATCAAATCTGACAGACGAGAAGATATTAAGCTATTAAGTTCCTACAAGTGGCTGAATAGGGGCAAGAGATGCTACTTGTCTACAATCAGTAACCCTACTGAGGAAAAGGCTCAAGCATGAGCTCACCCTTCAACAGGCATCACAGCAGAGATACTTTGAGATAAAAACCCATCAGGCATCATTAGTTTTAATGCTCACAGACTGACTTGGTTCTCCCCTCCTCCCTCCGTGCCCAAATACGTGAAAATTTGCTGTGGGCTGTTTTCTGCTTTGTTTAAATAATATCCATTTGCAGGCCAGATGACACATTAGGCGCTACATTAGTCTCCATGACTGCCACTATAATCTTGAGGGCCAGATTGTTGCTCGCTCAGGATGGATGCACAAATGGAGAAAGGTTGTGTGTGCCACTCTTCCTGTATTTCCCTTGCTACAGAGAGGTGACAAAACAGCTTTTATTTGGTCATGCAAAGCTGCTCATTGCTAGTATATCCATGGCAAAAAAAAAGAAGGAAGAGGCTAAATCTGACTTCCCAGCCACACTGACTCACATTCAGATTACTTACATTCTTAAACTGGTGTGAAATGAAAAAGTTTTATCTTTCATCTAAACAATACTATCAATGCATTTGTGTTCAGCAATAGAGAATCCTGCAGTAGCACAAAATACAAACGACATGAAGGTCGTGATGGTACTTGTGATGCCGGGCTGCTCAGTCAACTTTTTCACAGGAAAAAAAAATCACTAGCATATTTGTGGTCTTTAGTAAGAGGTATGGTCTTTAAGAAAGGTGTGAAAACTGGAATCTTCCTTAGAGACTGAGTCACAAACAACTCAAAGTATTCAAATTGTCACATAAACCAGAAAATGAAACACTCAGCCCACAGTAACATTGACACTTGAAGCTGAATGTTAGATTTGATTAACATCCACTACATCACTAACAAGCTTTCTAAGTACTGAAGCTGCTTTCAGATGATAAGAGATAACACAATGCTGGTGTGCTTAATGATTTAGGTTGACATCCATTACCTCATCCATTATTCTGGAAACTACAGCCTGTTAGTCTCACTTCAGTGCCTGGTAAAGTTATGGAGACGATTATTCTGGGAGGTATAGAACACCTGGAAGACAACACAGTCATTGGTCACAGCCAGCACAGATTCATGAGAGGAAAGTCCTGCTTATCAAACCTGGTTTCCTTTTGTGCCAAGATAACCCACCCAGCTGATCAAGGGATAACCCACCCAGATGATCAAGGGAAGCCAGTTGATGTGATCTTTCTGGATTTCAGTAAAGCTTTTGATACGGTCTCTCCCAGGATCCTTCTGGACAAAATGTCCATCCCACAGCTGGATAAACTCATCATGGGATGGGTGAGCAGCTGGCTCACAGGTTGGGCACAAAGGGTTCCAGTGACTGGGGTGACGTCAGACTGGGGACCTGTCACTAGTGGGGCTCCACAGGGCTCCATCCTCAGCCCTGTGCTCTTCAACACCTTCATAAATGACCTGGACTCAGGACAGGAAGGGATACTGAGCAAGTTCACAGATTATACAAAACTGGGAGAAGCTGTCGACTCCCTCCAAGGAAGAGAGGCCCTGAAAGAAGACCTTGACAAATTAGAGAGATGGAAAATCTCCAACCATATGAAGTCCAACAAGGGGAAGTGCTGGATTCTGCACCTAGGACAGGGCAATCCTGGTTGTGTGTACAGTCTGGGGAATGAGGGCCTGGAGAGCAGCACTATGGAAGGGGAACTGGGGGTCCTGGTCTGTGGAAAGTTGAACTTGAGTCAGCAGTGCCTGGCAGCCAGCAGGGCCAAATGTGTCCTGAGGGGCATCAGGCACAGCATCACCAGCCAGGCAAGGGAGGGGATTGTCCTGCTCTGCTCTGCACTGGGTCAGCCTCACCTCAAGTGCTGGTGAAAGATATTAAACTACTGGAGAGTGTCAAAGGAGGGTCATGATGATGGTGAAGAGCCTTGAGGAGAAGTTGTATGAGGAGCAGCTGAGGGCACTTATCTATTCAGCCGGGAGGAGACTGAGGGATGACCTTGTTGCAGTTACAACTTCTTCATGAGTGGCAAAAGGGGCAGGCGCTGATCTCTTCTCTGTGGTGATCAGTGACAGAACCTGAGGGAATGGCCTGAAGTTGTGTCAGGGGAGGTCTAGGTTGGATATCAGGTGTTGCAAGGCATGAGAATCCTGGCAGAGGGGCCCCAGCCAAGTTCTGTGCAAATACTCTTATCAGGGCCTGATAAGGAATGTAAGAAGTGCTAAATTGGGAAAGAAGACGTTGGAAGAAAGAATAACAAGGCAGCAAGAAAGCAGATAAGGAGGGACTGTACCATCCTGGACTAGAACCAATCAGGTCCCCTGAGGGGTGCATGCAGGGCGTGTGGACAATGCAGAAGGTCCAATCGGGTCATGCGTGATCGTGTGAATGACACAGAAATGCATAAGAATGGAGAAATGTAAACAATAAACAGATTCCTGTGTAATCAACTTGATTCGTTGTTCAGGGGTCCTGTACTCCCGCAATCAGGAAAAGGTTCTTCACCCAGAGGGCGGTTGGGCACTGGAACAGGCTCCCCAAGGCCACAGAACCAAACCTGACAGAGTTCAAGTAGTATTTGGACAACACTCAGGTACATGGCAGGATTCTTGTCCTGTGCAGGACTGAGTTGCACTCAACGATCTTTTAAAGTCCCTTCCAACTCAATGTATTCTGTGATTTTGTGGTCTAGAGTTCCAGACATTCTGCACCCAGGAAACTATTTAAGATTTCAAAATGTTTTTACTCTCTGGTGGGTATTGGTCCTCTAGCAAACGCATTGTGCTTGTTTTGTCTGGGATAGAGTTAATTTGCTTCATATTGGCTGGTGTGGGGCTGTGTTTTGAATTAGTGCTGAAACAGTGTTGATAACACAGGGATATTTTTGTTATCAGTGAGAGGTGCTTGCACAGCACCAAGTCATTTTCTGCCTCTCACACCACCCCGCCAGCAAGGATTTGTGACAGCTGACCCCAACTGACTGAAGGGCTATTCCACATCATATGGTGTCATGCTCAGCATATAAAGCTGCGGGAAGAAGAAGGAACTGGGTTACTCATCATGGAGCCCTGCTGTTCTGGAGATGGCTGAACACCTGCCCATCCATGGGAAGTGGTGAAGGAATTCCTTGTTTTGTTTTGCACTTTTTAAAATCCAAAAATGACAAATGTTTTACTTTCTTTTGGGGCAGCTTTTCCACTGGGTCAGCAGACAGTTTAATGTGCCCAACATCCCCAAAAATCAGATTGTGTGGAGCAGCTTTCGATCAAACTCTAAATAGTCACTGGGATGGAACTCCCAGCAGGCTCAAAACCATCCTCTCCACTGCCTGTGAAACAGGCTGGAGAGGAAGATACCTGCTGGGTGCTCACCTCACACAAAGCTGTTGAGGTTGTCAGCTGCTTTATAGCAGACTCCACCTGAAGAGACTTTAAATTTGACCCCTGAAAGATGTTGATTTTAGGCACAGATTTGTGTTTGGCCCATATAAGAGGTTGTTCCAACTGCAACAAGTCCACAATTCAAAAAGACAGCTCTGACCAGCTGTACCTCTCTGTGGTTCTCTAGTCACTCTTTAGCCATCCTCCTTCTGTGGTGGCATTTTCCTGGCTCTGAAAAACAACATTATGTTCCAGTATATTTCCTGTCTGAGAAAATGCCACCCCACTTGCCAGTTTTGCTGCCCTCCAGCTGGCCTTGTTTCTCCATGCCTGTCACTGTCTACTGTTGTACGGGAACGGCCGGATTTGAAGAGGAAGGAGAACCATTTGGCATTAGCTTCCTCTCCAGCTCCCCATTTTTCTGATAAGCAGGTCTGTGAGAGCAGCCTTTGCTCCCCTCTAATGTGCAACGTGTAAAGGACCACAAGACTCAGAAGACAGAGATGGAAAAAAGCCTTAGCAATGGAATTTCATTATGCACATGCTCAAACTGAAGCTGATGAGAGCTGGAGCACCTTTTTCTGGGCTTTTGTGAGTTGGAACCTTGGCCTGGTGAGCTCTTTCTCAGTTCTTTATGGTTTCACAGCCCTTAATTTAGTACCTTCCCTGACGTCCCTGAGTGAGTGGTTTTTTAGAAACTAAACAGTTGCTCTGGAGTTGAACCCTGGAGCTGTACAAAGAGGAAAACCCCTTTGCTCTCTACTTTGCATTCAGCACGATGATTTCCCATACACACTCCTTTGTTTATAGCCCTTCAGCTAATTCATGACCCATATGATTCTGTTCCTATCTAAGGCAATTAAAGTAATTCTCAGAACAGGGTATCATGATACACTGATTAAATGCTTCTCTTCAGCTGAAAAAGCCACACTTTGCCTTCCCTACTAATTTCATAATTCTGGCAAAGAAAGCAATCAAGATTTTCTGGCAAGATTGAAGCTTTGCAGATTGACATGAATGTTTCCAGCAGTCCTGTTATCCTGTTACATATAGGGACAACCTGAATCCAATATAAATGTTTTGCATGGATAGCATGTAGCTGTGCAAAACACACTGGAGCGCCTTAGGAGAGGAATCAGCCCTCAAGTGGAAATGATCACTTCTAGTGGTAGCAGAAGGTTGGTTTCACCATATGCCATCTGCACAGTGTGGATGAGTGCACTGGAGGATAAAAATGTTGAAACTAATCCTCCGTCCATGCTTTCTCTCTGGCTCACCTGTCCCAGAGGGAAGATCAGCAGTTTCCATGATTCTTGCAGGTGTCAGAAACTGATGTTCAAAGAGAGTGACAACATCACCACTGGCAAAGGGCAAAAGTGACAACCAACTTACTACGTACAGGGGAAAGAAAATGTCCGCTCTCTTCAGGAGCTGGACAGGAATCAAAGATCATTGATTAAATGTGTAAAAATATCACTGTGCCCAAGAAATTTCTTTACCACCTCTCCTTGGCCCACAGCAGATGGCCAGGTACTGTCTGAGGAGCAGAGCCTGGCTGGTATCAGACCCAAATGTGGACAGGTTCTTCCTCCCCGAGCTGACACCGTGAAATGTTGATGTTGGGTGCCAGCTGCATTTAGAAACACAGAACTTGATGCAGCGCCATCAGAATATTTGGCCTCTATACTGGCCTTATGCACTGAGGTCATGTTGCTGCTGAATCTTCATGCTGCCATCAAAGCTACATCACTGTCCATTTCTGAGTCTAAATTTATGCAAATGTTTTATGTATTTCCTATACTCCTTCCCCATATTGACAGTTCTGTCCTGCAAACTTCAGTACACTGACATCCAGTTGCACCAATTCAATCTTTCAAATTGATCTATTAAGCACATCAGGTCATGGAAGTGAATTTCACTTAAAACCAAAACACAACCAGCATGTTGGAACATGCTAGGTAAAGTAAGTAATAGTGTAGTCAGCTTCTAAGTCTGTACATTCCCCAGTCTCTGGGTATTTATCTGATCCCAGCATCTGGAAGAAAATATTATTTGCATTAATGACTTAACCTACCTTTAAATATATTACTAATTTATAGTAAGAAAACAGTGGATCATGACCAAATCTCAAAAAAATTTGAAATGCAAAAAACAAAGTAAGGTATATATTTATAGGTAATCCAAAATGAAGCAGTTGTTTATAATTCTTCCAAATTTTATATTTGCATTATAATCCTGTAGAACACATGACCCAGATTTGACCTGTGCAAAATACCTAATGAGAGCTCCCTTAAATTTTTATTTATAAACTTAAAAGGGATGAAAACCAAATTCTTAGCTTTGAAGATCCTCAAGCTTTTCTGTATTTCTAACTGAGATTTAAATTTTGTAGCAGCATACAAAATTAAATGAGAAAGTAGTCTGCTAGTGATCTACTCTGTTTCATCTATTTAACTTTCTATCTACCTGAGAAAGAAAATTCAATTAGTTTTTATTTATTTATTTATTTATTTATAGTAGTGAAGATGGCAGAATCCCTTGTATTTCCATAAAAGTAAAGAAAGTAATTTCATTATTTAAAAATTAATGTCATGTTTTAAAGTGCATTTCTACCCTCAGCAAGACTAAATGGCCATTGTTAAATTTTTGATAGTAAAACTGGTTTTATAGAGGGAAAAGAGGTTTTTCACTGCAAATGACCCTTTCTGCTCACAACGGTGCTATGAAACTGCCTAAATACAATTATTCATGGACTTCTGGTGGCAGAAAAATTCTGGACATAGAAGTAAGGGGGATTTATTAATCCTAACCCCAACATTTTAAATTGACAGAGGGTGTTTGATATCAGAAAATGCTGACTTTTAAGCAATGCTACGCAAATGTTAGCGAGTGAACATCAAATTAACTCACTGAGCACAGATCCTGGTGGAGCAGCGTCGCATCACAAAAGAGCACAGCACTCAGACTTCACAACAGAGCTAAAATCCAGTGGGTCCATCCATCGCCCCTGGAGGTGTGTGGATTGGCACTCAGCCACTGTGCTGCTTTGCTCCTGCTTGGCTCAGGAACAAGGCTCTCAGGTGCCTCCAGTCTGCTGCTTTTTGCAAGCAGACCCACAGAGCTGCTCATTTTTCCTGTGCAACTCTGCTTTATGCAGGTTTTAAATATGCAGATCTGTAGCTTCCCTCTGTGAGATTTTTCTAGCCCTTCCGAAGACAATCTTTTTCACTCCTCTCTTTCTCTTTGTCCCACGTGGTCTGTACTCCTGCTTTATCACTTACTGACCCTCTGGAGATAAGAGATAAGCAGAGATGACAGATATTTTTGCTTAGCACTTTTCTTCCCTCCCTCGCTCTCTCCTGCCTCTCCTGTCTTCCATGTACAAGGTAAGAGTCTGGATCTGCTGAAATTCATTGTACTGTGAAGTTCATTGAATTTTACATTCATGGAAATCAACACAGCCAAGGTGTTTTACTGGGATAAGCTGCCTGTGATGCACCTACTGTTATTAGCTATTTCTGACTGATGCCTTAGGTTTTAACTTTTATATTTTTCAAGTCCTGTACTGCCTAGTGTGTAACTCTGAAGTTTCTTGTGGCCTGTTAGCTGCTGCTCTCTCATGCTGGTTGGACATAAGAAACCTCTCTAGGCTTCCACCTCAAGGACACCAGGCCCCAAAAAGTGTAAACAAAAAGCCTCTGAAGAGGAGGGCAAACTTGGGGTAATTACATCATTAATTGAGGTTATAATTGGAGAATTAACCCTGATATGCAAATGAACCAAACTTATAAAAGTGTGAAGAACATGTGACCCAGGGTCCATCTTGGGCGGAGGCTTCGGCCTGTGCTGGGTTTACCTTTGGAGGCCCTTCAAATAAATACGTACTTTTAGTTTTGTCTAGTCTCTGTTTTTAGGTGGCCATCTCAGGCATCATGACAAGTATTCCTTTTATTGCAAAATCCCTGCACAACAGGAACATGAATTACATAAAAATGGGCAAAATTTTTGAAATACAAATTAACCTTCACTTTCATATCAACCATCATTAAAGCCTGAAAATTTAATGTACTCTATTGGCAAAATTAAATTTTAGTTGTAGTGTATTTGTCATGATTTCAAATTTCCTCTGCATGCACCATGCCTGTTTGAATATATTTTTAATTCTCTCACTAAAATGTTGGGAGATAGTCTCCAGAACCAGCCAAATGGAACATATTTAAATAATAAATTTAAATAGTAAATTGTCTGATAAATGGAAAGGGCAATCTTCAATAAGGACAAGATAAGTTTCTGCACACCCTCCTTTACTGAGAATGGAAGATTCCTTGGATGCACCAGCTCCAGGGTCACATATTTAGAAATATGCACAAGTGACTAAGGTAAAGAAGCCATTTATGGCCTCTGTCTGCCCTGAGCCCACCACTACCTGTGCAAATGCCTCTCGCTGATGTGAATGTGAATCACCATATCTGAAATGCCAGATCTCTCCCTCCACACAAGAACTGGGACCCCCAGAGAGCTGCTCAGTATAATCCAGGGTATCGCTGCAATAATTAATGAGCCAAAGCCTCCACTAGTTTCCAATTTCTTTGCTTTGAACCTAGCAAAATTCCTAGGGTCTCATTTTGCCTGTGTAAATCTGACAAGATTTGTAGTAAGTTCTTGATTACTTTGTATTTTCGTATTCATCCACTTGACTTAAGTTTTAGAAATCTGTCTAAATTCTTGGAGTGGTAATGAGTTACGATGAGAAATTATTTCTTTAAAATAGAGGAAATAAATATGTTTGAAAATATGGATGCCTGCAGGGTGTTTGTTTGGTTTGGTTTTTTTGTTTCTTGGCCTCTGAGTTTCAGAGATTTTTTTTTTTTCATTGAAAAAGCCATGGTGCAATAGACTGGATGTTTTATGAGCATATCAAAATCTTAAGCACTGGCAGCAATTCCATTTATTGAGCAAAACGTAAAGATATATTCAATTGTCTACTGCCATAGTTCTCAGAGAACTGAGAAATAGCAGTAAAATGTAATTAATCTTTTGTGCTGCAGTATAAAATAGGGTATGCAATTTAATTTTTATTTTGTTGATTTGCTTTTTCTCTTTTTGTTTTTTCTTTAAAGTGTAAATTTGTACATCACCTAAATAAATGTAAAGTCTGTTTACAAGATGGGTTTTATCAGCTGGTGGGGTTATTGATATTTCATTATTGCAGGATATACAACCTGCAAAATGGTTTACCATTCTGTTTCAGTAAATCAAAGCAAGTTATTTCTGGAAACATCCCTTTGTGGCGCAAAGGAGGAAAGCAGCTCTCTGCTTCTACCTCTGTATTTTCCATCCTGATCTTCTGGCAGGTGAGGTTTGCTCTCTGAGGAGCCTGTCGGTGCAAACTCAGCTGGACAGATGGCTGCAGTGCTATGTGAAACATTCCATTTTTCCTAGTATTTCTAGTCCTTGCTGGCTGAAAATTTGAGGAAGCTGTGACAGGATGACCATGCCAAGAGATTGGGAGTTTATGCATGTACAGCTAAATCTAATTGCCAGCAAACCCATATGAAATAAGTGAAGGCAGAGACAGAACAGCTCTTTTGCATAGTGCTGTGACAGCTATGCAGAGAGCTGTGCTTGAAGTAAAAAGACTTTCTGGGAGTTAAATGGCACAGTGGACCAGATGAACACTGCTCACCGAATTGTATCCCCTGCACACTGGGAGATAAATCCTACAGATTGCAGCTGAAAACTCCTTTTCAGAACTTAGCATCTCCATGTTGGGAACAGGATTAAACCAAAGTATAATTGCATTAATCTTTAGTTATTTTATATTTTTTCAACAAATTTATGGGGGATGGATAAAATTTAGTCAATACCCACTTTAATAAGGCAAAGAGATCACTCAGAAGAAGATATACAAGTAAGAATAATATCTGAGCCAGGAGTACTGGAAGGTATTAATAAGTACTGCTGATATTCTATCCCATCTCCATTGCCTGGCCTCTTAAGCCATAGCCCCATATTTTTATTACTTTTATAGGAGACATAATTGGTTCTGTAATAAAGGGTAACAATATAAGCTCTTGCTGGCCCAGAATTGCCAGAAAACAGGTACGTAGCAACCCAGTTGGACCTCTCAGCAGCAGACCAGCCAAAGCTGCCTGGAAAAGGTCAGAAGAGCACCAAACATCACCCTGAGTCACACAAAAGCTAGCACTAAGACCAGCACAGGATTGTGACTTAGGGATGAAAAGCTTCTGTAGGCAGAGGAGGCTGTGAATGAGTGGGAAATCTACATCCAGGAGCAAAACCAGCCAGGAGAATATTCACAGGAGATGTCCTCTCTGCAGAGCAGGATGAGGATCTGATGCTGGGAAGCACTTAGATGCATGTATGTGTGTGTACAACTGTGTATTAGGACAGAGGAAGTGAACAAGAAGCCAATACAGACTATGGATAAAAAAAAGGGTTAAATTTTAGGGTGCTGAGCACATAGACATCTTTCCAACTGTGGCGGTTGTATACATTTGGTGTTTCTTTGTGCCTATACAAGGCACTGTCTCCTACCAGAAATGCCCACTTAAGAGGTTAAGAGAAGGTAGGAATAACACAACTGGGGTGAAGAGGGAGGGGGAGACCAGGTGCACTTAATTCTCCTGAACTTCCATCTCTGTTCAGCTGAACACAACAGCAGTAGGATGTGGCTGAATGCAGGTCCATGGAGATGACAATGACAAAGCTAAATCGATCACACAGGGAAATTCCAGTGTACTTATGAGAAATACCTTACACACAGATCTTACAGTGATTCAATTATTGCTCCAGCTTTAGGGACCAGTCACTCAGAAGGGAATATTGCTGCTGCAGAATGCAGTCTTTTCTGTAACAGGCTATCCTTTGCCCTTTTAATGCTGTCTGAGAAGCTCATCTTTAGTCAACATTTGAGCAGGAAAACAGCTGTGGTAACTGCGTGGTTTATATTGGCAAGCAGTCACTTCTTAATGCTGATGAGGGTAGAGGTTAAAATTGAAACATCTATTCCAATTCCAACCATCTATTAGGAGACAGAATTTATTGCTCCTGTATGCTGTGAAATTTGGCTTGGCAGATATTACAAAAAAAGTCAAGAACTGCTGTAAAGATGTGCCAACTCTCTTATCAGGAGAGAAGTATCATTTGTGGAAAATACACCTACCAGAAGCTATAGTAAAATTGATGGAAAAGTTACTTAAGCTGACAGTTCTACCTCGAACTGGTATACCAGAAATGGCATACCAGGAAAAAAAAATCCCCAGAAAAGGATACTTTAGTAGAAAGGACCAAAAGAAATGGCAGAGTTGCTTTCAGTTGTGCTTTTCATATGTATCTGCTATGAAAATACAAAACCATTTCGTTTTCATAATTGCACATGCAGAGCAGAGAGAGGCACCTTTAGGGAGAAGGCAGAGAAGCATCCTGCATTCCCAGGGCACCAGTAGGGTACATGCTGATGACATCTAAGGAGGGGGAGCTGTCCAGAATCTGCTCCAGGCTTCTCTTCCCCAGAAGTGGGTCTGCGCCTGAAAAAGCCTTACAGGAACAAAAAGCCTCAAGTTAGGAACAGGTCAGCAGAGCCATCTCAACACTCACTCTCACATCTTCCTACCTGCAAGCACTATTGACTTCTTTAAATCATTGTGCATCTTGTTATCCACAGGACCCTAAAGGCAAGTCAAATGGGAACATTGAAACTGAAGTGATCTTTCTCTTCACTAATTTTATCTTCAGTTCTGAGTATTGCCATTTATATATACTTTTTTGTTGTTTTTGGTGACTGTTTCACAGCTGTTAATAAACTTTAATTCTACTCACATGAGAAAAGGGGCTCCTATTAGTCTCTTTTTTTTTTTAGACAAGAAAATTGAAACTGATTATCTATTAATTTTAGTTTTCAGTATGAGATACATAACCCGGCTTTTCAGGAAACTTGGCATTGTTAAGCCCTTTGTGTATAGGTCCATATAGCATCCTGAGGTAGGCCCAGGGTTAGAAATGTAGTTGCACACTGCTGTCAGCATGACATGGTCCATTAATATTTAAGATCTGTATCCCACTAATTTCTCTGTACATTGATATTAGAATTATGCATCCCACCAACTCCAGTTGCAAAAGTGAGTGCTCAGCACTTTGCAAAGCTGATATCCACACTGCAAGCTGACCAGCTGGAAAATGAGAAGGTCTCAACTGGTCAAGGCTTGTAAAAATGCTCCTTGGAGTAATGCACCGAACACCATGCAGAAACACTTAGGAAGGATATTGTTCATTCCCTTCCTGAAGTCTGCTCTCTTTATTATACTCCTTTCAACAGATGCAGAAACATTGTCCAGCATTTTGTAGACATAAGTGCATATCACTTTGTTACTCAGGAGATCTATTCTGCACAATTTAAAGGGGAAACTACCTATGGAAAAAGGTTCTGTCTGAGCTATGAAACATATGGACAATGAGTGAATTAAGGTTGCACGAGCAAACCTAATTGTAGCATTCTCTCACTTGCATCCTTGATTCTCCAGCAGCTTTCAAATCATGGCTGAGATAATTTCTTTTTTGTTCTTCCTTTAATCCTTTCATTCCTTTGGGGTACTCAGTAAGGGAGGATTATGCTGACACCCAACCATGTCTCCCTATAAGCTTACATATGATAAGCAGCAAGCTGCCTCAATCACACCCATACCCCTCAGGGCCACATCGGTGAAATGTTGTGCTGGTGTGGACTCTACCAGGCTTTGGATCATGGATGAGGGCACCTTGGCTGTCACAGTCATCATTTCTATCCTCTTAATACTCATGCATCCCCCATGTCAACTAACTGGGAAAAGGTTGTTGCCCAGTCAATTTGTTTACATCCTATGTGGAATATTTGCTGATGTGGGAAGTACTGGCCTTTTGAAGAGAGCAATCAGCAGTGGCCTTTAAAATGCAAAAGATTTTCTCGTGTGTTATGGCCTGTCTGTGAGGCAGGGCAGCTGAGCTTCCTGGTAATAAATCCCTTGAGGTGAATTAGAGTGAAACAACACTGATTGACCGGTGTATATATGAGGCAGATTTTTTTTAAAACAGTGTGATTGCACTGGAAAGGAGGCAGCAGCTGTTTTGGTTCTTTTCTAGAAAAGTGTAAGAATACCAGGAAAAAAATATATAAGTTAAAAAAAGAAAGAGAAGGAAAGGACAGAAATAGTGGAGGGGAAGAATATCATCAACCAAGAGTAAAGAGACAAGACTTGATCATTTCAATTTTGATGTCTGTGGTCGGACTAATGGTCACAGTCTTCATTTGTTGGGGGTGAAGGCCCATGAAAAAAGAGTTAATCAGGTTGTATATATTAAAATTACCATGGGAATATCTAGATGCCTCCCCAGGAAGGAGATTCTTCATGTCTTGTACAGCACTATGGGGAATGTGCAGTCTTCTTGTGGAGAGCTCCCAAAAGAGTTGGGGGATGCTTTGGGGTCCTTGGTGGTCCATAGTCCCCTCTTAGAGGTATGACCACTGTTGGACCCTCCTTCTCTGCTGCTGTGTCTTATGGGGCAAAGGGGAAGTTGGCCTCAAAAAAGTATTACCCCACCTCTGTAGGATCTGCTTCTTACCAGACATTTCCCTTGATTGGTTTGAAACATCTTGTTTAAGACAGCATGTTCCTAAGCATCCTGGATGCAATCAAACCCAGAGAAACCTGGACAATGGTTAGGATGCCACACTTGGGAAACTGCTTTCCCAGAATCCAGGGTAAGGCACAAACTAGCTTAAAGTTGAGAAGCTATTTCCTCCCACCCTCTCACAGACCCAAGTACCTACCACACTGACCAGGAAATTCAGAGGACAATAATGATAGAAAACCTGGGATGCACTAAAAAATACACACATAGGACTGCAATTTTGGAAGATTAATAGAATATGCCCCATACAATGAATTTCTAGACATCTCAGCCTCAGATTTCATTTTGTGAAAAGACATATGCCTCTTAAAATGTACATGGCTTGTTAGAAGGAGAGAGATGGATACCAAAGTTTCAGCAGAGATAAAAGACATTTATCACAGAAACTCACCTGAGGGAGAGGAGAATTGAGCAGTATTTGCAGACAAATTCAATCAGATGCAGGAGCTAATAATACTTGTAGTTCTTTGGATTGAAAATAAGCCAGGCTTTGGTAAATTGTTTGCAAAGAATCCAATTTTTAACTGGAGTGCAGTGGTAACTTTTTAAAATAGATGCAAGTAAGTAGCTTGTAAAGACATGTTGTTTTTTCATTTTGGTCAGATTCTGTGGCTTCAGTTAATCTGACAGAGATGTGTTCAAGAAAACTGCTGCAAATTTCAGTACAGGAAACAAGAGGTGTTCATTCTGTAAAGAAACTATGAAGGTTTAACAACCACTAAACAAAATCTTTAAATGAAGACTTTTGGTTTTATTTTTAGGTTTTTGGCTTCTGTTGTTAAAGAAAGCTATGATAACAAGATGTGATGAGTAAAGCAAAATCCAGGCTAATTTGAAATATTCAGAAGCTTTCACACTAGAGTAAAAAAATCCTCAAAACCTGAACAGGATTGTTTTTTTTTTCCTAAATCACAGCTAATCTCACCCTGTGAAAATGTTACAAATCTTGCATGTGGAGAAGTATCATGGCCTGAGAATTTCCAGATGTTTTCCTGGTCTTCATCAGTTATTTCCAAAATCCAGAAATGATTTGTTTACTGGGTTGCAAAACTCTTTGTCTGTACTGTGCACATCCCTATAGCACTGACCAACACAATACCAGCAGACATTAGACAAAATTGCAATAGGGCCGAGAGATCACAGGTTTCTGGGAAATTTCAGCATTTCTTTTCTGAAGCAGGTGATTTCTCACCCCATCTCTGTCTACATCAAGAAAAGAAGCATAGACACTTTTGGTTCTCCACAGATTTGAGCTCTCCGGAAGTCACAGAGCCCTTAGATTCATTACCTTTTGCTATCAGTGGAGCAATTAGTATTGAATTCCCACTGGGTTGAGTCAGTGGCCAATACCTTTAGAAAAATTTTTCTTGGGCTTGCTTTTCTCTTCCCTATCACTGGCATGGGCCATATTTGGGGTTGGTTTCTGAAGGAGTGCAAAGAATTACCTGTCAAGGTCTGTGAGGGACTTTTACTGCTTGAAAAGGCCAGGAGGAGTGGAGGACAGCAGCTGTGTCAGAGCAGAGAGCACCACTGAAACACGGCTGATTTGTGCGCTGCTAGAACTGGAAGAATTTTCAGGAAGCAGAATTTCTTTTGCAGCATTTTCCTAACACTGTAATAGGAAAAGGGAATAGGAAAGGAAAAGGGATTACAACCAGGAAGGAAATTCTGAGCAAACCTGTTCTGATGCAATGGGGTCTTTAATGAACAGGGAAATTAGTGATTTAAGCTGATATTCAGTCGTTTATTTTTATAAAAGTTTTATAAAAGTTGTATTTTCAGCTCAGTGGCCCCTAGAAACCGGCACTGGAACTGACTCAGGAGAATCACTACACCTTGTGGCACTTTAAGAGGACACAGGTCAGCCTAAATTCTCCCTACCCTGCATTTGAGGTTTGGTAATACGTTTTGGTAGCGTTAGAGGCTAGCAACAGATTGTGCTATTTCTGCTGTAATGTTTTTTCTAACCGAGCACAGAAGAAAGTTCAGTTAAAAAAAAAAAATCCAGCTAAAAGGAAATGATGAACTATACCAAAAGATAAGCCATTTTTGCATTGACTTTAAAAAGTGAGGAAGGTGGCGATTTCTCTGCACTAGAATCAGATTACCAAAGCAGCAAAATAAGGAATTAGGAACAGAATAGATAAGAGTTGAAGAGACTATTAAAAGATTACAGAGTTTAGAAACTGATAGAATAGAACAATGACTACTCAACCTATATTTCACCCTTCTAAAGCAAACTAGGCAAACATGCAAGAAACCTTTCATGGATGTACCCAGTATTAGACTATTCAATGAAATAAAAATAAAAAAAAAAAAATTAATCTGATTGAAAACACTTTGCACTCCAAGAACAAAAGTTCTAAATATAGTCTTTGTACTAGGAATGAGAGAATTTTGGATACTTCAAGAAACCAAGTGTGTATGCACAATGTCCAATGAACATGGGCAGTTATTAGTCATCGATATATATATATGTACACATGTTCCTATCCACATATAAATGTGTGCTGTTTTTTTCAGCATTCAAAAAGTATGAATTTGTACAAAGCCTTTATTAAAAAAAAATTCCCTCCGTTTTATTATGTGCCCTGTGATACAGAACATTTTTCTTAAAGCCCAGGTTATAGGGTCAAATATTGCATAAAATAACAGCAGAAAAGGAAGAAAAAAAGATTGTAACCCTCTTGGCTATAAGCAAAAAGTTGAAAGCATGAAAGGAATGCAGAATAAAAGCTCAGAATGTCAAAATGATCCTCCTTAAATACAAATATCTCACCACTTCAGCTCTAATATGATTATTTTTGCAGGGCTTGCCCTACTTTTTTTTTTTTTAACTTTTAGGATTAGTTATAGTGCAATGTGTTCACCCTTAGAGCCATTTTGATGACATAAAATGCAAATGAGATTAAAGTGCTTTTGTGTTTGCCTCTGTGTGACCCACTGAGGGCTCGATAGAGAGGCGACTGTTTCAAACCTGCTCTAGACAGTTCCTGAGTTTACAGGAACTTGTTTCTCCTGAAGAGAAGGGAACAGGAAAAGGATGCTGCTCAAGCCAGAGCAGGCTGAGCCATCTTTCCAACTGGGGGGCTTTGGGAAACATCAGTGTCTCCAGGCACAGTATGTGTTGTCACACTGGCTGTAACCACAGGCAATCAATGCCCACTACATCCAGCATGTTCTCACTAGGTACTGACTCAAATACAGTCATTAAAGCAAAACTTTTGTATTTTACCCTTTCAGGTTATGGCATTCATTTTATCAATTCTTTTTTTCTTTGGTGAAATTTTAGCAATGCCACCATTTTTCCAAAGGGATTCAAGAAAGGATTTTGAGATATCCCTGGTGATGAGCACATTTGGGGCACCAGCACTGTAGGCTATGCCAAAGATCATGAGTTCTATTCATGAGCTGTACAACCTCACCATGGAATCAGAGAATCACAGAATATTGGAAGAGTTGGAAGGGACCCACAAGGATCTTTGAAGTCCAACTCTCAGCCCTACACAGGACAGCACCAAGAATCACACCATGTCTGGCACTTTTGAGAGTATTTTTTTAAAAAAGAGACCATTTTGCTCGTGCTTATTAAAACATAACCCAAACTGAGATCCCAATTTTCAGAATGAACAAACCCTCTACTGGCATAATTTAATGACACATATTTGTAATCAATTTCTCTCTGATGTATTGACTAGGACTAGCCTGCTGATTTCTCCTACTATACTAGAATTATCATGAATTATGACAGAGTATCTCTTGTGGAAATGGTCCAGAGTTCACATTTTTCTGTGCAATGCAAAAATACCTACCAGGACTGGAAAATTTCAAACCAATTGTAACAGTAATACTAAAGAATTAGCTATAAAATGTAGGAAAAAACAAGGAATAATTAAAGATTTTAAGAAAGAAGAGAAGGAATTCTTCAAATAAATTGAAATGTGAAGGAATCCTGCAAATATGAAATCTGCTTAACTGCATGTTTCGTTTGAAATACCATTAAGGTGAAAAGCACATTACTTACTTTCCTTGCTACTGCACTGGGGAGGCAGCAAGGAGTGGGTTCAGAGAGCTCTTAGATAGAGTATCTTAATGGATCAGGGTCTAATTGCTAAGCCCCTGGGCTAAGCCATCGTTTTTGAAGCTGACACCTCCAGATGCTGAATAAGCAAAGCTTTCCAGCAGGCACAAAGCCTGGAAAAGGATATTTAAAAACTCTACAAAGATTCTATGAGACATTCTTCAGGGAATATGGAGATCATGGATCTTGACTCCCATCCCCAAAGAGCTGGTTCAGGCTGTACCAGTTTTAGATGTACATGTTTTAGATGAGGCAAATCATCAGACTACTCTTCCTGTCTCCTGGTGAATCACTGCTTAAGTTCTAGGCATTTCCCTTCTGTCCAAGGGTGCACTTCATTCTTAACCTCTCTCCTTAACCCAGAAAATTCAGGCTTGTTATTTGTCTTGGTTTGAAAGACAGGTGTCAAACAAGAAAGGCAGGAGCCTCCCCTGAAATGGAAAATGCAACCCCCTTCCCTCCGAATTATTATAAATTTGAAAATAAGGGGCTTTCAGGCAAAGATATGAGGGATAGGAATAACAGTTCTTTACTAATAAATATATATGTATAACAACACAAACAAACAACAATAGCTGTGGCAGTCACAGCAAACAGCAGCCCAAACCCAGTGCGGCCACACTCGGCCTCGGGCACTTTCCCTGGGTGCAGTTCCTCAGGGGCAGCTCCCGCTGAGCAGGGCGGGTGCGATGGTTCCCCCGCGGCTGCAGGGGGCGCTCCGCAGCGAGCTCGGGCAGCACCGGTAATGGTGGCGCGGGGTGCCGGGAGGGATGGACAAAAAAACCTCACAAACCCCTGGGCGTCTGGCTGGATCCTCAGGAACAGCAGGCTGGAACAGCCGGGGCGAGCGCAGATCTCGGGACCGAACTCCGGCGCTGCAGCAGGAAGCCCGGCAGGTCACAGCGTAGGGGCTACAGAGTAGCGACGACCAGCGGCAGGGCAGAGTGGCGGTGCCCAGCCCCCAGCGGGCAGGGAGCAGAGCAGGCTTAGAAATCCCGGGGTTTGCCCGCAGAAAGCAAAACAGCCAAAGAAGCAGAAGCCCGCAGTGGTGACCAAGAGTCCACACCGAAGCCCGGCAGCTTCCAGACTAAACGCTGAGCACCCAGGCAGCCCCCCCGGGTGTCCCAACCCCCAGGTGACAAAAGGGTGGCCAGTCCCACCCCGCCTCTGTGGCCAGGTCTTTTGTTTCTTTTAAGTATCCAGCGGTTTGTCCCCTAGCAACTAGTATGGGTAAAATTCTTTAAGAGAAAAAACAGGCTAAAAAATCCTAAACCCCAACATTATCCACCCCGAATTTTTCCCATACTAACATGTTACATCAAACTTAACTTTTTTTAACCATATACACACATGCATCACCATAATTATATACATATGTACATGCAGATATGATACAAGTGCAATGCCGTGGGCAGTTCACCCTAAAACAAGGTCCCCTTGCGGTACACATCGGGTCTCTCCATCCTTCTGCATCACCCATCAGGTGCAACCTGGTCCCTGAGCGAAGACCACCCCACGGATAGGTTGATCTTTGCTCGAGGCAGAATTGACCCAAACAGTTTTTCCAAGCATACCTCTCATGTGCACCACTGGAACTTTATCCCCATCTGTTGTTTGTAGCAGTTCAGATTGAGCAGGGCCTGCTCGGTTGGTAGATCATCGGGTGTTAACTAACCAGGTGGCCTTGGCTAGATGCTGTTCCCAGTTTTTGAAAGTTCCCCCACCCAGTGCTTTCAAGGTGGTTTTAAGCAATCCATTACACCGCTCAACCTTCCCAGCCGCTGGTGCATGGTAAGGAATGTGGTACACCCATTCAATGCCATGTTCCCTGGCCCAGGTGTTTATAAGGCTGTTCTTGAAATGAGTCCCATTGTCAGATTCAATTCTCTCAGGGGTACCATGTCTCCACAGGACTTGCTTTTCAAGGCCCAAGATGGTATTCCGGGCCGTAGCATGAGGCACAGGGTAGGTCTCCAGCCATCCAGTGGTGGCCTCTACCATTGTGAGCACATAACGCTTGCCTTGGCGTGTTTGAGGCAGTGTGATGTAGTCAATCTGCCAGGCCTCCCCATACCTATATTTGGACCACCGCCCACCATACCACAGGGGTTTCACTCTCTTGGCCTGCTTGATTGCAGCGCATGTCTCACAATCATGGATCATCTGGGAGATACTGTCCATGGTTAGATCCACCCCTCGGTCTCGTGCCCACTTATAGGTGGCATCTCTGCCCTGATGACCTGAGGCATCATGGGCCCATCGAGCTAGGAACAACTCTCCCTTGTGTTTCCAATCTAAGTCTATCTGGGACACCTCTATTTTTGCAGCCTGATCTACCTGTTTGTTGTAGGTTCTCTACCCGAGTGGCAATGCCTTTCCACTCATCAGCAGCCCAGATTGGTTTTCCTCTACGTTGCCAGTTAGCCTTCTTCCACCTTTCCAACCAACCCCACAGAGCATTGGCTACCATCCATGAGTCAGTGTAGAGGTACAGCTTTGGCCACTTCTCTCTTTCAGCTATGTCCAGAGCTAATTGGACAGCTTTGAGTTCAGCAAACTGGCTCGATCCACCTTCTCCCTCTGTAGCTTGTGCAACTTGCCGTGTGGGACTCCATACTGCAGCTTTCCATTTCCGGCTAGCTCCTACAATTCGACAGGAACCATCAGTGAAGAGGGCGTATTGTCTTTCACTCTCCGGCAGCTCATTATATGGCGGGGCTTCTTCTGCACGAGTTACTTGCTCTTCCTCTTCTTCAGAAGATAACCCAAAAGGTTCACCTTCTGGCCAGTTTGTAATTATTTCCAAGATCCCAGGGCGATTTGGGTTTCCAATACGGGCGCGCTGAGTGATGAGGGCAATCCATTTGCTCCAAGTTGCATCGGTGGCGTGATGGGTGGAAGGAACCTTTCCCTTGAACATCCACCCCAGCACCGGTAGTCGGGGTGCCAGGAGGAGTTGTGCTTCTGTGCCAATTACTTCTGAGGCAGCTTGGACTCCTTCGTAGGCGGCCAAGATTTCTTTCTCGGTTGGGGTGTAATTGGCTTCGGACCCCCTGTAGCTCCGGCTCCAGAATCCCAGTGGTCGGCCACGAGTCTCACCAGGCACCTTCTGCCAAAGGCTCCAGGACAGACCATTGTTCCTGGCTGCAGAGTAGAGCACGTTCTTCACTTTGGGTCCTGTCCTGACTGGGCCAAGGGCTACTGCATGGGCAATCTCCTGCTTGATCTGGGTGAAGGCTTGCTGCTGTTCAGGGCCCCAGTGAAAATTGTTCTTCTTGCGGGTGACCAGGTAGAGAGGACTCACAATCTGGCTGTACTCAGGAATATGCATCCTCCAAAAGCCGATGGCACCTAGGAAAGCTTGTGTTTCCTTCTTGTTAGTCGGCGGAGACATAGCAGTGATCTTATTGATAACCTCAGTGGGAATCTGACGCCGTCCATCCTGCCATTTCACTCCCAGGAACTGGATCTCTCGAGCAGGTCCCTTGACTTTGCTCTTCTTGATGGCAAAACCGGCCTCCAGGAGAATCTGGATGATTTTCTCTCCTTTCTCGAACACTTCTGCTGCGGTGTTTCCCCACACAATGATGTCATCGATGTACTGCAGATGTTCTGGAGCCTCACCCTTTTCCAGCACAGTCTGGATCAGTCCGTGGCAGATGGTGGGACTGTGCTTCCACCCCTGGGGCAGTCGGTTCCAGGTGTATTGCACACCTCTCCAGGTGAAGGCAAACTGAGGCCTGCTCTCTGGTGCCAAAGGAATGGAGAAAAATGCATTAGCAATGTCAATAGTGGCATACCACTTTGCTGCCTTGGACTCCAGCTCGTACTGGAGCTCCAACATGTCCGGCACAGCAGCACTCAGTGGTGGAGTCACTTCATTCAAGGCACGATAGTCCACAGTCAATCTCCCTTCCCCGTCAGACTTGCGCACAGGCCAGATGGGGCTGTTGAAGGGTGAGTGGGTCTTGCTGACCACCCCTTGGCTCTCCAGCTCACGGATCATTTTGTGGATGGGGATCACAGCATTTCAATTTGTCCGATACTGCCGGCGATGCACAGTCGAGGTGGCAATTGGCACTTGTTGCTCTTCCACTTTCAGAAGCCCAACTGCAGAGGGATTCTCAGATAGTCCAGGCAGGGTGCTCAGTTGCTTAATGCCCTCTGCCTCCACAGCAGCTATTCCAAATGCTCACTTGAGTCCTTTTGGGTCTTTATAATAGCCATTCCGGAGGAAATCTATGCCCAGAATACACGGGGCCTCTGGGCCAGTCACGATCGGATGCTTTTGCCACTCCTTCCCAGTCAGGCTCACCTCAGCTTCCAACAGTGTCAAATCCTGTGATCCCCCAGTCACCCCAGCAATAGAAACGGGTTCTGCCCCCACATGTCCCGATGGCATTAAAGTACATTGTGCACCAGTATCAACCAGGGCTTCATATTTCTGTGGCTCTGATGTGCCAGGCCATCGAATCCACACTGTCCAAAAAACCCGATTCTCCCGTGCCTCTTCCTGGCCAGAGGCAGGGCCCCTCTAGCACTGGTTATCATTTCCTCCCTGGGCATACATGCTTGAGGTTCCTTCAAGGGGATCCGACATATCATCCTCCCTTCTGTAATACCTGGCAGCTTGGTCACGGGAGGCTGAGGCTACTTTCACCCTAGCAGAACCCCCTCGGTTAGCATTTCTCTCCTTGAGTTCACGCACCCGTGCTGCCAGGACAGAAGTGGGTTTCCTATCCCACCTGCTCATGTCTTCTCCATGGTCACACAGGAAAAACCACAGCTCATCTCGTGATGGGTACCCTCTCTCTCTAGCTGGGGGAGCTCGGGCTCTGATTTGGGGCCGTGTGACTCGCACTGGTGCCACATTGATCCTTCTCAACTCTTCCCTCACCCCCCTGATCTCCTCTTTGAACTCCTCTTTGAGGTCCTTAACCACAGCAGAGACCTGAGCTTTCAGAGGGCCATTGACCATACTTTCATAATTTCTGAGCTTGTTGGCGACAGAACCCACTGTTTCTCGGTTGTCCTCGGCATTAATGGTTGCAATGAAGGTGGTGTATTGGGATGGCCCTAGCTTTGCCAGGTTCCACAACATCTGTGCTGTGCACCTGACCTTGTGGGGTCATTATCATGCTGTCCATCCCTCCCAAAGAGTACTTCTAATACTGCCACCTCTCTTAGCTGCTGGATCCCTTCCTCAAGTGTCTTCCATTGCATTCTATGATGGTACTCCTGCATTCTCTCTTTGTTGACAAACCTCTCTCTCACACTCGTTATAAGCCGCTCCCAGAGAGAAAGGGGCCCTGGCTCCCTCACAAATATCTGATCCACACCTGGGTCCTGGGTCAAAGATCCCAAATACCTTGCCTCACCACTATCCAGCTGCACACCTGTACCCATAAGGTCCCAAACCCGAAGTAACCAGGTTGTAAAAGCCTCACGTCCCCTCCGCACGATGTCTTTTCGCATATTACGGAGACTGTCATACGACAGGGACTCGGTGATGATTTCAGGCTCTGGCTCCCCTGCTGGTTGCGAGGGCCCTGGTTCCCCATCATCATTAACTGGGCGCACTGATTTGGCCTTGTATTTCCTCCTCTGCACAGGGGCCACTGCTGCTGGCTGTGATTGCCCTTGTGGTTCAGCTGGAGCCTGGACAGTTGTAACATCCACAGGTTCCACTGCTTCACCATCAGACTCTCCCTCACTGGGGCAGGGAGAGGGTTTTCCATTAGCTGGGGAGGTGTATTCCCTCAGCAGCACCTGAAACATCTTGCGCATCTCCTTTACCAGTGCCCCCACTAAATCTGGGTGGTTCATTTCTGCGGTGGGCTGTCGGGCAGTATCAGGCTGTGGGTCAGGATTTCTAGTCTCTGGGGCAGGGTCTCTGGTCTCTGGGGCCCTGTCGGGCTCTGGGACAGGATCTCTAGTCTCTGGGGCCCTGTCAGGTTCTGCGACAGGATCTCTAGTCTCTGCGGCAGGGTCTCTTGTCTCTGGGACAGGATCTCTAGTGTCTGGGGCCCTGTCAGGTTCTGTGGCAGCATCCCTAACCCCCGGGGTAGGTATCAGGGTGGTTATCCAAGTCAATCTCCCCTTATCTCTGAGCGCTAAGTAGAATAGGCACATCAGCAACACCACCCACTGTACAATATCATTAGCATTTAGGGAAGGTCTGAATCCTTCGAAAACTGGTGGAGTGGACCCAAAGAGATGGATTAAGGGTTGCGAGAAAGTTTCCCCCGGTGTCATCTCCTCACAGTAGGTCCCATTATTAAAGTAACCCCAAAAGCATACAGTTAACGTGTGATAGCCCTGTATCCATGTGCCCACATTCCAGAGGAAGTTAAAAACCCATGAATTCCTCACCTTATCAACCCATAATGCAAACTGGATAACAGCAACAGTGGCCTTAGTCAGAGGACCCATGTTTAGAAAAGGAGCTGCAAAAGGGAGAAATACAGCCACGACCACATGCCACCCGAACCAGGGCAAACTGGACCACATAGTGCTGCCTAGCAAGGTTTCTATATTCAGCACACAGAACTGAGTTATCCAAGAACTGTTATTCCTTTTCCAGCCCTTTCTCTCAATGCCCTCAGGCCCCACGTTGGGCGCCAAGATCTGTCTTGGTTTGAAAGACAGGTGTCAGACAAGAAAGGCAGGAGCCTCCCCTGAAATGGAAAATGCAACCCCCTTCCCTCCGAATTATTATAAATTTGAAAATAAGGGGCTTTCAGGCAAAGATATGAGGGATAGGAATAACAGTTCTTTACTAATAAATATATATGTATACCAACACAAACAAACAACAATAGCTGTGGCAGTCACAGCAAACAGCAGCACAAACCCAGTGCGGCCTCACTCGGCCTCGGGCACTTGCCCTGGGTGCAGTTCCTCCCTCCCGCTGAGCAGGGCGGGTGCGATGGTTCCCCCGCGGCTGCAGGGGGCGCTCCGCAGCGAGCTCGGGCAGCACCGGTAATGGTGGCATGGGGTGCCGGGAGGGATGGACAAAAAAACCTCACAAACCCCTGGGCGTCTGGCTGGATCCTCAGGAACAGCAGGCTGGAACAGCCGGGGCGAGCGCAGATCTCGGGACCGAACTCCGGCGCTGCAGCAGGAAGCCCGGCAGGTCACAGCGTAGGGGCTACAGAGTAGCGACGACCAGCGGCAGGGCAGAGTGGCGGTGCCCAGCCCCCAGCGGGCAGGGAGCAGAGCAGGCTTAGAAATCCCGGGGTTTGCCCGCAGAAAGCAAAACAGCCAAAGAAGCAGAAGCCCGCAGTGGTGACCAAGAGTCCACACCGAAGCCCGGCAGCTCCCAGACTAAACGCTGAGCACCCAGGCAGCCCCCCGGGTGTCCCAACCCCCAGGTGACAAAAGGGTGGCCAGTCCCACCCCGCCTCTGTGGCCAGGTCTTTTGTTTCTTTTAAGTATCCAGCGGTTTGTCCCCTAGCAACTAGTATGGGTAAAATTCTTTAAGAGAAAAAACAGGCTAAAATCCTAAACCCCAACATTATTCAACAAAACAGTTTAGTGTTTCCTTTGCTTTAATGCATCATTTTTTATTAAAAATATGCATATCAATTGCTTGCTAAAGAGAGAGAAAGATTTTGACACGTGCTTGGGGCCAGTCATGTCTGCAGCCTCGACTGGAGCTTATGGGAGAGAATGGATATGCCCTGGTTTGTTGGAGTAGATGTAGCGCTGTGGTATCCTACCACTTCTAGTAAAACCCCTGGCAAAGCTGTGTGGGCTTATGGGCTCGCATCCCAGATCATCATACTGCTCATTCTGCAGTACCAGGGCACTGAACAAGTGCTGGACACAACTCAGTTGTTTGGTAAAATCAGCTGGAGTTTGGTAAAATCCTAATTACAGCCCATCCCCCAAGCATGGTAGATGTTATTTTCCATAGCCTCCTGCTCCCACTCTCCCCTCCCTGCCTGCTGAGCTCTGCACAGGCCTTACAGAGATAGTGTCAAGCTGACAGAGAGGAACCCCTGAATTACACAGGGCATGTTGCACATATGTGCACAAATATATGCATGTACATATTCAGACATGAGCTTGAAAATCATAGAATCACAGAAAGATTTGGATTGGAAGGGACCTTAAAGATCGTCTCATTCCAACCCCACTGCCATGGGCAGGGACACCTTCCACTAGACCAAGTTGCCCAGACCCCAGTCCAAACTGGCCTTGAACACTTCCAGGGATGAGGCATCCACAGCTCCTCTGAAAAACCTGCGCCAGAGCCCCACCAGCCTCACAGGGAGGAATTTTTTCCTAATCTCTGATCTAAACCTACTCTCTGTTAGTTTGAAGCCATTCCCCCTTGTCCTGTCACTCCAGGCCCTTGTAAATAGTCTCTCTCCATCTTTCCTGTGGGCTCCCTTCAGGTACTGGAAGGACACAATTAGGTCACCCCAAAGCCTTCTCTTTTCCAGGCTGAACAATCCCAATTCTCTCAGCCTTTTCTCAAAGGAGAGGTGCTCCATCCCTCTGATCAGCTTGATGGCCTCCTCTGGGCTGGCTTCAACAGTTCCATGCTTTTCCTGTACCAAGATCCCACACCCCAGTTCAGTAGGGAGGATGGCATGGCTGAGAGCCCTGTTCCCACAGCTAATACCCTGTACCTACTCTAACCAAAAGAGGACTTTAAGGGACAGGATGGCTCACAATACATAGGTTAGGGAGTAACGGGAAAGCATGGGAACATCAAGGACACTGAGAGACCCAAGAGAAGGATGGAGATGAGATGTTTCTCTGAAAGTGCACTGAGGAGACAAAGCAAGCCTTGGGTGGCTGCAGCAGAGAACAAGGGCTAAGAGATTTTGAAATGGCTTGGTCCCTTCCTGGGAGAAGCTGTACAGCTTAGCACACACAGGGTGAGTGGGTGTCCTATAATTTTTTTTAAAGGAAAAAACACCACCACTTCTCCATTACTGCCAACTGTTACATTTTAATGCAACAAATACCCTGGAAAGCAGCTCTAGACAAGGCAGTTATAGTATAGAGGTTCCACCTCTCCAAATGTGCTAGGATGCTTGTTTTTTGTTACTAATTAATTTCGTTAGATTTTACAGCCTTATCAGAATGGAAATCAAAGAATTAAGTCAGATGTTACTGTTCCTCCAGTGTATTCTTACTGTAAATAATTTCTTAATTGATAATTAATTTTCAGTAGCAAGTCTTGGGCATCATGACACTGCTTATTAAAAATGCAAATATTAATATTGGTAAGTAATTCTGTACTGTTTAAAAATTAAGACTCTTTTTTTCTGTGAAAACACAACAGGATTAAACACTACATGGATTTTGTAATTCTAAATATAAAAGATAAACAAAAAATGAGACAGACTTGTTTTTCTATAGTTATATTAAAACATCACAGTAAATCTTGAAAAGTAAGCCAAAGCTTTGTGAATGTAATGCACTGTCTTTGCAAGTGCTTTAATTTGGGATAAATCCTGCACTGCTATAGAGCACTACCAAAAAGGGGATCAGAACACAAGAAGGAACTGGAACAGTTTCTGTAAAACACTGATCAGGCAGGAATGAGGAGCAAGAGCTTCAAGCAGAGGTATCAAAAGTAATAATTTCTTGTTCTCATCTTAGAAAAAAACAGCAACACTTCAACATCTCATCAACCTCCCTGGATATTTTCAAAATATTTTGGGTTTATCCAGAGTGTCTTGACTGCTCTTCTCATGCTTTCCTTTCTCTTTTGCTACGTAAACCAAAATAAAATACTCTTCCAGGAAGAAGCCGTCTCCAGCCAGCACTGACACTCATCTATTTAAAATTTTGACAAGCTCAATGTAAGTGGGCCCCATATATTACAAAGTTATCTGACATCATTCCTTCAAAGGTCTGTTAAGGTGATCTAGCTCAAAATAATTGTACATTTTCAGAATATGCTGATTCTAACTGTGCCAAACATCACAATCAAATAGAGAACCATAACAGACTTAAATAAAGCATTAAACCCAATTCCCAGAAAGAGGGATCCAGAAGTTCTTTTGTTCTTTCTGTCTCAATAAATGAGACATGTTTTTCCTGTTGATGGTCATTGTTAGGTGCTTTGCAAAAATCCCATCTGCTTCTACAGAGGAAAACACTCTCTCATAATGGTTTATGTAGAAACAGAGACTCATTTTATGGAAAAGGCTGACAGTGGCTGTATGGTGTTTGGGTTCAGAAGACCAGGATTTGAGACATTCAAATGAGAAACTTCAAGCTGTAACAAATACCAGTGTTCTTTATGAACACCAGATGCCATAGACTAAAAAAATACCATGGATTCATTGGTGTAATAATTTTTTTGGGTACCTAAGCTGCAAGGTCCTGTTCCTTGCTCTCACACTGGTGTCCTTGGTGGGCTTAAAGAGATCACTTCAGCCTCAAAGAGATTGTGTGTGCCTATGACATACCTTTATTTTTACAGCTGTACTGTGAAGTAACTACAACTGCTGCCTTTGTAAAGCATTCTGACATCTAATGGTACAGAAAGACGTGACTTAGGTTCCCAGTTTCCTAGTGTTGTTCTGTACCTTCAAAATGCTGTGGACTGAAGACTCCAGTGTGGAGCACAGGAGCAGCAGAGGAAGCTGGGTAAGCATGGAAGAACGCAGTCCACAGCAGTTGCTTTCTATAACACAATTACGGACACAAGCGCAGAGCGTTTATCTTGTTCCTATTACCGTCCACACAGCAGCATGTGGAAAGAATACTTGTGTTTTTATCTACAGATAATGCCTTGACCATTTGCTCCAGCCTTTCATTGGAGGTACTATACATCAGGGACTTCATCTCCAGCCCTGTTTTGTCTTAAGAAGCATTAAGAGGAGGTGATGAGGAGCAGAGAGGTTTCTGATGGGCCACTAGGGAAAGGAGTTACTGAGTGAAAATGTCAAGGTAGAAATTCTTGGCACCATAATCAAGACAGGCTCTCAGGACTTTTTAAAATATGTCTTTAAATCTACTTACAGTCTGGCTGAAACCAGATTTACAGTCTATTTTTGCAGCTGCCAGTCTCCACTTAGAAAAGCTTTAGTGTTGGCTATGGATAGTGTACTTCAAAAGGTAGACAGAAACCTTTGAAGTGCACATAGACTGATGTGAAGGGTTGCTCGAAAGTATAGATTTCCTCTGACAACAAAGGTATTTGGAAATGCTAGGATCCCAAAGGTGCTCAGGATTTCATCTGTCTAGGTGGACAAAGCCTTAGATTTTACATCTAAGTGTGTTTATGTATTTAGAAAGCACATTTTCTATATTTACCTTGTTTCTGTATGTGCATAGGTGAGGGAAAGAAGCCACCTATTTATCCTGTGACATTTTTCCATTTAAGAAATTTTTAACAATATCTTTGAACTTATGGGAACACACTTGGAAAATATCTGTATGGGCCAACTCCTGAATCAGCAGAGACCAATTGTCATTAAGCACATCTTTTAACATTCAAATTTTGAAAATGTGGAAAATCTGGCATTTCATTATCTTCTTTTGAATAACTTTTTAGAATGTTTATAGTATTTATCAAAGCACACACATTGAAACTTAAATTGTCAATGGAGTAGGTTATTTTGTAAAATATTTATGTATAATAATCCTTCTGAAAAGGATGAAAAGATCTTATTCAAACTACCCATTGACAAAATCCACTTCTTGTATTTATAGAGGGGCTTTTTTTCACTTAGGCCAAATAAATATCACAAAAATAAATTCAGGTACAAGCAAAGCCCCTTGCCTATAACAGCTAATGGTAAAATTTTATTCCAAGAGCATTTATCTAGAGACGTATGAAGGCAGCTGACCGAATAGATTTAAGCACTGATACTGCAGAACAGTTCTGTAGCGTTGCTATTGTATTTCTACTAAAAATGAGACTTGCATTTTTCAGTTTTTTGCCAGAGTTCAAGCAACATGTTTAATATACAGGTTTAAGAAAAAAAGGCAAAAAAAGTGTTTTTACTGGAGGCCTGCAGGAGGTTTATTGAAAAAAGATGAAAAGTGGGCAAACATGTTTTGAAACAATTTCACCCAGCTTAGCTACAATATTGTAATTCATCAGGTGATTTACTAAGAATCTGCTGAAGTACACACAACTTCCTGTTTAAATGTTGTTCTGGTGCAAGTCTGCTGTTAATTGTTGATTGACCCATAGTTACTTTGGAACATCTTTTAGTGTGAAAATGCCACTTTTACTAATATCTGGAAGTTCATGGAAAACAGTATTTAAGTGTGTCTATAACACTAGAAAAGAGGCTTTTTATTTTTACTGCAAAGTATGGCATTCAAAAGGAAAGCTTCTTTGATCCTTAAAATAACCTCATATATTGTTAAGGAAGCACCACAAGTATCCTTCTACTGGCTTTATTGTCTGGAATAAAGGGAAAATTCCCTAAGAAAAGGAAGTTAAGTACACATGCAGAAAACAAATTTTAAGTTGAATTGATTTTAGAAAGTAAGCAAATATATTGGAGGCTTTTTTTTTCCTTACACCCAACCACTTTTTGCGTCCAATATAACAATATAAGGGAAAAAGAAGTGTAAGGAAGCTCACGCATGGAGCTAAATCCACCAAAGCAGAAGGAGAGTTCTGCACCAGTTTGCTGGGTCAAAGCTGACCTTAAAACTAGAGTAGCTGGCAGCTGCCGGTTTTCTGCCCCATTTCAGCAATCTTCGAGCAGTTGCTGCGGTAGTTTGTGCACCTCCTTCCCCTGCCATCAGCAGAGGGGCTGGTGGCCAGGGCCACTTTACTCCTGGCTGGTCTCCAGCTGCTAAAGCAGCTGGCCCCTTGAGGCTGCTGGCAATAAGTGAAAATCAAATCAGCCCTGTGCTGTGAACTGGTGCTGGAGTGAACTGATGCTGGGAAAGCACAGAGTTGGTATATTGTTCCTTCTTGGCCAGAAACATAGATCAGCATTTTCAGACGACTGCTTTCTGCCTCAAAAGGTGTTTCAGTCTGCTTTAGCACTTTAGAAATTTCACATTTAGACACGTACATTTAGTCTTATTATAATGAAACTGGAGAGATTAAAAACTTGTAAGAGAAAACAGGCCAAAATTTTAGTCAGTTTGATTCCATTAAAATTGTTCTGAATCAAAATTTAACCTAAGGACATATGAAGGCAGCAATATTTGCATGGCAAGAAGAAGTACATTCTGGAACAAATTTTTTTGGGGAGGGGGGCAAAGGAGAATGTAGCTGTGCATACACATCCTTGTTCTAGTGCTGGTCAAGTTTGGTTCTTTTCCACATGAGCAGTAATAGAATAGATATGAGGTCCTGGTGTCAGACCACAGAAGCAGGACTTTGTCTCATAAAGCCAGTTCTGATTTGACTTTCACTTACCTGGCAATTCTGTCAGAATCCAGCTGAGTGGCAGAGCTGATCACAACCTGGTTAATAGGTAGGAATTCCAGACTTGTTTCACTGTCTTCCAAGCCACTTGACAGATGAGAGGTTCCTGTTTCATCATGTGTGTCTTTTTTTCTCCTGCCAGACTTGAAGGATAGAGAAAGAGAAAAAGAGTGTTTTGTATCAGTCCTCTAACTCCACCCATTCCTATTTTACTGAGCCCTGCTGCTCACTCTGCTCTGTGGCAGCTTTTGTTGGTTCCCTGCCCTATCTCTTTAAATCTAAGTCAACATTTCCAGAGAAAATGCTGCTTAATAACTTCAAAGAGTTATTGCGTCTGTCTTTGTCTGTGCATGGTACAGCAGAGTAAAGAATAAAGAACAGACACAAAGTGACCCGACCCCCATATTTGTATTGAAGACTATAAAGTGATGCTTGTCCAAGAAAATGCAGTTTCTTTGGCAAGCGTGCTGATGCCAGGAATACATGTGAATATTAAAATCCCCAGAGAGACTGGGCTCTTTCTAAGGAACAGTTTTCCATATCAGGTTTCAGGTGGTGAGAACCTGGTTCTTTGCCTCATGTATTAACTGGGAGTGCAAATTCACTGAGAATTGATATAGTGGTCTGTCAGTAAATATAACTAGAGCAACACCAGTTTCACTGCACCTGCATGACTTTTTTCACTTTCCATCTTCTGAGCTTCCTAAGTATTGCTTCCCTGGCCCTTGCTGCTATGAGATTCATCTTCAGCATCCCCAATTCTTCCTCTCCAGTTAAAGTTTCTCAGTTGAGGTAAGCAGGTATCCCACACATGGTACTCTGTTTTTGAGGATTGGTTGGTGTGATGAAGTATTGCAATGCGAAACAGTCATTTATTTTTGACTGGTGAAGTTAAAAGGCAATTGCAGGTACTTCCCCCGATTGCATTCCTCTAGAAACAGCCTGTCTTTGTGTGACTGGTTAGACTTCTCCAGAAAGGCAAACGAAAAGGCCTTATAACCAAGATGCCATGCACAGAAGAACTAACACAGGCCACTGGATCCAAATGGTAAATTCTTGTTAAGATAATCACAAAGCAGTCCTGTGCACCTTGCCTAGGCAGACCCAATGCCTGGAGATACTGACTTCTGCCGAGTCACTCAGTGGCTGAGAGGCGACCCCATCCATGTCTGTCAGTGTCTGCAGGGAGGGGTCAGAGCATGGACCAGGCTCTGCTCAGTGGTGCCCAGCAATGGGACAAGAGACAAAGGGAGAAACTGATGCACAGGAATTCCCACCTGAACATAAGGAAGAACTTCTTCACTGTGCAGTGACCAAGCACTGGAACAGATCACCCAGAGAGGGTGTGGAGTCTCCCTCCCTAGAGATATTCCAGAACCATCTGGATGCAATCCTGTGCCATGTTGTCTTGGTTTGAAAGACAGGTGTCAGACAAGAAAGGCAGGAGCCTCCCCTGAAATGGAAAATGCAACCCCCTTCCCTCCGAATTATTATAAATTTGAAAATAAGGGGCTTTCAGGCAAAGATATGAGGGATAGGAATAACAGTTCTTTACTAATAAGTATATATGTATAACAACACAAACAAACAGCAATAGCTGTGGCAGTGTGCTCTGGGATGACCCTGCTTGAGCAGGGGGATTGGACCAGATGACCACTGTGGTCCCTTTCAACGTGACCCATTGTGGGATTTTGTGATCATCATAGTAGGTGGCTGAGGCAGGTTTGGTTTGTGCACAGGCTCTACCTTTTCAATTCTATCCTGTTGGAAAAAAATAAAGGGCTCGATTCTGTCCTCTAAAAGTTCCCATTACACATGTGAAGGCTCAGTGACCTTCCACAAGGTTTCCCCAGTTTCTTCTCCAGCCACCAGTAACTAAATTCCCGAACATATCTTATTCTTTCACCAACCTTTAATACTGTCCATGCTGCCCTAGCAACCAGTGCCACCTTTTCTGATTTGAGCCACAAGGCTCTCATTCTTACCATTTGCTGCTGATTTAGAAGTTGGCCTTTGTGCAAGCACGGATGACAGCTTTGCCACTTGCATCTTGTTTTATACATACTGGCATGGTGCACCTTGTTGCAATGAAGCAAATGTCATTGTCACAGAATTCAACAGTTTTTTTCTCTTTGAGAGACTGCTGTTCTTGTTAACATGCTTTACCCGCTGGAATTAAAACACTAGGAGCAGAAACAGAGCCTTGGTAGTTCTGCAGAAATGGGGAAATTCTCCCTGTCTCAGCATTTAGCACAGGCCAAAGAGAAATACAGTATTTGGATGGGATTCCTAGCCAGTTACCTGCACAATCCAATAGCTTTAATACATTTCTACTTCTCAGCATCACATCTACCTTATTCACAGATGTATCATATTGAGAATCTTCCAACAGTTAAATTGGAGACACGAGAAAAGGAAAGACAGAGAAAACCCTCAGCCTCATCTTACCCCTGCCCAGAAGATTCAATAAAAACATTACATTTGGATTGCCTTGCCTTGACTGCTGATTGATTGCTAAATTCACTACTGGCATCTCTACCTAAACACATGCAGGGAAGACTCTGGCCCTCTATTTTGAAGGTTCACCCAACTGTGCATCCATAAAATTGGAACAGCAGCAGTAATTTGGCTTCCTCTGGCTCTTTCAGTTTCTTTCTGGGTAAACCCCAACTGCCTTTTAGAGAGATTTGCTGCTGCTAATTTTTTTTAACAGACCATCTGTCTCATTTTGTATTCTAGAACATTCTTCCCCTTTTCTTGTCATGCTTCCAGCAGAGCGAGAAGTTAGTTGGACTGCTCTTGCTGTGGATAGTTACCAGACTGCTGATCTGCTGCTGGTAAAGCGGAAAAGAGAGAAGGTCCCCCTGTATGCTCCCTTTCCCTGGTCAGGAAATCTTCCACTCCTCCCAGTAGGGAAGGGCCTTGGCACTTTCATGGCTCCCCCAACAATTGTCTTACACTGAAGACAGTGCAAACCCCTCCTGTAAAGCCTTAGAACCAGACTGGAAATAGCACAGGTAGGCAAAAGGGGCCAGGGACTTTTTCTCCCCCCTCCCCAGGGAGGGTGTAGGTCTTACTGTTGTGATGCCCAGGTAGCTGAACCACATCAAGAACAGCATATTTGCTGCAGATCTCTTAGAATTATGGAATCATACAATGGCCTCAGTTGAAAGGGACCTTATGGGTCATCTGGTTCCAACCCCCTGCTATGGGCAGGGACACTTGCCACAAGACCAGGTTGCTCAGAGCCTCATCCAACCTGACCTTGAACACTTCCAGGGATGGGGCATCCACAGCTTCTCTGGAAAACTTGTGCCAGGGCCTCACCAGCCTCACAGCAAGGAAATTCTTTGTAATATCTGATGTAAACCTACTCTCCATCAGTTTGAAGCCATTCCCCATTGTCCTGTTGCTCTTGTACATAGTCTTTCTCCGTCTTTCCTGTGGACTCCATTCAGGAGCTGGAAGGCCACAATTAGGTTGCCATGAAGCTTTTTCTTTTTCAGGCTGATCACTGAACACCAGGCATAGCAGGGATACAACAAAATACTCTCTGAAATGTGAAGCACAGCTGGACAGATTTTAAACAGTGCTCTATGCTGCCTCTTCAAGCCACAGGCATCATCAAAACAGAAGATAGGTATAAAATAATTTTATTTCTCTACATATCTGGTCCTGACACTCATATGTTCAACTGTTTTCAGCTACAGTGGGTAGGAAAGCTGCTTATTATACAAGCCCTGTGGATTCTGCATTCCATGTCAAAAAATTTAAACACATGAGATTTGAGAGAAGTGAAAACATGAAAGAACTTACTACTGATATAAGTCTATATGGCATATTTTGCTGTGAGTCCTTCAAAGAAATATGGAAATACTAATAATCCTCATTTGGTTTCAGATACCTAGGTTGTTGCTGTTTCCCTGAGTGGTTTGTACAGCCATTGGAGAGAAGGATTTTCTGAAATACGAATAATCAGTTTAAGGAAAACACCTTAGTGTAAGGTGAAGTACACCCTAGAAGTGTGTATTTTCTGTAATTGCACAGTCTAAATCACTAACACTGTTGTAGATATCTTTGCTGCAGTGTTCTCATTTGACCAGATAAGTCCCCCCCTTAAGAAACTGTTGGAAGAGTTCAGGAATAATCACTTAGGAAGCCATTAGAATTTGGCAAGAAAAGGAAGGTGCACTGATGCTAATGGCAGTGATTAGTGCTCTAATTCATCCAGCAACAGGATTATCACATCTGTGATATCTACTTGTGAGACAGAGCTCCATCACCAGGTCACCACTCTCTGACACTGGCCCTTATTTCTGAACTCCAACCTCATAGAATCATGGAATGGCCTGAATTGGAAGGGACCTTAAAGATCATCTTGTTCCAACCTTTCTGCTGTGGACAAGAAGAACTTCCCCCGGATCAGGCTGCTCAGAGCCCCATCCAACCTCGTGTTGAAAACATCCAGGGATGGGGCATCCACAACTTCTCCAGGCAACATGTTGCAATGCCTCGCCACTCTCACTGAAAAGATTTTTTTCCTAATATCTAATCTAACCCTATTTTCAGCCAGTTTGAATCCAATCCTTCCAGTCCTGTCACTGTTTGCTCTTACTCACTGAGGAAATTCTGAGCCTACCTGGCCTGTCCAGAGCCTCATGAGGCTTTGGAAAACCAGTGTTAACAGGATACAAGACTGCACCAAGGATGGAAATGAGTCCTACAGAGGACTGTAGAAAACTCTACACACAGCCAATCTCAGGCCTGTGTGTATCCTATGAATAAAGATGCCAAAACAAGAACTATAGTTCATTGCTTTGCAAATGTTTGCAAACACGGTGCAGGATGCACAGACAACAGCTGAGGGATTCTTTGCAGGAGCAATGGGGAAGGGTTTCTGCTAGGCAGTTTAGCCTGGAGAAAAGGAAGCCCAAGGGAGACCTTATCACTCTCTACAACTCTCTGACAGGAGGGTATAGCCAGGTTGGGTTGGGCTCTTCTCCCAGGTAGCAAGTGGCAGAAAACAAGGAAATGGCCTCAAGCTGCACCAGGGGAGGTTCAGGTTGGACATCAGGAGGATTTTTTCACAGAAAGGGCTGTGAAACATTGGAACTGTCAGGGAAATAGGGGACTCATCACCCTTGGAGGTGTTCAAGACTGGACATGGCACTCAGTACTTTGGTCTGGTTGGACAAGGTGATGATTGGTCAAATTTTGGACTTGATAATCTTGGACCCTTTCCCAATCTAAATGATTATGTGTCTCTGTGATCATAGGAATATTAAAATAAAAAAAGTGAAGCATTCACTGATTTATGCTGAGCACAGAAAAAGGCATATGGTGCCAAAAGTGATACTAAGTGATGTCTATTGCAGGGTCTCAAGATAAAACAAGCATTGTCTTGTTGCTCTGAAATGTAGGCAAGGGGACAAAAATCCTCGAGAGGCATTAAATTGGAACAACTGTGAGAGAAGCTGAAGATTACCAGGTTCAAGTGTATCTGTCTGCTCCTTCTGATCAGAAGGTGCTCTTCTGGAAGGGCAGTTTATACTTTTCAGGACACAGGTGAATTTTCAAGGGACTAACACCAGAGAAACTATACTCCTATTACAAGTTCATAATTTATGCCTTTATAAATCTTCTTCTGCTTAATTTTACTTTTTCTAAGAAAGATTACATCAAAAGAGAATAGTTCCTAGTGCTGGGATTGGGCCATATAAGCTCCAATCCCAAGTGACTTTCAACTTAATTTATCCTATATTTCTACCCTACTTACAGGGGAAAAATTACTGGGGAGTTATCTTGTTCCATTTTTGCTGCCTAAATTATTGCCAGGGCTCTGAAAGCAGAGCACAAGTTGAGTTATGTTTTTTCAATCTTTTTGGAAAACAGCTTTTCAAGGAACTACCATTTGGGCTTTTTTATTTCACTGAGGATCTTAACAACTTGATAGGATGGATTGAACATGATGAATACAGAAATAACCTGCTTTCCTGTCTGGAAAATGTAGTGAAAACATAGTAACTGGTAGCTTTAAAAATGTGAATGATACTGAGTTGCCAGCTCTAAAACCCATAACTGAATAAACATGTTTAACTACTGTGTGGCAGAAATTAGATACCACAGGAGAGAAATTAAGCCAGCAAGTTATTTCTCTGTGATGTAGCTAACCAGAGCACCTTAAAAGCATTGATGTGTAAAACTGTTCAGCGTTCATGGGTTTTAAGTCTTAATAGACAGCTTGGGGCTTTAACTCTGCTGAGGTTCTGTAGCAAAAACCACAGAATTAAACCAGCTGAAAACAATTCAGGGAGCAGTTTGGAGTAAATGCCTTAACAAAATAGGGTTAACATTGCGGATTGGTGGCTTGTATTTCAGTGAGTGTGAGCAAAACCAAAATGCCACTTGCCCAAAGAAAGGAGGTGGTTTTGGCCTTCATCCATTTATATAAAAACTGTATAACTTCATCTGTGACAGGCCAGCCTTAGCTGAAACTTCCCATAAACTGATTAGTGCCGTGGTCTAGAGGCACCTGGCAGACTGAAAATACAGAGATAATTTTTTCTTCATCTACAAATGGATGCAAATTGAATGTTAAACTGGAAGAGTCACTGGGGACTTGCAGAGTGAAAAATAGATAAGAGAAACTAAAATAAAAGTGTCTGACAGGATTTTTCATTTCTGAGAGCCAACTGTACTTCATGATGGGCTACAAAGGAACAGATGTGTTGTAATAGGTTGCTTCATGGTTGCAGGACATTAATATCTTGGCTGGACACACTAGTGAGGAGCTGTCAGCATTTCTTGTGAAGTTAAGAAAGAAGAGTCAAAAGCAGCATTGAATCAAAGTGGCCACAAGAACTGGGACAACCAGAGGCAAGAACTGGTCATGATAGCTAATGGTCTGGCCAGAGCCCTGGGCACTGGCAGGTACAACCAGCACACACCCCAGAAACTGCCTGAACACCACGGGGAGCTTTTTGGTGGCATTACATAGAAAGGTGTTCCACTGAAGTGTGACTAACTTTGGGCTTGGAAAAACAGGGCAAGTCTCCAGCCCACAAAGCTTCTCCTACAGAAAATGTGTGCCAGTAAAGCTGCAGCTCTTCGGCTGAGCGCTGGACTTAGGGTGCAGAGCTGAGCTCACCGAGGGCCACACTCTCATAGCACGGGACAAGTCAGGATAGCATAAACCCAGACACACCTGCCCACAGCTGCAGCCACAGGTGACTGCCTGTGACCCTGCTCATGCATAGGCTCATAGGCCTTTTTTCAACATGGCTAAAATATAATTAAAATAACAACACTAAAATGCATTTAGAAACCAGCAAAACATAAAGGCAAAACCCTCTCATAATAGTAAATTATCATAGATTGGTTTGGAATTTAAAGATCATCTACTTCCAACCCATGATAAAGTATTTGCTTTCATAGGTTTGTTGTTTTCTTCCAAGTTAAATGTGGCCATGGGGACATAATTGCCAATATACAGATATGTATTTTATTAAGGTGTTATTAGTTTAAATTTGACCACTTTTGATCAAATTTATAACCACACAGATATAGTTCACATTTTATTTACAGAAACATATTGATTTTGCTGGTTCCTAAAACGCACTTGGAAGACATGGTAATGGATTGGGAGTTGCTTTTTCTTTTAGATCAATTAGCATGAATTTCATGGACTATATAAAATGGACACATTTACAAAGCTCAGCATATTCCTACGGCTTCTCATGCAGCAGCAGCAGCAGCACCTGAGCCACTTAGCACTAGTGACACAGTTGCTGGAAATGCTCATGAAGAAGTGAACCATCAAGCAGAGGCTTTTGGCAGGCTCTAACACAGTCTAACTGAATTAATTCTGCTGATTATACCCCCTGCAGTATTTACTTGATGAAATACAAGGGGCGAGAGCTGCTGCACGTATCCCTCTTCCGAAGGCGGTGCTCACTGGAATGTTTGTCCAGGCTGAGCCATTGCCATAGGTCAGCCAGCACTGCAGAGGTGGGCATTAATTTGCCTAATTGTCCTTCCTCGTTTTCTCCAGCCTTACCTATATCCTGTGCAAAAACTGGCTGAATTGTTCCTGTGAAATGCTAGCTAGGAGGTTTATACCCCTTTTCTCGTTGTTTTGTCCAACCAGATTGGTTCACACAAATCAATTGCATCTTTTGTTTGTTCATTGAATATGATTAGTTATATCCCGTTATCAAGATATCAGTTAATATCCATGACCTTTATGATGACTTTGTGTTACTTTTTGTCTTGTGATTGATCATTAAAATTGCATCATAAAATTTGGGATGCTTGGCTAACAGACTTTAATAACTTTCTGACCAAAATGATAGAAGATGAGATTTTTACAATTTAATTACTCAGCTTGAGGAATGCTAAACATTTTTAAACATTGATCACAGCAAAACTTTTGGCAATTGGCTATTTTCAGAACTTTCTGATATTCTCAGATTTTTGAATGACACTAAAAATACAAGACAGATGTTTTTCTTCATTAAAAAAAATAAGGAAAATAAACACACCAGTGTTAGAAATTCTGATTCAGAAGGGAAACCCTGCTGCTTCATGCAAATTGTGGTTCATTCTGCTGCCTGTTCTATGGAGCGATCACCTCAAACTGTATCTCTTTTCATGCACTACGAACAGGACTTGAACATCAGCTCAGCAAATGCTAAGAATATCAAATATTCCAAGATTTGATAGGAAACGAGATAGTCAGGGAGTCCAGCACAAAAAAGGAAAATGACAATGTTGGGAAAACAAACAGGAACTGTTAAAGCAGAATTTTCTAAAATAAATTCAGTATTTACATTTTAACATTTCCTAAACTGTCGATATTTTATTATTACTTTCTATTTTTGAGCAGCTTTGAGACTGATATTAGTTGCATATTTTGCTTTCATAATCTTTTGACTGGCATTTGGCAAATGAGGTGATTTAATTTTAATAGTGTTTATTGATTACAAGTCAGACCTGAGAACAAAAAGAAGATCTAAGTCTGCTTGGATATGTATAAATTTCTTGAAATAGAGGCTGGCAGACTAATGTTGTGCTGCCACAGCTGTGTATTTTTTCATTCACTTGGACAATCTTCAGGTGCTTATTGCTGGGGCATTTAAGCCACATTCACAACCTTCTCAGGGTAGCACAGAATTTCTCATCCCACCTGTCTGCTGCTCCATCTGTGTTGGCACCTGACAACTGCACAAACACAGTTATGAACACAGAATCATGGAATCACAGAGTCATGGAACGGGCCTGGGCTGGAAGGGACCTTAAAAATCACCGTGCTGCTGAAGCAGCAGAAAAGAGACAGGGACCCCCTGTCTATGCTCCCTTTCCCTGGGCAGGAAATCTTCCACTCCTCTCAGCAGGGAAGGGTCTTGGCACTTTCATGGTTACCCCAGAAAGTTCATTTACACTGAAGACAGTGCAAACTCCTCCTGTAAAGCCTCAGGGCCAGACTGGAAATAGCACAGGTATGCAAAAGGGGCCAGGGACTTTTTTGACACCCAAGGAGAGTGTAGCCTCTGAACCACATCAAGAATAGCATATTTGCTGCAGATCTCTTAGAATTATGGAATCATACAATGGCCTGGGTTGAAAGGCACCTTATGGGTCATCTGGTTCCAATTCCTTGCCATGGGCAGGGACACCTTCCTCTAGACCAGGTTGCTCAGAGCTCCAGCCAACCTGGCCTTGAACACTTCCAGGGATGAGGCATCCACAGCTTCTCTGGGAAACCTGTGCCAGGGTCTCACCAGCCTCACAGGGAAGAATTTTTTCCTAATATCTGATCTAAACCTACTTTCTGTCAGTTTGAAGCCATTCCCTCTTGTCCTGTTACTCCAGGCCCTTGTAAATTGTCTCTCTCCATTTTTCCTTGTGGGTTCCCTTCAGGGCCACAATCAGGTCACCCTGAAGCCTTCTCTTTTCCAGGCTCAACAATTCCAATTCTCTCAGCCTTTCCTCATAGGAGAACTGCTCCAGGCCTTTGTTCATCTTGGTGGCTTGTAAGTTTAATATCATATTTAAATAATATTTATGACATATTGTTTTATTACTGTTATTTCACAGGTTTAATTTATCTTTTCTGAGAAACAACAGAGTGGAAAAATTTGATAATTTATTTTTCTAATATTTTTTGTCTATAAAAGAGATTTAAAGATTGCTCACATGTCAAAGTGATGCTTTATTCATTATTATTTTTTAACGTTTTCAAATTGAATTATATACAGGCCTATTTAGTCTTGATTTCATTGGATCAAGAGGATAAGTGCTTTTGAAGAGAAGATAGTCCTAAAATGTGCTTGTTTGTCCCAATTATATTCCTGTGCATTTGGCTTTTCAAATTGTGCATGAACAATATGAAGAATTGTTGCTATCTAACCTCAAACAAATTTCATAGAATTAAGAGAGAATTTATTAGCATTCTGAGGTACTAACAATCCCTGACATATGACTTTGTAAGGTACATCTACCACAATTCTGCTGAGCATAACTAAGATTTTTGAGGGTGTGAATTTGGCAAAAAATATTTAAAATCCAAATTTTACTTTATCCTGTAAAACACCTGAAGGTGTTTTCCTTCTTCCTCTTCCTCATCTCAGTCACATGATCTTAGCAATTCATTTTTGCAAGTCTTTCTCAAGAAATATTCTCAGCCTGAACATATATGAACTACATGTTAGAGTAATGGTGTGATGGGAAGTACTGAATTAGAAATTAAGGAGGTTGAAATGAATATATTTCCATAGAATTTATCAAAGCTTAGCACTCCTAAACTTGAGAGAATTTTTACCCTTACTTTTTGTGATCGGTCTCTCCCCTTGCTTTGCCCAAGCAGTGCAGTAGGCCTGCTAATGGTGGTACTGAAATAGCTGTCAAATAAACATTTCTCTGCTGAAATTCTGTTGATTAGTTTGGCAAAAATACTTCCTTTATATGGAAATACACTTAGAATACTTTTTCTGAGACAAGTCAACCAAGAATTCTTGTACTTTTTGCCATCTGACTGGTGAAGAAAAATCTTCAGATTTAAGTAGGAGAGACCTTTGTGTCTAGTTTGCTATTTCATCTATTTTAATTTCACTGACTTACAAGTCAATATTTTGAAGGACTGGTGGTTTGTTTAGTTTTTTCAAAGCAGATTTGATACTTTAAAAGGCACCAGATATGTCTGAAAAAAGACATTCTTATGGAGGGTGGCATTAAAAAGTCAGTAAATTTAGTTTCCTTTACAGTGTCATCTTTTTTCACAGTGAGCAATATTATGAGGTTTTATACTGAAGTTTTTTGAGAAAGGAAAAGAAAAATTTTGAAAAACCCTTGTTCTTTTGTCTTATGGACTTATAGACAAGATAGCAGGTGTCTATCAAAAGGTCCAAGTAAAATGCTGGAAGTGCAACTGGACATGCTATATGTAATAATATCTTTTCTAGAATTATAATAATATTGGAGGTCAATAATGAGTTTCACATACTTATTTTGTTCTTGTCCAAAAGCAAAGCTCCTCTGATAACAAATTAGCAAAAGCTCACTCCAGTTAAAAAGTAACTGGGTATTACAGGATTTGCTGGTTTTTTTCTTCTATTCTACTCTCTTACATTATTTCAGTTGGTATGATAGAGGATTAGCAGAAGAATTCCTAAGAAAACACTTAAGCTTTCTATCTACTTAAAGTTTCACAATGCTGAATTTTTAAGGAGATTATTTCATATTAGTGGAATAAATATTATTCAGATTTATATTGTAATTTAACTAGTTTATGCATGGGGGAATATCTAATATTAAAATACTGAAAGCTGGTTCTTATGATGGCAGTGGGGCAGACGGAAGGAAAGCTATTGCTTATAATGACTTAAAGTTAACTTCTTGGATGTTTAGATATTCCTTGTCCTGGTCCTTGTATTATGATTAAGTTAAGTCTCTCTGAAATGGTTCTTCAGAAGAATGTTTAAAGTGGAGTTAATTTGTCACACCAATTGCCACACAATAACTTGCATGAGATTTTTTTATTTACTTTTAAGTTCTGTCTAAATTTGCATGTAAGTGCAATAATGATAGCTAAAAAGGAAAGTAGTTTAGTGAGAACAGCAAATCAAGAGTAATTTTTTGCCCTTGAAATGAAATTTAGAGAAATCACAATACGTATTCACTTCCTCTATAGCCTTTCTTCCAGAACTGATTGGTGCATGTTTATAGGTCTATGATTAATGTACTGCTCTAATTTATGTCCCCCATCTTCTCTTCCATTTTGCACCACAGGTTTGCTTAGGAGAGCTATAAAATTCATATTTGGATTGTTTTGAGGTGCTGAAGAGACTCTGAAGAGTCTCTGGATCCCATGATTCAACTTTGGATAGCACAGCACAGCTGTCAATCTTAGACTGACAGCTTGATTTGCTGATTTAAGGTCAACTGCTTCTTAGCCTGCAGAAACCCCCCCGCCCAAGATTTTTGTTATTTCACTACATTTGTATTGTTCAGTGTCAGCCTGTTCTATTAACACAGGCCAACCCAAGCCCTGCTCAGTGACTACAAAATAGTCCCTACTGATAAAAACAGTGACATTTTTGTCAGTTGAAAGGATCTCTTTGTTTGTTATGTATTTGGGCAGAAAAAATCATCTCTTTGTAGGTACTGCTCTTCTCTCAGTGCTTCACTTGGTTAGAAAGTGCTGGAATGCAGACAGATTTATTTTTATAAACTTTATTCCTTGCTGGCTATTCTCACACTGTGGCCTGAAAACATTTGTAGCCCCATCTTGCTGGAAGCCAGAGAAGTCAACCAGTGTGATTCCTGATGATCCAGGAAGTGAGGCAGAAAGCACACACTTTTCCCTGCCTGCACTCCTTGATGGATTGTTGCATCCCAGGAGGGAGTGTGTACATATAAAACTCTTCTGGTTTTGTGGCCTTGCTTTCAGCTCTTCCTGTTCTCTGACTTGTGACTTGAAGCAGGCACTGGCTAGAAAACAGAACTCCCCCTCTTCTATGAATCTACATATAATTCTATCCAAAATAAGAAATTCAAAATACTCTGTCATCCTGCTTTCCACCCAAATACCTGTAATCTCAAGCTGAACTTCAAAGTACTTCCAGGGCTCCAAAGAAGCATATATCATGCATTTTATTTTCATCTAAAATCTGTGCCAATTCCTCCCAGCTCCTAAACAGAGCAGGAAACAAAAAGAGCATGAGAAGGTGGAAAGAGATATCTGAAGAGAGCCCCTCTCCTCCAAAGGGCTCTGGCAGCCTGAGCCCTCAGAACCATTGTAGAAAAACTGCATGCGGATTTTCACTGTGAGATCCTGAACTCAAAGACCTGGGCCCAGATTTTCAGAAGTATTCAATAACTCTGAAAGTGCTAGAGAGGGCCTGGATTTCTACAAAGTGCTGAGTGCTATTCCTCTGAAAATCAATTGCCTCTACAGCGCTTCAAGCCAGGCATATAAAACATAAGAACTCCAAATCACTAGTTGGTCTTAAACAGTCTTGGCTCTGAAGCCTGCCAAGTCAGCACCTTCTTTGCCTACTTGTAAAGGCAGCCAGAGAAAGGAAATAGATGAGCCATCAGCTCTGAGCATAATTTCTACTGATTCAGTTCTTAGTTCATGAGTTAGCTGGAAGGAAAAAAGGGAAGCATATGAAGAGAATGTTTTAGTTCTCATAAGACGATATCCAAATGCCTTTAAAACAATAAATAAAGCCCTTGTTAGAGGAGTAGTTACACTTTCTGTACACTTAGAGGGAAAATGAATTAATTAAATTTTAATTACTAAACACATAAAACTAGTATATTAATTAAGTGGTTTCCACTTGCAGTAAATGATGCATCAGCATTTTTTTTCTGTATCTTATTTCACTGATGACAGCCAGTAATGGGCTTTCAGGCTCAATGCAGGCTTCAAGCACTGGGAGCAGCAGGTTGGGAGAAGCAGCCAAGAAATCTTTAGACATTAAAAAGCAGAGCTCTGCCACTAATTATATTAAAAGTCAAGTCTGCAATTGGAAGTAGATAGTCCAGGCAGCAAAGTGAATGTGGCAAAACCAAAGACACTGGGTACTGAGACTCTGCTATAAGCCAGAACATAATCCCAGTTTTTCTTGGACTAAAGCAGGTGCACCAAATCAAAATTGTAGTGTCTAGCTGACAGGGGTTTGATGAAGGATTAGCTTGCTCATGCTCAGAGAGAACAAGGAAGTGATACAAGCTGGAAGCAAAACCCAAAGGACCCACTGCTTTGCGTGTTGGAACATTCCCACCTCTGCATAGACAAAGATTTCTTGGTAACTGCTTTTTCTGGTTTGGCAGAGGATGGTGGATTTCTCTGGTTATATTGTAACTGGAGTTCACAAAGGAGATTTGTTCTCTCTAATGTGCAGTACAACCACTTTTTAAAACTTTCATGTACATACCCATCAGAGAAGTTTTACTTTTGCAAGGAATCTTGCTTTTGTTTTTTTTTTTTTCCCCATACACTTTTTCTTTAACTGCAGCCCAAGTAAAGCCTTAAAAGATGTTCTTCAGTAAACTCACTAGCTGACACTGAACTCAAAAATCAAGTGGAATTCTTTCCCAACTTCTCTCCACAAAGACTTGGAGTTATCCAGGCAGAGTGAAAGCAAATTTCTGACCATGCAGAAATGTGTCAGTTCAATTGCTATACCTCAGCTTGGAGAACATCAGAACATCACAGAGCTCCCTCAGCTTCTGCTTGGTCCTAACATGCTGCTCTAAATCACAGCTTTAATCCCTACATCTCTAGAGAGTTTGGGCTTTCAACCTTTCATTTTGTGTCCAGTCTGTCTGTCAGAGTTACCAGGAACCCCAGCAATGAGCCAGCCCTTCTTTTTGGGCTTGAGTGCTGACATATGGGCACTTGAATTTCTTTATTCTCCTTCCTTGCTGTTTCACCAGAATTTAGGATCACTGGGGAATTCTGGCCTGAGAGTGTCCAACTTTTCCTCACTTGTCCACACGTAGAGCCTGGCTACCTTATGCAGGCAAATGGGTCTGCTGGGCAGACACTGGTTCAGACACTTGGGACTGAAATCCACAGCAGCAGGATGACTGACTAAGGAGACATCTAATTAAATTAAACAGTAATGCTTGGAAGGAGGAGTATTTGAACTCCAATTCCATTTGAGGGGCATGTGACTTGGAGCTCCTGGGTCATAAATATATCTGCAGCTGGTGACAGCAGTTACAGTGACTATTTTTTACAAAATATCTTAGTCATTGGCATATTTGTTCCTTTGCCAGAGGTAATTTAAACCTACAGATTTCAGGAGAGTAGTGTGGACAATACCAAAAGAGTAGCTCTGTGGGGTCACTCCATCAGTTATTGCTGTTTATTGATCTGCTGTCTGGTTTCCTGGTTGACTTTTTTTGTTGCACAGTCCAAAATCTGTTAACAAGTTTTCTGGAAACAGGAAAAAATCAAAACTAATCATAGCTGCAGCTCCATGGTAAAAACAGCTCCTATGAGGTGCAAGGCAACTGGGTTCTGGCCATCATTACTCTGGTGGGGGGAATGTTTTTGCAGAAACAGAGATCAGATTTTTTGAATATTGCCCAGGGATGTCAATTAGACCACAGTAAAATGTGAATTCTGTATTCCCCTTGTTCCTTCAACAGCTCACCCAACAATGGTCCCAGAATGTTTTTCTTTGCTCTGCTCTGTGATTACTTCTTAAAGTAATTCAGACAGTGAATATCTAGACTGACTGAGCTAATAGCTTTCTCTCTCTCTGCATTCTACAATCTGACATGTGCCAGAAACCCTTCAATTAAATATAAAAGCTGAACTATATAATTATGTTGAAACAACAAAGCACATTTTATGTGGATAGGGAGATCAATTTATTTGAATGGTAAACAGAAATTTTATCTTTAGCTCATAGTCTTGATTTTATAAAATGTGATTTTGGAACAAAAGGACATTTCCTGAGTTTTCTTAAAAAACCCCAAAAGTTTCAAAGCTTATTTTTTTTTCCACAAAAGAAGGCAAAATGACTTCACATCAGTAGCTTTTAATATGAAAAAAAAAAATTATGAACGAAACCAGTTCTATCCTCACAATATGGATCCAATATATGGCACAAGGTTTGTAATCAGCTTTCTTAGGAAGGGGAAATACAAACATCAAGTCAATGGTCTGCAGAAGCTCGTGAAAGCAGTAGCATGATGTGATCCAATCTCCAGTGCACACGATAACCACTGCACCAGGACAGGCTGGGGTCTGCCTCAGAGAATCCTGTGGGTGATCACCTGCTCCTTGTGGCCATGGCCAATCCTGACTCACCACCTTGTCCTTGGATCAAAACCTGTGCCCACGTGGCCTGCTGGGGTGTGTAGCTGCCTGTGGGGTCTCAGAACAGGTGGCACAAACCTGAACATTTGGTCACATGCCAAATTTACTTCCAGTCATGCAATACCTGCAACAACAGGTGAGGAACACGTGGCTGCCCTCAGCAAAGGTCCCAGGTGCCTGTACACTGCTGAGGTTTAGCTGTCACTCCAAAAAGTCCCCAAGGCTTTAAAGTATCCAGTGCACTGCCAGGGCTGCTCCAGAGCTCTCACTCTACACTCAGTACAGCTCTTGCAGCTCTTGCTGAGGAGCTCTTGCAGCCTGCTCAGTGCATCACATCAAGCACTGTTTTACCTCCCTTTCCTCTTGTAGTTGAAATATATGCTCAGTAACACACTGACAAGACTATGCTGTTAGATTGCCCTCCTGCTTTCCCCTACACCTTCCAGAAAAGTGAGAAATATGTGTAAGGCCTCTGAAAAAAATCACCATCATTCACTGGATAAGAATCAGACCTTCTATAGACACAAAGCTTCTATCTATTGCACTAGTGTCAGTGTAGCTGTAAAAGCCTGAAAGGATTCCAGCTGATGGTAGAGATGAAAGTACAACATCTGGGGCAACTGATGTACCTGCTGCCATGTGAACACCTCATCATCACACCACACTTTGCTGCTTGTTTTCCTGGCATAAGAGGGATAATAATAAAACAGAGCTTCTGCTAACATCCAACCCACTAAAAATGAGGCTACAATTAGTGTGGGGCTTCTCCACTCCTGAGGGGAAACTGGATTTGAAAGGAAATCTGGGAACAAAGATATGTTAAGGTAATGTATTGTGAGAAGAAAATGGTCATCTTTCTAACACACTCATTACCCTATTCTGTCATATTCAGAAAAGGTGAAGAGACTTGTCCAGCTCTAATCAATACCTTACCTCTCACTGTCTTGAATGGATTGGACTATATTTAGAATTTCTGTATGGGGCCCACACTACCTCTTTTCAGAAACACCATCCCCTATATCAACAAGCAACATGACAATTGAAAGCACAGGGGATGTAATAAACCTCTTTGTCTGGTGTGCCTGGCGAGGTTCCAGGTGAATAATACACTAAATACGGTGCTGCTTTGTTCTCAAGTCTGTGACCACAGAGGTCCTGGGGGGAAGAAGAACATTACCAGCTTAACAAGTGATGCTTATCTCTGATGAAGCTGCCACTAGAATTTTTAGGTCACATTTTCAAGTGCTTTTCCTTTTAGACGAAGCACAAAGTATTAAAATACACATAAAAGAGTTAAATTGTTTCCATGCCTTATTTTAAACAATGGGCAAATCCTACTCCTCTTTTCCTGGAATTCCTGTGTTTCTAACCTAGTCTATACCTGGTCCTTACTTGCTTTTTCTTGTCATTGGGACTCAATGGAGAAATCAAATGGAACTGATCACTAAATCCCTGAAATGGTCTTGCAGATGAAAGAGCTTCTAAAAGAGACTGTACAAAGAGTGCGACCATCACTGCTGGGAAAAATGAGCTGGAATTAGGGAGTGTTGTCTTAATGCTGTAAAAAAGGGGCATCACCTGTTCTCAGTGCTCTTCACCAACAGAGGTATGCCAGGGAATTCCCAGAGAAATCGAGATGTGAATTCTCCAATAGGATATAGATTGGCATTGCTCAGCTGGTTTGAATTTGCAGATAAGAAGGGGAACAAACATCCTGCAGAGGTGCATATGGGCAGGTGTTTCATCCTTCCTGCCTCTGAGAGGTGCAGCAAGTCCTGTGCTTTCCCTGGAGGGCTCATGGGAACTATCAAGGAGAATGTAGTGCCTTAGAATCTACTTTCAGTGCATTCAATTCCTTTCTCACTTGGGAAACCCAAGTCACTGGAACAGGTCAGTGTCTTTCAGGAAGGAAGATATCCTCAAGCATCTTAACTTCTCCTGCAGGCAATCTTTTCCAACCAGTTATCAATTTCTTCCTTCAGGACTGGAAATCACTGGCAGTATATGAAGTTTTGGCCAGTACAATAGTTCCTGAGAAGTCACTCACTAAGTATTCCACTGTACCTGCAGGATTACCTCATATAATATAAGATGCAGAGCAGGTCCAATAGCCTGAAACACATTTCAGTTCAACGATGTCTCACCCTCAGCATGACTCTGTGGTGGCATCATTCTTGTGGAATGCAACTACAACTTTATTTCTTGCCTGTGCAAGGACTTAGGACTTTGTGGGCTTGCAGAGAAGATAAATGTGATCTATTCAAACAGTAGTGGAAATAAACCCCTGGTGATAAATTACAGGAGCCTTCAGACATGATTGTCCCAAACTAGTGAACAAATTGACTTACAGCAATTTAGATAACAATGTCCACCTGGCCACATGACCATGGTCTATGACACTAGGGGAGGTCCTGCTTCATGCTAAAGGCTATGCTAAGCTCTTCCATAATAAAAACACAGTGTCTTCATTACATGAAAACCATAAATACACTGCTGTTTTTCCTCAATTTCCATGAATCACCAGCCCACCACACTGCATATGGAATGATCTTTTATATTCCCTCCTCAGAGAATGAAGCCAAAACATGGTCTATCATATTCTGGATCTAATATTCATTTGTTTGAAGTGAATTGCCTGGCTTGTATCAATTCCAGCATTTCCATATTTATTACCCATAGTAAGACCCAAACTTTGGCACCAGCTGAAATGGAAGCTGGAATCTGAAATCTGAACTAAACCAACTCAGGAAAGCCCAGTATTTCTATGTACTTTTTGTCATTTCTATGTGTTTTTAATGGATTTTTTTCTGTGTTTTCCTCATTTTAATCTTGAACCCATCTACAATTTTAAAAAACAAGTTCTTCAAAGACAAAACCATCCACAAACATACCAGTCACTGAACAAAGATTATCTCCTTTCATTTTGAACACATTGAAACTAAAACTGGCTTCATAGCAATGTTCCTATACCTGATGAAGTTTTCTAAATATGACTTGGTCCCTCTATAATCTAAGTTTCTTCTTCTTCCTTGTCACACCTGTCAGTATCATGGGTTTATTTGTAATATATTTTAAAAGTTCCTTCCTCAGGGGATTTCTTCTTTTTAGAGGCTCAATTCCTATTTTTTTAGAGGACTATGATTGGATGGAAACACCTGAGCAGAGAGAGAAACACTGAACATCTTTAATGTCATTGCAGCCACAAGAACGATACTTCAGTCACCTATGTGACTCACTGCTTTTTGTAAAGGCATGAATGATTTGAATATACAGTTGGCTGAGCTTTAAACTGATCAGCTTGTGGGGTACATATATGCAGGAGAAAAATTATCCTTTGGAACAGTATGACTGAAAGGGAAGGAGTGAAACTGTACCAATTTACATACGATGAATACCTGATTTATGCACAGTACTTGGATCAAAACCAGCTTTGATTTTCAGCCCAGACAGGAAACTGATTTGCATCAGTTTTACATATGTTGGAATTTGACTCTACTTGTTTTCTGCTGGAAAATTTCAATGCTCATTCACCATGATGCGGTACTAGGTATACTTACTAACAATGTTGCAAAATGTTTTAAATGCTACAAATACAAAAGCTAATGTTTTACTCTTATATAGGAGATCCCATAATGCAAAGTGCATCCCTGAATCTAGCCCTTTCAGCTATTTTGTTTGTTTTACTTTGACTGCATTATTCCTGTATTGCAGGATGTTAGTAAAAGCAAAATGCTGTGAGAATGTTTTCAGATTCTAATTTGATAACAGATGTTCTAACAAATATTTTCAAATCCATAACATTGTATTAAACAGCATCTTCTTTTTAGTTATGTTTTTAATATGGTGCAAAATTTGTTTTGGTACCTGAAACAGTTGCCAATAGTACTCTGAACTTAAAACCCCACAGTCTTTTCCGTGTTCCTAAAACCCCACAGTCTTTGAGTTTCCAGCTCTGTAGCAATCAACCAATAAACCTCTTGTTTGAGGCAGCAACGACTTTTAAATAGATGTGTGCAAAACGTAGCCCTGATAGCTTATTAAAATGTCTAGGTTCAGCTGAATAACTTTTATGATAACATATTCCCATCTTCTTGGATTCTGCATTCTGAGTGTAGTAGAGCTACAACTCTCTGTGAGGTTTAAACTAAAAGAAAACTCTAAGAAGTTAGGCCTCTCCAGTTTTCCACTAAACCCCACCTGCTTTCTTCCATTTACTTAGTGTCTGCAAAGTAACTAAAAGTGGTCCTTTGAAACTAACAGGGACAGCACTGCCAGCTGCCAATGATGAGGCATCTTCCCAGGGTTGTTATCTGAGTTTCAGGGGAAAAAGAAGATATTTTTGTGCCTATTTACCTCTAGTACAATATATTGCAATTTTTTTGAGTCTGGGAACTGCAGCATACATCTTTGTTCCTTAAGTTCCTTAAATTAATTTAAAAAGCAATTTTCCATGTTTAGATGGGACCTTCCCTTTGATACTATCATTTCCTCTCTGAAAAGACTGATTTTCGTTTATATCTATCTTAGCCTCACTACTGACCCAGATATTAGATGATGCTTTGTGAAAAGATCATTCTATATTAACTCGTTGCAGGAAACTTCCGGGAATCTGGTGCTCAGAACTGTGCTGTGTGAGACCTGGAATGGGATGAATGTTGGAAGTCCTGTGTTCTTAAAATACAGTGATGGGAACAGGGCTGTGAGCCAGAGCTTTGGCCACTTATAGCAATCACTGCAGAAATGCATAAAATATGTATTCATGTTCTCAGGGATTCTGCAGTCTTTCTTTGTACTTCCTCCTTTTCTGTATTCCCCCTTTGGTTTATTTCCCTGCGTCGCTCTGAGCTGTGGCAGCTTCTCTCCCCGAATCGTCACTGACTCCTGCCAGGGAAGGAACAATCAGCTCCTGCTGAGAGGAGTCATCTCAGCCAGTGCACAAGGAAGGGACTGGGGGAAGCGGCAGAGTTCCCCCTGTTCCCAAACACTCCCTTCATGTAACACACGGCAAGCAGAACAACAACACGGGCTCTGTCCAACACAGATGTATGGCTCTGCAGTTCCAAATGATATTCCTTGCCTGCCCTCTCTGCTGAGACCTCTGCACAAACAGTTTTTCTTTCAAACACAGATTCATCAATATTTAACAGCCAGGCTACTGCCAAAGCAAACCTTGAAATAAAGTTTAGCCAGATGATCCAATTGCCTTAAGTTAGCAGTGAGCTCAAACACACAGCTGTTCAAAAACTAAAAGGTATTTTCAGCAAGGCTGTAATTTAGGCAGCATTATCTTAAGGGATTTCTAAGCCCATGAGAAGCATGATTTGTGTTCATAGCACAAGGGATTTGCATAGATAACACATAAATCTATTAGGAAGCAGCAATAGCTGCAGCACTCAGCCAATCATGCACTGCTGTAAAAGCTGGGTAGCAGGGACCACGGTATTCACATTTTGACTGGGGAGGGGTGACTTCATGGGGAGAGGTGGAAAAAGTATAAATCAGTCAGTTATTCTATGATCTGCTTGAAGAAATTAGAGTACCAAGATGTGATAAAATTTCTTTTCTTCATTTTCAGCTAGCAACGTTTTATTTCAATCTCTTGCAAGTTTGTGTGGTAATTAAGTTGAAGTAGAGCCTGGCACATCTAGCTGGCAGAAAAAGATTATTTGTTTGGAAGATGTATTCACAAAATCAATATGAATCCATTTGTGAAAGTGGAGTAATTTAGAGAAATACCCGCTATCCTCATTTCAGTTCTGCCTGTTTACTGAAAACAGTGTGAAAAGAATTGGAAAGGCAATGTACACTTAAACACCTACATTTAAGGACTTGCCAGACAAAAGATTGTGTCGTTTATCATGCAATTTTTTTCCTGGATCAAATTACTTCCCTGTTTTATACAATAAAGACTTTCAAGGAGTTTAAGCAAAAATATATCTTGTGGAATCCTGTCATAAATCTTTTGATGAGTCAGTTTATTCTTTAAACTTACATTCCTCCAATTTTAGCTCTCTTTTTGGGGGACATCTGACTAGTCTGATACCTAGTTCATCCTAGAAGTTTTCAGATAGGTGACATATATATTTAAGAAAAAACATTTGCAAGACCCACAAATTTACAAATTCAAATTAGCATTGTGCAAAATTTCATTGATATAAATATAAATATGCTCTTGCACTAGGCATGGTCCTTGCCATTAGACAGGTCCAGCCTCATATTCTGAAGGGCACACAAGGATAAAGGCACAGCTATACTATCATAAAAAATTATTTGTGAATACTAGCACCTGGGAAAATTTGGCCACACGGGACATTAAGTGAAATCCTCCTGATCAACAAAACCTGGAGCTTTCAGCTGGCTTAACATCTTGAAGACAACTGGCATTTGGTCTACTATAATTAGTAGGCAAAGGTATATGGTAAAGGGTCTGAAGCACAAGTGTGGTGAGGAGCAGCTGTGGGAGATGGGGGTGTTTATCCGGAGAAAATGAGGCTCAGGCAAGATGTTACCACTCTCCACAACTACCAGACAGGAGGCTGGAGCCAGCGCAATAGGAAACAGCCTCAAGTTGCACCAGGGAAGGTTTAGATTGGATGTTAGCAAAAAATTTCTTCATTGAAAGGCCTGTCAAGCATTTGAAAAGACTGTCCAGGGAATTTGTGGAGTCACCAGACATGCATATATTTAGATGTGTAGACGTGGCACTGAGGGACATGGTTTAGTGGTGGACTTGGCAGTGCTGGGTTAATGGTTTGACTCGATCTTAAAGTTCTTTTCCAGTCTAAAAGATTTTATGATTTTGATTCAAAGCCCTCAGGTATTTTTTGTTAACCATGGCTTAACTCTGTTGTTTCACAGTAACTAGTCTTCAGCTGTGCAATCTACTTAAGAAGCCTCTATTTTGAGGTTTTTTGCCTTGTTTTCCTCTCCCTTCCCTGATTGTGCACCCAGACAAGTGCATTGAGTTGCCATCATGTAAATGCAGCTGGTGAACTGACCTGAGCACTGAATCAAAAGGAACCTGTACTGCTAAGTCAGTAATTTTTCACAGAGTTCTGTGAATCAGTTCACTCTGTGGACCTTAAAAGCTACAGTGGGACAACCCACAGCACAGAAGAGCAATGGGAGCACACAGTCAAGGCGTGGATTTGTCCCTTTGCCCCAGCAGAAGCTTTGGCAGCACAGCAAGAAATGATCTGCCATGGTCATAATGCAGACATCCAGCAACTGTAGGAGAACTCTGTTTTAAGGAATTCTTCAACCTTCCCATGTTGGCTTTATGGGCAGATTATCCCACTGAGGTTCAGTTGGGGTAACAGGAATCCACCAGGGATAATGCAAAGGATTAGTAATTCCCTACTATGCAGACAGCTTCCTTTCCCTGTAGCAGCATAACCCCCCTGAGCTGGTTTATTTTTTGACTACATACCTCCCATGGTTTTGAAATACATTCCCTAAGCAAGTAGGTGTTTGAGCTATGAACGTTAGCTGGTTGCTACAACCCCCGTGTCAGAGGTTGCGAACAATTCCTGGGATGGAGCAGCCACAGCTTCTCTGGGAAACCTGTTCCAGTGCCTCACCAGCCTCTCAGCAGAGGTTTTCTTCCTAACAACCAATCTAAACCTACTCTCTTTCAGTTTGAAGCCATTCCCCCTTTTCCTGTCATTATATGCTCTTGTCAGTAGTCCATGAAAGGAGTTTTCAGCTGTTTTTTCATTTTTGGACAGTTTAAATAAGGCAAGTGGAGCATGTAATGAAAGACCATAGGGAAAGAGTTAATGTTCACACATTTTATATGAACTCACATAAATTACCACACCAGGAATGAACCAACTTTTTCTTTTAGGTTTTGAAGTTCAAAAGTTTTAAACTATTCTGAAGTGTACTGCCACTATTCAAGTGAGCATGGAGACTTGCAGGCAAGGATATATGGGAAAACAAATCCTCCTGGATCTCTTTCAGCTACATATATTTTGTGTGGCTCTTCAGCTCCCAGGAGAACCTGGCCCTTGACAAAGTCACACACTGATCTGAGGAAGTTTTCCTAACTGCTTCTAAAACTGTGTGTAAAGCAATGGTAATAAGCTGTACATTTGTTCAAGTTCTTATCCCATATGGGAAGTAAATGAGACCATTCTTTCAGCCCCATCAGTAAGAGACAAATGATGTGGAAAGTGATTTCTTGTGTGCCCTTCAAGAGTTGCCTGAGCTGTGACCTCTTCTCTTGCTATTCTATCTTGCAACTTGTAAATAAACCAAAGCTTTCCTAAGCAATTAACTTTGCAGCACATTCTGTGCATCCTCCTTAACTTATCCCTCTGTGGAGAAAGTGCCTGAAATGGGATGATCCAATTGAGAAAATCACAGAGTGGAGCTGAACATCTCTGCTCTGAAATAACGTTTTTACATTCCTTTTTCATGTGGATGTGATCGATCTTGTGGAGCTTCACTTTATCATTTTGTGGAGAAATGTTTTGGTTTAGTCCTATTAACACTACCTTGACATCCCACATTTCTTCATTGTTGATACACTCTAGACCTTTACCTAAAAACAGTAATCAATATGATCCTGAAAAATTAATTTGATCTAGCTTTAGTACTCATAAAGCATCGTTGGTAATGCAGCTGGTCACAAATTATTCAGCTGTTGATCACAAGTAAGACAGTTCCTGCCCCAGGAATCAAGCTTCATTTTCAGCTTGCACACACCTGACTTTTCCATGAGATAGTCCTCTGATTTTTCTAGTATTAAATAGACGTTATTGTCCTAGAGCAAAACAAACAACCATCCCACTAGGGTTAAGGACTAAAGTTGACTTTGTTCTTTGACAAAAGATGTCTTCCAGGATCAAATGGATTCATCAGCAGTGCATAGATTTACAGAAATCTAAACAGTAATTTTGACAAGATAAAAACAGTGGAATTAAATCCAGGATCGTTTTGACCAAATATTTCATTTACACATTCTTTAGCTCTTTCAGAGCTCCATTCAGTAGTGCAAAGATGAGTGGAGTAGCTACTCAATAGGGCCCAAGATACTGCTTAATTTTGCGTTTGATATTCTGCTCTCCTATTGCTCTGTGAGGCACCTGTGGGTTACTCTGTCATCTTTCTGTGACTCAGCTTCTCCCTCCATCATCTCCATTTTGAAAAGATCACCTCCTTTTTATGGATTTATGGATATTCTGTATCTATGCACCTTGAATTTTGACCTTCATTTCTGCCTGATTGCTTTTAATCTACTTTATCACAGAAGTACAACTAATTTATTGTTGAAGTAGAGTGACTTTTTGCTCCCTCATAAAGAACGAGATTATGTATGATACCTGGGTTCCTCAGTGGATTTTTGGAGAGATTTTTATGAAACAAGACTCAAAAGTAAAGTAATGTTACTTTTGTAATTAATTCAGAATTATACTTCTTGTATATTAACACAAGAGTTGCTACTACATAAAAATACTACCAATTGAAAATGAATCTATTATTTATTCAGAAATTTGCAAAAACTAAGTCATTAGTGTTCCAAAATTACAAATGAAACTCAAGATAAGTGCAGGGATATGATTTAAATCTCATGGATTATTTGAGTAGGATTACTGGAATTTTAAGAAAAATTCCACTCCCATTATGCAGAAGGAAGGTGTGATTTAAAGAAGAAGGATCTTGCCTGGGTGAAGAGGCAATAGATTAGCATGTGGTTTAGATGGTATAAAATGGTTGATAAGAAGTCTAGATGAGTAAAAATATCTGCCAGGGAAAAAGAAGAAATTAAAATTGTAGGAGTACTAGCGCATCTTTACCTTATATAGATGTTTTTCAAATCAATTATCAGCAAAATAGTCCACAGAGCTTTTGTATGAAAAATTGCAGATGAAGCCTCTTTTTCTTGTGCTGTGAAATCATTTATACAGAGAATGTGATTTCTGTTGGCCAGTCAGAGAGGAAATAAATGAGCAGGGTTCCTTCAGTTTTCTTTGCTAAAGTGAAATAGATGACTGTCTTGCATTCTGCTTTCAAACAGAAACATAGCAATAAACACACCTGAAAAATAATGACATTACCTTAGGCTACTGCAAAAATATATTCTGATTAATTCGTGGCTTAAATGTAAAAAAGATCTACTTCTATTGTAAATAAAATTGATGTATCCAAATAGATAAAGACTGAAAATTAATACCAAGAAATACCTTGGAATGAGTCGATCACAAGATTCCATGAAATTTAAATGGATCTGCATGTTTAATGCAGCTTTATCCAATGTGTTACTGGAATTGTTTGCAATAACCATACTTTTGCTTTAAAATGTTAAGCTTTGCCAGTGTTTGATTAATTCATCCCATAGCTATACTATTTTCACCCATGGCTTCCTTAGCTAAAAGGCAAAAATTCCATAATAGTACTGTGAGACTAAAAATCTAATCCTTGGTTTCCAAACTTGGGTATTTGTTATCAAGCATAAAGCCAAGTGAACTTATAATATATGAATACCATAAGGTTTCAAAAGATGTATTTAAATCTGTAATTAAAATTCAGCTTTACTAAGCTTAAGAGCTGAAAAAGAAGGCAGTGGACTTTGTGCTTCCAAAGATTCACAGGGACAGCTATACTGAGCAAAGAAGAGGTCAGAAAACCTATTAATTGATACCAAATTGGACAGGGATAATCATCTAGTGCAGACTGATGCTATCCAGAGGCACATACTTCCCTAAGCATCCTGCCATATTGCCGTGGTCTTGGATGGACTGAGCACCTATGGCTCACTGCTCTACTGATCCAGCTATATTGCTTCTGGCTCTGCTGGGGGATGGAAATGATCCCACCTCCTGTCATTTTATTTTCTGTCAAATTGCCAGCCTCTTCTTCAGTGCATGGAATTGCTATCCCCATCTCTGTTGAAAGACAGTGAAACTAGGACTTGTGGGAATCAGCAGAAACATTTAGGAAGAGCAGGATACAGAAATTCTTATAATTGACATGTGAGAAGATTCCCTGAAAATATTAAGTAAATGGTGCAAAAGTAAGCAATATGGGTATTTACCATATTTATGCTAGAGCTCATAGAACTTACAAAGTCAAGAAGTCAAGAATTTGTTCACTTTTTAAAGAGTATATTCTGTTTCTGCTTAAGTCATTAGCATAGAACATGCTATTCTAATCACCTTTGGCAGAATGCAAACAAAACATGCAGTTTCGTATTCCCTCTCTCAAGTTCCACCAATACCGATTTGCTAATTCACTCTGGCAGAATACCAGGTGTCCCATTGTGTAAAAATGCTTTTAGTCATAAGGTGAATGAAAAGTTCAATTTCCCATTACTATTTTTCCCATCATTTGTTTGTAGTATCATGTTTTGCTTTATGCTGCTCTTTCCCACAGCAATAGCCCATCTGCAATGCATAACAAAGAACAGGCAAGGTGTTTCATTAGAGGGTGCCTTAGAATATCCTTGCTTAGGAAACAGAAATGCCCTATTTTATCAGTTTCTTTACTGATACTGATTGCTTCCTTAAGAGGTACAATTAACGGAAGATATAATCTCCTGTGTCCCTCTTACTGGTTTTGTGACATCTGAAAGATTCCTCAATACTGTACAATAAAAGGTACAGTGATTACACTCCCTTCCAAATTCTCAGCCAGTTCTTGTTACAAGATCACACAATCTCTGGTCGAGAGTCCTGATTACCTTTGTATAAATCTTCTGTTTGTTTCCCTGTCCCCCTCCAGAGCAGCTTCCCCTCTTATAAACAGCGTTGTCACAATAACAGTGTTATTACAATAGCAATGTTGTTCCCAGGTGATGTTAATGATGGTGTCCTGGGTTGCAGTGTGTTCTATTACCATCCTCATGAGCTGCTGAAACCAGGTGGGGCAGTGTTTCCTTGCCTCCTCCCTCCAGACTATCTTTCTGCTAATAGCCCATCAATGCTCTGCATGACTCAGAGATAACTCCCTCTGGACTATTTTCTGTTAATGAGCCCATCAACACCTGGCCTCATGACTCATCATCCCATTGTGAGAGGCTCCACCCAGAAGGAGGAACCAAGCATTCCACCCTGCATATAATCTGAGATTCCAAACACCACAGACACCCCTTTCCACTGGATTCTCAGAGGACAGGAGCTACGTAGTCACCACTGGACCTTCTGAGGAAGAGCAGATCCTTCTACAGGATCATTGCTTTAACAGAACCACATTCATCACTTCAGGAGGACTGCAGCCACCATTTTATTGGACTGCTACTGCCACCCTGACTAACAGGGTATCAGGTTGTATCCTGACTCTGCCAGTTTAACCCACTGTTTTCTGCCTTTATTTTTTTTAAATTTCCCTATTAAATTATTATTCTGACTTAGTGCCTCCCACTGGTTTGTTTTCAAACTAGTACAGATGTTAACCAGGTTCACCAACAATAGTAGTTAACAGGTCAACCAGGCTTTGAGACATAACTTTTGACAAATTTTGTAATAAAACTCTTCAGTGGACAAGCTCTCCCAAAGTCAAGCACAGACAAAATTTCTTGTCTCACTGTGTTCAACCATACTCTGTGAATGAAGGAGATAGACTTTAAATTACAAACTTCAACACTTTTCTTTGAGATAGAGATGCCCAAGGCTTTAGTTAACATGTTCATTCACTTTGCAATTTGTAAGACTGGAAAGAATGGCTTGGGCTCTCAGGCTGAGCTCATTACATCTGTAGGAAAGAAGGGATGTGAAGTGCAGATAAAGCCACAAGGTGCCATTTATTCCATTCCTGTAATCTCTGGCACTTCTACAAGTATGGTAGGAATCACAAAAGACCAAAATCCTACTGCATACTTACATATAATTATAGAGTGGCAATATCCAAGATATCTGCCATCATCAAAAGGTTTTATGAATACAGTAATAGGAATTACATTCAGTGCAAGTATTTCAAATTCCTAGGAAGTGAACCTTGTTCTTTTATGGCACATGGGACACAAATGCCCTGACCATGTTTTTTGACCCAAACACTTGTGAAAACTTCTTACAGTGCATTCATAGGTTGAAGAAGAGTAGAGGAACAGGGCCACTGCCTGTAATTATGCAGATACTGCCTCGACCTCTGCAACTGGAAAACTGTTTGCAAAGCTGCAGTGTCATTTATAGTGCAAGGAGACCTCACTACTCAGGTTTCCATTAGAAGGGAATGCTAGGTGGATAGTCATGGGAAGGACAAGCACAGTCTTCCCAGGCTGCATGATCCAGGAACCAGGGTGTCTGGCTCTATCACACATCTGCCCAACAGAAAACATGAATCATCCTTCTTCTGGAGGTATTCCAATGCACAGTTCGCCTCTTCCTTTCATTAACTGGGAAGAAAAAACCCAACAAACTAAACTATGCTGTCACTTCTCTGTTTCCAATACTTTCTGTTTGTTTTTAGGCCCCTGGGTTGTTAAAGCTTCCTTTCCATTTCTCTACACTTTCTTAGACAGAAATGCCAATAGAAATCTGTGCTTATTTTTAAAGAAGCTTTATTGATCTCTGCTCAGGCAAGTCTAGGAAACTGTTTAGGAGTAGGCTGGGAATGGTGGAAAATGGCATCAGAGTGGCTCTTTTGGCCTGCTCTTAACTGCCCGCCCACCAACCCAGCCCATGTAAGGAGAAAAAGGGAGACAGAACACAGTGCAAAGGTTCCTCATCCACATCACATATGCTGCCCAAAGACACCAGTTTGCCCTTTCTCTTGTTCAGTGTGAAGCATTTTCCTAAGTATATTTCAACATGACAAGTATCTCAAGAGACGCAAAACACACATCATCATCTTGCTCTGTGAATCCAACTACCTTACTCTTGCATCTGTAAACGTGGATGGGATGATATTTCCAGCATTTTTCCCTGTGGAAAGAAGACAAAAGACATATTAGAAGTCTTAGGGACATTACAGGCAAGCTGCAAGCTGAGGAATGTGTATAAAAATGAGTCAGGTCTCTCCAGGCAGCATCATTCCCATGGACTGTCAGGAATTAAATGAGAGAAAACCATGATCAGGAAAGAGTTCTGGTCTTATGCCATGGGTTACTGCAATACACTCAGTAGAAAGTACTGCAATACACTCTGCTGAGTCTACCAGAAATACACTTTCTGGTAGACTCAGTAGAAAGGCTGTTTAATACTAGAAAACTTGTTCAAATTAACATCATTTATTATGATTATTTTTATAAACGTTATTATTAATACTGTATTGCATATTGTCTATCTGGCTTGGCTTGCTTATCCCTAATAATTAGCAAAGTGACCTAGCTTTTACTTCATAAAGACCAGGCACCAAAGAGCATTGACAGCCAATTTCTGAAGTGACCGAGCAACAAAATTGCACAGCAAGTGAATACACTGAAATGTGATGATTTTTACAGCTTGCAAATCACACAGAAAAAAAAAAAACAAAACCCATACAACCAAAAACAAAGCAAAAAGGTAAAAACAGAAAAAGAGACTAACAAACCATCAGTTTTTCCATCAACTGAGGATGAGGAGCTCATATTTGACCTACAGCTTGTCTAAATTTACAGACTTTGTCCTATAACTAAAATTTTGCAAGCATAAAGTGATAAATGGATTCGGCGCAGTGTCATAAATTCTCTTTCACATAAGAGGTCAAAAAACCAGGATGATTATCTCAAGACAACTTAGTTAATGAAAAGTATTTGTCATTAACTGAGGCCACTCCTTATTTGGAGCAGAAAACAATGTGTTTCAGAGGCCAACAGTTGAAAGAAACTGCCTGAACAATTAAAAGCACTTAAAAGTCCTTTGGGGCCAGTCAGAGTTCATTACATTTTTGTTTCAGATGTTGTTTACTTTGGCATGTTAAGCTATCCAGAATATTCCAGCAGCTTGAAAGTATGCCTTAGCAACCTTAACATCTTGGTTCTTGTCTGATCCACAGGGAGGCTGATGGAACTGCATATGATAGTGCTCCAGAAATGGCCCCATTTCTGCACCAAATGCTGCCAAAAAGAGCAGCAAACATCTACTCAGTCGTCAAGTACTGATATCTTACACAGTTCTGGATGAAGTAATTACTATTCCATCGGAGAGAATAAAGGCTACTATGCCAAATCCAGCTAACACTTTCATTTATAATATATTCTTGCAACCTGCTCTTGACAGTGACATTACCCTCCATAGTTTACTGCAGAGCTTCAGTGTGTGAAAAGTACACCAACCCTGTTAGAAACATTCTGTTGTTCATGTGGAAATCCATTTCAGAGTCAAAATCACACTTTCCCAAACAGGATTTATACTGTACAAGACAGAATTATACCCCCACTCCATCCCACTGAGCAGGTACTGTCCTGTTGTGTGACTCCAGCACATCCTCCCAGGCTCAGACCTTGCTTAGAGCAAAAACCATGTAAATGATTCCATCCATGGCAAATATGCAGAAGCAAATCTCACCTCCTGCATTTAAGAAATTGTATTTTCTGCAGTCTTCACAACTCATCGGTATTAATACACTATTGTGGGTGTCACGTCGCATACTGCTTTATGAATATCATGACACGTTTGTTAGGGAGGCTCAGTTCATAATTTTGGAAGCCTGATTATGTAAAAACCTACTGTGGGATTAGGATTAATTTAATACCACCTGTGGAAAAAAAAAGGTCTTCAAGACTCCTGATGTTAGGTCCAATATTGCTCATCACTAAAGATTTTCCCTGCATAAAGGAGAGAAGACTCACCTGATTGAGCAAAGAGCAGATCAGCATGACTGAGGGGAATGAATGTGCCAGAGAAATTCAGGTACTGTGAGGCAAATGAGCAAATCAGTGCAGAATGGAGGACTGGAGCAAAACAGCCACCCCGTTACCTTGGAGAACAGGTGGCTCTTTAGAAAGAATGAAAAAAGACATAAATGATCGTCAGGAAGGAAGGAATATATGGAACAGGTGTACCTGCAACACAAGATACATAAGAGGAATTGTAAGCAGAGTAAAAGCTGGAAAGGCCTATGAACTGAGAGACAAGAAACACTATGTTTGCACAGGAGGCTAACAGCTAATAACAGATGCCAACAGAAAAGTTATGAATAGAAAAGGTTTAGAGAGAGAGAAGTTTGACAGTGAGTTTAGTTGGAACATAGGGAACCAAAGTTTGGCAATTGGAATAACTACTTCTTGTGGAAGATTTCACTTTGTGTGTATAAATACAAAGAAAAACCTACCAGTCAGATCTCAGGATATTTTAACACAGTGTCCACATCAATATATATGGAAATAACTGGAAATGATATCTAACACCTATTACTTTACCTAAGAAATTAAAAATCATCACTAATTATGAAAGATCTATACCATTTATCCTGGGAAAACATAGAATTAAAAAGGCCTCTCCTCTTGTCAGTAAAATTGATGCTAACTAAGCATCATTTATCAAATCACCAAACTAATGCTGAAGTGAAAAAACTCTCCTTCATTTTAATTTCAATGAAAACAGGATTGAGGAAAGAAAACCTGAAAACAGAAAAACTGATAATTGCCAGGGAAAGAATTACCATCACAATGCTTCTGAAATAACCTTGTGAAAAAAGTACATTTAAAGCACAGAAGACAAGATATTTAGCTCATGGAAGCAATGTTGATTTACACCACCTGAGAATCTGCACTGTCCACAAGACAACAATCAGACTCTATTTTCCAAACACTGAATAGTTCTTTCTATGGTACTGTTATATTATAATATGAGTAGGAAATGCTGCAAATGGATCTAATTATTATTATAATCTTAACAATATAATCTTGAAGTCCTTGTCAAATGTTATTTCCAAGACATAGAGAGATGTCCTACAGGCAGAAGAATTAAAATAAATAGATTAAATAATTTCCTACTGGCGAGATATCCTAAAAAGCTAATAGGTTTAGATTCTGGATTGGATTCTGTAGCAAAGATATTTGATTTGCTTGTCAAAATTTAAAGATCTTACAGTGCTCCATCAATCACTATGTACAAGATAGGTTAATTAGAAAACCTAAACTTAACAACTACAATGCAGACAAATTTTGGCAATGTGTATTAACTGGAGGTCAGGTAGGACTGTGCCTTCAGTCTAATGTTTTACATCCAGTTAGTACTAGTCCATGTGCTCCACTGTTTCAGATACATAGTAGCAATTCTGTTTTTTTAAAAATGGTGGCTTCCAGATCCAGTGAACACTACAATCTTTCAAAATTTGGATGACTGGATTTTATTTGGGGCTGCTTGAGTGCTAAGTACTGAAACAAAGGCAGGCAAAATAAGTGGATCCGTGTCTGCACTGATAGGATTTTTCCAACCCTGTCAGCTTGCTTTCACCTGATTTTAGAAAACGATCCCAATAATTCTTTATCAAAAATCCACTCCCTTTGTAAGAAAAGGTTCATAATTGCTTCAGCTGTGAAGGGATCTTATGGTTTGAAGTATATCACTCTGGAAATAAGGCCAGTCATTTAATTTGACCTTTATGATATTTGAATAGTTTCCAGATGACTTCCAGACAACAACAGTTGGAAGCCTCTTGGAAGTAACTCTTGACTGATAATGGGAATCAAGTTATTAAAAAAAAAAATCTCCAAGTGCATAAATATTATCAAGCAGGTCAGTAGTATTCCAGTATGAGCCAAGGTCCCTTATCTTACATTATGTTGATAGTGCTGCCATCTGTTAGACTTAAAAGCTTTCAACCTGAAAGAGAATAGTATTTTATTAGCAAATACTTTCTGCTAGTGTACCATCTTCACCTCTGCTTGTGAGTCCTGTAAAAAAATCACCTTTGATACCCTTTATCTTGCATATGATTTTTTAGAGTCTTTGGTGGTGCTAAAGAGACGGTGATTCCTGTGGAATCTGTTCTCTTCCCTGCCAGAGAACCTCTCGCTGTGAGGGGGAAGAGAAGGAAAACACCCACTCCTCTCGTGCCATTGGGAGAGAGATATGGTCAAAAACAGATGAAGACAGGCTGTGGGAGCTGTGGAGTTGGACTCTGTCAGCTGGGACGTCTTGCACAACCCCCACAGATCTTGTCAGAGTGATCTCTTATCAACAGTGATTTAACACTTCTGTGCATCCTAGACATTTTTTGCAGCTCTGTAGAGCATTAACTATAAAACCTACACCTGTTCTGTGCACAAAACCCTGCTGCCCAGAGGCAGATCAATCTTTGGACATGAACCATCACACCTGAGGTTCTGAAGACAGATCTTGAGCTTGTAAATGACCAGATAAAATTCCAGACCATGAGCTCCGCTGAGCAACCAGCAAACTGAAAGCAAGATCCTTTAGCTGTCTCTGTTCCTCTCCATAGCTCCTAGTCAGTGTTATGGTCACTCATTTTGCTAGGAATGAGTAACATTATAGATGAGCTTTGCTGTTAGTGACAGTAGATACCTGAACCCTGAGCCTTGCAGTGCCAAGGTTTAGTTCCACACTCTGCTACAGTGACTCTGTTAAGTCACTGTTTCTGTGCCTTGGGTGGTAAGTTAGGCAGAAGTTTTCCTGTTTCTCAAGCATTTAACAAGGATATATCCCTGGAGTCAGTGAGAAAGTCAGGTATTCGATATGCTGAACAGAAATACGGCTTGCTGCAGTTCACATGAAATGAGAAGAGGCAGCAAATTATGTCTGAAGAGTCCTTAATCTACAAATTAACTGAGGGACAAGGTTGCTTTAATTATTCATCATACAAGGGGAAAAGGTAAGCACTTGTGCACTTTCTGGTGCAATTTTTTTAAACAAATTAATTTTTAGTTATAGTAATTAGCATATAACATAAATTAGCGGTATTGTCTGTATATCTCAGGATGATTTATGGCAATAGTGTATTCCCAGTTCCTCTGCTTTATGCCCGAAAATGGTTGCTGTATCTTTGAGGTGGGTCCGGGGCAGGGGGGAGCCTTGGGCCCATTGGCGCGCTCTGCCAAAGCCTCCCTGCCCAGGCGCCCAGGGTGCGGTGCGGTCTGGGTTTTGCTTGGTTTTGTTAGCCCAGGCAAGAAGCCTTTCCCTTCCCCGGCCTAGGGGAAGCTGCAGCAGCAATCCTTCGGCAATTTTTCGAGGTGAAGTGGACAGGTTGTTTAGTTGCAGAGCAGAGAAAACCCCCTGTGGGAGAGGGGTCTGTCAGGACCGGCGGCAGAGAGGGGCCGCTCTGTCTCGGCCCCAAACCTCGGGAAAGCCGAGCCCAGGAGAGAAAGCACACCCAGCCCACCTGCTTCATCTGCTGTGGAGAGGAGGACAATGCCAGAGAGTCGCCAGGTTTTCATCTGGTTGCCCGAGCCGCTGTGTGAAGCTCCTGTTTGTTTGTTTGTTTTCCTGAGGCCGGTGCCGGCGCCATCCTCTGCCACATGGCGTGAGCCGCTGCTTTTGCTCTGGCATTTTGGGTTTTTGTTCCAGTGTTTGTGTGGGGGGTAAGGTCTGGCAGTTAATTATCTAGCATTTATTTACCTTTTTTCCTGTGCTTTGCGGGCATTCTGTTTGTTAATAAACTGTTGCTGGTTTTTTTGTTGTTGACGTTGTTGTTTGTTTGGAGTTTTTGGTTTTTTTTTTTTTTTTTTTCACTTTCTTCCACCAGTATCCATTTTGTATTGGTAGAAAGGGATTGTGGGAACCCTTTTGGAGGAGACATCTCATTCCAGATTGTCTTCTCCTAAATTTGTCTCTAAACTGAGACATTGTGGCAAATACTCTTACACTCCAAATACTGTTATGGGAAAAGGCAGTGTGCCATTTATTGCTTGTCCAATTAGCATTTTCACAGTCAAATAATCCAAATTATTTAATGCAAAAAAGGCCTTATTAATAATACACAGTCACTACATGTACAGAAGCACCTTCCTAGTATTGCCCCCTTGCCTGTGGTGGTGTCCTGAATCTCGTGTCTTCATTCCACAGCTTCTGCCCTCAGCTTTCTCCCTACTCCCTGCTCCAGGGAAGGAGTGACAGCTGCCCCACAGTCCCCCAGTGTTGCATTGGAGCTGCCAGCCGCTTCCCTGGCAGCATTCCCAGAGCAGGAGCTGGGCAATTGGCACTCTGGGAAGCCAGTTCAGCCCTTCTCAGGCGCAGAGCAATCCAGATACCCCTAGGACCTACCCCTGGGACATCTCCCAGCAGTGACAAGTGTAAAACACTTCCTGGGTGACAATATAATATTCTTAATTTCAAAAAAAATGAAAGGCAGCTACACTGGGTGTGACTGTTCTGTACTTTATTTTGCAGTAAGGAAAACTGACAAAACTGGTGGAAAACAGTTTTTAAAAATAATATAGTCTGTTGAAATAATTGACTTCCTTCTAATTCCTTTTTTGAGAAAATGAACATTACGCATATTCTCATAATGTATTTCATAAAAGATGAGTGATTTATGAAAGACCTGCCTGTGATGAAGAATTAAAAACATGCAGCCACAGATTCAGATCTTAATTGTATTCTTTGTGTTTCCTAGTAATTAGATAATAAATCTTTCATCTTTTAGTGGTATAGGCTAATGTTAACAGAAAAATCATTTGGTTTTCAATAAAGAGGTCAGCTACTCTTCTGCTTCATTTCACCACATCCTGCCCTACACAAAATTGATAGCAAATATTTCTCACTTTTCTGCAGGTCTCCAGCAGCAATCTCTCCAACTCCAATATTCAAATCTGAAAAGGGGGCATTACTGATTCTTGAAAAGAACTCACCAAATAAACAATTCCTCTAGTATTAAAGATTCACGAGCTGTACAATAATTTGATCTGAGAAATATTAATTTCTTTTCTGTATTTTAAATGTAAACCTTATTTTGTCTGAGCAAGCCATTTTCATTGACTTGACCACGAGACACCTGTTAAAGTTAGCTCAGTCCAGGGCCTGTGGCCTTTCAGTAGCAGGAACAAAATCATATTTACTGGGTAACAAACTGCGTCCATCATTCTGACATCAGTGGGGTGCAGCCTGAGAGGTGCAGCCTTCCCAAGACAAGGGAATGCAGCTGTACTGAAGCCAAGGGGCACCAGCAGAGGCTCTGTGCCACAGTGCTGCACTGAGGCATGGCAGAGACATTGTTGTAGAAATGCTCTCACATGCAAAAATTAAAATATTTCTCCTCCTGTCACGAGGTTCCTGGTAGCTTTACTGTTAGATGTGCCTGCCACTCAGCATCCCACTACTTTTCCCTAACAAAACACTGATACAAACACTGGCTTTCATCCAAGGGAAATAGTAGCAAACTATTCTTTGTTTTTTGAATTAAAACCCCTCCTTTTGTTTAAATCTTTGAGCTGCTTTGCTTAGTCTAGGACAATTCAATAGCTATTTGCATACCATTGATTTTCCTCTAAAGCTAAAGTCATCAGGCCTTTGGATCACAGCCAGTTTTTCCAAACCTAGATGGATAGAAACCACTGCGTAATTTTTAAGGGTAGCTAGATTCCAACTCTGAGATTTTCTTCAGTTGTTGGATTGTCAGAATAAATGCTGAACAAACACTCATGTCTCATATCATTATATTTATTGTTCCAAATTGCTGGTCGATATTTGCTTGCACATTAACTAATAGCACTGACTATTTCACTGCCCATACAATATTATAGTTAATAGCAATTGTGATGCCTCACACCACAATAAAAATTGGCTTCAAAAAAATCAATAGATTCCTTGTTTTGTATCAGGGAAGAGAGACAAACAATAAATCATACATTTCGAGTTGATAATTTAGTCTGACAACATGGTATTCAGGATTTCTTTGAATGATAGTTATGATTCTCTGTAGAGTCAAATTCTAATCTGAAATGCACCTCTGAGTGCCTTTGCTGTTTCTCTTTGGGGACAAGTCACTGCAATAATGTCTCAACAGATTTTCTGAGGCAAAGTGTATAATATAATTTTGGAGTTCACCAGTTTTGCCTGGATGATGTCATGTGTGGATTGTTAAGTGAGAGCAACATGAATTTGACTCATGGTACAACATGAGTAGGGTATCTTACCCTGATTTGAGACAAATAGAATATACATATAGAATAATAGAAAAGGGATTTACCTAAATGAACATCCCTGAGTTTCAAATATAACTGTTCTGAGATTCTCTCAGAGGACACTCAGAAAGGAAAAAAGACATCCACCATCACAAGCAAGCAGGTATGGCATTCAGGCTATGACAGTAATCTCACATAAACACAGCAAAATGAAGTGGCGTTTTGGAGGCTGTTTAGACTGAAAAATATTGCTGCTTTTGAGGGAAGAGTTCTCTCAGTTTTATCATAGTGATCTGAAACAGGATTTTTTTTGATAATTCAAACCCACTTTTTTTTCAGAGCAGATATATTAAGGATTCAGTATCAATGATGTTTTAGCATGACAAATTATCTTCATTCATACTCATGGCAGAATAATCTCTTATCTTTTTTCTATCTGAAAAAATAATGGCTCACTGTAAGACTAAAGGATTGGTTACATTATGCAGAGGTTTAATACGTCAAAAATTCAGCATGGATAATTGCAGAATATTCATGATTGGTAATCCCCTCAGAACCTCCTCATCAAGGACAGTGTCTCTCCTGCCTATGCATGTTTTTGTGTGCATTGGTGCTTTGCTTTAAACTCACTCTCTTTATTCCAGAAATATCTGTTCCAGAATCATGTGCTGGAGTTTTGTACCAGCAAATAATAACTGAAGGATAAAACTGGACTTGAAATACTACAGTCTCTGCTTTGCTGCATGGGTTCGTTTTGTTTTTTTTTTTTTTTTTAATTGTGCAATTTGCATACCGTTTTTCCTTCCGTGGCTCTAAAATATTTGAAGGAACATCAGAGACAACATGTGATGAACTGACTACAGGCCCCATTCCCTGTCCCCTTGTGCTGTGCAGGGGGATGAGGTAAAGAATCAGGAAAAAGTTTAGCCTGGGAAGGGTGGAGGGCTGCTTGGAAGGTGTTTTTAACCCTTGAGTTTACTCCTTATTGTCCTACTATGATTTGATTGATAAAAAATGACACTAATTTCCTCAAGCCAAGTCTGTTTTGCCCCTATTGGTAACTGGTGAGTGGCACTTTCTGTCCTTAGCTTGACCCACAAGCCTTGTGCTGTATTTTCTCTTCCCTGTCCAGCTGAAAAGGGGAGGGATAGAGTGGCTTTGGTGGGCACCTGATGTTCAGCCGGGGTCAAATCCCCACAACTAGTTGCGTTATTCAACCATCTTATTTCTTCATTTTTCTTTCAGATAGAAGACCGTGGGCATCTTGAGGTATCAAAGTAATTGGAGAGAAATTACATACACAGTACCATTAAAAAAGCATGTATAAAAAACATGCTCAACAATCAAAGCACTAATAAAATTGAACAATGTAGGTCAAAGGACTATAATGCTTTTATAGTAAATGTCGAGATGTTACTGGTGAAAACAAGCATCATGGCAGGATGAAGATGAGGAGAAGGAATTGAATGACAGGTAATTTTGATGGAGAAATTTTAAAATACGAGAATCAGGACAATGGATAAATGAGGTGTTAAAGTAGTGTTTGTGTAAATATCTTAGGTGAATTGGAGATTTATATGCAGAGAGGGAGACAAAAAATGGACACCTGGATATGGAGATAATACAAGGGAAGAAGTGGGAATTATGTAGGAGAATGAAGTGCTAGGATACTGAGAAAGGGTAAAGAATCTGACAAATGGAATGAACAGAGACATGACAGGTCCCTTTTCTGCCTGTGGATTTCCTGACAAGCACAACACTGTGCGCCTGCACACTGGTCCCAGCTGTGTGGCAATTGTTGATGCTGTTGTCGAAGGCAATGGATTACATTAACTTGAGGATAGCAATAAGACAGATTCTCATCACTGGTAAAACAGCTTTTGGTGAAGGCTTGAATCGCTTCGCCACACCAGTTTCTAATTGTCTCATTGCTACCACTTAGCCAACATTTCAAACATTTTGTCTCATAACTATTTCTTTAATATCATTGCCAGACTCACTAATTGGATGCTTTGAATACGTTTTTACTTTGCCCTCAGGTCATTTTATCATACATTTACATTCTTCTTTACAACTGATGAAAACAAGCAGAATTTTTAATTTTCACTCCTTTCATGGCATTTCTTTTGCACTGGTGTCAAATAAATAACTTCATCATTTTGAATTACAGACAGTGTGGCTCATGGTTTCTTACTAATTTTCTTAATAAAAAATATTGAATTGTCAATTGCAATTTCTCAAATTGTAATAAGATAAAATCTGCTTTATTTTGCTATTTCATCCTCTCACAAGCACAAATAAAACTGCGCAATAATTTTCAGGAAAACAAGTGTGGACCTCTCCTATTACTTCTTACTAAACAGACCCTGAAATAAAAGCCACTTCCCTGATGATATTCTCCAGACTTTTCACTTTGTCCCCATGGTCCAGAATCTGGAAGTACTAGGAAACAGCTGTGCTATCAAAGCATTCCTGTACAGAGGTCTCAAACACATCAAAAATACCAAAGTGGAACTCAATGTTCAGGAAAATTATTCTGAGCAAGTACACCTCAAGCAACAGTTAAAACTGCATTTTTAATAGAAATGGAGGAATATTCCTATTTTAAAGGACCCAAAAAATTACTGAGAAGTCAGTAAATTGGGAGAAGAGAGTGGGTGGTAGCAGGTCCCTAGGAAGGCACTGCCTGCTACGAGTAGTAACTGGACTTAAATGGAATGAAAATAAATAAAAGTTAAAAAAATACAGAATGTATTCAGGTATTAAGGAAATCAACTTTGTTTTATTGACATTAATTTTTGCCATAGGCTTCTGGTGATGGTGATTAGCAGCAATTCCTTTTTCCCTAATGTGCAGGGAAATGTGTGTGTGTTTCTGGAAGGCAAACTGTACAGGGTTAAGGAATCTGGCTTCAAGGAGCCAAATAGATATTGTTTTTCCTAATTCATGATGTCCAAAGCATTAAGTAATCAGAAAAAAAAAAAAAAAAGAACTGGAATCAAATCAATTTTTTGAGACTGTATCAGTGCATTTTCTGCATGTCAAATCTGTCCTTATGTTATTTCTGCTGTATTCTAGAGAAATACGCAATTTGAAATTAGTAAAACCAAGATCACAGAAAAGGAGGATTTAATGGAATTCACCTATTAACAGATCATTCAGCCAGTGATTTCTTGTAACAGTGCATCTCAAAACCCATATTTAAATTCACAGTTTGGAAAGGACCTCTGGAGGTCTGTTATTCATTCTTCTACTCAAAGAAATGTCAGCTACAAGGTCTACAAGGTCATATGGGTGGCTGAGAGTTTTGTCCAGGTTGGTCTTGAAAACCTCAGGGACGGGGTCTGTGAAGTCTCTCTGGACAACCTGCTCCGCTGTCTGCTTGTCCTCAGTTGTTAGGTACAGATCAAACAGGACAGATCCCAGGATCTGTCATCCTCATCAATATTCCACTTGTTGATGGCCTGCTATTTGGGTAGGATGAACTGCATCACTTTCTCAGCTGAACCATCAAGTCAGTTTGGATGACCATCTGGGCCATAAAACTGTAATCTGAACACAAAAGTATTGTGTAGGAAAATGTCAAAAGCTTTGATAAAGTCAAGGTAAATGGTGTTTTATTGAGCACCTCTGCTGTGGGGAAGGGCTGAGAGAATTGGGATTGTTCAGCCTGGAAAAGTGAAGGCTCTGGGGTGACCTAGTTGTGGCCTTCCAGTACTTGAAGAGAACTGACAAGGAGGATGGAGAGAGACTATTTACAAGGGCCTGGAGTGACAGGACAGGGGGGAATAGATTCAAACTGACAGAGACTAGGTTTAGATGAGAATTTAGGAAACAATTCTTCCCTGTGAGGGTGGTGAGGTCCTGGCACAGGTTGCCCAGAGAAGCTGTGGATGCCCCATCCCTGGAAGTGTTCAAGGCCAGGTTCGATGGGGCTCTGAGCAACCTTCTCTAGAGGAAAATGTCCCTGCCTGTGGCAGGGGCTTGGAACTAAATGATCTCTGAGGTCCCTTCCAACCCAGGCCATTCTATGATTCTGTATCTGCTACACTTCCTGAATTCACAGACTAAGACATTTTACCTTAGAAGGTAATCAGACTGGTTAGGCATGATTTATTTACCCTTCCTACATCCATGATTGCTCCCCATCACCGCATTCTGCTCTATATACAGGAAAATACATTCCAAAGTAGATTCCTTCATGGGCCGGAAGTGCAGCTGAGCAGCCTGCAGTTCCCTGGGTGGATTACTTGGCCATTTTTTTAAATGAATGTGATGTTTACCTTCCCCCATTCATCAGAGGTGTCCCTGTGATTTCCATGCCCTTTCAAATATGACAGTGGCTTTGCAAGGACCCTGACCAGTTCTGTCATCACCTTTGGATGATTCTATGGACTTGTGCTTGTCAAGTTATTCCTGACTTCATCTTCACTCACTGCTGTTTCACAGCTGCACAACCATTTTATTGCACTATTCTCCCTGGATTTCAATGGGACACATGCAACAATTCATCCTTTAACACTCCTGTATTTCCTGCATCTTCTTCTAGTAGCATAGCTGGCCATAAATCCCCCTAATCACTGAGCAGTGAGTAGACAGGGGGAGGATTCAACTACACATGCTTGGAGAAAGCTGATAAACTTTTTTAAATAATAGAATTTATGGAGAAAAAAGCATTAAAATAGCCTTCACAAAAAAATGGTGTTTTTAAGCAGGGTTTCAGAGAGGAAGCACCCCAAATTTCAAGCATTCCTACTAAAAAACACGTGCACACAAACACTGGAGTAAATGAAAAAGAAGAGAAATAACTGTTCAGTACTGTTCTATTATAGGAGAACAATATGAGCAATTTAACACCAAATTAGCTACTAGGAGAACCCAGCAGTTAATTCCTTGGAGACCAAACGAGAGGGGAGATGTAGCAATTATTCTATAGAGTTATCTTTAAACAGATCTGAAAAGGATTACTAGTGTCTAAAGTGATTTTTTTTTTTTTAATTTTTGTGTAAAGAAATGTTGCGTAAGAAATTATATTTCTCAGCACACTGAGATGTATTATAGAGCCTTAAAGAAAGCTAGGACTAGTTAAGAATCTTTTTGACACCACTAAGCACAACAAGCACACTTCAAGCTGGCTACCTTCAGAGCCCTCTGACAGTCACTACTCCTTCAGAATCTGGAGCTAAGTTAGGAAATTGTTCACATGGCACAATGATCCAAATATTTCCACTCTGCTCAACACTTCAGAGGACGCATTTTTGTCTAGAATAAAAGTTAAAAATATTAAATATTATACAAACAAATTGAAAAAGGTTTCCTTTAATGCCTTGTTAAATTCAATAATTGTACATCCTTCCTGACACATTAATCTGTGTGATTTATTATGGTAGGGAAGACAAATTCTGAGAAATGGAAAGAAGTCCCAACAGCAAGTTCATGCTAAGAAGTCCACTGTTATCATACAAAGATAAGAGTTTTTCCTAAGGAGTGTGTCTACAGTAAGATAGGTTTGCTTTAAAATTTAGTATCAGCTTTTATGACTGAAAGAAAAAAAAAAACTGAAATAAAACATGAGCATAAATGAAAGAAATTATACAAAAATTACTATAATTATGAACATCAAAGTTATTTATCAAAACTCCATCTTCTTTATGCTAATTATTTTCCCAACAGATTATTCTGAAAAGGATGAAGCCATCTCAGTCATGAAAGAAAACTAGTGTTTTCCTGTTCCCTGATAATTAGTCATTCATATTTAGATAGCCTTCATTCACTGCTGCACAGGTGCCTCAACCTTTGCCACACAACGTCGAGCTGTATTTAAAGAAATACTCTTTGAATACTTCTATAGGAATAATAGAAAACTGTATTAACAGCTTAATCACCCTGCTCTCTCCAAACAAGAGATCTGTCATGTGAAATTCATCTTTTTTTTTGTCAGAAACATGCACAAAACAGTTCTGACACTAAAATATGACAACGTTGTATCAGCAAGCCTGCTTCAGCAGCCCTGCTAATTTAACACCCTATTCAGCAGATATTTAATTTCCGTGGCTGTTGGCCATGAAGTTTCAGTGAACTTCTATGGGTTGGCACCTGCGAAGCTTAATTCCAATTCCATAAACATAAATTCCTGCCTCCCTCTTTGCAGATATGTTAACTGCTGACTCTGGCTACGACTCTCCAGCATGTCCTATTCCCATAACTATATATAGCAGTCGGCATTACATGTCCGTCAGAATTATGAACCTATGTTTGGATAGACCACAAGCAATGATATATAAGTGGGAGGAAAATCAGTTAAGAATAATGGAAACACAGGTGTGCTCAGAGGTGTTAAAAATGAAAAGGCTCCCTGATCAATGGATTCCCATCTGGAAAGGTTATTTACTTAAGGCTACAGTAAGTGGATACTAGAAAAAAATCCTTTACTGTGAGGGATGTCCCATCCCTGGAAGTGTTCAAGGCCAGGTGTGACAGTGTTCTCAGCAACCTGGTCTAGGAAAGTGTCCCTGCCCATGGCAGGGGGATGGAACTAACTAATCTTTAAGGTTCCTTCCAACCCAGGCCATTCTGTGATTGTGATTGCCCCATGAGCCAGGATCTGCTAAAGGAGTGGTGCTGTTAAGGTGCTACACTGCCTCAGTAATAATGAACTTTACTCTTCCACTGATGCTCATGGGTGCATCAAGAGTGGTTTAGGCTAGGCAAGGAGTTTACAAAAGATTCAACAAGGGAAGAATGTTTCTGGGTGCCAGGATGTCTGCTTGTGCCATCTCAGCCACAAAACTCAAAATCTCAAATCTGAGTGATTTTGATCAGAAATAGCTGAACAGCACAATTCAAGCTGTCATAAAATATCTTATTCATAGATAAATATATCTCTATTTTCACTGTTTTGTCCAGCTCAGGATTAAAAGCTAATGAAATAACCAGTGAGATAGCAGTCTGCTATTTCAGTAAGTTTCTTACTTAAATAAGCATCATCCACTAATAGAAAATTGTCAATTATTATTACCAATGACAATTGATAAGTGTCTTCACTACTTTCAGTAAAAAAAAAAAAAAAGCATTAGCTGTATCGCTGCAAATACATAATGTGAATGAGTAGATCAGGCCAATTTGAAGGGCTATGGGAAGAGTTATATGAGATAATCACCAGATCACATGGACTGATCTACAGGGGTGCTCCTAGTTCAATGCTGCCAGTTCTTTGCAGTTTTGAAGGACATTAAAAATACTAAAAAATGTTAAAATAATAAAATAAATATAATTGGTTTGTTGCTGGAATGCATAGAAAGAATTTCTACTGTTTATTTAATCTGGATTCTTAGTTTCTGTTAGGTCCGTTCAAAAATGTGTGCATAGTACAAGTTTTGTGGTAGCAGAGATATCTAAATGAGCTTGAAAACAAACTGTTATGAAACCTAGAAACTAGCTCACTAAAGCAGGGAATTTGGCATGGCCTATTTAACCATGTAGAAACCGAAAAATGACACTGACCAATTGATGGAGCCAATCTTTCATAGAGAAACATCACTGCAAATACCTTTATTTCAGGTGACCCAAGATGGCACCCATCTGGGTAGTCAGAGAAGTCTCAAATTAACAAAACTTCCTCAGCCTTAAAGCCAGGATAAAGAACTGCATTAATTACTGCCTTTGCTAGTAAATATTAAAAGGGATGAGAGATTTATGTGCTGATACTAAATTGATCTGGTTTGATCTCCTTAAAGAAAGGATATAGTTTTTGAATATGATTATTTTTATTATTCTGTTAAACACCAGGACCATTTGCATTTGATTCCAAAAGATTATTGTCACAGAAGATCTACACTTCCTTCTTGACCATCACTCCAGTGTCACATGCCTGGCTGCTGGAAGTTAAATGGCCAGCAGAACAGAAGTGCAGAGAGCTGTACACCAGGAATGTTGAATCTATATTGGCCTCTAGAACTTGTTTGTCTCTCCATTTTGGCCAGGGCATATTGCCTTGCCAAAAGCTGTTTTTCCATCTGAAACCTCTCACTGACTAGTTCTGTGGTAGATTGACCTTGGCTGGCTGCCAGGTACCCACCAAAGCTATTCTGTTCCTCCCCTCATCAACTGGACATGGGAGAGAATAAGGACAGAATAAATTTTTGGGTCTAGATAAAGGACAGGGAGAGATCACTCACCAATTAATGTCATGGGCAAAACAGACTCGACTTGGGGAAATCAATATAATTTATTACCAATCAAATTAGAGTAGGGTAATTAGAAATAAAAGCAAATCTTAAAAAAGCACCTTCCTCCCATCCCCTGCCTTCTTCACAGAGTCAACTTCACTCCTGATTTTCTCTACCTCCTCCCCCACAGTGGCACAGGAGGATGGGGAATGGGGCCTGTGCTCAGTTCATCACAGGTTGTCTCTGCTGCTGCTCCCTCCACAGGGGGAGGATTCCTCAAAGTCCTTCCCTGCTCCAGTGCTGAGTCCCTCCCATGTGAGACAGTCCTCCATGAACTTCTCCAGCTACAGTCCTTCCCATGGGCTCCAGTTCTTCATGAAGTGCTCCAGAGTAGGTCTCCCATGGGGTCACAAGTCCTGCCAACAAACCTGCTCCAGCATGGGCTTCCCATGGAGTTGCAGCCTGTTTTGTGCATCCACCTGCTCTAGAGAGGGGTCCTCATGGGCTGCAAGTGTATCTCTCCTCTATCATGGACCGCCACAGGCTGCAGGTGGATCTCTACCATGGTCCTCCTCTACTGACTTCAGGGGCTTGCACAGCAGACTTCTTAAACTGTGAGGGAAGGCAGGAGTTAAATAAGCCCAGTGTGCAAGGTATGGAGAGCAATCAAGTTTGAAACAGAAAATTCAAGACACTTCATGGATTTGATGAATAATACAGGTATCATTGAAATAGATATTCCCAGGTAAAATGGAATTTGAGGTTCATTATTCTAAATCACTAATGGCTAGGAATTGAAAACTATATATTATATAGTTTTAATTATAGTTAGTTAGTTATAATATAATATTATTGTATTAACTTTAATTGGCAATTCAATTTTCCCCAAACCTGCCAATCTTCTTGTCTATACACAGTAGCTTGCCTTTATTTCAGATCTCAGCAAGAAAGCTCAAACTGCCCTTGCATTGGTTAGCCTGGAACAATATCATAGGACTCTGTGATCCCCATAATGGTTAATCTAGGTGGATGCCTCTGTATCATGGATGTCATGTGACTGCTATTTAGTCAATAACTGTACAGTCAGTTATAGTTTGTAGATGTACCTGCAGTCAAAGTGCATCAATCTTGAGTCTATGTATAGTACATTGTCTTGTTCCACTGAAATACTCTATGCACCTGTTCAGGAACTGCAGCTTTATTAATGAGAATATTAAAGCGCATATCCGAGGGACCCTTCAAACCTATGTGCATATTCCAGTCCTGACTGCTGTCACTGACTAAGAAATCTGTATTTCGACCAAGTGTCTGTCAGAATTCCCAGGATCTTTGAGCTGGTGAACCTCACTGTGGCTGGGTTCTGTGCCGTGAGCTGTGCCTTGACCATAGATCCATCTCATACGGCATCACCTCGGGGTTCCCAGCATCAGAAATAAGATTTTATAGCTTCTATCACCTTTTTTGGGCTACTAATGAATAGTTATCTGCATTGTGAGTGCATTTCTTACGGGATGTGAAGAGAAGTGGCACCTCCTCAGGGCAAAACATCTCTTGAGCTTCTCACTGTGCACACAAGAGCAGACCTCTGCCTCTGTGCTAGTAATCTGAAGTAACCTAACTGCAACAAAAACGTGTTGCATTTTTTTCCAGCCCTCCTACACAGCACGATGGACTCTGACAGTGAATTGCATCTCCATAGCACACTTCTGAGCAGTACCCACAGTAATAAGAAACTGTGGCAAGGAGCACAGTGGGATATATTTGGAATCAGGAAAACCCCTCCATTTTCTGTAGGGCAATAAAATATACTAGTGCTTGCACTTCAGTGAAAAATTCACAACCAGGCTTTCAGTCTTCCCTTTTTTTTTTTTTTTTTTGGAAAATGAACAGCATGCTGAAGCTCCATTTTAACTGGTTTTTCTCATTAATTTGGCCCCATTTCACAAATGCAGACCGCTTGTGCCAAGCTTTTATACACTGCTTTTACTTTCTCTCTCCAGTGTGCCAATAAAAGTGTTTTTCATCTGAAGTCTTATATTTATTACTTTCGGTGTCACTTAAAGGAATAAATCTATCACGGAGCAAAGTGCAAGTCAATAAAGTAATGTACATGTATCAGAAAAACTTTTTACCAGCTAAGGTAGCTAGTATGTTACAGAAAATAGAATTTTTTGAAATATACTGTAAGGTAATATTCTTAACTGTAGCTGTAAATTCTGCAGTGAACCAATAAAAGTGTGCTTTTATGCCCTAATAAATGTCAGGTTTAAATATCTTAGGATGCCTTAGCCTGTTTTAACCTCATCCCTATAGAATTGCTCCTTTGAATTAAATGAAAAATACACTTTATCAATTTTTCCTTCAAAAATAGTTTTTAAAAAAATCTGTGTTGTTAGCAGGGCTTCCACAGAAAATCCGTAATGAAGACCTCCATATCCTAATAGCTCTGGACTCACTAAAACTATATGATTACATAAAGTAATGACCTGGAGGGGAGCTATAGAAGTAAAATAAATATCCACAGCCACTTAAGCTGTGTATCTTCTCCTATTCTTCTGGATGGCTCAGCATAAGCCAGAATGATCCGTGCTCAGGCCAGAATCTTACCTTAATGGAGTGATCCTTTGACTACCTAATGCAATTGGCAGGAAGGTTTCACTCTTTTTTTTTTTTTTTCAAATGTTTTGCTGGGAATTTGAAAAACCCAGACAGTAAAGGGATACATTTGGTGGACTTATCTCTCAGTGTGTGGGCTGAGTGTTTGGCTAGACAACCTTCAGGCTGGCTTCTGTCAAAAATTTTGACGGAACCATCAAGCTGTCCATGGGAACAAAATACCATCTGTAGTGGGCATTACAAGTGCACTGAAAAATAGGCAGATGAACAGGCATACATGTATATTTGTGAAGTAAACTGCATGGCAGTATGAAAAGCAGAAAAGGCCTTGGCTCTGTGCAAGCCCTGCTCAGCACTAAAAAAACATCTCTATATTATCCGCTCTGTGTTCCGCACAAACCCAAAACACAGCCCCACATGAGCCTCTGTGGAGAAAATTAACTCTAGCCCAGCCAAAACCAGTACAAACTCTTAGAGTTTTCTTTAAGATAAGGAATGGTATGCAAGACTTGGGTATTGCAAATAGCCTGTCTCAGACAGGCCATATGGCCCTGCCACACCACACTGATTTCAGGATTCTGGGTACGCTGTGAATCGGTAACTTTGGGATTACATTTGCTCAGTTCACATGCAAAACAGTGTTTTGTTTGGATTTTATTACTAGCAGTTCTGTCAGAGCACGCTTAAATCTGAAAGCCAAGCTACTTTTTCTTCCCAGCTCATGCATTTTCCAGTAGAAATGAGGTCTCTGGTGGCCTAATTTCACCCCTGCTCAAACTGGTACTAGTCTTGTCCTTAATAAGGGCTTCGATCTGTGCAATTTTACAGAAGGTGTAGGAGATGAGGAGATTACACATATAAAGGCAAATATGTTATGGCAAAAGAACTGACAACCAGATGTAAACCATTCTCTTTTTGGATTGGCATAGCAGTATGAAAGAAAGAACAAACCACGTACCTGGCAACACTTGCTCCCTTTAGATGTGCAACAGGAACACTCAGATAAAGCAAAATCAGAAGTCTTTTTCCCCAATCACTTTTCTGACAATTTCAGAATTACACCAATTTTGTGTAGTTTGACTGCGGTCTGTGCACATTCATCAGGTTTTTTTCTAGAGTGTTTAACACTGCACCTCTTTTGGTATTGAATGTATTTTTTTGCTGTTATCATTTCTAGTTCTTCTGAACCCTCCATTTTTTTCAGATTGAGCTTATTTGTGCAAGTGGCATGCTGAACAAGGTCTGTAAGTAAACTGTATAATTCTTAAAAAAAACCAAAATAAAATTCTTTCCACTGGTTAGCGCTATGGTAAGAGTTGAGATAATTGCAGTGACTACACGTGAAAATATTTAGCATATAACTTATGAATTTTAAATATCGAGATTTTGTAACATTGAAGACAATAGAAAAATAGAACTGTTTTTACTGCCTTATCTACCAGCTGAAGAGATTGTCAAGATTTCCAAGTGCCTGACGATGTCCAGTGACACACCTCAGAAGACTAATTACCAGCCAACCCGAAAAGACAGAAGAAAGATGTTTTTCTCTTTGAGGAGAAATGAGGCTGACTAATTTGCAGAAGAAATTTATCAACAGAGGGTTCTGCTCTGATGTTCTGCTTTGACTGTGGCAGTGAAGCACAATGCCCTAGCAAAGACAATACAGATAAACCACTACTGATAAAATAGAAGCAAACAGATCCTGTGTGCAAGCAGATACTCATCAGCTCTTTTCTGGAATGATTTGTGCTCAGCATTATTATTTGTGCTGCTCAGCTGCCCAGAAGCTCTGATCGTTATTGTTACCACCTTTGCTAGGATGATCCAGAAGGAAGTCCTGCCTGCCTCAAATCAGATGCTTCTTTTAAAAGAAAACACTGATAACTGATATAAGAGCAGTACTGTCAACTTCACTTTGTTGATTGGGATCTGAAGTACTGCTAGATACATTCCAGGATGCTGGAAAACCTAGACATGAAGCCCATCTCAAAGCTTGGCCACAGTGACAAAACTGCCCTTTCTTATCGTTGGACAGGAAAAGGGGCAATGTTTTCAAGCTTAAAGAGATTAGGTTTAGATTAAATAATAGGAAAAAATTCTTTACTCTGGGGATGGCAAGGTGCTGGCACAGGTTGCCCAGAGAAGCTGTGGCTGCCCCATCCCTGGAAGAGTTCAAGGCCAGGCTGGATGGGGCTCTGAGCAACCTGGTCTGGTGAAAGCTGTCTCTATCCCCAGCAGGGGGTTGGAACTAGATGATCTTTAAAGTACCTTCCAACTCAGGCCATTATCTGTAATTGTGTTGGGTTGAAATGAAATAGGAGCTTTGGACAGTATCTCTGAGCAAATTTAAAACAATAAAGAGAAGAGAAGGTCAAAATCTCTCTGCTGAGCACAACAAAGATGTATTACAGACCCTCAGGAGCTGAGTGTGTGCTGCAGTTCCAGGGCACACTTCACTGTATGTGAAGTACAGCCTGACCCAGCACCAGCAATCGGCCATTCTGCCCTGTGCCAGGGAAGCTTCTGAAGAGCTGCAGCACAGATCTCTGAGAAGCAGAGACACATTCCTACTCCTCATTTCAATGTCCAAGTACCTGGCTGTGTTCCCTTAGAAACAAACCTAAGGCTAAAAGTCTTCCAGAAAAGGGCTACATACGCTACTTATCAATCTCAGTGTAAATTTACTTTCATATAGGATTTGTCCTTCCCACCTTCCTGCAGCTGGCTTTGTGTTTAGTCTTTGTCATACTGTTGTCACCTGAAGTTGGCCACTGGCAAGAGTAGGGGCTCAGAAATGGTCAGTCTGGGAGGAAAAAGTTCGCTTGTTTTGATTTTCTTAGTAGGTGACTCCACTGCAGCATTCAGTTTCAGGTTAAATACTTTGCTTTCATTATGAACTAGAAGTAAGGCATTACTGATCAGATCTGAAATAAAAACAAACCTCTGTATTTTTACATTTGCAATGCTCTTACTGTAATTATTGTTCTTGAGTCTTCTCATTTACATTCCATTTTAGGACTTGCAGGTAGAAAAATTAGACTATTCCTCCAGTGGGAAAATTCTGCTTTCTGATCAAGTCTATTTAAATTGTCAAAATTAAATCCACAGCATGCAGAGAAGTCTGTGTTCCAGAAAAGCACCTTCTTTATCTCCAGTACTTTTTGTGACCATTTAGTTCACCTTTGTTCTCTTCCTCTATTTCATGAAGATGACGTGAGTAATGATTATTATATTAGCTCTGGTACCATGAATGCTACAGCAGACTTACAGCAGACTTACAGCATAATTCTCTTCCTCCTTAGGGAAGTGATATTTTTATTCACAGCACAAGAAAATCTAGTCTGTGGCCAGAATATTTTTTTCTCTATTTCTGTTTCTTTATTTGGTGTTTTGATGCAATAAATTGATTAGATAGACTAGCCAGTAGTTTCATAATCCTGTTCTGAGCTTACCAGAATTAATTACTGTTCACATAATACTATTCAGGAAGTATGTTTTAAAAAACAGAGTACTCATTATGATATAATTTTCAATGCCATCCACACAGTATAATTGCCAGCAGTTATGGGCATGGATACTTGCATATTCCAAACGGGCAGCACAGCTTGCAGGTGAGATGTCCAGAAATGCCACTTGGTGCAATGTGTGGTCCTGTGTGATGTTCTTCTCCCTCATCAGATCCAATTTCACCTGCCCTGGCTGCAAATATCAGTGTTATGTCAGTGTTAAACAGCTACAGAAAGGGTCTGGGTCCAGTGAAACAGGTAACAGCATTAACTGGCTTCACAACACCATGTGTCAGGTGTGCTCAGCGTCCAGTCCCAACATAGTCTAGTCTTCAACATAGTCCTTTGCAAAAGAATTGAGACAGTTTTGATCCAATAATCCAAAGTTAATAAAAAAGGCACGTGAAAGTGTATTTATCTGGAGACCACTTTAGCAGCTTGTTGCTGTTTGGTAAACATTTCTCAGCATGCACAACAGAAGTAATTTGATAGTTGCACTTACAGACTGCACAACTGCGCCTTATGTCCATCTTGTCCAGCTTGTTTTTGATACTGCACTTTTACCTGGTTTGTCTCTCCACAAAAGAAGAGGAAAACCTCAGATTTTGTAAGTGCACAAACACAAGCAGCTTTCATCAAGAACTTACTAGCACACCCAAAACTTCTTTAGGAAAGCTAAATTTATTGCTGAGGTCAATGGTGAAGGGTTTTCTCTCACTCTAATCTGTCTAAGCCCTAAAAGTCAGCCAGTGATGACTCAAGTCCTTTCTATTACGACAGCCTCACTGAGCTTCTCAAGTTTATCAGTGAATCAAAGGGGCATCTGAGGTACTTAAACACTACAAAATTCTGAACGTAGCATCCATGGCATTCCTATGGATGATTCCTTACTGTCCTGGCTGCAGAGATTGGGCAGAGCTTAGTGCTATGTGGGCAGAAGCGAGTGGAAAAGACAAGGTTTTGGGGTGACCTAATTGCAGCCTTCCAGTACCTGAAGGGAGCTTACAAAAAAGATGGAGAGAGACTCTTTACAAGGGCCTGAGGGACAGGACAAGGGGGAATAGATCCAAACTGACAGAGAGTAGGTTTAGATTAGATTTTAGGAAACAATTCTTCCCTGTGAGGGTGGTGAAGCCCTGGCACAGGTTTCCCAGAGAAGCTGTGGCTGCTCCATCCCTGGAAGTGCTCAAGGCCAGGCTGGATGAGGCTCTGAGCAACCTGGTCTAGTGGAAGATGTCCCTGCCCATACCAGTGGGGCTGGAACAAGGTGTTATGTAAGGTCCCTTCCAACCGTTCCATGATTCAATGGGGATTCTATGACATCAAGGTGACATTTAGAGGATATTCTTTGTCAAAACACAAAGTCTTGAAGTAAACCAACATTTATATTCCTTTGCCACTTCTGTTTTGCACCTTGCATCTGCAGTGATACATGAGTACTGTACACCTGAAGAGCTCTGTAGCTCTGAATGACTGAAACACATTAACAGCATTGGAAGGGCTAAGGCATACAAATCATTGTTAAAGGAGAAGTGGTTGCCACAGCACTGGGATAGAGCTAAATGCGGTCTTCAGAGGCTATTAAGTTAATGCTGTATCATATCGAACAAAGTAAAGTTAGCCACTGATGATTCATGTCCTTTCCACCACAGCTTAATAAATGGATACAGACGTTATATTGATTTTCATGGATGAGCAAGTAGATCTGAAATCTGAAAACTTGATGAAATATAAATTATGGAATATGGACCACATGTGATGATCTCATAACCGAGTGAGAAGTCTATCACTTGAAGAAAGCATGCTAAACTGCAAAGGGCTATTTTGACACACTATTACAATGTGCTTGTTTTTTCTTTCTTTTCTTTTTAATAGTTTGTCAGACTTCTCCTCATGCCCATTAGGATTCTCTGAAGCCTTGACTCTAGCTGCAGAAAGGTCTAATGTGGAATATCTAGTTTGTCATAAAGTGGAAAGTATTAATGGGAAAGTAGCAATGTGAAAAGGGCAAGTTCAATCAATAGCATGGACTGAAGAAATATGAAGAAAAACTAAGCTTTGTTGCTTTTTAAATGAGAACTTCCCAATCAGCTTCCGGATTATTTGTAATTAGAATCATGAGGTAAAAATTCATTTTACCATAGATTTTCTACATACTGGTTTCCTCTGGATTTACTTTGTATTTTGTATAGGATTTCAACCATTGTGGTTCCACAGATTAATGCTTCCTACAAAGATTTATTCCTTTAAAATCTATTTTCTTTTTCATAACGCAGAAGGGAAACCTCTTGAACTTGTTACTCAAATAGATTTTAACCAAAATTAAGAACTTTTCCAAAGTAAATTTTTCACTTGTACTGGAACTGTGAAAATATTTGGTTTAGTAAAAGCTGAGGATGGAAGCAGACCCTCTTGGTTATTTTTCTGTGGTCTACATGGTCAGATCAAAAGCATTAAACAGAGGAATACTGAATCATCAGAAATGTTACTGTACAGGTTATTCGGAGGTCAAGAAGGTGCAAAAGGGAGTTTTGAGTCCTTGTTTTTCCTGATGTCTGCAAATTAGTTTGAAAAGTCAATTAAGAGCTTTTTGAGCCTTTTAAAATAGAGGACGTTCTCCTTAAGCTCATTGCTCATGTTTCACTGTTTTAGTTCTTTTCCCTTCATACCTTGAAGGATGGCAGTGTGGGGACACTCTAGGAAGCAGTAGTGGGGCAACAATTTTTGCCCAGTTTTTATCAGCAATGCTTTTTAACTATTAGTATTATTTTTTAAATAAAATTTTGTCCATGACCACCTTCACATTAACTACAGAGGAATCCACCCCTCTCCAGAAGGAAACATCATGTGGCTCAAAACCATGACAGATATAGCTCCATGAGGTCATGGCAGCCTGAGAACACGTTAGATGTTTGGGAACAGTTCTGTGACATCACGTCCATCAAGATCAATAAAGCCCCTAAAGAGATGCTGAGTTTGTATTATTTGTGGAAAGAGGATTTCAAAGTCTTGGGTCATTCAAGTCAGCAGCAAGCACCTGCTGCATGGACCTCAAGGCAAGAAGGGCAAGGTCTGTGACACACATGAGATGAGAGTAGGATGCTTTGAGATTTTTCAGTTTTTAACATCTGGATCAGAAAAACTAGATTTAAGGTGTTCAGATACTCAAAACTTCCAAATTGCAGCTTCTATAACAGATAGCAAAACTTCTCATTCCTAGCCTCTGTTTCAAGATGGAAGACAATTTTCATGTGAGTGGAAAATTAAGGAAGAACATTTAAGGAGAGACAAGAAAACAAAAATTTAAAGTAAAAAATCATTTCCACTGACATATTCATATAACAAAGATGTTGCAAGTTCTCAAAGATACCTTGTAGTTATTTTAATTTCCTTAACATGCTCAGGATAATGTTAGAAATAAAGTGCCTTCCAGCATAAGTAATTTATCTCATACCTTTTTCTGATGTTTTTAACAACCAGACAAGACCAATTATTTCCTGAGTTAATTCAGCACCACAACATACCCATAGCCAACTAAGACCACTAATTCTATCACAGTCCCCATGCATCTACTTGGCTGCAATTCCGTAGTCCATCTTACTAAAAACACTCTCAGGTTTTGCATATTAGGCAGCTGGAATAGCCACAAACACTAAGATGTTTTGCACTTAATGATTTAATCAATTTTTGCTCCCTGGTGTCTCTCTACAGAGAGGAATTGAGCGCAACAAACATTGGTGGAGTAGAAGTTGGGGCAATAAAGAGGGATAAAAGGGAGGTAAAGTGGCATCCAAAGGAAAAGATTCCTGTAGTGAGAGATCATGATGTACTGGAGTTATCTCCATGAGTGGGAAATTTACTTCTAACTTGAAGAATAACAAATATTTAAACATGAAAGCAAGAAAAATCGAGGATAAAACTGGATGGTTCTGTTGGGAGTTGGATTGGTCAATTTGAGTGCAAGACAGGAGACTGGCCTCATGCAAAAATGTAGGAAGAAGGGAAAGGAGAATCTACAAAGAAAGAAGAGGAAAATAGCCTGATATTCTTCTTTTTTTTTTTTTTTTTTTTGGAAAATCAATATAAGGAGGAATAAGAAAGTAGTAGTAGTACATTTACAGGTGCAGACACTTTCCTACCACTCTCCTGACCCCAGCAGGCACACTTTTAATCTTTTAATTACTTGTTTAGCTTTATTTCCCCACCAAAAACCCCAAGTCAACCCAACCAAACAACCCAAACACTTAAAAAAGGCACAAGTACCTACCCCTGATCACTTGGCTAAAGTTAAGCTAGGAAGATGAGGCAATCTAACATTCCTGATTGTATCAGATATGCCTCTAGAGCCCTTTAAATTCCAGCAAAAAGGTGGATAGATGCTCCAAATGACATGATCAATGTTCTTTTCAGTTTTATGCCTGAAGTAGCTTGTACAGAATATAGGAATTAGTAGGTTTTCACATTACTTTGTGACAGAGAAACTCATGCTTACAGCACTTGATTATTTTATAGATATCATCACTCTACTTCAGTTGTGAGGAATATTATACTGTAATATAAACACACATGTAGAATATGCACTAACATTCATTACTATATAACTACATATATGTGTCTATATAATATATGTTCTCTGATACTTGACACATTTTAATCTCCCTTAAACTAAATATTAAAAAAAAATAGTTTCCAAGCTTTTTCTTCTGTTGAAGTAACCCTAATTAATCAGCTACTTCAAAAGAATGGATATTTTGTCTGTAAGGTGAACTTTCAAAGATGAATGAAAGGTTTTCTGGTGCTGCTTATAGATTTAGTTTAAATTCTCTACTACTCTAATGCTTCCAAAGCTAAGCTAATAGACACCAAAGGCTGACTGTAGTAACTTTTAGCCTTTATTCTTCTATTTTACGTTATTACATATTTAATTTTATTTTGCTGATCTATGAAAATTAACTAGCTTTTATTGCTAGTTAAGTGGTATATTTACCTCACCAAAGTCCTTGTTAGCAAGATTTTGATAAAACAGAAAATCCAAACACATTCAGAGATGCTGACCTTTGCTTGGGAAGATGATCCAAAAAGGTTGTGTAATCCTTAATTTTATCACCTGTTGAACTGTCCATATGGTGGAAGCTTTGTTGGCAATAGTAAGTCAGCAGTTTCACTACAGCCATTCCCTAATATCTGAGTTTTCTACAGCTCATCAGCAAAGCTGAAGGCAAGGGTTTACACCACATGCAGAGGAATGGCCTGGTGACTCCAAAAGAAATAACAGGCATTGAAATCAGTTTTCTGCAGCAAATTTCCTCCAAGAGGACGTGAAGCAATTTCCATCCCATCTCATAGATACTACCTGTCATTTGATGTTCAACTCTGGACAGCTGAAGGCATTCCAAGTTTGGAAACTCATAAAGCCATAGGTCAGTTTGTGCAATATAATATTTGACAAGAATCATTTTAATGAGCAGATATCCTTAAGGTATGCTACTTATTTAAAGTCAGAAGATGTATCGCACAGCTTATTATATAGAGCTTTTGTTGTACCAAGTGCAGCCAGCACTCTTGAAGTTCCAGTGTTTGTTCTTACTTAGGTTTACTTAAGACAAAGTCCCTCAGATGTTTGTTTTTGAAGTAGTAGCCTGGGTAGTATATCCTCTTGCAAGGAAAATAACCTTTGTCAAATGTTCTTAAGGAACAGAATCTTCTTTTCTTCTATAAAGCTGCATATTCTTTTCCAGGCTTTTACTAATCCAACTTTTCATACAGGAATTTTTACGTCTTTAATTTCTAGATTTCTTTTTGTGATACAGATTTCATCAACTCTCTTTCCTTGAACAAAATCTTCCATGTTTGAAAGAATAGAAGCTGTAATTCAACAGTGTAGTCTCATGAGATTATTCAGTCTTCTCTGTAAAGGTGAAGTAAAATCTACTGATTAGAATTTCTAGAGAGGATTTTATTTTTTTATTTCATGCATGTTATCCATTGAACTAGCTGATGCAGGGTATTTTATGTGGATTAACTTCCCCCCTCCCCAAGTGCACTTCAAGAATTTGAAGGGATAAGGGGATGGAAAGGAGGGAAACAGAACAATTTAAGAGCAGTAGCATGTTCAGATGGTGTCAGTTGCCAAAGCTCAGTTTTGGACAGAAGCATGAAAGCTAAGTCTTCAGAGTTCCTGGCATCCCTAACATTGATCAAACCTCATTGGGAATGCGAGAACAGTAGTTATAACTGGCACTCCTGCTTCTGCAAGGTAGGGAGGATCACAAATAGCTTAGCTCATGAAATGAGATACCAGTATGTGTCTAGAAGAAAATTAATTCTCTTTCCCACTGAATCAGTCACCTTATTGCTGCAGAGCTGAATTAGCAAAAATTGACATCTGCAACTCAATTAAGCCCAGCTCTCCAGGAATTAGAATCCTGAAACTGCGAGGAGTTGCTGCTGCCCTGTTACCACCATCTGAAATACTCAGTTATGAGGCCATGGTAGTTCTCCCTATTGAAGGCAGATCTATGATGGAGCAATCCCCTGAATTGTAGGTAGTGTTGCACCTGGAAACCCCACCATTAGTTCAAGACAACAAATCCATGGAGGTTACTGGTTTAGTGTTATGTGTTGGATTAGAGCTGCAATATGACATTTGGGACAGTTTCTTCCAGAGCTTCAGCATCACAGCTCATTTACCTCCAGTCAGAGAACTAGATCATGTTAATAATGAGTCACACTGTGTAGTCTTTCAAATGAAATGCTAAAAGCCCAGTAAACAGGGCAATGTAGGGTATGAATGAAAGGCAATGGTCTTGCTATGCTGAGCATTTTCCTTAATTTGAATATTAAAGTTTACCTGTGCTTGATCTAACAAATCTACACTTGTAGGGTTTGCCTAATTTGCATCTAGGTAGCAGCTGGACTCTAGTTTTTCTCTACCCCGTCCTCTTCCTCTTTGTCAAGTTACATTCATATAGGCTACCCATCTTCATTAGAAAAACCTTTCACTTTTAAACTCTTCCAATACACAAAAAATCCCAAATTTTTGTACACAAGTCTGAGACACCGATTGCTCAGACAGAAAGGCTGAGATCCAGCTGCCTTGGGACCCAGTCACCAGCAGCTGAACCAGAAAGAGCAGGGCAGCAATCTGCTCAACACCTCCTATGCTTCCAGCAAGGGGAAGCTTTGGGGAGCCTGCGGTTTGCAGGACTTATGGTTAGAACAAAGCCAGAGCTGTGAAGGACTGTTTTGTGCAAGAAATGTGTTTGTGTGTGGGAATGAAGAAGACAAAGGTAGCAAGGGCAGCAGCACCTAACCATTACACTTCAGAACTGAAGCCTAAGAATTAGGATGATTCCTTCTTGTAGAGAGGAATTAAAGGGCTAAGCCACTGGATGTGAGGTTCATAGTTATCCTTCAGTGTTCTGAGGCTTTATCCAGCTGTTACACTACAGACATCTGGGTCTCTGATCTTGGCTTCTCTCCCATCTAATTTGGGTTGAAGAAGTTATACACCAGCACATCATCCAGGCTGTCTTCTCCCAGGCCTAAATGGAGGTCCTTCTCAGTGGAAATCTGGACTTAAGTGACAGAAGTTGATCAGATCTGGTGTCTGCACATGGTGATGTCCTGAGCTAGGAGGCAATATAAAAATTTCAAGTTATGAGCCTTTGCAAGGCCTGCAAGGAAATGCAGGTCAGAGATCAGGGATTTCTTGCTTCTGTTTCAGTCCCAGACAGGCCCAGATAGGCCTTGCCAGCCTGGAAGATCACACAAAGCTGGGAAGCACTGACTGCATAGCGCTAATGTAAGCTGACTTTCTTGTGTCAGGCCTCTTGCATGGTATTTTGGTGTGTCTCTTCAAGAAGGATAATGATTTTGTTTTCCAGGAACCATATTTCTCCTTGAGGTTTTTTAAGTGATATTGTTATGGCTGGCAAGAGTGGATCAGAAGGGCAGCAGGAAAAACTTGAATCATCAGCTGCTGACATCCATGTAGAACAGCCTCTGGAGCCACACAAGATCATCTTGCTCCTGTGGATTTCTGGTGTCTCTTTTGCTTTGCTCTTGTGTTTCTGCCTCCATTGGTCCTGACTCCTTTAACTCACAGTCCACAGAGCTCAGGCAGCAGAGGTGTCAGAAGTCACCTTTGCACACCTGTTTGTTGCACTGTGACTGTATCCAGCTTGACATTGAGCATAAGTTGCTCTGCTTTGACACAACGCACAAGATACCCTCTTTCACTCCCTCTGCATTACAGGCAAACCCATCAGGCAGGCTGGCTAAGAGGTGTGAGCTGACCTCTCCTGGCTGGGGGAACAGATCAAGCAGCTCCTTCTGTGAAGAAGACTTTGGGTAATGTTGCCAGCATCAACACTGCCCCTTCTCCTGCTTGGAAGAGAGAGGAGCACATGCACCCAAACTCATAACACAAAGCTTGGTGAGAGTTCTTGGAGACAAATTGCAAAATTTGATCAGAATACATTAGAAAACAGGACAAGATTGTGAAACAAAGGTGTTTTGGTTTTTATTTTCTGTGCTACTCAAATGCTGATTTTAGCTTAGGTTGTTAAAGAGTTGAGACACTGACAAAAGCAAAGACAAAGTGACAAGCAGGACGCCTTGTTCTACTTAAGAAAGACTAAGTTCTTTCCACAGAAGAACAGAGAGAAGACATCCCTTCCACTCCACAACTGCCCAAGTACTCACACTTCTTCACCTGATGGTAGATCCTGTGTCTCAGCATCAGGACTTAAGAGAACCTTGCTCTTTAGGAGATCAGGACTAAACAACATTGCAGAGTTGCTTTCACATCATTATGGGGCTTGCAGGACATGGTTCAGACTCATCAGGAGGAGCAAGAATGAGCCTCAGTTGTATCAGCATCAGCAGAATTCCGGAGACCGACTGCTGAAGGAAGAGGGTTGAGACAGGGCAACATTGCAGGATACTAGCAGAAACACACACAGAATTATCAAACTAAGATAACAGGGTGAGGAGTAGAGGAACAGAATAAGCATTGGTAGATACAAGGAAAAGAGAAGCTTTGCAATGAAGTGCTTAAAAGGAAATATCACTATGCCCCCCCAACACAATACATGACACTCCTTTTTTCTCCACAGCCTCGTTGAACCCTTTCTGTTGGTAGGTACAAATGCCTCCAGGGGAAAGAAGAAACAGCAAAACACAACACACAGCTCAGTTCCACAGAGAAAGGTAAAATCCTGAGACTGTCAGGCAATCTCTACTGCTGAGCAGATCTGATTCATCTTTATTGGCCACCACATCTCCTTTAAATCACATTTTCTTTTCAAATGCCTGGAAGCAGTTGAGAAAGAAAGAATGGGTGTGTTGGCCTGGTAGTCATGCTATAAGAAACAGAAAGTTTTTAGGAGAAAATAAGCTCAAAGCAGATTAAACAATCACAAGGGTTACAGCAAGAGGGAAATATGCACCTTTCATGCAGGGTACAGTGACAAGGCTTATGTCAATACTGTGAGTAGCTGTAATACATAGAGACCCCAGCAGCCAAACAAGGTCCTGTCATCATCTCTGATATCCAGGGAAAACAGGATAACACCGTGAAAGAGGAATACTTATCTTAATACTTCTACTCTCACAAATTTACTGTGTGGTATTTGACAAACACCAATAACCAGGACTGAAGTTCTCATTCAAATCAAGTAAAAGCAAATCAAGTAAAGATAAACAGATGCTTGTTCTCATCCAAAGACAGAACTTAACCTCCTCGAGTAGAGACAACCTGGACTTTGAAGCTGGGCATATGTCTAAAGAGAATATTGCTACGCACTTGTTGCTTCCACCAAGAAGACAGAGAAAGAAAGGGCTAGAAATTTGGCTCAGCTGTGAATTCCAGTGAACCAGTATTTTTAGCCAGAAAGATAAATTTTTGATCAACAGTTGTTTTCATTTACCACCTTGCCTTGAATATGTTTTCATAATAAAGTTTTAAAGTTGTCAAAATGCTCATCTTGGCAGTTCAAAACTCAGCTTACTATCTCAGTTTGGGACAGAACTGCTGCTCACTTAGGGGTAGCAGTTTGCATCTGGTTTGAGAATCAGGCTTAATTAACACACACAGTTATTGATGAGTCTGATCCAAGCCGAAGAAATATTAATAAGTTGGGTCTCTAGCCATGAAGATTTTGCTGAGGAGCTAGATTTAATGGGATTTTAAGGGGGAGGTGGTGGGGAAAGCATGTTATTTTAGTAGATGAAAGATATTACAGTTTAGAATGGTAAAAAAAAAATTGTGAACTTAAAATTTTCACTTAAATTGTGAGCTTAAAATGTGCTGATGTATAAAAAAAGTCCTGTGGCCTTTAAGAAATCCTGTTTATCTAAACCGTTTTGTTAATTCTTTTTTTTTTTTTAAAGCTACTTCTGCTATATGTTACATCTAAATGGATTATAATAGAAGGAAATTCAATTACTTTGGTCCTCCTTGGCAGAACCTGGTGTAGCTGTCAGTCCTGCTGCATTGCACGTACAGCCACAGTGGCATTTTGTGCTGTGCAATGCAGCACTCTGCAGAAACACCCGCGGTAGTGCTGAATTAGCTGGCTTGGGAGCTGGACAGGCTGAGGTGGGAGCACTGCCATGGGAACTGGGGGGCCGCTGGCCCCAGCTATGCAAACCACTAATTCACAGGTAGTTTGGGAATTTCCAAGCCGCACCCTATTGTGCAGGCTGGACATAAATATTTAAGACACTTGAATACCAATTAATGGTACACTTCCTTTTTTCTCTCCTGTTCCTCTTTTTTTCTTTTGACCTGCATTAAATTTGTGGGTTGATGGTACCTAGGTGAATGCTAAAAGGGGTGAAGGAAGCTTAAAATTTTTGCCATCCTCTTCCCTCCTCTAGTACATTTTCTCAAATGTTTTAACATCGGTACTGAATTCTTTTCCATAACTACAGAATAAAAAACCCATTAAAAATATAATGCCATTATAGCCCCAAGAAACTTGGCAGGAGAAGCTAAGTAGCTTAAACCATTTTTGTAAGTCAATGAGATATCAAACTGATGGAGTTCTAGCAAAGTTATATAATAAATTACCCATGTGCAAGCCACTGCTTTCTCTTCCTACTTTCAGTTGTGTACCAGGGCAGCTCCAAAGACTAAGCTCAGAAGAATTTTACATATGAGTGAGAAAACTAAAAGGAAAATATTCATTGCTGAGAAATTAACTCAGAAAACAGCTGTAACTCAGACTTTAAACAGCATTTCATGAAAGCAAAGTACAGAGCACTACCACTTTGGGCAATCACAAAGTAGAGGAGCTCTTAAGTTGCTGCAAAGAGCAAGTATTCAAACTTAACTTACTTTTCTTTCTCTTCTAGGTTTATTTGAGAATTGATTAGTGATACTGAATAGTAGTCATCTTTTAAAATGCCCAAAACTGATCTTTCAAGTGTTCATAAAGCAATGAGAAGCAACACATCAGCATTTAATGATCATATTAAAAAAAAAAAATTACCTACCTTATGGAACAGCACTTGATTTGTTAAATAATTTCACTTAAACAAAAAGTTACCTTAGAAAAGTACCTAGCCGTGATTTGAAGATAGCAGCATTTTGAAAGCTTTGTGTTCAGCTAAACTTTCCGATTTCTTTTTCCAATTTCTTATTCTCCAGATGAGGAAATAAGACTTTGCAACTCTGGCAAATTAATCATGCCAGAGAAAACACTGTCCTCCATCATAGACATACAAGTTGCTAAGATTTAGCCAAAATAATTATAAACTTTTAATGCACTGGATGTTATTCATATTCTGAGTACCAGAATCTTGAAATACGTATTGTTAGGCTTTAGAGTTCGAATGCAATTACTGTATTTGCTAAAATTCTAGGTTGCCCAGTCACTTCACAATGCTGTTACTCTGTATACAGTTTTGGCTAATAAACCAGCACAAAGCATGTCAGAAAGGTGATGCATAATTGACTAAAGACAGAATTTGTTATGTTTCCCATTCATCCTGCTAATTTCATTGGAAAAGAGGTGGTGTGGATGCCTGGAGACTTTATTTAGCTGTGCAAGTACACAACTACTGCATTTCAAAATGGCTTTAGGCAAGCTAAGAAAGTTTGCAAAGGGGTCAGAAAAAGATAGAAGACCTTTTCAGTATCTGTGGGTGGTATTCAACATAAGATTCCCACCAATTTGAAGGGGTTTGTCCCTTACTGTCCATACATCATTTCTAGTAACACCTTTCTAAATTTTCCCACCTCCTTTGGCTGGACATCACTTGAGATCCGAGATTATTTGAAGAAATTTGAACTCCCTCTTATTAGCAACCTAGGAGTAGGTTAAAAACATATGGATTATCAAAAACGTTTTAAAATTCTCATTGTATTCATCCTAGGTCTGGATTGTGCTTTTCTCTTTCTGTATACCATAAGCTTTATATGAAGGAAAGGTTGAATCTCAGATGCCATGGAGATTCAAGGTAACTTCTCCATTTCAGAATGTATTGTTCAGTATGATCACAGCTCAACTTACCTATAGATAAAGAGAAAAATTAGTTATTGCCTGGAAGAATAAATCCACTTGGAAAAAATCTGTATCAGTCAAACAAAAAAACTCTGCTGTTAAATCAAAAAAGTTGGTAGCAAAACACAGCAGTGCTTGAAATAATTTTCCGATGCTACTTAGGAACCTCAAGGGTTTTGGGTTTGGTTTGTTTTTTTTTTTTGGTAAAAACTGATCCCAGGTAGTTTTAAGGCAGCTAGGAATCCATCAAGTGTTTTAAAATCCATAATAATCTGAGATGTATTGACATTGACTTCTAAACCTGGCTATAAACATCCAAAGGGAAAATGACTTAACAATATGCCATACATGATCTTTGAGTTCTGAGAAAGATGAAATTAACTGGCAAACCGTCTAGTAATTTGCATACAAGATGCCCCTTAAGCACATCTGCAGTGATCTATCCCCTTTAAAAGCAAAGTACACGAAGTACACAAGTAATCACAGAAATCTACAAACTGTATTTGTAGATCAAACTTCAGGGTGACTCTGAAGAACAAGCAAGTTTCGAAAGTGGTTCTTTAAACCTAAAACCTAAGACATCCTCCGAAGAGATCCAGAGAATTACCAGTGCATTTTCAGAGTGACAGTAGGATCCACAGCAATGTGGATTTAACTACAGTATCTTCAGGGGCAGTGAGAAAAGGGGACTTTCCAGTACATATACTTAATAGTGTAGTGTGTATATGTGCTTTCCAGGTGTATACCTGCACATATATATATATAGTCACATTTTCAAGCTGGCAACAGGACATTTCTATTCTTAGGGAAAACACAGACCAGGAAGATATGAAACCCTGACAGACCTGGGTTTGGATCACACTCACAAGCCACTGGGACTAACCCCAAATGCCCGGCAGCGGGGCTGGGAGGGACCCGCCGCCCTGCAGCCTGTGCCCAGGAGCGGGAAGGGACCGCACACCGGGTACCCGTGCCGCTACCTCTCCGGAGAAGGGGCTGGGACAGGAAGGGCTGCGGCTGGGACAGGGGCTGGAGCAGACGCTGGGGATGGGGAAGGGGATGGGGAAGAGGCTGGGGCTGGGGGCGGTGCGGGGGCGGTCCCTCGGCGGGGGAAGCCGATAAAGGCAGGGCGGCGGGCGGCGGGGAGGTGGCGGAGGGCAGCGGCGGAGCCGGGTGCGTGTCCCCTGCTCACCGGCCGGCATCGCCCTGCCCTGAGCGCTTTTCGGAGCCAGCCGGCAGCGGGGCAGCGCCATGGGGGCCGGAGGAGGGCTGGGGCTGGCGGCCGTGCTGGCGGCCGCGGTGCTGTGCGGTCCCGGGGCGCTCGCCGGGCGCGTCCTCAGCGGTGAGTGCGGGGCCGGGGCGGGAGCGCAGCGCTCCGGGAGCGGCGCGGGGCGGAACCGGGACCCACCCCGCTCTCCGAAGCAGCCGCGCACTGGGAGCGCCTCCCGGGCACACCTGCCCGCGGCGGAACCGAGCGCGGGGATGCTGCGGGGCGAGCACAGGGATGCTGCGGGGCGAGCACGGGGCTGCGCACCCCGCCGGGCCGGCGGCAGCTCCAGCCGTGGGGCTGCGGGCTCCTGCGGCAGCCTGAACTCCTGTCCTGCCCCGTCTTGGTAGAGCTCGTTCATTGCCGGCGCGCTCCGGCTCCGTTCGCATTGTTTTAAAAAGGTCGAGCGTCTTCCCGAGGAACGTCTGGGTGCGCTGGGTTTTGTTGGCAGCTGTACGGGGGTATTTCTTCTTTGTGATATTGTTGGGAGGAGAGGGCAAACTTTTAAGAGCGTGTGGCATAAATAGTTTGGTTGCGTGTGGGTGCATCCACAACTCTCTAAACCGAAAGGAAGACAACACTTCAGAAATCCGTATCTAACGTTAGAGTTTAGGTTTAGTTTAAGAGCTGCAGACTCTCACTGTGTGTTTGCAGTATACAAGTGCGTATGCTCGGAAGCTGCTAAATTTAATGAAAAGGTCCCTTTTAAGCTTACTTTGGTTCAGACCCTCCAAACTAAAGCTGACAGGCTCTCAGAGGCGTGTTGCATGTGCCTACACATCCATGCATTTGCCTGAAAACAAAGGTTTACACACTCGACTCTGCTTGTTAACAAGTTATGTGTGTGTATGTGTGGGTAAGAACATGTCTCTTTACAAACTGTTTCCAGAGCAATGCAAATTATTTGTATACTATTGTTTCAGAGGCTGTAACAGTAGCATGTCAACAAAACTTTTTTGTAGGTTGTTATTTTTTTGTTGCAAGCATTTGATTGCTGAATTCAGATAACTTTCTTGGTTGCTGAGGGAGGGCAGTCACTGGACCATTTTGATCATGCTTTATTTGAAGCATGTTCTAATGCTGCAGCTAAGATGGGCTGTTGGGCTTTTGGTGAAACAGTATCTTCAGGAAACAATAGCTAAAGTAGCAGTAGTTCCAGCATTTTGAAAAAGCTTGCTTGCCTCAACAGTAACCTGAGATATTTCATCTACCTCTGTCATACTGTGAATTATACTGGCTTATATGATGCATCAAAGCTCTAAATATTACAATTTATATGACTGCTACGTAACACTGTTATTTTTAAGGAATAGTGAAGATTAATCATCTGTGAGATGGGTTTGGCATTGGCAGTGCAGGAGTTCATGTGTGGCTGAGGAAACCGAGCCCCTTAATCTTCCAGCTGCAGCTTCTGTTTAACTGAGATGTGGCAAACTGAGGTCCAGCTTTTAAAGCCATGTGTGATATGTGTCTACTGCCTTGTCAAACTCTTCCCAGATGCTCATAAGGCTTTGGGGGCTTTAAAGGACACAGGCTCCCCATATTTCCCTGAAGCATTTCAAAGCATATAATGACCCTCATGTTCATTGTATTATGCTGATAGTACTTGGCTGGTAGAATACAGGAGAGTGTTTGAAGCCACTTACAGAAAGAACCATTTATGTACTATTAGTTAATTTGTTGAAGTTGTAGTCATCAGATAAAGGTTTCCTAGACAATAACAAGGGAAGATATTTATTAGTTATTTAGGCTTATTCCTGATATTCTTATGTACTGGAAGAAATTTTTTTTTTTCCCCATTTCTTGCTCTTGAGGACCACACCGCTGTTCCAGCTCATGCACAGGGGATAGGTGTAGTTGACGTTAGTCAACAGTAGTTGACATTATTTCAGGCAAGAAATAGTACCACTGAATAATTGGGCAGTGTGTGCTGTCACCTGACTCCCATCATGCTTACCTCTCTCTTGTATAAGAACCAGCAGTTTGGACTTAAGCAACCTTATGTTTGAAATCATAAATCTATATCTTAAACAGACCTATTCTTGAAAAAAAAAATGCTGGTGGTTTTTTTTTTTGCTTCACCATGATTAATAATCTGGCGTAGTAGGGAATTTCACTGCTCTCATTCCAAATAAAGATATAGTTCTTATCACTCACATAAGCTGTTTGTGAAACTGCTTGAGTGCTGGCTGGACCTTGTGGAAAGAGTCCCACTGACTGCAGTAAGTTTGCAGTAGACCTAGCAATAATTGGAAATTTGCTACCATTTTGACCACAGTGTCAAGAGGACAGAGAAGGATGGGCCTGCCTATTTGAAATGCCATTTTCTTAAGTAAAGGGTTTCTGTTACTTTTTCCAAGTATGTTAATTTTCCTAGGATATAATTAAAACTATTGTTGGCATCAATTTGCATTTAGGTGTTATTTCTTTGTCATCTTTAATTTGGGAAGTTTTGAACAGTGATGTAAAGTGCTTTGTAATTTTTAGTATAGCTAGACAGATGTTTTGTGAGCAGTGCTCACATCCTCCCTATCAGACTATCTAGTGTTGCCAGAGAATTGATTCTTATAGGAAAAAAAACCAAAGCAGGCTCAGGAGAAAGTGCTGAGTCTGCCTTGCTGTCCCATGACATCATAAAGAACATGAAGTGATGATAATGCAGTTTGCAAAGATGCAATTACTTTAAGTATCTATTGGGCAGGAGAGATGCAAGCTAATCTTATTACTAATCATTTAACAGCCTATGTATTAATCATAGATGTTATAGCTTAATGACTGCTGTTTGTCTAGTTGTATTTCTATGGCTTTTTAAGTTTTGCTCTTTGCTACTGCTGTGCATCAATAGCAGATTAAATAGTGATGTAGTATTTTGAAGCAGTATTTTGGTGCAGAAGTACTTGGATATATAAAACTCTAAATGAGGAAAAACACTTGGTGGGTCAGGAAACTACCAGAGCTGCCCCTAAAGTATGGACTTCATTGCTTCAGATGCCTGTAAGGAAGTGGATATGCTCATTCACATGGCTTATGATCAGATTTGTGTTCTACAAAAAGTACTGGAAAGTAAGAGAATTAAAGCAGTGTCTTCATGGGTACTGGATTGACTAGAGATAACAAACCCTTTCTTAAAAGGTGAATAATTTAATTGGCTTGGCCTGCTTATTACACCTGAATTTTGTCTGTTAAACTGTGTTTTCTAATTGAAGCCTTCTACTGTAAAGTTGTGGGTTGGTTTGTTTCGCTTGAACTGTAAATTTCAAGATACGTTTGTAGTTCAGAATTTGAAAAGGTATAACCTGAAAAAAGCACTGCCCATCTCACCTACAGGATACATGTGCAACAGGTGTGTGTTGAACACATTTTGTTGGAAATATCCATCATTTAGTTCCATACTACATGAGCTTTTCTTGGATAGGCATGCCCAGATGGTACAAGATTCTTTTGCTCTGTTGTAGGTTTCAGTAATCACTAAAGCTGAGACTTGGAGAACTGCAGGAGAAGTTGGGCATTTAATTCCCATGGACTCCTTTATTATCCTTATCCAGCTGTACTGAGCACTGTCTTCTTTGGGGCAAATCAATGGTCTAGGCTCCTAAAGTGAAATGAGGTGATGACTTTCAGATATAATACATATTTCTACTAAACACACCTTGCCCCTAACTAAGAAATTCCACAATACCCTGTGGAATGAGAACCCAGTTTTGATGAGACCTGTGATGGAGGAGGAGTCCCTTCTGTAGCAGGGTAGAAATACCCAAGTACTTAAATCAGTTTCAGGAGTCAGATATCTGTATTAGAGGGGATGCCCCTTTGTCAGCCCTGTAAAGCTTACCTTTCCTGTGGGGGAGAGCTGTACAGGTTGGCCAGGCTGCAGCTCTGTTCAGGGATAAGGAAACAGACATGGAAAATCCTAGGGCTGTGTCTCAGGCCAGCATTCTGCTTTCCCAGGAATACAACTTTTCGCTCACAGCATTTTGTTCAAAAATGGAGAAAGGCATTGCAAATCTCAAACTCATGATTGTCAAGTCCCAGTATTCCACTTGGCTAAAGAGCCCAGCAGGAAACATTACCATGGATGGGGCTATGGTAAAATCCATGTGGAATGGTATGGACAGTCTGCTTGCTTTCACATGACTTTTCTTGCTCCCAGAGAGAGAAGGCTTGTCTCTTCCCTGGTTGAACTCCTGTTCTCTACCTTGATATTAACTCTGTGTAGTTCAGGTCTGATCCTGTATAGATCAAACTTCTCAATTACAAGATATTTGCAGGGGGACATGCTTTGGTTCATAAAGAGTTCTATACAGCATTATTTTTCTGAAACCAATTCCCATAATGGCTTTCTCTTTGCAAATCTCTGATGGATCAGAAAAGACTGGTGGTAGTGCAAAATAGGCAAAATGAAACAATCCTTTGACAGGAATTGCTACACTCTAATCCCATACTCTTACCTGTCACTCACTAGTTGGAAGTTGAGTCTCTTGCTGAAGCAGTCCCTACTCCTACCACTGACAAACAGTGGGACCTTCAGTGCCAAGCAATCTTAAGAAATAATGAGTCTTAACTAAACAGCTGGCATGGCTCTAACTAAATCTGAATGCAGTGTCCAGCTAATGACTCTAGGTTCACTTTGTAAGAAGTGAAGGAAAAAGTTGGTATTTATAGAGTGGGATTAATTTCATTTAAATTTGGATTTTGAAAACACTTCAGATCTGCACTAACAATGCTTGTTTCATTCAGTTGTGTACACAGCAAGGTCAGTGAGCCAGTTTAGATATGGACAGGTTTATTGGGAAGAACTAAAGCTTGGTGAGATGAATCCCACACTGTATCTCAACTACTGCATACATGTAATGTGAATTAACCAGTGATGCTCTACCTCTAAATTTTCTCTTTGTGTAAATTATCCTTTATAATATTCTAACATATTTATCCTCCCCTCAAGCTTCCCCTCTGTTTTTGCCTTAAGAGAAATGTCGACAATTTTAAGATTCCTTGTAGATTGGCTTATCCCACTTTCTTAGGAAATGGTGAATGAGAAAGGGTTATCCTGTTGGTTTCTCTTTTAATTGTGGAACTGCTGGAAAAAGAAAGCACTCTACACTCCTGTACTGAAATGCATAAAGGGTGTTACACCCTAGGAATCTCTTAAAGTCCTTAAACCAAGAAAATTAATATAATTTGTGTCCATATGTATTGCCTAAATCAATTGCAAATACAGACACTTTGATAACAAATCCATGAAAATACACCTACTTGGAAAAAAGACATTCAAATTTCACTAAAAAATACCAAGAATGGATGATGCTCGCTATGAAAAATAATTGATAAAGAGTATATTTTCTCTCTTCTCCTTTTTTCCTTCATTTAATTGACATAAGGTGGATCTGTTGATTTGGGAGATTTGGGGTGAATATCAGGAAAAGGTTCTTCACCCACAGGGTGGTTGGGCACTGGAACAGGCTCTACAGGAAGGTGATCAGAGCACGAAGCCTGACAGAGCTCAGGAAGAGTTTGGCCAACACTCTCAGGCACATGGTGGCATTCTTGGGGATGGTCCTGTTTAGGGCCAGGAGTTGGACTTGATGATCCTTGTGGGTTTCTTCCAACTGAGTGATACTCTGTGATTCTGTGGCTGGAGATTTATGAACTATTTCCTTCTAGAGGCAAAAAAAAAGGAAAAAAACCCATCAACAGAAACTGTCAAAAGTGCTTAAATTTATGTCTAGGAGAAAATCTGTTGAGGGAACCTACTGATGGGTGTAAAATTGGGTATTTGTGAAAATGCTGGTTTGGGATAGGAGAATAAAAGTATTCCCTGCTCCCTTAGGCTGGCACACATACTGAAGGCATTCAGGCTACAATTTTTGTCTATTATGTCTATTCTACAGCAAGTTAACAGTAAGTGGCTTTTTTTGTTTTGGTGGGGGTTTTTTTTGGGTTTTTTTCTGGGGAGTTTGAAAGTTCTGGGTAAAATAATCCACATCCTAGAGCAGACTTGTAGATGTGTAGATCTTTCCAGTGCACTGTATTTCCCCTTATTTTGAATAGGTTCAAGCAGATGCCATTGACACTAGGGTGTTACATTTGCCTGTTTGTGTCCAAGTTTTTCCTTGAAAAAGGGAAGGCAGCTGGCCCTTTAGAGTGTTGTTTTAGCAGCTATGTTGGCACTTTTTTGTGAATCCCCAGGACAGTGCAGCTGTGAGCTGGCCCCTTAGAGAAGTAAGTGGCTGACTGCCATGGCCAGCCCTGTGATATACACCTGTAAAGTTCACATGATCAGAAGAAGGGAAAATAGTTATTACAGGAAAAGCTAAATGGATCTCATGCTTTAAATTTATGAGTGTTCGATAGCTGAAACCAGAACTAATGCCAAAATGAAGGTATGTTTCACTTAGAAAGAAAAGCTGTCAGGGCTTTAATGATTTGACCTGGGGGGGGAAAAAAGTACTTTTTGGGAAATACTTTATAGATTTTTTTTTTTTTTGTCATTGAGTTATGACCTGAATCAGTGACTAAAACTTTTTCATAAAAAATATTAATTTTGTATTAATTTTCCAGTTGAAGACAATTAGCCTGTATTGATTTACATAATTGTATATTTGCCTGAAATGGTAATTATGGAGGGTGAAGTGTTGATTAGCTTCTAATGAGATTTAGATATCAAGCTACTTCTTTACAGCTCTGTTATCAATGGCCTGAGCTCCCTCCTTTGTGTGCCAGGGTTGAGAAGCTAACCACAACAAATAAATGTGTGTGTTGTTTTCTTTGGGAAATGAGTGAATAAGCCTATCACTGCCATGTGAAGATGGTACCTTTCATGCAGGCTGGTATTCCAGTTCTCAGGACATCAAGAACAAGCCTGAAGCACCACATCAGGGATTTTGAAAATCCAGACAAACTTTTAAACTGCTCCAGAAAAGACAAATTCTACCAGCAATTTATTCAACGCAATGAAGAACATTTTGCAGGACAAGGAGTCCTCTTGCATCTTCCCAAGGCCTAGAACAGTGCCGGTTCTGAGCACACAGAGGCTTTGACAAACCTTCCCAAAAATAACCTGCTTAGATCAATACTTGTCCTAAGTGGTCTTGTGTGCATTCTTAACTACCCGTTTTAGTGACCAGCCATCTTGCTGCGTTGTGCGGGGGAGCTCTCAGATCCAATTTTAATTGCATTTGTATTCACCTGGATGGCAAAATCCAGGTGTTAGGGATAAGTAATATTTAATATGTAAATCAGCACTGCCAGGTGCTCCTTTGCACTGTCTGCTTTTTGACTGCTTGATTTTTAAAAGTGTCGCTTTTTGTGGGTCTATTGAAGACAGTTGTCATTCAGAAATAAATCCACTCCCTGTCCCCAGAAGTGCTTAGAAACACAATAGTTGAACTATTAAAGGCTAACATAGAGGTGAAAACCAATTTTCAGCAATAGATGAACTGAAAATCACTTTTCATGGCAAAAGAGAAAATAAAGAAGACAGGGACTGGACAGGAACAAATGAATCTTGTGTAGCTTCATATTCTGCAAAACTGTACTAAATCTCTATATGAATGGTGTAATACAGTAACTTTGTTTTACTTAAACTTCATCATCCCTGTTTTTTTTTCTCTTTGCAAAAGTTGCATTGATCTTAGAGACAGCTGGCTAAAGTTAAATTATCTGGCCTGTGCTTGAGAGAGAATAGAAAAAATTCCTATTTATTATTTTAGGGTTGCTATCTATGTGTGCATCTGTAACTTGCCCAAGAATTTATGAAGAAAGATAATCCATTGCAAGAAGTATTTTAAGAACGGTTTTGCAGTATTTTAGATGAGTTTTGCATGAGAGGTTGGGGGCAGCCTCCATTAAGCCACCTTAGACATTGTCTGCACACTCGTGACTCTGATGCGACGCATACAAACTGTCTGCTGTGCACATCTGCCTGAAGCACAGCTACTGGACAGGCAAATGTGGCCCTCAGGGTTTTTTATATAAGCCATTAAAAGTGACTTGGAACCTTTGAAAGTTATTCACCCTGGAAAATCACTGAAGAAAAACTATATGATGACAATTTAGGCATAATCCCTAATCCAGAACAAATCAGTAACAAATGTCTCTTCTCTTGAAAGGCTTGGTTATTAGGAGGATTGGAAGAAAAAGCACCTGCTAAGGGATGGAAGAGGTAGTTTTGAAGATATCCATACTGATACAGGCTGGCATGTGACCTGTACAGCAGTTTTTATTTGAATGTCAAATTTGGAAGCACATGGAATTCCTTAAGCTGCTCAGGACTGTGAGCTGAGAAACATCAGTGGTTTGAGCACTGACTCAGCTAGAGAATGTGTCTTCTGTGTTACAAACTTTGGGAGAGAAGATGGCAACTTGCTTTTATCATAATTGAAGACAGAATGTAATTATGAAATGTTATCACAGTTTGTTTTTTAAGTAATATGAATCATAAAAAAATTATATTTAATGGATGGACACAAATATGATGCAGTAAAACATCAACAGCAGTAACGTAATACAGCAGAACATGACCAGCAGCTGAACCCAGTCAAAATCTGACTGGATGATACAAAGATCATCTGACAAGATGCATCAGCTTTGAACTAAAATGTGATTAGGAAAATTTAATACCACTTAGTCTCTTACTGGCACATTCTGAAGTGCATCCCTAGGACTTGGTGTGGAGTGTCCTGTGATGTGGGGACAGGTGAAAACAAACTGTGCCCAGTGTCCTGCATGCTGGTCAGCCATCCCTGAGATCACTGCTCATGCAAGTTCAGGACCAAGACCAGTCTTCATAACACAGGCAGAGAATATTTTGGTTAATTACTGTAGATTTCTGTTTTGCTATTTCATTATCACTTTTACTTACTTTTGCTTGTGTTTTATTTGTCACTTTCTTCTCAGAGGTCTCCATCAGGCTCAGACTTCTCTGGTTAATGTTAAATATTTCACATTGCTTTTTACCAAGTGTTCTTCTGTGTTTTCTGCTGAATCCATTATCTTGGGAAGAAAAAAAAGTGAAAATATAAAAACATAACATCAGGTAGTACATCAGGCTTTGTGAATTCATTTTTGTCTCTCTTTACATATGCTGTGCACATGCTGTGGCTGACCTCATCTAGGTGGATGCTAATGGTGTCAGACCCCAGACTGCAGGTTAGTTTGTAAGGTTCAGGAGGAACAGGAATGGGATTTATCAGCAAGGAGCTTATCTTCTACCTGACGTCTTCAAAGACTCCAGCTAAGAGAGGTGTGTCACACAAAATGACCTTTGTGCCCCTCATGGGCCTATGGGGGTTTAGTTTAGTGCTAAGCCTGATGCTCTTAGGGAGAGGAGTCTTTGACCTGGGTATTTTATCAGCAATTTTGCTTTTAAATGACACTTTGCTGTAACTTCTGTCGTGACAGAAATCAAGGAACTTATTATTTGTTTAATGAAGCATGATTATTAAAACATAATGGAGATATAACTGGTTGAAATAACTGCTGGAAATTTGCTTGTATCTTTTTTTCTTGAATGAGATTCTTTTCCCCTGTACGATTATCTGCAGAAATATTTTAATGAGTAGTTTAGTTTAAAAATACCTTTGTTCTGAGGTTGATATCGAAACATTCTACTATGGAACTGCTGTGTGACACCCAAAGATGGAAACAGTAGCTAGCACTTTCTAGAGCAAGTACTGTTCACTTGCTTTTGTCAGCTAATGGGATGATGAGACAAAAAAAAAGATTATTCACATTGCGTAGTATCTTAGTGTGATTCATTACAATAGGCTTGCTTACAAATCTAGTTTCTATTCAATTGTGACAGAAATATTGGAACTCAATTTATACAGCTGAAATAGCAAAATGATGCTTTAGAACTAACTGTGGAGTCTGCTGAAAGATGTTAGAATAAGGTAAAATAGCACAAAGTTAATATTTCCATGCTTACCTTGTCTCCTGTACAATGTAGTCCATTCTGTCATCTTTCAGTGGTAAATTATTTCTGCTTTGTAGTTCAGAAATTAGTAGTGAGAGAAAAAAATGAAGCTTTAAAACCTGACATCTCAGCGTGTTCCGAGAAGAGCACTAAAATGTCAACTGATTTGCCAGCTATTAAGGCTCAACTGCAGATTTCCATTAACACATTTATCTGCTGTAGTGGAGCTGGTTCAAAGTCCGCTTCAAAAAGAAGAAAGAAAAGTTTCAGAGTAGGTCACTGACTAAACACAGGGATTAAATTAACTAGAACAAGAGAAATTCACAGCTTCTTCCAGACAGCTTACTGCTCTGCTTCATGTACTTTCACACTGTTTGGTTCTATGGGTCTTAAAGCCAATTATTTCTTGGTTTCTTGCTGTTTTCTCTGTTGGTTTCTGGAGGTACATTCTTGCAGAAATGATCACCCTGTAAGGAGGAAATTATTTCTTTTGCCACAAGTGGAGAAAGCAACAAATGAAAGAGCAGTAATTTAGGAGCTGGATTTCATGCAAATTTTCATTTGTTCAATTCTTTCACTTTATAAAACTTGATTGTAGAGTTATTTAACACTGCCCAAACATCTGCAGTGACAATGGTATAATTAAAAATTATTCAGGTCAGTTTAAGGGAAGAAAGAAAATGTCTTCCACAAAGCTTCAAGATTTTAACTTGCAAACCCTTTCAGATAAACCCTTGGGTACAGACTGTGCCTTCTCATCTGTATTCTGGTGGCTCCAAGAGGGCTCCCTGCTTTGAGTGCACAATGGTGACAAGCTGGGCGCATCTTAGGGGCTGTAGTAGCACTTTGCCATTGTGAATCACAAATGCTTGCTATCCTCCTTGCTGCCTCCATGCAGTCCCACCTGGTTTCCTTGGTGTGGGTGATGGAGCTGAGCATGGATACAACCTCTGTACTGGTCCAGAATACAGGACAGCTTATGGATACAAGCCTTGGAGCAGGTCAGAAACAGCACTTGCCAGGACTCGATGGTCTTCGAGGTCTTTGCCAGCCCAAAAGATTCTGTGATTCTACTTGAGTCTCCATGCAGCAGCTGACTGGCAGATGAGCATCCTGAGAAGGCTCTGTCAGGTAGCCAGCAAGGATCCATCTCTCCTGCTAGAAGGTTTGATTCAGGTTTTGGGAGAGTCACAGAAGAGCAGAGACTGCGCATGAGAACATAGAGTTAGGGGAGCACTTCAGCCACCTGAGAAGCATGGGATGGGGAGTGGATTGTGTGTTATAAAGGCAAAGTTAGCTGTTTTCCCATGGGAGGGAGGAACAGCACAGCAATTATGATCCATAGTGGTCAACCTGTTCACCTCGGCTGAACATTCCCTCATGACTGAAATTGTGACCAGGATACTTTGATACCTGAATTTCCTCACAACTTACTACTTGATGTCAAGGAGGAGTATGTGCACAGAATGAAAGAATCATGGAAGAGTTTATTTCAAAGATTGTCTGGGAAAATAAAAATAACAAGACAATGGACAAAGCACTCTTCCTAAATTTGCATATATGTCTCGAATTAATGTTTTGAATCCAATCTTCAGCTACAAGGAAAGATGTGGTCACTTTTCCTTGGAAGTGATTAGAGTCCTGCATAATTCATAATTCAAAGCTGCTAGGCTTTGGATGTTTGTGCTGTTATATACACATGTACTCTGGAAATAAGCCATTGTCACTCACCCAGTGGTGAGGGTCAAAATGTTGATCATTTCCTCCCTCCTTGTGCACTCTGTCCTGTCAGTGACACAGAGCTCCTTGGGAAAATCGATTATGTTAACAAAATTGGTATTTCAGCATTGTAGATGAAGGGAATGAGCTGGGATTTCAAGTGCAGCTTTCATTCTTGCACTTCCCACTTTGCAGCATTTAGACTTATCACTTTGTTACTTTGATAAGAGTAGTTCTTTTGTTCAAAGAAGTCCTAGGAAGAAGCCCATTATTTCATATGCATCTCTGTCAAAGGGTCTGTCCCTTGGTTCTTCAGCACCATTGTCCATCTAGGACTATGGCTCTTGCTACATTTATTGGGAGCAAGGCTCTTAACCTGTATGAATAGAGGGAAATGTCAGGAAAGAAATTGGGGCATACATTGTGTTGTTGGGACAATACCAGAGAAAGTCAAAATTGGCACTCTGCCTGATCTTGGAGCCTGGCGCTTTCCTTGAATATCTGTGACACAAGCTTGTCCTTTCTTTAGACTATTCTTGTTCCTCTGTTATTTTGGTAGATTAATTACTGATAAACAACTGAATTTTCAGAAGTCTGTCTGCCAAGTAAGAATGAGATTACAAAGATGCTTCTCTTCCTGATAGGCCTTCTCCAGATGAACTGTAAGAGTACCCTTCATTATAAAGTGAAGGTTTCAGAGTTTTTGTTTGGGTTTTGTTTGGTTGGGTTTTTTTTAGGAAAGTTACAAGGATTGTAGGAAGCACTAGAAAGCTAAGCACAGTATATCCCTACTGCCCCTATAATTTAGCTTTCTACAACAGAAATGATCCCAAAAAATAAGAATTACTTTCAGATTTAGCTAAAAGTCAAGAGCTCATCCTGTTTTCCTTTCCTATGTTAATGCATCTTTGATACAGTCTGCTTATTCTCTGCAAATACTTGAAACTATGCTCTGTGCAAATACAGAGATGTCTTCATCTCAGCTCTTGTGCTGTCTGCTATTGGAAGTATCCTACTTATTAAAGACAAAAATAAAGCAACTAATGCAAAAATAAAGCAACTAGTTCAAAAAGAATGAACTTTATTGTAGCTTTAAATCTTTTTTGTTTACTTCGATGTTTACTCTTTGTGTATAGAAAAACATTGACTGGGAAAACTTAAATATAGCTGAAGTTATGGGAGGATGTTGCTGTTTCCCAATGAAACAGGATAAATCTTGCTCAAAGGTTATTTATGTGAGTCATGTATCTGGGTTTGCTTTAAAGTGAGACTAAATACAAGATTTTCAAATACAAATCTGATATGGTACGATAAACTACGGTACTTTGTGCTGGTGTGGCTTTACCTCAAGTGCTGTGAGCAGTTTTGGGTGCCTCATTATGAGAAGGATATAAAGCTCTTAAAGAGTGTCCAAAGGAGAGCTACGAAGATGGTGAAGGGCCTTGAGGGGAAGCTGTATGGGGAGTGGCTGAGGGCACTTGGTCTGTTCAGCCTGGAGGAGACTGAGGGGAGACCTCACTGTGGTCTTCAGCATCCTCACAAGGGGAAGTGGAGAGGCAGACACTGATCTCTGCTCTGTGGTGACAGTGACAGGGCCCAAGGGAATGTCCTGAAGCGGTGTCAGGGGAGGGTTAGGCTGGATGTCAGGAAAAGGTTCTTCACCCAGAGGGTGGTTGGGCAGTGGAACAGGCTCACAGGGAAGTGGTCACAGCACCAGCCTGACAGAGCTCAAGAAGCGTTTGGACAATGCTCCCATATACACGGTGTGACTCTTGGGCTGTTCTGCATAGGGCCAGGAGTTGGACTCCATGACCTTGGATGGTCCTTTCCAGCTCAGCATGTTGTGTCATTGTCAAATTTTCCAGTAAAATGGTTGATTCCAGTAAAATCTGTTGATTTCTAAACAACCTAGATAATGCCTGGTAGTTTTTGTTACTTTGGTATCCTTCAATCATTCTTACTTAACAAAATAAATTTTCCTACTTTTCTTCTCCAATGATAAATTTCTATATTGGAAAAACTTGATTTTGTTTTTTTTTTTTAAAGAGATGGTTATATTTAGAAGCTTTCTACTGTCCTTAAATAAACATACTGGAGTTCAGTTGCAGCTGACAAGTGGGTGTGTTAATCCCTCATCTTGAGTAAACTCTAGAGAGTCTTAGTAGTTGAAAATTATAATTATTTTTCCTTTTTAGGAAAAAGATGTATCTTTCTCAGACAAAGAGCTGGAAGGAGCAGACTCTCTCCTTCCATACACCCTTACAGGTTTTACTGAGGGACACTGTAGTGAAGAGTGGCTATGAGTTCCTCTCATATACGGCCTCTCAAGGTTAACTTGGAGGATCAAAAAAATTTCCAGCTGCTTCTTGCCACTAAAAATGAGAATTTGAAACTTTTTTTTAAATTGAATAGCTCCAATTACAAAATAGAAATGAAATTGGTCCACTGAAATGAAATAGTTAAGAAAATACCCTCCAAACAGATCCTGGCTTTAACAGAGAGGCCTGATGGTACAGTCATTAAAGTAGAGAATATTTTTCTAGAACCTATTGGGAATCTTCAGTATTTTGGAGCATTTCACAGGCCATGGGAAGATGGCACAGATTCCCATGAACTGTGTGCTATTTGCAATTTAAATTAGAGCAAAGGATCCCAGTGGTGCCAGTGTTGTCACCATGAATCCTCTCAGACAAAAATCTCCAGTCCTCCATCAGAATGTGCATGATCTACTGTGTCCTTTTCTTGCAGCTTTGATACTCATTACTGTACTCTGAAAAGTCCCATGATTTTATTTTCCAGGCCAGAAGGTGTGCTATGGTGCCTTCAAGCGCTCGTGTTACAAATTAGCCTATTTCCAGGACTTGTCTCGACGCGTGGGCTTCCAGGAGGCCCGCCAGGCTTGTGAAATCGATGGTGGGGCTTTACTGAGCTTGGAAAGCGAAGCTGAGCAGCAGCTAATAGAAAACATGCTGCAAAACCTCACCAAATCAGGCTCTGGGATTTCTGATGGTGATTTCTGGATTGGGCTGTGGAGAAGTGGTGACGGACTGGCCACGTCGAGTGCTTGCCCCGACCTCTACCAGTGGGCTGATGGAAGTATGTCACCATTCAGGTAAGAGTGCGAAACTGCTTGTTGGGAAGGTTTCATGGAAAGAAATGAAGCCTGAAATGCCATGTCTTGCTTGAAGGCATGAAGTTTGTAGCATCTCCCCCTTGACTTCTCCAGATAAAGGGTAGCTGGGAATCAGGGTTTTGAATTTGAAGATGTGACAGGATAACATTGTGTGGCTTCACCCTACAAATTTCTTCGCTCCCACCCGCAGAGTTGGCCTCTGCATGACATTGCTACACACAGTCTTTAGGGTGTGGTCTGAAAGCAGGCAGGTAAATTCTGCAAGGCTCTGGCCACCTCAAATCAGGGACCCAGCCACCAAATAAATTATTGCGAGATGCTTAGTGTAAATTGTTCTGTTTCTATCCTTTTTGAAAAGCCTTTAACTTCTTGATGAAGCCAAAGGCCAGAGCAGCAGCAACTCACAGAACTCAGGAAAAGGGGACAGATAAGAGTCTAATAGGGAAGAAAGCAGAGCAGTAGGGTGTTATTTCTGCAGGGGTGCTTTGATCAGAATTTGTTTAAGATTCAGAGATGTGGAGCTTGGGCCTTTAACTCCTTTCACAGAAGGGTTGTGGGAAATGCAGGATGTGTTTGAAGAGGATGGGACTGTTGGAGTTGATACTTCTTCATTAATGCAAACTCTTTCCTTTGGCAAACTCTTTTCTTTGGCATCCTGATGAACCTTATCATCAAAAACTAGAAATTGGTACACAGATGAGCCTTCCTGTGGAAGTGAAGCCTGTGTGGTGATGTATCATCAGCCAACTGCAAACCCTGGTCTGGGAGGACCATACCTTTATCAATGGAACGATGATAGATGCAACATGAAGCACAATTTTATCTGCAAATATGCCCCAGGTAGGTGAAACTACAGTTATATTTCACAGGTGGGACATTGTCTTAGGAAAACAATTGCCTCTTGGTTTGTGAGGGAATCTTCAAGTGTCTTTTGGCCTGTGGTTCTGGTTCCTTTGGTGTGTGCCTCAGCTGACATTAACAGGGGATGTAATATGTCAATAACAACATAAACAAATAAATTTTAATACATTCAAATAAACCGTTTTATATCTAATAAGAATGTTTTCAAAGTTAGCTTCACTACCATGCATTCCCAAATTTGTTTTGATTTAATTAATTCCCTAGCTATTTTTGCTTCATAAAATATTTTCAGTGGACATTTTCTACTTTCCAGGTAGGATGACCAAGACATGTCTTGGTCTTCCTGTAAAAAATTTTGCACTGTACTTGTAGTTGCAGCCCTGCCATTTTATACCAAATTATGTGTGGTGGTTATTTCAAAAAGTCATGGCTTGAAGAATGAAGTCCAGAGCAGCAAGAAAAAAATCTGCATTCATGCATGTAGACTTAGAGATATGAAAAGCAGATGCATGCTAGTTGAGATGGTGACAGAAAAAACAGGTCTTAGGCAATTTGGCTGTACTTCCAGACATGACATAAGTTCTGTATATGTCAACAGAGGAAAAGTGAACTATAAACTAGAACATGGTGCAAAACCAGAAAGGACGTGAAAAGTAAACTTTCGAGTTTGAGCCTGCAACATTTTCTATTCTTGGCAGTACTTACAGTAAATGAAAACGTGTTTTTCAGCAGGATCATGAAAATGTTTTCAAATAATTTTTGGTGTGTCTTTTCATAAACTAAGCTGAAAGTCAGACTGCATATGAAATTGTGGATTAATATAATTAATTAATAAAAACTCAGGAAGTGGGCTCATGGGAATATTATGAAGTTTGACAAGACCAAAGGCTGGTGCTGCACCTGGGTCAGGGCAGCCCCTGGTACCAATCCAGGCTGGGGATGAACAGATCCAGAGCAGCCCTGAGAGAGGGACTTGGGGGTGCTGGTGGGTGAGAGGCTGGACATGCCCCAGCCGTGTGCTCTGGGAGCCCAGAAAACCCCCGTGTGCTGGGCTGCACCCAAAGCCCCGTGGGCAGCAGGGCAGGGAGGGGATTCTGCCCCTCTGCCCCGCTCTGCTGAGACCCCACCTGCAGTGCTGCATCCAGCTCTGGGCTCCCAGCACAGGAAGGACAGGGACCTGCTGGAGCCAGCCCAGAGGAGAACACCAAGGTGATCAGAGGGATGGAGCAGCTCTGCTGTGAGGAAAGGCTGAGAGAATTGGGATTGTTCAGGCTGGAGAAGAGCAGGCTCTGGGGTGATCTAACTGTGACCTTTCAATTCCTGAAGGGAGCCCACAGGAAAGATGGAGAGAGACTATTTACAAGGGCCTGCAGTGACAGGACAAGGGGGAATGGCTTCAAACTGACAGAGAATAGGCTTAGGTTAGATAGTAGGAAAAAATTCTTACCTGTGAGGCTGGTGAGGCCCTGGCACAGGTTTCCCAGAGAAGCTGTGGATGCCCCATCCCTGGAAGTGTTCAAGGTCAGTCTGTATGGAGCTCTGCGCAACCTGGTCTAGAGGAAGGTGTCCCTGCCCATGGCAGGGGGTTGGAATGAAGATAATATTTTAGGTTGCTTCCAACCTAAACCATTCTATGATTCTATGAAGTCCTACTCTTAGCAGATATTTGACCTATATAATTCTGCAGTTCCCTCCCTGCTTTCTCTATGCTGATGATCAAACAATAATCACTCTCTTTGTATAGGTCTGGCTATCTGTAGAGATCCAGGATATTTCGTTCCTCTGGTTTTGGTGGATATGTAACTTTTTCACTTTCTGGTCTCTTAATGAGTATATTAATGGCAATTAATATTGCAAGCAAGTGTTAAATATTTGGAAGAGTTGGTAGACCAACATTTTTTGCTGCCACTCCCTAAATCTGTTCCTGCTTTAAAAATTGTTAGTTGATATCACAACTTTATGATAATCAATAATCATCATAGGCCCTTCTAGGAAATGTGACATATGCAATTTTATCACTTTTAGAACTGTTTGAGTTATTTTGAAATACTGTAACAAAATAAATTTTTTTTATTGTTGTTAAAAACAACATTTTTATGTCAGAAATTGTATGCTGTATTAAAAAGCTCAGTTTCAAGTATGTTTCATAGCTTTCAAAGCAAACACATTTAATTTATATAATTATTCTGTAATAGTGAACTACTTACCATTCTTGTTGAGATGTGATAAAGAATTGTTTTTTCTATTGCTTTTACCATCTGAAAAAATGCTGAGTATTTTGGATTGGCAGAAAACAAAGTGGTAACAGTAACAATGAAAATACATTTATATTTCTTTCTCTAGGTAGAAACGGGTTATTAGTTTATAATGAGGTATATAAGGCAAACAATGTATACATGCATTATTGTTAGTATTGACATTGTTATGCAGCTAAATACAGTACTACTGAATTGTAGTTATTTATTTTTCAAACTGTTGGAATTGTGCTCTTTAGCAAAATACTATTCTCCAGAAATGTATTTTTCTGTCACATGGAAGAAAGGAGTAGATGCATAAATGTATATAAATAGATATATGACATTTCTTTCACTGCCTGAAGAAAGTACCACAATGTTTGTAAGAAAATTACATTTGTTATCTCAAACCAAGTGAGACTTACAAATGACCTTTTTTCCCCCCTGAAATCACCGTAATAGCTTCAATGTCAGCTCTTAGCAATACAAAATACATCCATTTCACCAGGAGTATTAAAGTGCCACATGCATATTGAATTTCAGTTTGTTATCTGAATATGTTGTTTTCACAACTCTCCTGTCTGTATTCAATATATGGAGTGTGATACCAGACACAGGCCAAAACAGGTTGTAGGTGACTGTGATGAAGTTGCATCTGATTGTATCAGCAGCAACTCCAGGGCAGTGCTCATTAGGCAGCTTTGCTCAAGCAGCAACTACATTTCTGGTAGACACTTTTATTTTTCCAAGTCCTCTTTATAGTGCCTCCCTTGATAGCATTTACTGTTGCAATGTTCAGTCTGGCTTTGGATCATATTGATCATTCAGCAATCTTAAATTTAATTATAGGTTGGTAATTGCAACCACATTTAGTTCCTGTCCAGCTTGTGTAGGTTTGATAATGCAATCAAATTAAAAACTCATCTCTTCTTCTACTGTCAAGAGACAGCAACTCAGTTCTTTAGGGTATCTTGGCATCTTTCTTTATATATGGCCAAATGTAGCTATTTTTTACCAGAGTAGGTGAAATAATTGCCTTTTTCTAGTAGGTTTTATCACTGTTTTGATTTCTCCCAGCAGTTTGGATTTATGAAGACACTAAGAACTGTAGTCTCATAGCACTATTAAGTTAGTATAGCCTTATGATGGAGAGAACTTATAGTGTTTTAGAATTGTCTGCACAAATGAAGCTCTGAATATGTTAGGAGCTTTATTGAGCACAAGGAGTTAGGGTGTTCAGTGGTTTACCCATTAACCATTAGCCATTAAATCAGAGGCCACTAAGAATTGGAACTAGAGTAAACTATTGCCCTCTTCCAAGGAGCAAAAGGTATGAACTAGAGGTGATTTGAGACTAGTTTGCAAATAGTCTTTGGAAAGAAGATGAAATGATGAAGAATTAAGCAATTAGTGTTTGGGGGGCTGTATCTATGTCTATGATACTGCATGCAAAACAATGAAAACATCTGGTTTTTTGCACATATTTTTCATTCTTCAACAATCAATTTCAAATATTGATTTAACAGATAATGTCTTAGAAAAAGAATTAGGAGACAGAGCGGAGCCAGAATACGGTAAGAAATTTTGACATGTTAAATTCAGTTGCATTGCTACAGACATAGTTATAAGGATAACTTACAAGAACCTCCGAAATTACTCAAGTTTAACAGGCCCAATTAAGAACTGGAACACATGAAAAATGAATCTTTCAGAGAGCAACAGCTACAAGTATATGACTGTTGTTCAGAATGGCACTGCTTGTAATTCTTGTTCCAGATATAATTCCAATTTTGTAATAAAATCCTGTTTACATGTATATCTAGTAAATCATTAAAATGCTCATTTCCCCAATATAAATTAAAATGTAATTAATATTAATTTATTTAACAACATAATGGCCATTTTTTTTACTATTTTCCTAAATTGTCTGATCTCCTTTTCAGATATTTTTCCAACAGTGCCAGCAGGAAATCCTTATGACACAAGCAAACCAGAAGATCAGTATCATATTATTGCTACTGAAACAGGTAATGTGTTCATATGAATTTAGTGTTCTGCTAAAAATATTGACAATGGAATTAAATTAATATTTCAGCTTCTATTTTTGTCAATAGGAAGAAACAGTCTGTTTCCTTGGGAAGTGCCCTGAAAATACATATATTTGAATAACATTTCAAGAGTCTTAGTCCTCTTAGTTACTCGGGAAACAAATTATATTATTGTCTCACCAAACTTAGAATAAACACTGTGTCCATAGCTCCCCCAAGTATCCTTTGTTTAAGGAAAACCACATGCCTTGGAGTTCAGTGCCTTGCTGAGATTCCCAGCAGAGATGACACTTGATATTTGGCGAGTGGGTACCTACTGCCCAGGTTCTGCAATGCCCCTGGCTGCTTCATTCATCAATTTATCTTCTGAACGAAGTCCCGAGGCTTGCGATGAGTTGTAGCATGGCTTCAGTTCAAGGAACTGAGCTTGTCCAAGGAGCAACTCTGGATTTTACAGGATTGCACCATGGGATTATGGAAAGTGGGTGCTCTGTTCCCCCACTGGTTGTCTGGATTTGAGCCAGCTTCCTAACTGGTGTTTCCATTATTTGTAACCCCAGAGGAATTAATATATCGATGAACTGTGGTTTGAAATCAATAATGCTATTTAATACAAACTATGCAAAGACTCTCTCTCTAAAACTCAGACACAACCTGAATATTCACATTCATTCTTACTAGTGAAAATTATTTTCAAAATAGGGCAGTGGGTAAGAAACTCTCCACAATTTGTACATTAAATGTGTGCTAGTATAAAACATGGGCATATAGTTACTGGGAAACAGTACCCTTCCGGAAGCTGCAGACCCTGTCCTCTATTGCAGACAGGTAATAGAGTCTCAGCTTGTACCATTTCCCACTCCTTTTGTCCAGGGACCTGCAGAGGAGCACCTTTAGCTCTCCTCATTAGTCAAGGAGAGGCTAGATGTGTCTTTTAAGGGGAAAGGCAAGACGAGAGCCAGGCTCATTCCTCCTGTGGTCCTGCATGGGCAGGGAATCCAACATATAAAGAGGGCTGAATTTACAGTTAAAATGGACTGTAAAAATAGGCTGTGAACTGAACTGTGTTAAATACTTGAATTTTGAATTATGAAATTGTAAAATATCAGAATTGAAGACCTTAAGATATGTTTTGCACATAACTCAAGTGCTGTTTTATTCTGGATACTGCTGAGTTCTGTTTGGAGCTCTTCCTATAGAAGGAATATATGTGTTCTTTTGTGTAAATTAATGTAGTTCTATTATTTTGCTTCAGATTTTTACTCACATGGTTAAAAGCATTTCAACATAGGAGACATTAAAGAGAACTTTTGTCTTGTAGGTATAATTCCGAATCTAATTTATGTTGTAATACCCACTATACCACTACTGCTGTTGATACTGGTGGCTTTTGGGACTTGCTGTTTCCAGATGCTTCATAAAAGGTAAAATATACTCATCCACAGTGGTTTTATAATGCAGAATTCATATTTCCATTGGTAAGCCATTCCTACTGAAAGACTGCTTACATCTGTCCCCAAATATGCAAATAAGCATCTTTTCATCTATTAAAATCCAAGTAGTTTACAGCTGTTACAGCTTGAACATTCACCTCCAGACTTTCCCACAACATGCTGAAATAATTCCAGGTCTCAAAGTGTGTTGCTGTTGGGACTCCACCTGTTTCTAAAGAAAGTCTCTTTGCAGACTGCTTGATAGGCAGGGCTGTTGTCAGCACTTTTACTTCACCTCTTTCATTGTGATTACCACGTGTAAAGTATCTGGGCTGTGGGAAATAATAGCAGAGTCCCTCATAGATACAGGGTGAACTCAAGGACTCACTTTCTAACCTAAAATACAGTTTGTTCCAAGGATAAATCTAAGGGCCAGCAGCTGCTTAATGCTGTTCCACTGCACATACCATACAAACAACAGATGGACCACTAAGCAGAGAAACTGGAAATGAAAAGCAAAATCATTCCTTGAGCCACACACCATTGACACATCCTTTGTACATCGTGTACGTGCTGAAGAGGATGCATAAAGTAAATAGGTGTGTGTCCATAGCTGTGGTATCAAGCAGATGTGTTGTTACGCAAAGAGAAGACATCTCAGCCTTTGAAATACAATGTACTTTGCTTCATGCTTTAAAATTCTGTGGACTTTTCATTTTTCTCAAAATATGATATAGATATGTCGAGATAGGACAGCATAAGTTTTTTCTGAACTAGTCTTTCTGAAACTTTCAAATATCATTTTCATCCTTTAATTCAGGAAATGGTTTCAAGTTAATGTAATTCAGAAGAGTTTAAACTGGAATATGTTTTGTAGATAAATGCTATTTTGGTAAAATATCAATAGTAATAAACAGATTCATAATCTGTTGTCCCTCCTGAAGAGCAGGAATACTTAAAAGGAATATGATATCTATGTTTTAAGAAATCAGAAAAAAAATCCTCCTTATTTTTAGCCTTTATTTTTTTTCTTGTGGTTTTTACTTAATATTTCCTGCCAATAGCTGCCATACCTTATTTCAGGTAAGAAAACACTTCACATGTGAAGACTGTTTCTGTCTGTATGAGTGAGTGTACAGTTGTATTTGCAGTACTCCTTGGTACCATGTCTCATTGAAAGAAGTAACCATAAAAAAAAGATATGATGATGTCTGCATAATAAACTAGATTGTGTTTTTATTTTATGCATTTTCGATAAAGGAAAATGTGCATTTTCTAACCTGTCTTATGACAGGCAAATACAAGCCTGTGAAAGGTTATGTACAAACCTCAGCAGTAGGGCTGCAGAAGGTTGGAAGCTCAAAGCAAAAAAGAGTAATAAAAGAATAATATGTATAACAATAGCAATCATGTAGTAATTGAATTCTGGAAGCCTTATTACCCTGGATTTCTTGGTAAGTATGGTCCATGTTTGTACCTTTTCTGGCAGGTCTTTCTCATCCAAGAAAAGTTTCAGCCCTTGAATACTCCTGGGAAAACAATGAGAGATTCACGGCCCACTGAAATCAATAGAAACAGTAGTGTTGACTTCAGTGGGCTTTGATCAGGCCTTTGATGCTATAGCAGTTCATCCAGAAGTAATTCATCTGAACTTCCTAGACTTCAAAATTGCATGACACAGATATTGGAAATTCACCTTGGAAGATTGCTCTTTTTTCTGTTAGCTGATTAGTTTGATAGATTAATAATACAAAAACTAAGGACAAAATGGTTTTAATGCAAAACAGGGTTCTTTGTTTTATTGTTTGTTTGGTTTGGGGTTTTTTTTGTTCCCAGAATGTCCATTTTGAGTTGCAACAAAACTTTTAATTAAAACGCTTAAACCATTCCTAAAAATCATTTAGCTCAAAAAAACTATCACCAAAATTTAAGTATTTTGTTTATCTGTTGAAACAAGACTTTGTTTTTTAGAAAGTATTTTCCTATCTATTTTCAATCTCCGCTTCTGACTGCCTTGCAAATCATTTTAGTTCATCACAAATATGCAGTTCTTGGACAAAAAGCAAATCAAAAAAAGAGACAATCACTTGAACTGATCATCTGGATAATGTAGAGCTTTAGGAAAGGGATTCTGTCCTGCTGGGGAAGGAGGGATCCCCAACTTTCCACATGACCCTGACTTCTCATTCTTTTTTAGGCTTCCACAGCATGGTGACCTTTCCTCTGAAAGCCACAACCCATGGCCAACCAGGACATGCCTAGCTTGAAAGGTCATGACTAATTTTGCCTGGCATTGGGCTCTTGAAGGGTAGTAATAAGGCAGAGCAACACCTCGTCCCTGTAGCTAGCAGAAATGATCAGCTCATTCATGCTTAGATGCTCTCCCTTTCATTTCTTCCAGGGAAGCAAGGAGAAACTGCTTCAAAGACCCATCTCCATTATCATCTGAATGCCTTGCAGAAAGTTTAAATTCCAACCTGGTATATTTCTCAGTTTCTATGATTGCATTTGATGGTCAAAACACCAATATGCTCAAGCTATTTATTGCATCTTACCTTTGTCATTAAAATCTGTTTCCTGAACCAGCTGTGAAAAATCAGCGTAGGTTTGCTGAAGATAAGCTCATTTGATACAGCTCAAGTTCTGATCCAAGGTATTTAGAAATTGTTCCTGCTGTGTGGCAAGGACTCTCCATTCAAAGCCTTTCATCATTAATTTATGAAATATGCCTGCTTTTTCTGGATTAGTCCAGAAGGAAGTAGTGACTTCGTTTCTTTAAGAAGGAAGCGCTGGAACTACTTGATTCATTGCAATTGCTTTGTTTATAGCATTGTGGCCTGATCTAAAGTCCACTGAAGCCAAAGGGAGTCGTTTCAATTACTCCAATGGGCTCAGGTGCATAATGCATTACTTTGTAGGACTTCAGAGGTAAGTCTGCAGGGATTGAAAACTACTCTAGCATTCAGCACCCTTGAAATACATTTTATATCAACTCAGACTTGCTTGCATTTACAAACCAGGAAAGGAGTAAAACTGAATGTATAGGACTGTTGGGACTCATAGGGTCCCACCTTCCAGAGTTATATAGGGCTACTTCTCCTTCTCTGGTTTTTACTTAATTGGGAAAAAACCATCAGTGTGAAATATTCTACCCAGAGATTGAAGCATTTTCATTGAAATGCAGCTGCAATGGCTCCTGGAGTGACTCCTATTTCAGTAGATTGCAGTGCACTGTCATCTGCCAGTCTAAGTGAGGGAAGATGGTGTGTTGTGGCAGTTGTAGCCATGTGGAAAGACTGCCATAAACTTTCAGGGTGCCTCAGGGCTCCCTGAAAAAATTAGAGTGAACACGTGTGCAGTATTGCAGAACAAGTACTTTTGGAATCAGTTTTATCTTTTTTTTATTGAAAAAACGCCAAACACAAAGCTTACTATTGACAGTTTTGACTGAAAACTAGCCCTAGGGAAGCTTTCTACCAGTCATTCATTGCTAGGAGTCTAATTCATGTGCCATCACTTCATCAGATGTCAGGTCAAGCCCTGAAGGGAAGAGGCTTGCTGGCGCAGGGGTGTGCAGTGACCCTGTTGGTGTGTGCAGGGTGGGCAGGGGTGTGGTACCCCTGGGGTGGGTGGGCTGCACCTTGGGCACCTTGGGCATGGATTCAGGGGGGTGTGTGTGCTCTGGTCCCCCCCAGACAAGGGAAGTGCTCAGCTCCCACCAGCCCTGGTCAAACTGAGTCCACACCCTTCTCTGAAAAGACCACTCTGTATGAGAAGTGTGGTTGGATAGGAACTGGAAAAAAATTAAATAAAATCCATACAGGCCAATTCAGTACAGTTCCTGGGAGTAGCATTGTTAAGCAGGGTGGTCTGGTATCTTTGGTAACTGTGCCACTGTGGATGGGGAATCCACACAGTGAAAACACCAAATGTGGCCTTGAGATCCGGGGATGAAACGCTCGGGTCTGATCACAAAGCTGAATCAGGACTGGAAAGTCACACATGCACTGAAAATAGTTTATATTTTTATTTTTCAGTAAAGGAAGAACAAAAACCAGTCCAAACCAGTCCACACTATGGATTTCAAAGACGCCTAGAAAGGACAGTAGCATGGAGGTATAATGATTTACTGACTGAAAACAGAGCAAAAATAACGTTTTGCAGTGAGGCTGTATTATAATGTCGTCAAAGAACATTAGCTTGGAATGGCTTGAAAATGCAAAGGATCTACAAGAATGAACTGTAAGCTCCCCCTTGAGGCAAATGTTCAGATCATTTTTATATAATGTTTGTTTATTAATTCAGTAACAAAATATGCCTTGCTAAATAAAGGGTATGTGTTTATTTTGCTAAGAGATGTAAGTTAGCTAGTTGTGAGCAATGAAATGAACAGAGCATTTGAAGTTTTTATGGGGAAATATCCACAATGTATGTCAGTTTTAAGACTGTTTGTAGTTAAACCTCCTCTGTTTCTTTTAGTCTCTCATGCATTGTATTGTAGTCAATGTACAGTAAATGGAACTGACAATTTTACAGTGTAACAATTATTTATCTTTGCATAAAAGTTTGATACAAAATTTTTGTTTAGTATTTATTTGCACCTTTAACACCGTTTTTGAACCTCGGGGAAAAAAAAAAAAATTATTAAATATTAACATGGCTGCTGACAGAAACAGCCACCATGTTGTGACATCAACCTGACATGGCAAAAGTCAAGGATTCTTCAAAGTCCTTTGCTGTCATAGAATGAATTCATTTTGCCAGGGAATGACTATAGCTTTTTTGTCATATTGGCCTAAGGTCAACATAAATAACTTGGAAAGTGATACCTCATTAATAGTGTGTCCTTTAAAGGCAGCTATTAGTTGTTACTTAAGTAAAATTTTTTTTTTAATGGAAAAAAACCCACAGTGGGCAAGAGGTAAAGATTAAAATTACTGTTTCAGTGAGTCTATGTAAAAAGACATTAAAGGTCATTTAAATATAGCTAATAGTTTGTTAGGAATAATGTAGTATTGGAACAAAGAGAAGACAAAGGGTTTTTCTTGGAAGTAGCACTAATAGATTGATTCCAACATTACTTGGACTATTACCTAGAAAAGCATTAATTATATTAATTGATGGATACATTTAGAGGTAACTGTGGTGCATTTAAAGTTGTCTTTTAGAGTTATGATTAACATCATTAATGTCCCTTCTCTGATTCCTTAAGAGCTTTCTGTGCCTTAAGAATGGTTGTGCCAGTCATTAGGAGCAGCCTGGGGTGGTGGCAGTAGCACTCTGGTTGATTTGTTGGTGACAGTCTGCTGTCAGAGCAAAAAGTTAAGGGATTTTACTGCCGTTGCAGCAAGGGTTCAAGAGCCTGAGTTCAACCTTGCTGTCTTTAACAGGGATTCAGAACTACCACTGGGTGGATGTTGGGGTGAGAGTGACCGAAGCAGAGCTGATGGGTTGCCTGCACTGTGCTGGCTGGTGTTCACCACACTACTTTGGACACAAATGTGCCTCAATTTTTCTGAGTACAGAAAAAATATTTGAAAGTTCAATACCATTAATACTAATTGTGCAATTAGTTGCTGAAGCACTTTGTGAAGCATCTTAAAGATGCTGTTAAGCTGTGGTTTTGCTTCCTTGTCAAAGAAACCTCCCCCTGTAGTTCACGTTACATATTGTTTGTTACTCCTACTTAAAATATTCTATAGTTCTTCCAGTCAGTGGCAACTTATTTCTTTGTTTAATCCCCTACTTCAGTTTCCCTTGCAGTGAGAAAATACTATGATCCTACATGAACACCAAGACAATTGTTTTAGTACTGACATAAGTATTTATTAATTTAGCTGAGGGGAAGAGATACCTCTTTCTTGGGAAGAGTTGTAGTAAAAAGAACTTAGTTAACTTTTATGGTCTTGAAGGATTTACTCCCTTGAATTTAAGGATTAACTCTTCATACTTCCAAAGGACATGTAAAGTCACTATCAGTATCATGGTTAATGGCAGCAGAAGTGATTTTGAAGCAGCAATTAGGAGAATGCAAATACCTTCAGCAGTGTTTTTTAGAGAGTGAAAGTGATGGCTGGGCAGCCATCAGCACAGACCTCTCTCTGTGTGAAGGCAAGAGGGGAAGTGGCATCCAGTGCTTCTGTTGTAGTGCACTCAGATTTTATGTAGAAATAAGAAAGATTAGTTACTGGCACAAAATATTTCCATATTTATCACCATATCCATCCTCTCTTTCAAAGCATCTTGGAACTGACTCAATTGCAAATAATGTGTTTTGCTCAAGTGTTTTAACATAGTATTGACTGGTTTCTCCACAGGTTAATTTGCAGACAACTGCATGAATGCTGACCAAAGGCTAGAATGTGATTGACCAAGGTTATGTTAATTTTACCTAGATAATAATTAGTTGAAATAAAATGGCTTTTTAAATTAAGATAGTTTATATGATATACCTTTTTATGCCAGGGTTTATAATAGAACATTTTTCAGTCTGATGAGGTGGTTTATCAATGTGTATCTCAAAATACATTTATGCTTTGCATTTTGGGAAGCAAGAAAATGCAGACAAATAAGAATATCTTACTGTATTCCTGGGAAGCACATTTTCTAGGACTGGATCTGCTTTCAACTGGCTTTTGTATTTCATTAACAGACTGAAACACAATGTACAATAGTGATGTATGGTAAATAATGCAAAAATCAGGTCATATTTTACTCTACATTTTAATGGAATTGCTTCATCCAAATCAATTTATACTGATAGCAAAATGCTCTACTTTTTGGACTAATAGGAGAAGCAATGGTCCACTATGAAAGATAGAATTTGCAACTTTAATATTTTAATGTTAAAAAATCATGTGTTTCATATGAAAGACTGTTTCTAAAACACCTTCTTACCTTCTCTCTGTCATAATTATGTTTATGTGTGTTCTTTGTGATCACAGATGTCTTGATAAAGCTACAGATTTTGGTCTGGACCTAGTTGTCTAATGCTTACAAAGACATGAAAACAGTTCTGGACTTGTTTTTTTTATAGTGACGGCCAACCTGTGTTTGCAAGCATTTCACACCTCTGTTTAGGGTTGCAAGAACCAAATCCAGGAGCTTCATACAACAATCATACATCTTTCTGTATATGTGTAGATACACTCACACAGTAAGTGAGAATGCATTTTGTATTTTTGGTACTATGGATTGATAAATACATTAAATTCCTACACTAGTCTGAAAACAGCAGTAAAGAAATTAATCATATTATATTAAGACACCACAGAATTTAAGGCATTTGAACAAGTAGGTAATTTTATTTAATAGAAACCTATTTATAAAAGAGCTCAAGAAGATAAATGCCTTATTTTGGTTTTTATAGTCTTTCCCCTTTACAATGCTGTAATGGGATACCCTGCTAGCCTTTATACAAAGCATGAAATCTGTATTAAAAATCCCCAGTACAGAAAAAGCCTGTAATATAGGAACACTGTTATTCATGAGGAAGAACTGGTGCTCATTATTGTCAAATGTTTTTAAAAACATAACTTTTTATGAGAGGAAGTTGCAGTATTGTGAGTCTGTGTTTGGGTGTGGACAATCACATCTCTATAATTGTTTGAATAACTGCCAAACACTTGCCTAGAAAGAAAACGAAAAAGCTCTACTCAATCCTTTTTTTAACTCTATTAATTCCAAACACATTACACAAGAGAGAACTTTTGGCTGACATTCAGTTCATTCATTAGAAAGCAGCATGATCCATGGTCAGCCTTTCTGCACAATCCAGAAACCTCATTCCAGAGCTTTTTGTAATAGGCAAGGCAGAGGAACTCTCGTGAGCCCAGTTTAAAGAGATAACATACATCTTCAGTTTAATATGCAGAGAGATTGCTGGGAAGAATTGACTATGCATTAATATAAAATTTCACACTGAAAAACAATGTAAAACCATAAACCAGATAATATTTCACCTGATATTAATAATTCTGATTCTTTTCCACTAAAGCATTTGCAGTTTGCAAACTTTTTTTTACTGCCCATGCTTTGTAAAGCCCTCCACTGTGCAGTTAATGCACTGATGTTCAAAGAATCTGTTTTCCTAAGATCTTATATAAAACAAAAAGAAAATGACAAAACTATTTATTAACAAAACCACAGCATCTCTTTTGAAATATTGTGCTCAATTGGAAGTGGGTGTTATTAACAAACAGAAGTTACCAATGTTTTCCTCACCAAGATTCACATATTTATTCAGTTTCTCTGTGTGACTGAAATGGCAGCCTAGTCTACCTCATTATGCAATATCTTACTTTTAACATCTCAACATCATAATTTCATTTGAATTCCATTTCTATATTTGAAAAATATCAAGCTAATAGATGATTTCTCTGATCCAGTCCACAAACATGGTGACTCGAACATACACTCCTGGTCGTTGGGGAAGTGCACACCCTTCGCCGAATGATACTACACCAACCAAAAACCACTTGTCCCCATCTTCGAATGTCAGAGGGCCACCTGAATCCCCCTACAATAAGAAATTCAAAAGTTAAAAGTGAACCATGTCAACTCTGAAGCAGAGCTTGTTTATGATGTTTGTTTATTTTGTTCCTTAATCATGGATGTTGTATTCCTGTATGTTCTGGGCATCAAGAAGTGAAATCAATAGAAATATTTCCATGTGAAAAAAAAATCTTGAAAAGATCAATTTCTTTTTTTCTTTATTTTTTAAATGATGTGACCTTAGGCTCTCGTCAGTCTTGCAATACAGGACTGGGTTTCAAGCGATATTTTTAATCTTATTCCTTTTATGTTCAGCCCTTCATACTTCACAAAGCCTGGGTAAATGTGGAGGATTTTTTTCAGTTGAATATATTCAGCCAAAACACAGTTCTATTTTCATTCGCCCCTGAGTTTCTGCAGTTTCAAATTTAGAGAACAAAATAATGAGATTGCCAGAAGAGGTGTCCTTTCCTCTCACCTCCTTTTCAATAGTTTAGCAGATGTAGCATTGCAATAGAGACTGAATTTGATTTAGCATGAGTGGGGATGAGTCAGCCATGGGTATCTTGTTTTGATGAGAAAGAAAACAACAACTATTTTGCATTGTCTGCTGAATTAGTTGAACCAGTATTAATTGTGTCTTCTCCAGGCCCTGTGAATGGATCTTTACTAGAGAATTCTGCAAGGACTCAGCCATTAAAATACTTCTGCCCATAACTCTAGGGCATCCCAGAACTTTAAAGGCTGTGACAGCAGCCTAAAGGGGGATGTGCTATCAGGACTCACTTGTTCATCTTTGCTTATGGCTGACTGGTCATTGATCACAGTGCTGGTCACTTGTACTCTGTATCAGCCTGTGGTGCTACACTGTTTGTTGGGGTTTTTTTCAGTAGAGGGTTCAGAAGGAAAAAGGGAAAGAGGAAAGGCATGAGGGGAAAGGACATTAGGCTTGAACACAGTCCTCGTTCTAGACTAAACTAGGCAAAGTCAAGGCACCTGGTGAAGGCTTAGGTTGGGAGGGCAAGGCAATAGGAATTATGTGAGAGTGCTCCTCATCAGGCTTGAAGAAAGCCAGCCAGTCTCCATGCCACAGACTCCATATTGCTGGAAGAAAAATCATGTGGCAGCCAACTCTGAGTACATCCTCAAAGAGAAGCAGTGAGTTATAAGGAGAGCTGGAATGGATAAAAACTAAACCCACAGGAACGTACATCAGTGCAGAAAGGCAGCCTCTCTGAAATACTGTAGTGTCCACTTAGGAAAGACCTCCAGAGTCTACAGATTCTGGGGAAAATCAGCTTTGCTCTCTCTCCCTCAACGAAGCATTTCTGAGACTTCAGTCTATTTGGTATTTATTTCTCTGTTCTCTGCATTTCCCTAAGCATGCACCTCTCTCCTTCATGGAATTATTCAGCAGGAATTATTCAAAACCTAGTGCAGAACATTTCCAGTCCTCATATTTATCTCTCTCCATGGTTGTTTTATGCCAAGATGACACACACAAAAAATTAAAGTTCTATCCTGATAAATTATTAAATGGGCAAAATACTTTGTGTAGAAATGACATTCATGGACAGGATTGTTCTGATTTCATAAGTGGAGGATCAGGGAGCATTTTATTCAGTAACTAGGTGTGGTTTATGCTAGCGGTGGAAATTAGTAGCTTCTACTTACCTGGCAGGAATCTATTCCTCCCATGTCATATCCTGCACATAGCATATTCTCAGTAATATTATATTTTGGCAACCATTGTTGGCATTTTTCATTGGAAATGAGAGGGACTTCTGCTTCTTGCAATATATTTGAAGGGGGACCTGGTGAAAATACAAAGTACATTTACCTGTGGCATTAAATACATACATCCCGCTGGGAACACTGATGGTTTTGTTCCTGTTCCAGCATGCTCAGCACGCTCCTGAGCAGCAGGAATCCCTGCCTTACTGCTGTACTATTCAGGCTTATGCCCCTGTAACACAGTCACAGAATAAACAGGGCTTGTTAACTGAATCCTGTCTTTCATTTGTCTAATGGGACTGAATTTTGTTATAATTAAATCAAGATTACTAAAATCAATGAACTCACTGTGGGGAGATCTAAGGGATGATTAAAGACTTAGGAATTTGAGTTGTCCAGTGTTTCCTCACGATTCATTGTGTAAGTTTGGTTATTTGAAGTTTTTAATAAAAATTTATTTTATTAATTCCTACCCAAAATTTTAAATGCAATTTAATGTAGAAGTCAATGTATTCCACTGTGAAAGTGAAATAGCATGTTTATTATTTCAGAGAGACTCCAAATCTGGAGCATATGACATACAAACAGAACATACATTTCACACTGCAGCCAGTTTTCTTGACTTCTAGGAAAAATCATTTGCACATTGTCAGAAAGACTAATCTTCCTCTTCCCCCACCCAATATCTGGAACCAAGATGTACATGTTTCATGTTGAGAAAAGTATTGTAACTTCTAAGTGGATGTAATAAGCTTTATTCATAGCCTAATGAGCTTAGATATGCATGTTTCCTTCCAATAAACACATTATAACTATAATTTTGCTTCAGAGGAGGAATAGTGGAATGGGATATTTCCTACATTATCATATGGAAGAGTAGTTCTCTAAACTATTTGACCTTAGCAACTCCTGTGGAATAGGAACAAGCTTTCCCTCACAACTCCATGCCTGTCAGAGTTTTCCAAGAAGACGACCCACCTTCATTCCTAATATCTCCCCAGCCAGCAATGGAGCAGTTAATTCCTGGCAAAAACTGTTGATTTTTTTCTGGTAGGCAGATAGGTTGTATGTAATCTGTGAATGAGAAACAAGCAATCAATTTCAGCCTCTTCCCTGTACTCAGATTTTTATGAAGTCAGAACAGGAAAAAGTTCATTAATTCAAACCCCCTTTTTGGCCAAGATATCCAGGAAGTACTGAGCGGACTCCCCACCACCCTCATTTCCTTAGCATGGTTTTGGTAATAGAATAAATGTTTTTTTTGAAAATAAAAACTCACCTGTATATTGCACTTTGTGTTGAAGGTGCATCAGAGCAATATCACTGTCTTTTGTTTGCTTCATGTAATGAGGATTCATAATTATTCTGTCGATGCTTCGCACCACTGTGGAAGGCTGTTCCAGGTCTGATTGAGCATACAAGCCAAGCACCGCTTGCCAGCGGGATGGCTTCAGTTGCCTCCTACGAGTTGCAAGGAGCGTTCACAATTAGGAGTGATTCATGAGAGTTTTGAAAAACATGTATTAGATAAAATGCTCATATTTAGCCTCGTGATATCCATAGCATTTACATGTTTTGTCAAATAAATAGAACAGAGTAGATTTCTGTGAGAGTATCACTGTCTTAAACATCCACGCTGCCGATACACGTTGCTGATTTTTTAATGGTGATCTTACAATGCATTATTTATAATGAATTAATCAGACGGTGGTGCAGAGGAGGAAAATACATTAACTAAATTACCATGGCTTTTTAAGCAGTATGAAGAATACTGCTGACTGCCCAGCAGGCAATTAATATTGGTCCCAGTTAGAAAATGGTAATGGAATGTCTGAAGAATAATAGGTCTGAGATGTTGCTGGAAATGCTGCAGCTCACAGAAAACTGGTCTCTTAGTTTTTTAATCTAAATCAAAAAAGATATGCTAAGACAAAATATGGCATAATCTGCATCTTTTTTTCCTGTTCTACACGTGCTGATTTGAAGCTGTATTTGTCAGAGAAGTTAAGTATTGGCTATTTTTTAATCAATCACTTTATGGTTTTAAAAGTACGTTTTCAGCCTGATTGTTGGACTGAATTGGTTTCTGCTTCTCTTTTGGTTTGACATCAAGATGTTCTTTTGTTCTAAACTAGGAGTTTTTAATGTTCAGAAGGTATGAAGCTGCAAGCTTCAATTTAGGAAAATTCTAGCAAAGGCAAGATGACAAAATTAGATTTAGGTGAAAATAGAAAGGTGATTCAAGTGAAAAGGAAGTATCAAGACAATTGTGGATTTATTGTGTGGAAATTAAGAGGGCTTGATCCTTTTCGTTTCACTGACTTTGTGTGGAATGTAGCTCCTGTCATGCCATGAGGCAGCATTAATATTTTGGCACAGGCTCCACGACCTTACTATTTAGCTATTTGTAATAAAAGCTCTACTGTAATTTTGAATATTAATTTTCTTTTTGCCATTCCAGTTTCTGTATGTTGGCCCCCAACATTTTACAACATCTGTTTTTATTGTAGCTATTATGAAAGCAAATCCTAGAAAATATTAAATATGCATTGCTTCTTTGAATGGTACAAATAGCACCATCAAGAGGATATCCAATATTGCCTAATCAATGCACATAAATCAAGATTCATTCCAGTGATGCACAGTAAATCTTGATCAATCCATGATAATATACAGCAGGAATGCTGGGTTTACTTTATAGGATATGATGTCACCCATTATACCATTGGTAGGGATTCACCTAATTTATGGAGGCTCACAATAATTGTGGATTAAGTACCAATGCTCAGTATTAATACCATGCATTTAAAATGCAATTTCTTATTGTTCAGGAAAGGCTGCTTTGTTTCCGTGATTCTCTGCATTAAAGTAAGGACTGAGGATTTACCAGAAAGTAAAGCCCACACGTGATTCAAAACGTGGTAATTAAACGGCGAGTTCGTTGTTAATTTTTCATATCAGGGTCACAATTTGTTCATAATCTGATGCCTCCTTAGTGTACTTGCTCATAAAAGAACATTACCCATATACACAGTGTGCTGCTGTCACCAGCCACTCATCACTGACAAGGGAAGCTCCACAAACAGGTTGGAAATTAAAATGGAGTGAAACTATCCAAGGCCAAGCCTCTCTTCTGGCATCACTTCCACCTACAATTCTTGTTGGATTATTCTGAGTTACCAGGTGTTTTCCACAAGCTAAGATAAAGCAAAATAAAATTAAATAAAATAAAAAATAAAGGGGATGTGGCATATTTCATTAGACTAGTCAATTTTCTTGGAAAAAGTAGGCTTTGTAGAATATGAACGGCTATCCAAAAATACTGTGGAATGTTTTCTTTCCTTGGACCATCTTTTCTTGGACCATCTGGAATTTTTATACATTTATTACATATATGTTTTTGCTACAGGTCCATCTCTAGTGTACACTTAACACTGAAATCAAGTGAAGACTAAATTTTCCTGTGTTTATATCATCACGAGTATTGCATTTATAGTCCATTCCCTAACCTTTCCATTCAAACTATAAACATTAGGCTTTATGGTCTGAACAATTTGATGTCTCTGTGAAATACTCCTGGATTCTGCGTACTTACATTGAATGTTACATTGCAGATGAACCACCAGGTTGTCCAAACACTGTTCTCTAGAATGCAAGTGCAATTAAATCATAAGTATCTGCATACCAAGTAACTCTGACTTTCAAATAGATATGCATACACACACACACAGAGAAATTTATATAATCATGTACATAAAAGTACATTCCTTTAGCAATATCAGCCTGCTGAGTATAACTAATGCCACCTCTTTAAATTATATTTTAATTATAAATATGCAACATTATATGCTATACATCATTAAATGTACATATTCCTCTTCAATGAGCACTTAATTGGTTTGTATTATGGAAATAAAAGTGGACTTTTGTGTTTTAGGGAAATGTGTCATCTATCCGTGACAGATTTGCAATGAAGTTACAGCTGCCTACGGTATTCTTTTCTACCTTTTGAGATGTTTTCAATACCTTACCACTAGAGATCAGTGTGGCCAAAGAATTTAAGAGGTTAGTTTTATATCGCTGTATCATTTTACTAAGAAAATAATGCTGCTGTAAAATACATAGTTGCATATGTTAGGTTAGAAATTATTTAGCAGAGATATAAAGCCAGTGTCTGAAGAGCACAAGATCACAGATGAAAACTGCTCAAGCATTTCTGATACCCAGAGGTTTTAATATTATGTTCATAGCCTGTAATGAATCTGAAACACTTGGGACAGTGTATGTGCTAGCAATTCAAATCTGATACACACAGAAATACAAATGAGAGGAAAAGAGGAAATCAAACTCTTCCAACAGTTTGTTTTCAGTGTGCATTTCCACATTCCATTTTTAAATAGAAAAGTTGAAGGATACTTTAAACATGATAGGAAATGATGCACCTGACTGTGTTTGCTCTAAAATTTGATATTTGCTGTGAGTGAGATGTGACCCAGTAATTTCCCAATGGCATAGTGATAAAAGAAATACAGTGGGAACTGTAACTACCCACCACCTCCCCAATGAAACCTTCACTATAGGGAGGTGCAAATGAGATATTCCTCCAGCCCTGAATAGTCCCACATTGCCATTTTCCACTTTGAGGTAGGTACCTAATTTTAAAGGTGTAATTTAAAAAGTGAAAACCAATTTCTGTGACTTGTATTCTGATCTGTATTGACTTCAGAAGGGTGTCCCTTCATAACCAGACAAACATCAAGGACAACCAGAAATGCATAAACCCCCAGGGAACCAATGCCATCTTCTTCATATACTTTGTAACAACTAAATACCCTTTTCCAGGATGCCTTCACAGGGATTCAAAGGGTGGTCAGTGGTGCTGCATATTAAGTCTTTTTTATCTGATCCTATGCTTTCTCACAGGTAGATGCATAAACTACCCAATCTAATCACAAAAATGTCAGGTTTGTCCCTATAATTTTACATTTTCAGTGTAAAGGGAGTTGCCAGTCCCACTACAAGTACCTACTGGTTTCTTTAGTAGAAATTACTTCATTGGCCTCTGCTTTTTCTTCTTTGTGAAGGTAGGTCCCAGGAGGAAAAGCACTTGCCTGCACTTCAGCCCAACAGTTCTCAGCTGCCTCTTGGTCAGCACAGGAGAGGCCAAAAGGCACCAGAGGCATGTGCTGAACACCCTCCTCTGTGCCTCTCTGAGTGTCAGCTGTCAAGCAGCACGCCAGGCAGAAATCTGGAGTGCTTCGGATATCTGTGAGCATGATCTTCACTTAGAACTGGCAAAAACAAGTGTCCCTGTGGAATCTGCTCACACATATATCTAAAAGGCAGGATCTGGGGCTGTTACAAAGCTATCCCGCCAAAAATCACATTACCTAAGGGCACCAGAGAACGCTTTTGCTGTCTCTGTCTCTGCAGCTTTCAAACCCTATTATATGTGCCCTCCTTTGTTCCAGTGGTAGATGCACTTGAATAAAAACCAAACACAATGTGAGAAATACATTTTATAATTAGATTACCAGTTAATGAATTCAGTTGCTTAAATTATCAGATCCGTGTGATCTTTCTAACATTTGTTATATGTACAAAATCCATGTGTGAATCTGTAAATGTGCCACCCTGCAAAATGATTCCTATCAGCTGTCCAGAGGAAACATGGGAAAAGACACCTATTTCTGCAACAGAAATACAACTAAGATAAATGAATTTATTCCATTTCCTCCTGCTTTAAGAACGTTTAGTGTTAAATAGGTATTAACAGAAGACATCTTTAAATCATTACTGCTCTTCAAGATGTCTTGTGGCAATGCTGGGTTAGACATTCACTCAAGATAAAAAGAAAAATAGCCTACAATGATATTCCATTAGTTTAAGATACTTTCACCACGAGTGAGAATGATAAATGTTTGGGGTTAACAGAGTATAATTAGAACATAAAATGTAACTTTTAATTTTTTTTGCTGTAGACAAAATAGTAGACCATAGAAAATTAAGAAGTTTCTCCTGGTTTATTACTATGTGGTATGTTTATAAAGGGACACTGAAAGAACATGGGCTCTTGCTGTCCTCAACATGGTTTCAGCATTTTAGCAATTAGACAGTAATTTTCTGGCTCAGCGTTTCTGGTAGAAATCCAGAAAAATTTGTACAGTAAACCCTCTTATAAGCAGAAGAAAGTAACTGAAGTCATTAAAATTCTTCAAATTGATGATGACAAGCATTTCTCCTTGGGAGTTGTACTGTAAACCCCACAATTTCCTGAGGATGTAATCCTGGGCTAGCATCACGTTTTCATTTAATCTACAAGAAATCACCAGTTCCTAGCACCCGTCAGAATCACTTCAGCTGTTATTTGGGCTGAGAAAGGTTAGAATAGAATCAAATGTATTCTGAGGATCATGTCATTAAATAATGCACTTGTAAACGTGGAGACAAATCCAGAAGCCATTTTTTGAGTGGGGCTAGTTTGTTTTAATATAGATACCTGTCTATGGATGGCTTATTTTAGCATTCCTCACTGTATCCAAAGTCTGTATCAATAAAGTCAGAGGATTATGGAGTGTAACTCATCGTATTTCAAGAGATGCCTTGATGGATCACATTTTGGAGTGCTTATTTTTCTCTGCTGATTACAGAGAGAACCTTCTGTGACAACTACTCTGTAACTGTGGGTGAATGTCACTCTATCTTAATTCTTCTATATTACATATATGTAGTCTTAATTCTACTCTATTATGTAGTCACGTATTTCTAGGTAAGAAATACTTCACTAAAAGAGCATATAATTTCCACAGTAAACGGATGAAGACTCCAATTAATTTGAGCTATATATTAGTGCATAAATAATCACCACCATACTTAAAGCCATCATTTGTATGAGGACGAAACCTCACTGTACCCACCTTTTTGTGAAAATTAGGCTGTGGTTACCTCCTTTGGTGATGGTGACAAATGGGCCATCTCCAGGGAATAATACAGCTGATGACAAATTTGCATCCCTGGGACAAAAAGACACATGCATATTTTTAGATATTTAGCCTGTTCCACCAGTGGAGCAATAGTTGGGAAATGATTATGCTTGTAGACTAAACATCAACCTTTTTTTTTTTTTCCCTGAAAAAATGACCCTTTAGCAGGAGATTTTTGAGGCTTGAAACTCATTTGGATTAAAATGTGACTCATTTCCAGTCTTGCATCTTATTCTAAGATCTCTAATGCTACAATAATACTGAAAGAGACATTAATTAATTCTTTTGATGGCAGTAAATATTAATTTTGGTTTTTCTGTGCCACAATGAAGGGTTTGCAATACCAGTTGTTAAATGAATGGAGACAAAACTTAGTACACCAAAAAGGGGAGTAATAGCTGAACCTTGGGGTATCACAGTCTTGCTTTTTTTGAGGGGTGCAGTTACATTAATACCATACTGTCTAGAAAGGAAATGAAATTATATTTTGTATCATGAAGAATGTAATGCAGAAAAAAAAAAAGTTAAGTTTCACCTCAAAGATTTGTTGAAATCAAAGTATCTGTGGAATAAGTCAATAGTGTCATGTTTGCTAGTGAGGAGGAGTGGGGTGTATTCAAAGAGTCACAGAATCACAGAACAGTTTGGGTTGGATGGGACTTTAAAGGTCATCTAGTTAATTTAAAGGCATCAATTAGTCTAGTCTTCAACTTTTTTTTTTTTTTTTGTAGCAATGGCTTTTTGAACTAAGAATTCTGTGTAGTGCTGGTGAGATAAATTGTTTTGACATTTAGAACCCATATCCAGATTTTCTTTATAGCCCATTCTGCATCATATACTTTGTGATTCTTCGTATGACCAGGTTGGAACACATATCCATGAAACATATTTGCTTTCCCTTGAGGAAACATGGGGAAAAAGATTCTTGTGGTTAGACTGCATAATTTTTTTTGGGGGTGACAGCCTCCCATCTGGTCCTGTAGTGTTACACATTTCAGGAGCAAGAAGAGAACCATTTGTGCAGGTTTAATACATAGAGAGCACCTGTACCATCCCTTCTCTTCAAATGCAGTAAATATCACTCTCCTGGGAAGGATGAAGTCTGGAATCTGCCTGCAAATCTGCTGTGTCTGGAGTATCAACAACCCTGCTCTGCCACCAGGAGAGTTGTATGATCCACCTGCTGGGAAAGTCACTACTGCTGCATTTCTCAGTCTGGAAGTGCCTTTTAGGCAGTCTGAGAGCAGTAAAGTGCCAAGCTGGGTAGGCAGAGTCAAATTCTGTGACAAAGAACTTTGCTGAGACCAGAAAAGTATTCCCAGGAACTCATTTCCTTCTGAAGGAAGTTGCAAGTTCATGAAGAAAATAGAATTAAGGGTTTTAGAATAAGGGCTAAACTCTCAGTCTTGTTGGACTTCAGGGTGTGACAAAATTCCCAAGTCTACCCCCATTCCTGGGTACAGTTCAGCAAAGACCCAGTTGGCTCTGGCCCCAGGCAAACAGGATTGTTTTGCATCTGACCAATGGAATGGTGAAAAGCTCAGTGTGTGATTTTCTTGGTTCCAGGAAGTAAGATGCTGATATCACTCAGATTTTAGCAGTGCTGTCAGATGCACACAGCTACAAGTGCAAGCTGAGAAAAGGGTTATTTTCAGGTTTCTCCAGAGCATCAATTTGTTCGTCTTGCACCCCAGACTCATTAAGAAGATTTGTAAATTATTTGCCTAAGGTGTATTTTGTAGATGCACAGATAAGCATGTCCCCAGCCTGGCTTCCTGTTTGGTATAAATCACAAATGCAACAGTCATCTATTTGAAAAATGGAGGTAAAAGGATTCACACGTGCGATTTATTAGAACCTGTGAGGAACATTCCACTTTCTAGCCCAGCTACATAAAAAATCAGGACATGATACAGAACTCCTATCAGCTCAGTCCTTTTCATAAATTAAACAGCAAGTGAGACTAGCAATTGTATAAGCAATTAACAGTAAAAGTAAATTGTCCTAGATGAACCTTCGCCTGTCTCTAATAAAGCATGATTCTAGGTTGTGATTCAGTGTAGGAGCATGAGCTACAGCCTACCCAGGACCTGTTATTGCTAACATCCATTTAGTAACAAACATGGTGACACTTGTTAACAAATCTGCTGCAACAGGGGGATTCAAGGAAAGCAGAATAGTGTGATTCTCACAGGAGTTACATATATATATATATATATACACACAAACCTATTTGTATAGCAATACATACATACCTATACATACACACACATATGAGAATTTTATCCTTTGCTGTAGAATCAGTAACTGCAGTAGCACCCAGGTAACAAAAATGTGATACAAGTTAGGTTTAAAAATACTTTTTCTTGACCATGGGAATATGTGATGAACTGAGAAATGGAATTAATAAGAAATAACTGGGAAGCTTAATAAGAACATTTTTAGCAAGTGCATCTGAGTAGTTTATAGGGACAACCTGAAAGGTATTGCCACAGAATGTTATGGAGAAAAAAGCATGAGGTAATTTTTAAAAGGTATAGTACCATGAAAGACAAAGTTTGTTGAAGCCTATCTAATATGTCAATTAAATCAATAGACCACAAAATTACTCCTGTCCAGAAGGGAAAGGAGGCAGGGCAGGGGCAGAAAGGATCAGAGGAAAAAGGCCACTGGCCTTCTAAAGAACAGGGTATTTGACCAGAAGCACATTTAAGCATATTTTGTATGTTCTTACATGCATGCATACATAAATTACAGTCAGGATTTGTGCATGTAGCTATGTGATATTTATGTAAACTCGGTGCCTATCTAAAGGAAAAAAAAGTAAAAAAACCCAACAAACCAGCACATATTCATCCAATTAGAAATATTTTTGAAATAACACTTTGATATTTTTCTAAGTCATTCTAGCTCTGTAATTGCTACAATTAATTTATCAGAAGGGGATTTGTCGGCACTTTTATTTGGTCAGAGACCAAAATAATGAATTGCAAGCTTAGAATTTAATTTGATTATTAGTTGGGTGAGTGACATTCTGTAAAAACCTCAGCACTGCAGGAAAGCTAATTATTATTCAGTGGATGGCAGTGGAGTTGCACATGATGTAAGTAAGGCCAGAATGCAGGCTATAAATTTTACCATAGGTTGAAAAATGCAACACCCCGCACTCAACAATCCCCATGTTTCCCCCAGAAATTCTTCTGAGCACTGACTGAAGCCAAATCTATTTTTTAGTCATATACTTCCCTCCTCCCTCCCTGCTCTAAGTCTTCCTCAAGAGAAATTCCCAACGGCTCCCAATGGCTCAGATCTAATGATAGGTATGAAATTTATTGGGAGCACAGTAGCAGAATATCCAAGGGATTATCTTTACTTGGAATGAACAGCAGCAGTACAAAAGCAGAGGAGCCAAGGCTGCTGTCTGCTCTAGCTTTACTCTTGAGCCACTCTTATGAAAGTGAAGATGTAAATGGTGACATAAAGTGATAAAAGACTGATGCACCCACATCACTCTCCCAATGTTTTCCAGTATGTATCCTCATGCCCAACCTGCCATGTTCAGAGTCATCAATCCTGCACTGAATGCCATCAAAACAGGGTTTGCCAAACTTTCAAATTTGTTAGCACACCAAGCACTCCACTTGACAGAGACAGATACATTTGCCACTTTTTTGGAGAGCGCACCAGTAAAATGAGGGGGGAAATGCCAATATACACTCAACAAATCAGCAAACAAGTTACAAAGGACAATGAATATTTATCACTCACCCCAACCCCAACAGCTGGCAAACACTGTCTGAAATCTCTCCATACCAGTCATCTGCACATGCCAGATGCCACATCTTCCCAATCCTGGCCTGTACCAGCCCTTCAGTGCTCAGAGAGCCATTGAGTAATCTCACTGGAGAACAAAATGGGCAGAAACATTTTAGATAGGTGGCAAACCACATTCCTCCCCCACACCAAGCAAACAGAAATGTAATGTAAAGAGATTTATTATTGCAGATGAAAAACACAAAAAAAGTTAAACTGCATCACAGAGGTAATAAACCCAGCATCTCCAGGATGTTGTGTTCCCACAGGAAGGAAATGCTATTGTTATCTCCTATATGTCTGCCACACGAGAGTTTCATACCTTGCATTTTGCAAACATCTCAGGAATAAACAGTACATTTTCCATCAACTCTAAACAATGTACTTTTTTCTTAATCAGCATTATATAATTTCCAAATAGTGTATGAAGCTCTAGCTCCATGATGCTCAGTAACACTGACTGGAAATAAGATTAAAATAAGTGTTGACAAAAAAATAGACTCCCAATTCCAAATGCTATGAGTTTTCACTGTTTTCATTGCAGCTTTAGTTAAAACACTCACACTAATAATAAAAGCTCACTGAAAACCAGTCCTTCTTTAAAAACTTTTCCCAAAAGAAAATATTCAGAACAAAAATTCAGAAACTGATTAACTTATTGGAAAAAGAACTTATGCTATTGTCATAGTGACTAAGGAAGTTGGATCACAAGGCCAACAGAATCTCATATATACACATGTATATAAAATAACAATTTTATTATATAATATTAAAAAAATATATAATAAGAAGGTCAATAGAGTGTCATATATGTCTTAGCAGCTACAGCTGTATTTCAGGCAGATGACAGGTATTGCCATTGTGAAGTAGAGAAAAGCATGCAATGCACTGACACTTACTGGTTCCCAAAATATTTTTCCTTTAAAAAAATCTTACTTGCGCAGAAAACCTTTTTCCACCAAAATGTTTTAACAAAGAGTACCCATGATAGTAAATAAAAAATTTAGATTTTCAGAAATGCCTCTGGAGTGCATTTATGAAATAAGTGATATACAGTGATTAATTAATGATAAATCTCAGATTAAATCAAATTAAATTTTTGAGCTTCTTAAACATATCAGAATTGTATGCACTGCAAGATTTCTCCAAATTACTTTTGACACTTCTTGAGAGAACTTGAACTATAACTCCTCTTCCTTTCTCCTCATCAAATTCCATGTTCTCCAAATACATTATTGGTAAGGAATGATAAAGTCACTGAGCATCCAACAACTGCTTAATTCAGATATCATATATTTTAGAATTCTGCCATTTCTTTGCAGTCCCTGGAAGTTTCAGAAGCTGGGGAATTTGAAAAAACAGTTTGTCTAGTTCAAATTGCCACTTCTGATATGAAATTGGTTTCAGGAAAATGAACAAGGCTTTTGGACACTGGAAAGATTCAATATGAAAGTTTCTAATTGAATTTTCATTTTGTTTTAAGACATTGATTGATTTAGCCAAAGTTTGGATTAAATGGGTTTTTGGAAACAAATCTCCAAGGCTTTTCATGTGAGATAATTTGTTATGAAGTAATAGACAATCAGTGGCAACATAAATCTTTGGGAAAATGTACATCGTGTTAATGTAGGTGATGGTTACTTTGTTCAGACCTTCTTTAGCAATGACTGGAAAAAAATTCAAGTTCTCTTTGCTTAAGAAGAAACTGAAAGGAATTTTATTCTACACATTTTAAAGGAAGAATATGTTTGCAACAAAATAGCCAATGGCACTAATTTGAGAAGTGAATCTGTGTCTTCATCTATCTATCTATCTATCTATCTATCTATCTATCTGCATGTATTTACACATACCATGTATATTTCTATATATGCATGTAAAAAATGTTGATATCAATGACAACTGTCATTATACACCTAAAAACATATCTGATTCCTAGTAGACATCTTTAAAACAAAGGAATTGTGCTAAGCTTAAAGACCACTTTTAAATCTTCCATTAATTCTCCAAAGCAGATTGTCAGAAAGAGCAGTTTAACTGCTGTGCTAGGCCAAATGTGATTTAAGTTTTACATTTAAATTATTGGTTTAGAGAGTCTTATTTCCCTGCTATGTGAAATGAATTAATATACTGTACACATGCATTTTGGAAAGAACCACTTTACCAGAGAGCTAAGGAATAGCAGTGAGCAATGGATGCTGCTTTTGAAGCTGTGCCATCCCTTCACTCTGTGGAGTCCAGGTGGGCTGGAGGGTGCCATGCATTATAGTTTGGCTTCACATTCACAAATCTGTTGGGGAATTTCCTCCAAGGACATGTTTATTCTCTGCCCTGCACTGCAGAGTTTATACTGATGTGAAACTCAAATTAATTACAGCAACAATTGGTAGAACTTGGAAATACAAAATGGATACAGAAGAAAAGCATATGTTGAGTTTCCATTTAATTTTGGGCCATTATAAGCAACTACAGTTTTCAGCACAGAGGAGCTTCCTACATTTTCCAGAGTTCTTCACCAGATTCCATATACTATCTCAGAGAAGTGACTGTTCTCCTGGCCCTGACAAACTCAGTGAGATACTGCTGTGTAAGTTGGCATGGTCTGCATGCATCTGCAGTGTTCTACATTAGCTGAGGTTCTGTGGCTGTTTTCCTAGGCAATTCCTGCCAAATATGCATGGCTTAGGTTGGATACTAGGAAAACTTTCTTCACCAAAAGGGTTGTCAAGCATTGGGACAGGCTGCCTTGGAAGGCTGAAGCGGTGGAGTCACCATCCCTGGAGGGGTTTGAAAGACCTGTAGACGTAGCACTGAGGGACATGGTTTGGTGGTGAACTTGGCAGTGCTGGGTAAATGGTTAGACTTGATGATCTCAAGGGTCTTTCCCAACCTAAATGATTCTATGATTTCTTTGTATGAATGAAAGCTTACTGCACTTTGCTTCATCAGAGCCATCTTCACATTGAGGTATGTTGTCACACAGGTTATGCAATGGGATGCATTTCCCACTGCCACACTGATGCTCATCAACTGTGCAAGCCCCTAAAGGGAAACAAGAGAGGGAAATTAATCCATAATTATGAGGAAGGTTGATGATCACAGGAGATCGTATAGTTCACCTGAAAAAAATTGTGTAGATAGTATCCAGAACCTTTGATTTCTTTCCATTTCCATCCATCTCTCTTTCAAAATAAAGATAATTTTCAGATAATAGAAGCTACTTAAGAATAAGATCTATGGTACTCTGCCTTGTAGCTACTGCTCTAGTTAGTGTTGCTCAGTTAGTAGTTTTCTTCTATTGCAAGCGATAAACATGGGAGTGAAAAGTCAAACCCTATCAAAAGTGACTAATTATTTCAATTTTCAAATGTTCAGCACTTTCACAAATTTTAAAGATCTTAAAGTGTGTCAAGTTAAGCATATGAGCAAAGAGGCAATGAGAGCCCAGAGTCTCCTTCTGAAACCTGTTTGTGAGGAAAGGTGGAAGAGACAAAAGTAAAAGGAATGAATAAGGAAAGCATTCATGAAAATGGGATTAAGCTACTTCAGAATCAGTTATACAATAAAAGCAGGTGAGGGAGAGAGTAAATGTTAAATTATATTTCTTTCTATGGCCAAAATGTATTTTTAATGGCTTCATTCATTTACAGGAAATATACAGTCATAAACTTAAATTCCATCAAAAAATTGTTTCTTTTACTTTCCTGTACTTTCTGATAGAAATATTTAATTATCTAGAAATCTTCTTTGAAGCAAGATAATTACTTTACTTCTGAATTTTTATATTCTTATAATATGATTCATTCATCAATCAGCATGGCCTGTACCAAATGGAAGAGGAAGAATATGGTTTATAAAAGGCTTGAACCAGATTTTCACACATTCAATGTCCATAACTAATGACAGATATTCACAGAACTTTGTTCTTAACTGACAGTGTTTCATTATATTGCATACTGCCAGAAAATTGTTTCTGTTTAAATGGTTCTTACTTTAAAAAAAAAACAGGATTTCATAGAAAAAAAATAAAATACAAAGAAAAGTCTGCTTTTCTTATAAAGTTAATTTATCTACTGATAATCCTTTTATCCTTAGGCCTGCATGCTAATGATATTAGTCTGTCCTTTGGCTGCAAAGATCATGAATAAGCATAATTCTTTTGCAAATGGAAATTTTTTAATACATTTAACCAGAACTGGCAATGGCCACTCTGAGAATTCTGCCTTGCTAAGCTTAATTTTCATTTTAGGAAATATGGGCAAGGCTGGCCCAGCAAAGATGCTGAACCAGCTGAAAAAAGAGGCAGAGTTGTTGTACTGAGCAAATGTGATAGAGAAGGTAGAACAATAAGCAGCAAAATTGTCAAATGTACATATAAACCAAACTCTCAGTCTTCCACAATGGGAATAAACAGAGTTAATTTTACAAATGTAGACCAATGGTGAAGGTTTTCTAAAATATTAAGAAACATAATATTATTACTACTACTGTGAATCCATAAAAAATCTGCTGCTGGCTAAACAAGCTGAGAGAAACTTGCCATTTCTGATAGTTAAAGTAAGAAAACGAGCCTAGATCCTTGTTGAATTTCTGTTCATGTAAGTGCATGGTACTTCACAGATCTCTCAAAAGTCTCTCTACTTTTTCTTTCTCTGTTTTTCTCCTGTCAGACTCCAACAGAAGTAATACAAAGTCTCTAATTAATTCAGTCAAGATTTGGCCAAGAGTTAGTATAATTATTTGTCCTTCTAAGCACATTGCTGTTCCATGTAATTTACATTAGGCTTCATTTTGCATATTTTTGGAGAGTTGATTACTGAATTATGAGTGACAAATCCAAATGCAGTCCCCAAGAATATCAAGAGTCTTTTGGAAGGGATCTGGCTGGAACCAGAAACATTGCTGTCCAAATATCTAAGAGACTAGTTCTTGTCAGATTATTCACACACTAAAGAGCAAATTTTTAAAGATGCAAGAAGGACCATATTGCAAATATTGATCAGAGTTACCACATACAGTTTTCTCTACTAGTGTATTTTATCAATAATAAATATTTTACAAATGCATTTAAACATGCATTACTGACACTCTGGAATGATTTGCAAAGTGATGTTTTTTCCTGGGGCTTTTATAGGGAATAGTTATCATTTGCCCTCTTAATATCTGAAAAGATTTTGGTCAAAATACTGAGTCATTTTTCCACACAATATCACAGAGTTGCACATGATATAGACATTGTTCCAATTACACTAAGAAACAAACCTATCACTTTTCATGCCAGGAAATACAAAGGACAGATGAGTAACCAGCCTTTTTCTCTTAAACATTTGCATATTTCTACTGAGCAAGTGCTGAAAGTCACTTTGCACTCTCCACGTTTTCTGAAATATTTGGCCAGTGGTATAACCTCTTATATACATAGGTTCGGATGCTTACTTAGGTGGTAGCCAGTAGTAAAGTTTGCAAGAAATCCCTTCCCTGTTGTAGACTTGTCCGTCCGGAGGATCACTGTCATCTGGCTTGTTGTAGAGAAGACGTCTGGCAGCGGGCCTTTCTCTGTGTAGACAGCTATTCACCAGGAAAACATGAGTACATTCAGCTTATTTTGCTCATATGTATTTCAAAATATTTTGGGCTCAAAAGCAAATACTGCCACCACAGGGATGTAGTTGCTTCCCCAAACCTAACTGCTCTCAGACTGCAATGCTCAGACCCCAACAACAGATTAGACTAATCAGCACAGAACAAGTAGGCTCAACTAAAAGATTATCCTTCTGTTTGTCCACACACATAAACAGTCTTATTTACTGAGAAGTCAGTTTCACACTGATTGCATGGAGAGCTGAGTGTGTGCAAATGTTTTGGAAACATGATGTCACATAGAGTATGCTTTCTCAATTTTTCCTCCGAATTTCTGAGGCCCAAAAAATGTGAATGAAATTATTATATTATTGTATTATTATATCCATCAGTTTGCTCTAGCTGTCTGATTACATTCATTTTAGTACCCACTGCTGATACTTGCCCAAAAGTAAGGAATTTGGTCCTCTGCCGTCTCTGACTTCAACCACATCATTAATACTTTCCAGATCAAAAATCTGAAAATGAAGTTGGATATTTTTTCCATTTTCAGCATTCAAGTACCACACACCTGGAAAATAGTAACACACACACACACACAAATCACCTTTTCAGTAGTTAAATTTACTGTGCCATTTTTGTGTTGAAGGGCTTTGAGGAAAAAAGAAGTCTCTCCTAAATTAATAATAATCACCCAAGAGATTAAGAATTTTAAGTCTTGTATTTAAAAGCTGTGAGTTTCCCTAAAGTAGTAAAGCTCATTCTTTTCTGACTGTGACAATGTGACAAATAGTCTTGACACTTAAGTCTCGTTTGATTGTAAGATTATTTTTATAATCAGTCACAGAGCCTGTCTTTCAAGTTAAAATAGCTCTTTGCTTCTGTTTAGCCTATACTTTTTCATATTTAACCTAAGTCTGGATACTACTGAAATCTTATAAAGAAAGTAAAAAGAACCCAAAACCAACCAATTTGAAATATTTTCATGAAGTGAAAAGTATTTTCTCACTTGTAGGAGTCTCATTTGGGAACTTGTGAAATGAATACTGGAAATGTGAGCCATATCTCAAGCGGAACAGAAACACAAAATGGCAACTCTTATGATTACCATCCCAACACTGTTCCCCAGGACTGAAGGAATAAATAATTAAAATTTCATTAAGAAGCAATGACAAAGCTCTCTTCCTTGCTTTATCCATCAACAGCACGTAGTGGACTACCTTGAAGCGTTCACTTTTGCCAGCTCTAGCTTAATCTAAATCAAGTAACATCAGTAGAATAACATCTTCTCACTAATATGTTAAGAAACATTCAATAAAGAGAAGATACCTTACAAAATGCATGCAGATATTTTTTGCCTCTATAAAACTTGAGCTATTTAACAGCAGAAGTGATGATATTAACCTGGAAAATACACCAGGTTATGGTAAAATGAGAACTTTTATCACCTTATGTGTCTCTGCATTGACATAAAGACATTTGACATAATAGGCAGGATGGAATTGGCCTGTCTGGACTCATTCCACTGCATTATGCTTGCCTTCATCCCTTTTTAATCAACTGGCACAGGTTTCCTTAGCTGCTGCTCAGTACCATATAGAATGCAGTTAAAAGATCCCACTCTATATACCTTAGATCTTTTTTTTTTGTTTGAGAGCGTCTGATTTGGAAAAGCAGATTTAGTATCTCTATTTTTATATGGTTAAACTTCTCCTAAGGATTTGGAAAAGAATGACTTACAAGAAGCTAAATTAGGGTAATTGTTTGGAAAGTTTGCAGAGCTGAATGTACTGTTTGGCTCCCAGAGTTCAACCGGCCCTCCACAGTCAGCTGAAAAAGAAAACATTTAAGGACATAATTTACCTACTGTCTTACTTTTTCAATCTGAGGTAACAATGGTAATTTGTAAAAGTAATTTTCATGATTATTGGTCTGCAAGCTGTGCACATGACAGAAATATGAAGACAAGAATGTAATACAGTCACCTGTCTCATTTGCTAGTACATTAAAAAAGCTACAAAATGACGAGAGTAAGAGAGGCCCCTGAATTTAACCAATTTATGCACTCTGCTTGTATGCCTTTCTTGTAACCTGATCAATCTTACAGAATCATTAAGATTGGAAAAAACCTCTGAGAACACTGAGTCCAACCTTTGACTGATCAACAAGACCTTGTCAATCTTGTCAACAAGACCATAAACTGAGTGGCATGTCCAGCTGTTTCCTGAACTCCTCCAGGGACAGTGACTCCACCACCTCCCTGGGCAGCCCCTTCCAATGCCTGACCACCCTTTTGGTTGAGAAACTATTCTTTCAGCATCAGCAGAGATACTCAAATATAAAGCTCTTTTTGTCATCTAGCAAGTAAACTTACAGCAAAAGCCCCCAGTCCCCTCATACCGTTATTTTGTTTTCATCAGGACCCCAAAAACTTTTACAGCTAAATACTGGCAGTGGTTAAAACAGCCATTTTCTTTTTCCTTAAAACAACTGTTCTAGTAGGAAATACCTCTGTCATAAGGATGTATATGTGCTTACAGGTAAAAATTAATAAAATTTCTTTAAAAGCAAATATTGGAGATATGTTTACATACATATACCTGCACTCATGCACATGGACAAAGCTAACTATACTTTATACATTCAATATTCTATTTCAATATATGATTTTGGTGGTGGTTTACATCCCAAATATGTCAGCTTCCTGTTTGGAAACTTTACTATTGAGAAATATTTATTTTCATTATAGCCATCACACTGGTTGAATGAGCCATCAGAATGAACTTTGGTGTTTTCCCACTTTTGTTGCTCACAATTACTTTATTGAAAAATGAACAGTGCTCCTCCACTTGCTTCAGGAAATAGTAGTTAAGGCAAAACAGCTTTACCTTCTCTATTTTGTTTTGGTTTTGTTTTATTCTTTGAATAAAAATTGATATTTTTCTTAACTATCAGACTTGGGATAAAGTTTAAATCTCTCCTCCCCACCCCTTATAGCTCAAATTTTGCATGCCAGGATGTCTAACAGTATCTCACACACTGAGCCCCTTGATTGGGGACTGCATAATCTACAAGTCCTACCAAGTCTGACCATTGAATCCCACTGGGAGAAAGCTCAAAAAAAAAAAAAAAAAAAATTACAAGAAAAACTTGAACTTCCTCACAGCAGCCATCTTCTAGAATTTTCAATTTCACCAAATCCCTCCTGGAAAGAAAAGCCAAACTCTCAGAAAGAAAGAGCAACTCTTAATGTTCCCACCTAAACTTATATTATGCTACAGACGTATGGGTCACAAGGAGGATTATTTTCTCTATAAATCCCATGAACAACAGATAAAGGTTACATTGGCTTTTTTTTTATGGAACATTACGGCATGTGAAATCTGATCTAGTGTTGACTACATGTAAGGCACATTAGTAGTGATCTTTGTCTTGCATGGAAAAATGAGAGAAGAAATTGAATTTACTCATGTCTTGAAAAAATGTTGTAAAAATTTCCGGTGATCTTGAAACACAAATTCATATGGAGTTATTCATACAGCTGTTACTCATTAGAAAACCAAATAGCAATTGCTACCAACAAGCTTGGTTGAGCACAATAGATGATTTTCTCAACACTTTAGAAATTATATATGACCTATGCATAAACAAATTTCTCTGTGCTTTGGCCAAAACTTCAGTTTATATTGATATTCACATCTCAAGTGTGGAATCTACACTGTCATTTTCACACCATTGTTTGCGTTAAAGGACAGGCTATAAATTAACACAAAGATGAAAGCAATCCTTGTTTTAGATGAAAGTGTAAGCTGACAGTCTTGTGCAAAAGACAAAAGCAAATCCGGCTTCCCTATGCCACCATCAAAAATATTCTTTTTTACATTTCAAGGAACTTTTGTGGCACTGTGAATGATGTCGGTGACTTGTACTGAAGCTCTAATTCTAGTAAAAGAAATTGACTCAGTTCAAATTCTTTTATGTCTTGTTTATGGACATGACATTTGTAGTGAAACCATCAGTGTTAGTAAGCTTGTACACATTCATCAAAGTAATTTCATAGTTCTTTGAAGATGATTGAAAGCATTCACTTTTTTTTTCATCAGGTTACAGATAGCATGTAGTAGCATGTCCCAACAAAGAGATGAAAACAAGTTATTTTTTAGCCAGCAACAGCTTAGATTGTCCTTTTGTATCATGGATCTTTTTAACCTCATTCATAAGGAGTTATAAGACATATTACCATGTCCTTTTTTTGAATATTAAAATTTTATCAGGGTATTTTGGGTAGAGATCTATAGTTTGACATTCCTTTGGTGTTTTTCAGAAGCACTCAGCTACTGTTTACCACAGGGCTGCTCTACCACTGATCATTAGACTAGTGCTAATTTGTGAAGTGTGTTTACCCACAGCACCTGAAGGATAGATGGAGGGGGCAGACAACAGCATCTCTCCACAAAATTACTTTAATAAAAATGGCAAATAAATTCCAAAACTTATTTTGGGAAACTATGACTGAAGTTACTTCTTTTATTAAAATTTAATTTTGCTGACAAACACACCTTGTTGAACTTTACCTCCCTGTGTCTCACGATGGAGCTCTAAAACTGCATTTTGCTCTTATATTTAGAAGGTTTTGTTTTCTTACCTGCCCTGATGCAGTAGATTTGGAGATGACATATTTGAGAGAATGACAATATTATTATACAGTGTTTCAATATGAATACAATGCAAACAGTCTTACTATTATTTTAATTTTAGGCCATTTTTATTTACTACATGCTGTCAAGAGAGCAACCAGCTGTGCTTTGAAAGGCACAGTAAATCTAATAAGAGGCAGTCTTAGAACATGCTCAGTGTTTGTTTTAATGATTTGAAGCCATGTGTGAATAGGTCTTTTGTGGAAATTTTTTTCCCAAAATTTCATCCTCTTTCAGAATAAACTACAAAGCAAGCCCCGTCAGATATTTGAATGATTTTTCCACAAGCTTTATTTATATTTGTATTGGTTTTTGCTTTGAATGTGCTCGGACTTGTTTAACATTGTATACAATCTTTCTTCTCTCTTTTATATAAGTCATCCAGATTTATAAGGATGGTTACAGGTATTTTCTCTATTTTTCTCTGAGAGATTTTCCTGGCTAGTTCTGTGAAACTGGAATGTTTTGAGGAAGCTTAAACCTGTGTACTTTCCTCTAAAATGCTCTGCAGCTGGAAGGGTCTGGATCAAGCTGTATAACCTGTCTGGAGAGGCATGGAACTGGATCTTAGTATGTTACCCTGAAGACAACTTTATAATGCTGAAGAGAGATTTTTATAAAATTGAGGTTGAAAATTCTGATCCACTCATACACAAATACAGTAATAGGAAATCAACAGTGATTTAGTGTTTACTTACTAGGAACTAAAGGCGTGGTAGCAACAGTTGGCCTCACAGTTGGCTCTACATAATTACTTTCATTACACTTTCCCTTTGTCAGGTCAATGTCATCCACTGCAATATCACTGGGACCACGCCTTTTAAAGGCATCGAAAATAACCTGAATTCAGAAAAAAAAAAATAGAATTTTATAATTTAATGAATGTTTTTCAGCTTTCTGCGCTGTGTCATTCTGTCTTTTCTTGAATGCTCTTATTTCCACTCTAAGCTACACTGGCGCTGCACTCAGGGGAAAGCATCAGGGATGACACACAATTCCTCACAAAACAAAGCAGGACTATGCAAACTGAGTGGATCATTCTAAGGAATGTAGTACCTTCTTCATTTAGATGATGAACATGATTTAAAAATATTCAATACCTTTCCTTTTTATATATAAATCCATGTAATTTTCAAAACAATTCTGCATTGCTCATCAGCCCAAACTTCTCCTGAATTAATGTCACAAAAAACTGAAATTAATCTCGTTTGCTCTGCACTGTTCTTTAATATCCACATATTTAAAGCAAGCCTGCAAACAAGGAATTCATGGTGGTGAAATACAGTTAGGTATAGCAATCTTCTTGAGATCATATGTGGTTACATATTTTGTGGCGGTTATGACCACATATTTTCTGGAAATCTGATGCAGTCAGGTCGCAGATGCATTTATTTCCTTAGATGTTAAATGCATCTTTCTGGCAGTGCTTGCCAGAAATCAATCAAAACTACTGCAGCAGGACAAACCATCCCAAATACCTATAAAAAGAAATTGTTTTCAAAAGAGAAGTGTTGAAAGAAATGTCTGCAATAAATCTCCTCCTGTTGTTTACAGATAAGTCAGGTCAGGTGTTAACCATGTGGTGTCAAAACCACTTCCTTCTGCAACACACTTTCAGTGGATAAATCTGTAAGCAATTAGTGAAAACACTGATTCAAAATATGAAGCAATTTAAATTTAAGTCTTCTCATGACTAAGTGCTTCACATCACCCTCAGTACTGAGATTTTATATCCCACAGCAGATTTTGATAGGCTTTGAAAACTCTTGTTTTGTGGAAAGCTCTCATGATAACACTCATTGTTCCTTGACAATAATCAGGTTTTCTGTTTTCTGCAATACAAAAATCTTTAAATCCCAGAGTAAAGAAAAGGGGATGTGAGAATTCAAATGGGGATTCCAGTCTTCTGCATACAAATACTTATTTGATGGCATGCATTGTTAAATGATACTAAGTATTATCTTTGAAGCTGTGGAGCTTTGGGTTCATTTCACAGAAAACTCTGGTATCAGTTTAGCTAAAATAAATGAGAAAAAAAAAAGCAGTTTAACAAACCTTAAAATCAGATGTTTCATTTAAAGTTACTTGTCCATAATTCCAGTTGTTTCCATAGTTTCCTTCTTTCTCAAAAATGATGTTTTCCTGACCATGCTCATCACTTATGCTAACTCTTAAGCGGTAAACATTATCACCGTACATGAAATACCTGCAGGGGGAACAGCATTTTGGTATTTTTAGAACAAAATCAAATTCCATGAAAAAATGTCAATCTTTTTATTTTATAATGGTTTATGAAATCAGGATTTATTTGAAGTAAGCATGAAAATAAAATTAATTGTATGTTTAGATTACACCTGGAATTGTAGAGGCCTAGTTAAGCTTCATGACAAAAAACATTTCAGGGATTCTTAATATCATTTTTTTAGAGAAATGAATATTGGATACAGAGTGAAAAAGAAAATACATTAAAGCTAACTGCAGGAGTCAAAGTTATAAAAGAGTTAAATATCAGGCCTGGAGTTGAGAATGATCATGGAAATCCAAACAGAACCAGCCTGGTGTTGCTGGCACACTGAGTGGGATTAATATTTTATCTGAAAGAAGGCTCTTTAGGTATTTTCTTAAAAAAAGTATAGGTTTAGGAATTATGTAACAATACCAAAAGCTTAGACAATACGTATCTGAAGGGACCAAAGGCAAACTCAGAATCCGGACTCTCTCTTCAAAGAATCCAGGTCCGATGGGTGTTGAAATATAAAATCCTGCAAGATAATGAGCACACTTTAGCCAGGACAGAAGAACTTTCTTTTTTCTTTTTTACTTATTGAATTAGACTGTTTACATTTAAAATAACATCAAGCACAGATAGTGTTGCATGATTTGGAAGATTCCTGACACAGTAAATGTGAATGATTATCCCAAGACATATTCATCCATCAATGACATATTAAATTGAGCTTTTAAGCTTCTTGGCTACTCTTCAGAACTAGATAAGCAATGAGAAACTAGTCTTGTTCAAGTCAGTGGGAAACCTGCCTTATATGTAGTGAAGGCAGAAATTCTACTGGGTTTATAAAATATCTTCCTGTTTGATATTGCTTGTGATTTTGCAGAAGAATTTCCTGACAGTTTTGTAACTTGTATCCATCCACATGACAATAGGAAATATGGATTGCGTGTTGAGAGAGTGACAGAATGACTATGTGAATATTTTATAGCAAGGTGAAGCATTATAAAGAATCAAAACCGCCCTTTATTTGTGAAAACAAGTTTGTAGCTTTTTCTGAGGTAGTTTGTTGCAGCTGGGAATTTGGACCTCTTGTTGCCATATGAGGACAAGCCACAGAAGTATTGGATTTGTCATAAGAAATGCAAACTTAGGCAGATTTGAAATAAAATTCTTGCTTTGTTCAAATCATGGGTGTAATCTCATATTTTCTTCTATCTATCTAATACATTTATATGCAAATATTATATTAATAGAATGTTCAAATTAATATAATTATAATTATGTAATTTAAATTATATACACTGTATTCTGTTATTTACACTTCTAGATTATCTAATTTTTTCATGTAGGAGGCTAAAATACCTGAAAATTAGTCTGAAATCTGAAGCAGGCCTTTAATTTCATCTGTTGACTTAGAGAGCATACATTAAAATATGAAAGGTGTCTAACTTAAAGGAAAAAGTTCTTCATAAAATCAAAGGGACAGTTCTTGATCTTTGTTTCATCAATTCTCTGAGCATTCAGAATCAATTTTTGAGTCTATATTAAATTCTTTACTTTTCAAGAGCAGAAAAACAAAAATACAGTTTCACTGAATGTAATAGGCTGATATTAATGATGCAATTCACATTTTTACTCAAAATACAGGTCACAGAAATTTAAATGTGCAACACAATAGTAACATTACATATAGGAACATTACATACGTCAGCTTAGACTTGGCAAAGGCAAATAGAGAACACTCAAAATAGATTAATATTTTCAAGAGAGAGAAATCATTGTCAAGTGTTTTATTAAACAGATTTTACATTCTTTCATCTGATTTGCATTCTGGGAGCCAAGTGGGAAGACAAAACATTGTTCTGGAGATTGTTTAGAAAATGTGCATTCACTCGGAGAGGGGTGAGTAATTTCTATCTGATAAAGTGTGGAATACTATTTTTTTTTTCCAAGGAGTAACTTCTTTCAGAATAATTTGCAATTTTCCCAGTTATTTTTCACTGAATAAGCTTTATGTAAGTCTTGCATAGAATACATATAAGCACTGCAAAATCCAATTTATGTTTCATCTGGTTTTAGCTGGACTGACAAATCAGCTGAGAAAGTGATTGTTTGGTTTTATTGTTGAAGAAGTAAAAAATGTATGGAGTCTTATGCTGGGATAAGGATTCATGATACACTGAAAATCCAATTCCTATCAGTATTGTCTCTTTAAATAAATTCCTCTTTTGGTATGACCACTCTTCCAATTAAGTTGTTTAACTATAACAGTTCCTGGAGTGTTTGTGTGTTTGGCACAGTTGGTGTGTTTGCTGTGCAGTAACTGGGGACACAGATGCCCACTGTAAACTGCAGGTCCACTTTTTAAAAATCAAAATTATTTTGTGACAAACATGAGGAAGTCAGCAATAGAGAGGGATGAAATAGACGTGATTTGCCTAATACGCAATTATATTTTTTTTCCCTCAACATCCAGGTTTTTGACCTATTACATTTTTGCATAATAAAAATTCCTTTCTCCCATAAGGCATTTTAGTGTAATAATAGCATTGAAAATTTTCAGAACCTTTTCAGACACTTTTGTCATTTTACTTATTCCTTTATTTCTTCTTTTAATTTTGGTATATTTCCACAAGATGGCAATCAGTAACATAAAACATTTTGTCTGGTAGCCCTGACTCATTTTTATGGCAGAATAAAATGACATCCTGGAAATACCACTATGAAGAACCCATTATGCTGTGATATAAGCTAAACCAAGTTTTTCCTTTAATCTTCAACTCACTTTTTTTGATCTTACCTGACAAGTTGCCAAATGTATGATCAAATTCGGGACCACTCATCAAGGGAAAGGTAGGACCCTGAACTCTGTCCCAGTCTGAATCATCATCTAAATCTTGTATCCAGAAACAAAAGCCGTCTTCAAATGTGCAATTGATTTTCTCATAATCTGTGAATAAGAACTTCTAGTAAATGAAAGATTACAGAGAGGGTATTTTTTTCCGAATTACACAAGAATGAGTGATGCATGATGTAAATTTTTAAATATGTTTGTAAACCAGCCCACAGTGACTCAATTTCATCTTTATGCAATGTAACAGAATTTCTCAAATAAAGGTGTTGTTTGTACTTGTTAACAAAACACTCTTTTTGAAGGGTGACCCCACATACTCTTTCACTCTTTCACCAACCTTCATTTCTGATCCTTCTTTTCCTCTTTTCTTTGCCAAGGCCTGGATTGCTCCAGCAGAAAGGGCTCACCACTAGAGCTGAGTGCTGTGCTCCATGCCCCTGGGTTGCCCCTTTCTTTCTTCTCATTTGTTCCCTCTTTGCTCACGTGTTTTTTCTGCAGCATCCTCATCACTTTTGTTCTCATATTTCAGTGTCTGTCCATGGTGCCTTGAAATGCACATCAGTCAGGGCTTCCACATGGCAAGAGCTTGCTTGCCCTCTGGATGCTTCCTGCAGCCTATCCCCTCCCAGCCACATTCCCTGTTCACCTCCTGCTCCAAATTTAGCAGCTCAAGAAGCCTTCACTTATCCAATCAACAAAGCATGAGTCATATTGATGGATTTTGTTGTCTCAGTAGATTTACTGCATCCAGAATTTTCCTAATACTATTTTACTGAAGCAGATATTTTCCTGAATGTTATTTCTAAATGTAGCTCTGAATGTTTCTTTATAAAGATATTGTGGTCAATGATTTCATAGTGTTGATTAGTGAACAGACTGGTTAAGAGGAATCTGATGGAGGTATGGACAGAGTTTTATTTACACAGATGAGCTTTGTCAGACATCACCCTACTGCTTAGATACAGGCCTGTAAACCTGTGAATGGCCTTATTGAAATAATTTATTTGATCTTTAAAACAGTATGAAATTTTTCAAAGTGAAACTAGTTAGTGGACTGAGGCCAGAAAATGCTGCTTCCCTTTCCACTTCCATTTTCTCAAACTGAAAATGTAGATTCACCAAAGTTTTGGGATAAAAAACAAGCATGCACACACACACACACACACACACAGAACACTTACTGTTTAGTTCACTTGCATTAAATGCAGTGTATGTTGCATTAAAGCCATTATAATTCTCTGAATAATCGGACATAAACTGTGCTGTAGCCTCATGAGAAAAAATGTAAATAGTTTCAAGATTGGTCCCCGACAGAGAAGCTGAAAACAAATAAAAAAACATATAGTCAGAGAGAAAATAATCCCATGCAGATTAAAATCTCCAGTGTTGTCACAAAAGCACAGTGGATTAATTTATTGAGTCTTCTGGAATGCTTTCCCTGTTGTACTATGATCCTACTACAACAGCTTCAAACCCTTGAAGCATTTAGCTGTTTGCCTGACATATAAATATTCTGCACATTCCATCTCTCATATCCATCAATATGGATATCAGCTAGTCTTTTAAAGTTTCCCATTCCCATTCTCTACCTGCTTCCAAAAACAAGGATTAATAATGACATATATTATTCTCTCTATATTCTACCTTCAGTAGATATTTTCCACCTCTGATGGAATTCAGCTGAATGGACTGAGTCTTGTAAAAAATGGATACAATCCCAGTTTTCAGAGTAGAATATAAAGACAGAGATAAGGTATCATCCGTATGTCAAGATCTGAGGAAAGCAATGCCATACATGTAATGATTTGCAGGGAGTTAGGCAGCCTTCTCCCACCAGCTCAGTTTAGATGCTTTCATTTTATGTTACTGTGTGTGATATTACAGAAACTTCTGACAACATATTTCCAATGAAACATGGACCCCACAAGACCATGAGGCTGATGAAATTATCAAGATCATTCAAATAAGATCTTACAAACAAGTAGAAATTTCTTAATGTAGAAAAGAAGCATTCATCTGGTCAAATTTAAGGGCAGACAGGTATACTGAGATTAATTGTCTAACAGGGTAACTTCACACAGATCCAGTCTTACTCTTAAACATATATGTGCAACTTTTTGTACCTCAAAATGTTTATTTTACCACTTAGATTTTATTAATGGAAAAATATTATTAGCTGAAAAATAAACTTACCTCTTAAAATCTTGTTTTGTCCTAATCCTTCAAAAATGCTCAATATGTCTGCATATGTTTGTGTTTCAAAAGAAGTGAAGTTCAGTTTAATGGACAACCCTTGAGGCACTCTATGGCAACAAGACAAAAATAAACTCAAAACTGAAAATCTATTCTTTGACTGTAATTAAGTCATTGAAGCAATGAGTGCTCGAACGATGTTAAGTTCAGAAGCAACATGAAATTATATTAATCAAGATTATTAATCAAGATGATCTATTTGTCTAAAATTGCCAAAGGAATTGGGCATAAACCTTTTGTAACAGTGCACGTGCATCTTTACTCACTGGAGTTAAGTATATTCTAGAAACTGAATGTTCTGAACTCTGGAATGTGAGTATCAGTTCTACAAGGGGTTTTTTGGATGGTTTTGGTTGGGGCTTTTTGTCCTCTGCATCTCATTGAATTGCAATCACTATTTCATACATGTTACTCTTAGATATCATCTCACTGCTCAGGTAGACTTCCCAAGGCCAGAGGAAGAGTATCAAGATATCAGTATGAATAGCAAGATATCAGAATCTCTCTCCTGAAAGTCCAAAGTACTGTCTTTTATGAGAAAACCAGGATTTGCATGAAGATTTGATTATCTCAAACCCACTCTTTGCGAAATTTTTATAAATCCCAAACCATCATGCAGAAAGTTTAATGATAAAAGTAACTTGAAGTAAAATGTAAAAAATTCTTGGCTTTATTTTGCTACAGTTATGCTTTTTGAGTAATCTATATTTAATTTGTTCTCCCATTTCCTTTCCACTAGACATATATGGTAGTCCAAATTCTAAAACACTACTATGACTATCAAATCATCTTAGCTACCACTATTTGCTTTTTTCTGGAATTGAGAGACTCAATGATCACAGGCTTTCAACAACAATCTGCTGGTGCTTGTCAGTCATGATTAGTAGAGAAGTGTAAAGTAAATACATATTTTTGCCTTTTTAAATATGTTGTTGTTGTTGTTGTTGTTTTATATTTCATCAGAGGGAAAAAATAGCTTTGGTTAGAAAAGAGTAGAACATGGAGTTGAAAGTTTCAGGAAGCTAAACTTTCAGGGAAATATTGAGCATACTGCACTTTTAAAAGAAGAGGAGATTGGATCTTCATCTGGAGTTAAATGGGGTGAAAATATAAAAGCTCTTCCTAAAGGTAACAGGGAAATATTTCTATACAAAGGCACAAGAAAAATCCAGTCTTGGATGTTTTATAGGTTGCCTTTTAACACATTTTTATAGGGACAATAAAAACCACAGATTACTGGAAAACCCAAAATGTTCCCTCATAGAAACAACTCTATTTGAAGAAAAGACAAAATTTGAGTGCCACTTAGAATTTCTTAGGCCTTTACTCTCAGCGTTGCCAGATTTTTTTTAAAGCAGATTAAGTGGAAAATAAACTCAAATGGTTGTTTTTTCACTGTTCAGTCTGCAGTTACACATATCTGCAAAACCTCTACCATATTATTTGCAATTGCTCATGATTCTTTCCAAAACGAAGCTTTTATTAGCTACATAGCTGGTATGGATATCTACCTAATACAATGCTTCTTGCAGCTATAGCAGCACTTGGAGCAATATTAACAGTTTAGAAGGAAGGAGGGCCCTTGGGCCATGTTTATTTACTGTGCTCAAATTCTGCAACACTGTGAAGTGAGGAACAAGGCAGACATATTCTGAGGGACAAAATCTTGTTCTTTTCCTGGGACACACCTGTTTTTAAAGCCAGGTGTCGCCAGTAATTATTGGTGAACAGTACTGCTGAAGATGAGAATGAAAAAATGTACTAAACAGAAGGAAAATCAGGACTTCAAGGTGAAGATTAAAGTTCTGAACAAAATCAAAGCCTAGCATTTTCAAAGGGGCCTTTGGAATGAGAAGTCCAAACCTTTTCCAATTTTAAAGGCAATTTCTTTATCTCTTTTGAAATCTTCCACCAAATTAATACTTCTCATAATCAAAGAACATTATTACAAAACCATAATAAGAACTACTGCCTTTCAAAGCAGTAACTTCTGAATTGGCAGTCATAGGAAGGATTTTTAGGACTAACTTGTGATCATCTAATTTTTTTTTTAGATATATACTTTAGGATGAGATTTTTCATATAATGTGGCTTTCTTTTTTCTCCCTGGCCTATGAAGTGGGCCTAGAAAGTCAAAATCAAACAGCTTTCCCTGTGTGTAGGTGAATATCTACAATAAAAAAAATTCCACTTCTTGTGCCGAAGGCTTAAAAGGCGTTTGGTGCTATTCTATCAAATGCTAACTATGCAATTCTTTAACATATTCCTAAATTACATAAAAACATGTGTACTCTGAACTCCCAGATGAAACCTGTATCCCCAAATGACAAGGGAATTCTTGAAAATGCCTTCTGTTAAGTAAGAGTTACGTCATACAAAACCATTACCTGAAGACTACTACTTAATGCAATACTTTAAAAAAAATCTTGCAATTATTTTGAGTTATGTGATTTATTTTGAGCTTACACTTCTTTTCCTCTAGATGAATATAACATAGAAGATTTCTCAAAATCATACCTAAGAACTTTTGTAAGTGGGAAAATTATTGATATAATTATGGAGCCTATGCATGAAGGGTTTTAAACAGAAATTACATAAATACAAAGGAGAAAATGGTATTACATATTTTCTGTGCTGGAGTATTTGGGAATAAAAGCAAATGGCATAAGACTATTGTGCAGGAAACAAGATCACCACATAATCAAAAAAAGTTAGGTGCAAAATTATTGGAAAATGGCTTACACTATTATCCATTGGCAAAAAATATTTTCATGATATGGCTCTGGATAATTCATAGTGTGAAAAAACCCAGAGGAACCAGTCAACATGAATTTTCCATCACAAACTGTAGCTGTAAAGATATAATGAAGAACATTTGTCAGAATGACATTTGAAAAACAGAGTCAGAGCCAAAATGAGGGTGACCCTGGATATTGGTTTACATGGATTACCTTGGAAATGCTTTGTAGGCAATAGTAGGAAGACCAAGTAAAATACACTATAAGCTTATTACCATTTCTAATTCTTATCACTATTTGATCTCAAAATACTGGATGAGAAGAAAAGCAGTACAGAAAATTCACTTTTAAATTAGATACAATCCAACAAATCCAAACTAGTCTAAACCAATCCAAATAATTCAAATCCAACAACTGGTTTTAGCTAATCAAATTATTTCTTTCATTTCATGCTATACTTTTATAAGGAGACAGGATCTTACCTTACCAGTTCTTATCTATAGCTACTTTAAATCAGAAAACTGTGTTTGTACCACCAGAGACAATTTGATATCATGTGAATAAAAGCAAGAAGGGATATGGTTGACTATTGTTATCTCTACTTTTATGAGCTTCCTAGTTCCTCGCCTTATATATTACTGAGTACTCGAAGAGATAAGCAGATCTCCCAGGTTTCCTGCCAGCTATTGAATTCGTTCAGCTGAGGTAAATGTCATCCATCATCATCTATTTTTCCAAAGGGCTTTTATTAGTTTTGTTTCCTTGGTGTTGCTATTCCATTCTATGAAAGTTCTTCACTTTAAAAACCAGTTACTTAGGGAAAAAAAAAGGTATTTTTAAGCTTCAGCAAGATTGGAAATGAGAATTCGTGTAGAGTTATTTTATCTCAGCAGACACTGAAGAACTGCTGAAGCTTTTGCTGCATCTCTTGAACATTATGTTAGGAATCTGTCTAATGATGTTTTTTCTTCAGTTTTCAAAAAGTATCATAGACTTTCACATAAGTGTAAAATCAGTAACACATGATTATCAGGAGAGGTAAGGACAAGTTCATCAATTTGAGGCAGATGATCAGAAATTAGATAGAGCTTTTCATTAATTTCGGAAATGAAATCATACATATAATGACTGTCCCAATTACGAAAAACCAATCATATTGAAAATTAAATGGGAATTTTATTGAGCATAGTCCTCCTCTGGGAAATTATATATAAAAGAATAAATTGGGGCTCCTTGTGTGCTCATTTTATAAGTGTAAAATTCTTTCTGGCTACCACTGTAGCAAACACAAAATGAAAACTGAGCTTTGTTTCAGTCAGCCATACACTGTTAGTAAAGAGTGTCCAGAATCAACTTTGCCAACATGCTTAATGCATGAGCTGAAGCAGAAACATATTTCCTTTTGCAATCTTTGAGAGGAAAACAAAACACATAAGATTTTAAATACATAGCGGAAAAAGATCTATGAAACATAGTTTTTATTCCATATTAGCATTAGAGCTGGGTATTGGTGTAGAAGTACTTTTTCTCAGCACTTTAATTAATGTATTTCCTGTCCTTGACAATGAGAAGAAGAAAATTGGTGTGAGAAGGAAAGCGCCCAGCTTGTTATCGATGAAGATTACAAAAAAAGTGGTACTGTTTACAAGTAAGACATAATCTGACCTAAAAGGAATCTTACAGGATGGACAAAAATAAAAAAGATAAGCATACTGTTCTAATAAAATCAATGACAAGTTTTGGCTCATTCATTTCTGTTAGAATCCCAGAATGGGTTGGGTTGGAAGGAACCACAGTGGGTCACCTGGTCCCACCTCCCTGCTCAAGCAGGGTCATCCCAGAGCACATGGCACAGGATTGTGTCCAGAAACTTCTGGAATATCTCCAGTGAGGGAGACTCCACACCCTCTCTGGGCGATCTGTTCCAGTGCTCGGTCACTGCACAGGAAAGTTCTTCCTCATGTTCAGGAGGAACTTCCTGCCCATCAGTTTCTGCCCCTTGCCTCTTGTCCCATTGCTGGGCACCACTGAGCAGAGCCTGGTCCATGCTCTGACCCCTCCCTGCAGACACTGACAGACAGGGATGAGGTCTCCTCTCAGTCATCTCTTCTCGAGGCTGAACAGGGCCCAGCTCCCTCAGCCTTACCCCAGAAGAGAAATGCTCCAGTCCCCTATTATTATGATTGTTCTTATCTTCTTACTGTTCCCTTTCATTTGTTCCTCATCTCTTAAGAGACAGTGAGTAAATTGAAACAGGACAGAAAGACTCTGGAAAAGGTCTTTAGGCAGGTCATCCACAGCCTAGCAATAGTCAGTGCTTATTGCATCAGGAATGAGCAGGAAGAGAGCAGGGACTGGTCCTATTTCCCTAGAGAACCTTCCATTGCTTCCTCCTTGCAGGGAGAAGGCAGCTGTGGTCAAAGATGGGCAGGGCCATGGAATTCATAACATTTGGCCTCCTCCTGGAGCCCAAAGAAAAGCTGCAGTTGTTCTAAGGAGACAGGAGATATCCTTTGTCGGAACCACTTCCACTGCTTCCCCAACACGCCTCTTGCTGTCCATTTCTATTTACTAATGTTCCATATGTGGGATATTATGAGGGCTTCATCCTGTTAGCCTTGAATTTGAGGGAGAAGCTCCCCAAATTGGTCAAATCAAGCCCACATATTTCACTTGATAGGACCTTTCTCAGCCAAGGGCAATTCATTACTTTCTGATTAATCCCTGTCAGTGCTGTAGTGATGCTGTGAGGTGGTTAATCACAAAATGATAGTCTAGACATATAATAACTGCAAAGAGTCTGCAGAAACCCCTCCTGGGATCAGCCTCCAGTCTCTCTTTCCATACCCCTACGTGCTACACGGCTGCTTTACAGCAGTGCCAGTCATTATTAGTTGCTGCTGTTCAGACTTCACATTTCTCTAGAGACCCTTTCACTAAAATTGCTAGCTGTACTTTTGTGAAGCCTTTTGTTACTGCACTGCATTGCAGAGCCAGAAAGAAGCCTTTCAAGATAATTTTAATCAATAAAACAAACAAAAAAAAGGTGTTTGATTGCCTGAATCTCTTCTGAGAATCTGAGATTTTAGTGAATTCTCTCTAATGCAGGAAAGAGATTACTAAAATTCACTTTTTAATCCTATATTTTTAAACCACTGACATATTATGAAATCAGAAATACTAGAGAGAACAACAATCAGGATGAAAAACAAACAGGAGTTTTTAATCTTTTTTGTTTTTTAATGGATAGCAACTCTTTTGCATGCAAGAGCACTTGTAGCATGAATTACGAATTGGTCACAAATCTCATTGTGAAGCTCTGAAGAACTTCTGAAAATCTATACAATTTTAGTTTTCATATGACCATATTAAGTTTCTCCAGGAATAGGACAAAAGTGAAAAATTAAAGAGGTGAGAAAATTGGCAGGTATCCCAAATGTGCATCCAGGTTCTTACCCCTAATTCCACTGGTTTTGTAAGATCTGCTAAGATACTCAAATACATAAAATTAGAGAAGGTCTGAGGTTTTGGATAGAAAAGACTGAAAATGTAACATAAGAGACATGGATCAACAATTTGTCCTCCAGCCAGAACTGTACTTCTGAAGGTTATGAGCCAAAACTGCTGCACTAATGGTAACTGACCAAACTGCTTGGAAATACCAGGCATCAGTGAAGATGAACAGGGGCAAGTCCTCCAGCTCTCTGAAGTGGACTGTAACTACAGCTGGTTTCCCTACGACACTGTCTGTTTTTACTTTTATTAATAATTATTTTATACTTTTATTTTTACTTTCATTACTTTTATTATTTTTACTTATTTATTGTATTTACTACTTTTATTAAGGATGCACATTCCTGAAATTTTCAGCTCAGTTGTGCTGAAATGAGGAATAATATCCTCAGTTACAAAGGGGCAAAGCATTCACAACTTATATTTGGTAGAGCTTTGGGGAGATATGCAAACCAGATCCAAAAGCCATATGCATAAGAGTCTGTGCCTCAGCTGAAAAACTCTATTGGAGCACAATTCACAACTTAAACCACTGTGTAGATGCCAAGGCACAACTGAGTCATGTCTACACAGCTTTGACTTCAAGTATTTGGCCTTATTTTTGTTTGTATCAACCAATACATAATATCAATTAAATTTTGTCATATATTACATGTATGAATGCAGTATCTTCAACAAAATGGGGATGAAACTTGTAAATTCAGACCTAGTCAGGACAGTGGCCTGCTGGAACGAGTTCAGAGGAGGACATCAAGTTGATCAGAGCAATGGACCTCTTCTGCTTTGAGGAAAGGCTGAGAGAACTGGGGTTACTCAACTTGGAGAAAAGAAGGCTTTGGGGTGACCTAACTATGTCCTTTCTCTGAAGGGACTCTACAAGAGAGATGGAGAGAGACTATTTACAAGGGCCTGGAGTGACAGGACAAGGGGGAATGGATTCAAACTGACAGAGAGTAGGTTTAGGTCAGATATTAGGAAAACCTTCTGGAACAGGTTGCTCAGAAGCTGTGTGGATGTCCCACCCCTGGAAGTGTTCAAGGACAGGCTGGATGGGGCTCTGAGCAACCTGGGATAGTGGAAGGTGTGGAAGGGGGGTGGAACAGATGATCTTTAAGGTCCTTTCCAACCCAGGCTGTTCTGTGATTATGATAGTAAGTGAAAAGCATTCATTTTATGAGATGTATAATATGACTTTATGAATATAAAAATCTACACTTTTCTTATTTAGCAATACCTAAATATATACATACATACAACAACATATATATATATATATATACACACATACATACACACATACATATATAAATATATAAAAATAAACAAACAAATACCCCCATTAAGATCCCTGTCTCAAAAAAAAAAAAAAAGTATGATGGTAGAAATGAATGACTGAATAACTTCTTGGGTTCATGTTACCTAATGCTTTCCACGGAACTAAGGTCTAGCTAAGCATTAGGATCTTCTGATTTCCTGAACTGTAGATGGACCAACTCAGAGCCAATAATTATTATGATCTAGCTAGATGCAGCTGTTATGATGTGTTTCAGTGGATATACTACTGAAGTATTTTGATGGATATTTTGCCCAAAATGTTCAGCTAAGTCTCCCTTCTGAGCTGACTGCACTCAGAAAAAAAATGGCAGGTAATGGGCAGAGAATCTGCAATTCTCTTTTCCTTTTTTCTGAAGAAAATTACACTGAAGACAGAGAGGTTCAGCCTGTCACAAACCTTCAGGATCAAGCTTTCAGATTCTTTAAAAACATAATTGGTCTTTTACTTGCTTGTTTGTTTTCAGAGCCCAGCATTTCACAAGTTTCTGAAAGCTCGAAGCAGACTGCCCCCACTGTTTTCCTCTTCTCACAGCAGAATGGAAAGAAGCTTTCCAGATTTCTAGCACCAAGTTCCTTATTCATAAAAAAACAAACAAGCAAACAAAACACTCAGGGAGTTAATTGCTCCCACTTCTAAAACATTTGCAATGTTCTCTTTGTGAGACAACTTGACAGACTTTTAACTGAGAGCTGAGGCTGTGGAGAGCAATGCAGGCAGCATTAACCCATGTGCCTCCCCAGCAAAATGCTGCACAGCTGCTTGGTAAGGAGCTCTGTAGTCACAAAATCACAGAATCACAGAATGAACTAGGTTGGAAAAGACGTTTGAAATCATAGAGTCCAACCTATGACCTAATACCTCCTCATCAACTAGACCATGGCACTGAGTGCCATGTCCAGTCTTTTCATAAACATGTCCAGGGATGGTGACTCCATCACCTCCTTGGGCAGACGATTCCATTGCCCAATCACTCTTTCAGTGAAGAATTTTTTTCTGATGTCTAACCTAAACTCCTTGACAAACTCCTTGGTACACAAAGTTTTTTGGGGAAACCAGGAAGTCAGAAGGAATCACAGAATAGAATCACTTAGGTTAGAAAAGATCTCTAAGGTCATTGAATTCAACATTTGCCAGACCACCACTTTATCAACCAGACCATGTCCAGTTGTTTCTTGAACACCTACAAGGATGGTGACTCCACCACCTCCCTGGGTAGCCCATTCCAATGCTAGACAAGTATTCCTGTGAAGAAATTCTTCCTGATGTCCAACCTGAATCTCCCCTGGCACAGCTTGAGGCTGTTTCCTCTTGTCCTGTCACTGGTTGCCTGGGAGTCTTCTCCGACTCCACCTGGCTCCACCCTCCTGTGGGGGAGTTGTACAGATTGATAAGATTCCTCCTGAGCCTCCTTTTATCCAGGCTGAGCCCTCCCAGCTCCCACAGCCTATCCTCACATGACTCGTTCTCCAGTTTCATTGCCCTTCTCTGGACCCTCTCCAGTCCCTCAATGTCCTTCTGGTAGAGAGGGGCTCAGTAATGGACATAGTACTCAAAGATAGGAGAAAGGCAAACAAACTGAGTGGCACTGCAGGTTAAAACTCTTTGTGTTAAACACCAATGGGGTTTCAGGTCTGTAGTTTCATAGAATCACAGAAGGGCTGAGATTGAATGGGACCTGTGGAGGTCATCTGGTCTGAACATTGTTTGATGTCACTGATGCACAACTTCATATTAAATTTCTACATAATTTTGTAATTTACATAGTATTTATGTGATTAATATTTCCATATTAAGAAAAAATTCTATAGTTTTATATTTAAATAGACATATTCCAATATTTCATTATTTATTAAGGGTATTATTCATTACAGAGAATTTGAAAGAAAATTGTTTCCTCTTGCAAGATAGAGATTATAAAAATCACTCTTGTTATTATTTTTAGTAGAATTGATTTGGACTTCACTGTGCACTTTATTGTCCATAAACTATTTACAAACTACTGGCAGTTTTAAGCATGTTTATAAAGACTGATTTACAGGGGTTTGCATTCTTACCACATCTCTTTTCAGATTCATCTGAACCATCTGGGCAGTTCAAGACTCCATCACAAAAGAAATCTTCGCTAATGCAGGTTACACCATCAGCACAGAGTTCAGCAGGTGGCAAACACTCAGCTGGAATAATAAAGATGAGAGCAATAACAGCACAGCAGTAATGCAGTCTCACTATAAAGGAATATTGACTTACCTCTGGTTGCTTTACCACAAATCAAATCAACCACTCTATTGTGTTTTACAAAACTGCATTTTTAGAAGCCTGGAATGAAATATCACATACTAAAAAGATAAATTTGGCACAGAACAGAGAAAGTTCTCAGAAGTGAAATATTTTTTGAAACTAAACTTGAAGTAGGGCTGAAAGAAAATACCTATGAATTCAATTTTTTTCCCTTTACACAAATAAACTACTTCATGCAATATAATAAATGACATTTGCCAATTTCTTATGTTCGAATAATGTGAGAAAACTGTACTTTGGTTTAAATAACAGTGAAAAATCTCTGGGTTTAGGTAAATACAATTCAATTTAATTTCTTCGATTTTAACACATCACGCTGTTGCATCTCATCAGGCTAAAGAATCTGATTTTTAAACCAGCATATCTTAAAAAACAAGAGCCTTTTAGACTAGATTTTGAAACACCAGAATTATCAGAAGCCATATTCTTTTCAGATTTACAAGTTAAATGTATAAGAGCAAATTTCTGCAAGAAGAATATATGGGCAGATCCTTGAAATTTTAGATCTTACTAATAGTCTTTTCCTAGACCATCTACTGCAAACAAAGTCTTTTAGTCTTTAGAGGGTTTTGGTCTTAGACATGTACAGAACACAAGTAGGTCCTATTAAAGTGAACAGAAACATGCAGATAAAATAAGCTTTGGATAGCTACTAATATAAAAATTCTTAAAATTGCATTAAATTCTATAGAACTATTCACAGAGTTCCTTGTCTCTACTTCAACAAATTCTTACAGGAAAAGGTCAAAATTTCTGATGCAAAAAGGAAAAATAGTAATCTGCAAAATTTCATTTTTTTTCTTTTTTTTTTTCCATGGGGATGTTAGTTCTGTAATCAGATTAAGTACGATATCATATTGTGTGTCCCAGGCTGACATAGGTATGGATGTATAGTAGCATTTCAAAGTGCTTTGCAAAACACTCTCAGTGTTGGCAATGCAAACGTTACAAAGCCAAAAGATTTGCCATGTTGCATCCAGCTGGAAATTAAAATGAACCAAACATACTCCAGTCAAGTGCTGGAGGTGATGCAGTGCCAGTGGATGAATTTCCACAGATGAGCAGAGACAAAACTGTGCGTTCTAGACCCAGAGCAAAACTTCCAACCAATAATCCAGGAACAGGTTTTGCAGAAGCCCAACAGGCAAGGAAACATGGTTTACATACGACATGATCGGTTCTGCGTTTTTTTCAGCTCAGAAAACTAAACAGCACTGCCACCTCCTGGATTGAAAGAAATCAACTTTTCCTACTAAAACATACTGACTTCTCTTTTAAATGTCAAATTACCCTAAATTGTTCTGTAAGTGCTATATTCCATTAAACAAGGGCGGTAAACCTGTAAGACTTGAACACTTCAGACTACTTGTAGATGCCATATATATTTCACCATGTAAGATGGCCAGAGGATGTTTTCAAAGATTCAAACATCTTCAGATTTCTGTCCCTTGGAAGTCATACTTGGCTATCAATTTGTTTATTTTCCTCATAAATGTCAAGAAATAGTATGAAAAAAAAGAACAGCCAGCATTAGTGTTGATGTGTGCATCAACACACGTAACGCAGTGTTTTTGTAACACGTACAGTCTTAGAAGTCCTTTCTCTTTGAACAGGTCTCCTTGGTCTAAGGTAAACCTGCATATCCTGCATTTGCAGGAATGGAATATGAGGACTGAATGCTGTGAGGAGAGGCTGTACATGAGCAGTGCAATTCTGCAATCTCAGATTGTTCTGTGTAACCTCCCTGCTCCGCCACACACACTTACCCACAGTTGTTGAGGATTTGGTTGTGGTGAGTCGTTCTGAACCTGGACAAACACAACCTAAGATTAGAACTCTACTTCTTGCTCTCTGGGAGCACCTCTGTAGTTGCTTGGGCAGAATGAAGCAGCAGTTAATCTGCTTTTATATCTGCATTATTTGCTCCCCACATTCCGGGTAGTGATAGGGTAATGCCAGCTTGAGTGGCTTGGTCCTGAAGCTCAAGGGTCACAATAAATATAAGAAAAAATTACATGAAACCCAAGTGTTTCCATAACTTAAAAAGATTTCTGTCCTCCTTCCGCCTTCCCCACACTAAAATAAAAGCAATGCTTTCTTGTCTTCCCTTGTAAAAGTTCTGACCTGAAGTTGGTGTCAGGGAACTTGTAATTAAACTCATGGGATCTGTTGAAACAAGACAGGTAATGACCAATTAACATTAGCACTAAAAGGCAAATGTACATTTTCTGACAAATAATATTGCTCTAGAAATCAATTAGGAGCCTCAAACCAATCTAGTATTTGCCTATTTACACACAGGTGTATATATACATTCCTGTGTGTGCACATATTTACACATGAACAAATGCCAAGGTAAATAAGCAGATTTATAGTAGTGACAGTAAACTGCAAAACAGTCTGGAAAAATGTGTATTTGTGATTGCTGCAACAGAAGTTCCACTTCATTGAGGATGCACCTGGTGTTTCCAGCTTCCAAATTATCTTTTTTCTTTTCCTCTTTGAATTTGCATTAGCATCCCTGTGTAATATTTTTACTTTCTAAATTAAGATTCAAATATGTGAGTAGGGTGATGATACCTTCAGCTGAAAACAATCCCCATGTCACTACAGGTAATGGATCCTGAACCTCAGTTTATAAGATGAAGGGCGAGAAGGAATAAAGTAGGAGATTCAGTAAGGCTCTCTCTATAGCTTGTTATCCATCAGTTTTGTGGGAAGAAGTTGCTGACTACTGGCCATCAGCAGCTTACTTTTGTTAAATGTTCCTGCTCTCCCAGACCTACTAGCGCACAAACTTGCAGGAGGATTTCCTACCAATTTTCTATCAAAACATGCTTATTAAGCAAATACTATTAAGCTAAACTAGGCCATTCTGGTTACCATGCATTCTGTGTCAGCAAATTTAAGGATACAGTTTCTTTGGCAGAGAGAGAGGAGAACAGGGAATGGATGGGCTGTTCTCACAGCTACTGCAGACAAAAAGCTTAATTCATGCCTTCATAGGTTTTCAAAGAGTTATGCACATATGTATAACTACCAACATATCTGTCGATAGATTTACTGCAGGATAACTAATTTAGAAGGCATTAAACATTCCAAGCTAAAATATAGATGCATGCAGGAGCAAACAGTTCTAATAAAACAGTTATCAGGGAGCTACATCTTGAAGACTGTTGAAAAATTGTGGTTGTTATAGATGTTCCCAAAAGTGCATGCACTAGTCAAAAGAAAAATCCCTAAAGAAAAACACAGGGCAATGACAGAGGCAGCAGTGATATAATCATAGTTACTACAAAATCTTGCTAAAGTAACAAGCTGAGATGATAAAGGATGGTTTTAGGGTCAGCAGAGCCATAACCCTGCATCCAGCATATGTAAATGTACCATATGGTAAAACTTGGGTATATCGTGACATTTGGACTGAAACAGAAAGAACGAGGAAGCAGACAATATTAACAAACATACAAAAATTACCTCAAGCAGACCCAAGGCCAAGGGAGAAGAAATTCACCCTAGGAATACTGTTGCCATCCCAACCTGGGATGCTGACAATTCCCAGCTCCCTTCCCCTTTCCTCTGAAACCTGCCCCCATCTCCAAATTTTTGCTTAAGGATGATTAGCAACATTGAACTTACAACCCAGGGGAGCATTAAGATAGCATACCAGAGGAAGGGATAGATAGGAGAAAAAATTGTATGTTAGCAGTTTAAACTGTATCTTTGGGAATAAACTACAGTACTTGCACACTTCGGACTATACACATTAGTAGGCCTGTAACCAGACTAATAATAAGTCTTTCATTACTACGGCTGTAATTAGAAGATCAATAAATATTTGTCTTCTATATTCATAGGGGCAGTTGTTTAGCTTCAGGTTTGGTACCCTGCCCTGGAGAGTGTACGTGATAATTTGCATGCAGTTAGTATGTGACCACCTGCACCTAGAGCTACAAAGCACTTATTGTATTATTTATCTCTCTGGCTGACTATTGACAGGTTTGTGAGACCAAGGTAGTTTTGTCTGCTCCATCTCTTATCATCATAAAACTTCCAGGTATAGTGGAAGGAAAGTCTGTTTGTCAACATTGCTCAGTAAATCAGTAACCACAACATGAGAGAAGGACTCCCCAGTGTAATCTAGCTCCCTAAATCTGCAAAAACTTCAGCTCTCAGCTCAGCTGGTTGATGGAGACTCAACTTTTGGTTTGATGCCCTAATAATCTCTTACAGCTTTTTTACAGACTTCAGAACACTCACTGCTTTCTCAAATAGAAATGGTGAAAACAGCTAATTAACACTGAATGGACCCTGGCAGTCAAGCCCCAGCTCCAGCCTGGGCAGCTTTACTAAGCTATAAGAGCTGAAACAGCAAGTCTTATTTTCCTCCATGTTGTACTGGTAACAAAAATTAGTGCCTGTTTTGTGAAAGATACTGACATGATGAGGTTAAAGGCATCACTGTAGTAGGATTTTCAGCAGCTACTGGAAGAAAGCAAGTTCAGTATAAACTTCTTTTATAGCACAGTGTCTAGTTTTAGATTACAGAAATAAAGATTAAAAAGAAACTAGCTGTGACTATTTCTCATTGAATCACTGTCAGTGTCCTGCTTCCTTCCTTTTGCCTCTCTCACTCTGTTCCCAATCTTTTCTCAAACTTCATGATCTTCCCAAGGAGGAAAGGTCCCAAAAATGAATTGGGGTTACAAGGTCTCATAGCCACTGCAATTCCTTTCAATCCTCATTCCCTATTCATTGTATTGCATATAGAATATCTTCATCTGGGAAATCTCTCTCTTGAGGCTTTTTATAGAGATTTTCAGAGCAGCTGTGTCTTATAGAACAGTGTTTAGAAGAGATGAATGAGTGAAAATTAACTTGGGATAGTTAACAAGAAAGTTACTGTTAATCACTGCGAAAACTGATTTCAAGCAAGTCACATCTGATTGACACCTCTCTCCCTCTCTGAAATAAGAGTGTCTCTGGCAGAGCATATTGATATACACAATGTAAAAGTGCCACGTATTATTGTGATTGTTAATTAGTTACAATTATTTTATTGAAGCACCCCTGGTAGAATGGACAGGATATCTCATGTGAAACAGGCATTTTAATGATCCACGGCAGTAAAAGTTTGACTACTTCAAAGTTCATAAATTGATATAGAACCTTTTAAGAAGCTCTTCATTATTTTTTTGATGGCATTTTTGACGTATAATGAGCAATCAATTTCCACAGTGTTGCGCAGTAATTTGGAATAAACAAGTAGCAGAGAGAATTAAATATGCCAAGACTCTAAATTTAGCCTTTGAATACTTGAAGTACTTAGCAAAAAATGCACCTTTGTGTATAGAGTAAGAGACATGGCACATCAGATTCCCATTCCGCAGTTTTTACTTAATAGTAACTCCAGCAGGTCTTCAAATGTCAGCTAATCAACTTCCACTTCAAAGAATTCAGATTGTTTTTTAACCTCATCCTCAGTGAAGGGCTGTTTTGAAGCTTTATTCAGGTAAAAAAAAAAGGATGCCCATCGATCTTGAAGGGCTTCCATTTAGGCTTTGATAAATTTTCTACTACTTATATAAAATAACTATTTCTGTATATTGGCAGAATTTAAAGCTACCTAGTCCTTAAAGTCCTATTCCTTTCTCCACCCACTTACATTTACCTAAGCTCTGCAGGAATATGGAGCCAGTTCCCTGAGTGCACTTCTCCTAAAGCAGTTTGTTTTTCTTCCTGACATATTTTCAATAAATGAGTTTACTTTACTCTCTGTGGGTCTGAGCCCTTTCCTTATTCTTTAGCAGAACAAAATTATAACTGTATTTACTTATGAAACAACACAGTTGAGGCTTAATTGCTTTAATTAGAGGGCTAAAAAGTTTACAAATATTATGTTTCATAAAAGAGGTGAAATTGAGTGGTTTTCACTGGGAAATCACTATCTTGCCCTTTACTCCCTCCTTAGTGAATGTACACAGTGTTGGCTCATACTTTCTAGTAGAAAAGGTTGTAAATAGTTCTCCCACCTGCTACTGAAAGGTCTGTAATGGAGGAGGAGGGCACCCAAGAGAAAAAGTAACAATCTGATTGCTGTTTGGGAGCCAAAGCTTTCATTCCTGCCACCTGTAGTTCTTAAGGATTTGTAGAATCAAAATCAAAACAAAACAAAACCAACCAAAACCAAACCAAAAAAACATGAATCAAAACAAAACAAAAGACCCCCAAAAACCAAACAAAAAAAAACGAAACAAAAAAACTTACTAACATTACCTGTGATTTGTATGCTGTTCACATCAATTTTCAGAGTCTGAGTAGGATTAGGGTTATTTGCAATGACACCCAAAACCAGCTCATTTTTTACTCTCTCAACTGTTACCATCTGGGTAAAATAAAGGGTGATGATCACAACCACACTAGCAATACAAAACAGAGAAGTTAATTAGTTATTCGAGCTGATGAAATAAATGTGCTATACAACCTATCATCTAGACAGTATTTCATCCTAAAACTGGTTCCATTTGCAAAGGCAGGTTGTTTTTTAAGTATTGGCTGGCAAAGTTGACTCATAAAGAAGCACCTCTTAATTATCAGGTCAGATTAAACCTTGGACAAACTTTGTTCTTTCTTTATCTACCCTTACTTGCACTGTCTGAAAAAAACAAGACAACATTAGTTTCAGTTGCTGCAATGGAACTGAACTTGAGGAAAACTAAAGAAGTAGCTTTACTGTCATTCAACAGGTCTATTAATTTTAGCCCTAAAATACTGAAGGTGAACCTTGAAGTATTATGAAAATTGTATAATACCTTCATGTGGCAAAATATAATACAAAGCGACCACTTCTATAAAGCAAATACCATCTGTTGATTCTGCATTTTTGCAGATCTGCTGTGTGATTGCCTGGATTCTCACAAGGAAACTGTGATGGCTGAAAACAGTTGTTTAGAAATTGTGGTTAAACTGCATTTAACTTCGATGGGGTCTGAATTTTACCCAGAGTGTTTTCTGTTTGTTCTCTCCCATCCTTTCTAGACACTGCTATGAAGTTTTATATTTGTAGCTAGAGTAAGGTAATGTTGAAGTATGAGACTTGCCAAACATTAAGTTTTTCTCCTTTTGCTTACACTTAGGTGTAAATTTTTTTATCCTTAAACTACCCATTTGCAACTGACTCGGTAGTGCTCTTTGTAAGGAGTGATTAATCCTGTCGTTTTGCTGAGCACAGTTTGTAGTTTGCAATATGTAGAAAAACTCTCCTTCTTGCATATTTCTGATAACCTCTAGGCCATGCTGAGCTAACAAAACCTTTTATTGCTGTCCTTGTGACTCAGCAGCAGCGTTTCAAGGGTGAAATAGCAAGCAGATTGCCTGAAGGGATAAACACTTTTTAAATGAAAAGAAAGTAATGTCTGAGACAAAGTTATTCAAAGCAGAAGTGAAGACAGATCGTTACTGATGTATTAAAAGACAGATCGTTACTGATGTATTAAAAGCCAGATCCAACATTCACAAACATCAGATTTTCTGTGATTTCTGTGATTGTTGTGTCAAGATACAGGGGTAGAAAGAGTTTTGCCCAACAGTTATTTACAGTGCAGATATCTAGATTCCTATTGTGGTTCATAAAAAGAAATAGGATGTTCTTTGGCAAAATTGGTCTCCTCCTAAAAAAAGGCATCTAAATTGACCAGGCAAGAAAACTGAAAACCCAGCACTTACAAAGACAGTCTTGAGGAAACTGCTTAGAGAGGCCTCCATCTTTGATGCCCAAATTTTGATGAGAATAGTCCCTTTGTGCAGAAACCGAATTTCCTGACTGGATCTACCTTCACAAGGACAACATTTTGGAAGTGGCCTACTCCTGCTGCTGTGTAGTCCATTCCCTTAACATTACATAATCCTTCATAAAGTGATCACACTCCACTTTCTAGCTAATTATGTCCTCCCTATTCCAATCAAAGATTGCTCCAATTCAAATCTGCATCCCATTACTTACTGATATTCATGGTCAGCTAATATACCAATATCTTGTTCAGTATTTTTTTTCCAAGGATGATCACTCAAGTAAACTAATCTCCTCTGCATATTTATCAACTTTATGTATTTACATTTGCAAGAACATATGATACCACAGAACTATTGATCTGTTGTCATGTAATGTGTACTTTAATTTTCTGGGTTCACCTCTGAGACATTATGCCATTCATTTCTCAAGTTTCTTCAGTTCTACTGGAATCTTAATCTTTTGTGCTCTGTTTTGTTCTTGCCTATCACAGTGGTCATCAGACTTTTCTTGATTTGAGACTTAAGTTACTGGTAATGACATGAGATCTGACCCCAGTTTAAGCAGTTTTACACAAGCAAACTCAGCACAAACCAATATCCTTTCCTTTCTAAATAGTTTCTTACCTTTCTCACTCTTTTCCATCTTTCTTTCAAAATTGACAGCCCCAGGGACTGCCACTTTTTTTATCTAATCCTAAAGGAAGTTTTTAGAGGAAAGATATGTCTTGGAGTTTCATCCTCTTTAGAGGGCCTTATCCAAATTCTAAAAATGTTTTTGGGGGTTTTTTTGTTTGTGGGTTTTTTGTTGTTTCATTTTTTTTTGATCTATTCGCTGCCCACAGAAGAACTGCCTAAATTAGTAGCATCATTGTCTCTTGCCCATATTTTAACTAAATGTTGTTATTTACATTTACCTGGTCCCTGACGTCAATCTGTTATGTTCACCTTCAGATTTCCTGTGGGAAAAAAAAAAAAAAAAAGGAACAATAAAAGAAAAGAAGGGAAAAATCACAACCAACACCACAGGGTTCCCATTGAGACCATAACATTTTGGACAGGATGGAAGCGTGCCCTGGAACTGTTTAATAATGGGAGAGAGTGTTACACATGTTTTGCTGAATCAGGACCTTACTAAGAATAGTGCAGATGGAGTTAACACTACAGACCTGGCTGCGTAACCTGGACATTTTTGTCAGCTGGCTTTCAGCAGGACACCCAGCACCCCAGGATATTGAAAATGAGGTCAAACAAGCTTTGCTAAGTGAAGCAGATCTTAGTGTACCAATTTTATACCTTTAGGACATACAGGCTGCAGCTTTTCCTGGTGTCAGATGACAGCCTCAGTTGCTAATGCCCTAAGGAATATGAATTAAGTGGCTCCATATCTGTAGGGACATATAAGTGCCTGAGCCTTTATGCCAGAAGATTTCTAATCTGAAATTTCTTCTAGACAGCAAGGATCAGCAACCCTGCAAACAGCACCTTGGCAAAAAAATAATTTAGCAGTTCCTTAAAATATAGAGTTTTGTGAGTGGGTCTTAGGGCTCAGCCTTAGTGGATTGGTCAAGGCATGGACATAGACCACCTTGAGAAGGAAGTTTGCCCAGGGAAACACATTGGTGTCAAACAGCACAGTAGCACTTGGAATATGTAAGATGTGAAAGGGAAAATATAGGACATAACTAAGGATGACTTGAAAATCAGGGTAAGTACTTCTGAGAGAAATATCTAAGTGAGGATTTTTGACGTTTATTTTCAAAGTTAAATTAAGCGGTACCTACTTGAACCGGGAAATTTCACATCTCTCAAACTTGTATTTCAGATCACTTTCTTGAAAGATATTTTGTATCTATATGAAAAAAAAATCTTGAACCAATACAGTAATTAAAAACACACACATTCTCACACTACAATCATGCTTTTAGCACTAAATAACTTTTTCTAGACTACACAAGTAAGGTATTTCTTTGATGATTCACTGATTTTCACAAACAAGGAATACATTGAGTTCCGACCAGGCTTAGGACCTGAAATATCTCTTTTTTTTGGAAAGAAAAAGCCATCACCAGCAGTTAATGTTAGGGAATTCATGTACCTACAAATACTCTTCAATTAACCACAGGCTCATAGGTTCTTACCAATTTTTCAACATCAAAGGCAAGGACTTTGAAATCAGCTGATGAACTGTTTTGCAAAGCAGGAGTGAAAGATGTGCCAGAGACTATTTTAAATATTCCCAAATAGTCATGAGTATTCACATCTGCTTCAGCTAGATAATTAAAAATAAAGGTGTTTTAATCATATAGAAAGGAATGGAAAATATTGCATTAGATTATATTCCACACAGATCATCAATACAATAACTTCTAGACTTTTGTTTTGCTTTGCATTCAGAGACGTTCTGCCTAGCGCTGAGTTTAAAGAAAAAAAATATACTTTGTTGATGTTTACAATAGTTACAACTGTAATAATATTTTTATGATTACTACTTGCCCTTTGTTCTCACTACTTTCAATTTTGTTTTAGGTGCTGTTTTCCAGAAACACTGTGAGTGGATAAAGGATACAATATGGGCATACAAAGGATATGCCCAGTTACGTCTAACACAAGGGACAGAGATACATGGGAAGTTAAATAGTAAATTATGAGCTTTTCATATGTTCTGGATTAAAAATATTACAAATTATTGCCTCACACTTTCTGTATTTGTGCTATGCCCTTTTTCTTATGTGTAAGCTGGTTTTGATCACACACTGGAAACATCCAGTGTCAGAATAGTCAAACTATTTTTGACCTGACCTTTCTCACCAATATATGAATGAAATTCTGGGAGAATTTATAAAGAAATTAGGTAACTGGTCATTGCTGCAAATTTAATCTTGATTTAATATGCTACAGGACATGAGGCATACATAAAACAATTCATTATACATTAAAAACATATTTCTTCACTATGTAACACACTGGAAATTCTCAGAAAATAGCTGAATTAAAGCTGAATGAGAAGAAATGCCTTTTGCTTACCAGTTGCAGTACCAGTGGTATTTTAGGTTGTGTTTGAAGGCATAAACATCAAAACAAGTTTTAAGACAAAAGCAGATGTCAGAAACTGAAATACTATGGTTCATGGCTTAAACATTGCTATGAGGGAGTTTTGCCCATTACGGCAAAACAGCATAAAGAAGCTGTGACCACAGGAGCCCACCCCTCCTTGAAGACACCTGACTGGAACTTTGGACTGTGAGCTAAACCACCTAAGGAAACCTGAGATAAGATAAATGTGACACTATTTTTCAATCATCTCAGGCTTAGGAAAAACAAGGCTGAGGGAGAACAATTCATCTACCAGAAAGCCAAACCCAGCAGCTGTCCTGAAAATCATCCCTGGCTGGGTTTGGGGTGGGGAAGACCACAGCCCAGAGAAGCCAGGTTTGCACAGACTGCCCCCAAGCTGAGTGGGGAGGGAGGAGGTTTTGGGTGTGTGGTGTAACCTCTGGTCAGAGGCAGTGAACACCCATCCTCCCTTACACAAACCAGCCCAGCTGTGGAACCCCCAACCCCACAGGCCATATCCACGGGACTTTCACATGAGAGGCAGCCGAGGGGGTCATAATCCATCAAAGACCCCCCCAAAGCACTCCCCAAACCCATCCCTGAGGCCTCGCACCAGAGTACTGCGTGTGATGCCAAGTGATTCAATGGATCCAGAGTCTTGCAAGAGACTGTGTCAAACTTGCCCCCCTCCTAGGGGAGGTACCTGGGAATTCCCACCTGGCCAAATGTATATTAATCCTTTGGATTCTGTGTTTTTCAGGAAACCCTCACCACCAAGAAGAAGGAGAGAATCAACAGGATGCCATTGGGATCCATGGAGTCGTGATGTTTTCTACTTAATTTGTCTCCACCTTACTCTCCCTGCCCCAACACTCTTTCTTATTTCTTCCTTTTTCTCTCTCTCTCTCATTTACTGTTAAAAAAAATCCATACTATTGACTTTGTCATATGGTCTCATTTGCACCTTAATTTGGGCAGAGGCATTTCTAATAATTTTAATAATTGAATCACAACATCAGATAAGGAATAAATACTACAATGAACAGCTTATGATGGAAGGCACCACATAGTGACACCAATTTAATATCAACTGGTAATAGCAGACTGCCTTGAGCTTCTTTGAAGGCCAATTGTCTTTAAAACAATTGCAAATCTGTCTAAAAAATATTTCTAAATATCAAAGGCCTTTATTAATTATATATCAACTATAATTTAAAAAATGTTTATAATTATATTTGTACATGGACAAAATCTTGTCTACTTATCTTCTAAAAACACAGTCATTAAGTTAAAGCCTTTCTCTAGATTCAATAACACACCCTTTTATTTTATTGGAGCGGGATAGCATTCTGTTAAGAAGGTAAGAAAGTCAGTAGGTGGTGCAATTTTTAAAATCTGGAAATAAAAACAATGGCAACTGAAGGAACAAACATGACATTCTGACAAAACGGTTTTGGCTGGTTGGTTTTTTTTTTACATAAGTCTTACAGAAAGTGTAGTCTTCATGAGGCTCAAAATGAAATAGTATGGAGTTTTCATTAATAAAAGCAGCAAAATCATCAGTGTAGCAGAATATTTTTTCAGCTACAAAAATCAGTTTGAGACTCTCTGGTAGCTCCATATCCTTCATGTGTTTTGGAGCCCTGAACTGGAGACAGTCCTCCAGGTGTGGCCTTCCCAGTTAACTTATATCCACAAGATTTCTTAACCAACATTTCAATTCCATTTGAAAATCATGCAACATTGATATTTTAATTTAGTTTGCTTTGAATATCAGTAACTTCTTCCATCACATTCTGAGCATTGGATAAAGACTAAGAATGACTTTACCTGAGCTTTACCTGGGGTGGGCACCTGACTGTCTGGTGTAGGTTCTCTCTCACACCAATAAATTACTTTAAAATATTTTTAAAATAAAAAATTAATAGATTCCAAGAGATGGCCCCCACAAATTCCAGTGGATTATCAGTATTTCAGTGATTATTTGTCTTCTGAGTCAAACCTCATACACAGAGAAAAAGGAAAAATTTTACAGTTTTCCATATTATCTTCTCTAGTTGATGAACATGGTGGAATAACCAAAGCTTTATATCTTGGATTGCATCTCAGGGACCTTTCCTAAAGCCTAAACCATGAAGATTATTTTATATGGCTTCAGAGCATCACTCCAGTGCTTGGTTTTTCCCCTATTTTGTTCACATCAATTTTAACAAACATGTAACAAACTCTAAAACACCACTTCCCCTGCCCCCAGCATTAAAAGCACAGCATAAAATAAGAAATACAATTACAGTTATAGCTGCACTGGCATCAAAGTCTGAAGAACTCCTAAAGGTCTGTAGCTAAAGGTTGGCTACTCACCTCGTTCCAACTCCTGGATTGATAACCAAGAAAGAACAATCAGTCCAACACAAACACACACAAAAATTGCAAGCAGAGAAGCAAACAAAATCTCATAGATACTAAGAGGAACATATTTCTGACCAGATGATTTTTTCAGCTTCATTTCTCTCTCAAAAACTTTTGTGAATTAAGGACTGACAAAAGAAACAGCCTGAAAAGGAGGGTAATAATCCACAGGGAGATATATATAGAGGAGATGCTTGTAAATTAATTACACCATAAAACTTCACTGACACAGGTTTTTACAACATTTCTGAACAGTCATATTCATGCACAGGATATGCAAATAAGAAGAAAAGAAATTCACTCAGAAGGGAAACACTGAAGGTTATGTCTCAGATAAAGAACAAGCAAACCCACAGAAATGTAAGGTTAGTCACTGGATTTGCACTATTGTAATTTGATATTTTTAAGTGATGATATAAAATATTGCTGCCAAATTTATTGCTTATAAAGTTTTCTTTTGCTAATTCCTCACAAGGGCAATTATGAAGACAACAGTGAAAGCCGTGTCTTTCCTTATTCTGTTTAAAAATTCCTTTAAAAATAATTTTATTTGTAAAGGAAGTGCTGGGAAACGAATTGTTTAGTAATGTGCCATAGCTCAGCAACATGTTCAGCACTGAACAGTAATTCAGCAGCACAAATTTAATCTTTGTAAGGCATGGTTCTTTGACCACACAACTGGAGAACTAATCAGAAAAGACATTATGAAATGCATGCTTGTTTTGTATTTTCTTGCCAGGCATAAATGTGCCATGGGATGCAAGTCCTTGGTAAAGTTAAAGCCCTGTGGATGGCCAGAGCTGCATCCTTAGTAGAGCAAGAGTAAATTAAACAGGCAACCGGTATAAACATTTGGTTATAAATTTAATCTGTCAAATCTTTTGAGCTTCAGAAAAGTAAAGTCATACTGATTCTATGTTTTGTGCCCTGTGAGTTACTGTTTTTGACTCAGAGTCCTAAACCCAGATTAGTGGTATGACACTCTTCCTTGTGGAGAATCTGAGCACACCAGCCATATTCCTGCCTGTCAAAGGAAAGGGAAACTTCTGAGTCAATCTTCGGAAGAGAGAAGCTCTATCTGTTAATTGACAGAAATTAAGATAATATAAACTGGGAAGAAATAAGAAAGCCTTGAAATAAGACTCTTGGATCACATAGCAGTTCTCTGTCCAGTCTTTGAGAACTGCGGTATTTGAAAGGATTGCAACACAACTGATTGGATATAAAACACTAAATCAAAATCAAAATCTTGGCCTGACAGTAGGATCCTAGATTTAGGGTAATATCATACCATAATGAAAGCAATAGAGCAATACCTACTAAACCCTACTAAACCCTACTAAAAAGAAATAACTATTTACTTAAACCCAAAGTTTATAAAACAAAATTCAGTGCAGCTTAATCATATTGCCCTTACAGAGCAAGATCAAACTCAGTCTGTATCTTGCAAATTGATGAGATCTCTGGGTCATCATGCTAGATAGAGTAGGAATTGCTTTTGTGTATATTGTGTATCACAGACACACACATATATGAATACAAATGTGTGCAGATATGTATGTATACTTATGACCAGATTATATTTGTAGTGCTGAGCACTGCTGAACTGTGGCACAGTAGTGTCTTTGTAACTTTTCGTACTTATTCAGCAATAATTTTAATACCCTTCATTTCAAGGGGTTCAAGTTTCTACATTTTTCTGAACACTGACTCTATCAGACAAGTTGAGGATGCCTCTAAATAATTCCCTTTTCTCAGCTGCACATATTAGGTTATCCCACACCCAGCAGAGTTGTGCCATTACAGTACCCACGCTGGAGCAGGGGAAGAATGTGAAGAGGAGGAAGCAACAGAGAGCTGTTATGGACTGACCACAACCCCTCAGTCCCCATCTCCCTGCACCACTTGGCGATGGCTATATAAACTACTTTTGCCCAAGACAGGTGTGTTTTAGCCGTGATGGTAATTGGTGAGTGACCTCCCCATCTTCATCTTGACCCAGGATTTTTCCTTCCTGCCCTGCTCTGTTGAGGAGGGCACTGAGGAATCTTCTGGGTGGGCATCTGGCAGCCAGGCAAGGTTAAGTTACTGCAATTGCCCATGCTGCCTGAAACAGTTTAGTCTTGTCTTATTCCTAATCAAACATTTTTTATCACAAATCTGAGGAGTTTTGTGCAGATGGACTTAGGATTCCTCTTTCATATTTTCCGTAATTTCACTATTTGTACCATTGACTCTATATATCACTAATAAAAGAAAAACACTATTACCCAAAGATGCCTCTGCATTTTAAACTCTGTTTTTATGCTCTAATGGGGAAGAGATTAACCCAGAGGGAAAAAAATTGTGGCCACTTACAGTTCACACATACTGGTTACATTTTGGCTGAGGACATAACTTAGCACGGGTAGTCTCAAGCTGGAGTTGTGACTCCGACAAATGAACTCATTTGCTAAACAATTTTATCTGGCAATAGGGTCATGGTAGCAATAATTAACAGGCAAGCCCTGGACACTGAGCCTATAGTAATTAAAAGTGAGTTCTTGCATTAATTTGTTTGCAAAATATCATAGTCTGTACTAGTATGAGCGGGTTATAAAACAATATAAGGAGCCATGTTTCCACATTTTCATTTGTAAACCTTCAAAATGAGAGGAGAAGACTTCAACAGTGTGCCAATGCTTGCTTGCCACCAACCAGGGATTACAGAAGCAGAGTGGTTTATGCTGGAAGGGACCTATGACAAGCATCTGGTCCCACCTCCTGCTCGAGTAGGGTTAACTGAAATTAGATCAGGCTGTTCAGGACCACGTCAAGACAAGGTCTGAATACCTCCAAGGTGGAAGACCCCATAAATACTATGCATTGACTCCCATGCATAGTGATTTTCTTCCCCCCTCTGTGTCTTATTGGAATATCAGCTACGGCAATTTGTGTTCGCTGCCTCTTGGGCTTTCCCTTTGCAATTCTGTGAAGTCCATCTGCCTTCTCTGCAATCATCCCTTAGATATCAGAGGGCAGCAATTAGACACCCCTATCAGCTTGTCAGTTCCAGTCAGTACTGGAACATCGGGTTATTCCACACCAGATGCTGGACTTTGCACTTGTTGAACTTTGTTGAACATTATGAAATTTATTCCAGGCCACTTCTATGTCTCTTAATGATGAGCACATCCTATGACTGCAAACTTCCCTCTGGACATTGACTTCACTTGTTTCTACTTTTATTCTTCACTTAATTACTTGTCTTGTTCATTCTTCTTCAGTCTTAGTTGTCTCTTTTTTTTGGCATAATTCCAAAGTTTACTTTTCACTTTATTTTCCACTGTGGATTCATAGGACTCCTGAAAGTTGGATTTGGTTGGTTTGCTACATGACTAAACTGATGAAATGGTATGATCCTTCCAGGAAAAGAGTGAGCATTAACCACTGTTACTAACAGATTACTATCGTCTACTACAAGTTGTGAATATTTACAGGTTGTGGACATCCTGCAGCACAGAAATTATTCACCTAAGGAAATAATGTAAAATCAAAAATAACAAATCTGATTACTCAGTTGAAACAAATAAAATCCGTTGCATGTTATGTTCTAAACTCTACTTTTATGACACTACTTGTGAACTATATGATAAAATAATACAACATGATTTTAAAATACCTTAAATGATATAAAAGCAAATACTCTATTAATGTGATAAAACCCAGAGAAAGATGACAACTTACTTACTATTGATAATTGTTTTTTTTAAATTATTACTGTAGCCATACTAGTGAAACATCAGGTCAGGTAATTTTTAAAGAAATAAGCTATTGACAGGGTAGAAGTCTAACAGATTCACAATTTAGGTCATTTATACTGCATCCACATCTGCAGCTTCACAGGTTTCGTAGCCTTATTGGGCTGTTTTTATTTCCTTGTTTGATGACTCTCCAGCACAGGGTGGAAAGACTGCTGACATAGAAGGAGAGGGGATGTTGTTCTCAGATAATTCCTCTAATACCCAGACTGTCACACACATACTGAAAGCCCGACATTGCATTAATAACTAGCTCTCTGTGGGAAAATGTTTTGTCATCCCCACAAACTTGTCCTCCCCTATCAAAATGGAATGAAAATCAGCTTTCTTACGGCAGCCCTTTTCAGATGTTTAATGTTCTTTGTCCTTTTCCCTATGCAGACTTCCAGAGAGGTAGATAGAAAATCAAAGCAAAAGATCTGCTGTGAAAGTGCACAAATGGACTATGAGCTATTTTCACCACTTCATCAAAAGAAGTTTAAAAGGGAGATCATATGGAAGGACAAGCTCTCAGTAATCATAGAATCATAGAACAGCCTTGGTTGAGAGGGAACTTAAAGATCCTCTCTTTCCAACCTTCCTGCCATGGACAGGGACACCTTCCAGTACACCAGATTGCTCAGAACCCTATCCAGCCTATGCCTGTGCCTCACCACTCCCAAAATAAAGAATTTCTTCCTAATAGCTAATCTAACCCTACTCTCTTTCAGTGTGAAGCCATTCCCTCTCATCCTGTCACTCCAGGACCCTGTAAATAGTCTCTCTCCATCTTGTTGGCTCCCTTCAGGTACTGGAAGGCTGCAATTAGATCACCCCAAAGCCTTCTCTTTCCCAGGAGGAGCAATCCCAATTCTCTCACTCTTTCCTCACAGGACAGGTGCTCCATCCCTCTGATCAACTTGGTGGCCCTTCTTTGGATGTGCTCCAACAGATCCATGTTCTTCCTGTGCTGGGGACCCCAGACCTGGATTGCAGTAACACCGTATTTTAAAAAAACGCACAAGGATTAAAAAGATCCATGGTAGTGGTTATCAAACTGTAAAACTTCATATGAAAGGAAGAACATGGACCTCCTTTACTAAACAAGTTATCAGAATTTTTAGTAGTTAGAAATATTTAATTCTTTGTGTAATTCATTTTTAAATGTTGCCTGACTAAAAGTCTCATAATATACATCACTAATGTGGTATTCTCTCTCCAAAGATCTTCTCATGCACATTCGACCCAGCAAGACATAACTTGGCAGAGGAATCATGACAGCAGAGGAGTACATAGTCTTTGTATTCAACCTCTTTTCACCTGTTTCCAGAATAACCCAACCTGGAGGACTTGCTGAATCTTCAGTTTTCTGGAATGGTATTTCTTATCCTGAGGTTCTTAGACAAGATCACAAAATTTTTAAAGTGCATGCATTATTAAAGATGTCAGAAATGAGCAATATTATTGTCTTTAAATTGGACTAGAGATGGTGAGAAAACTACGCTGTAGAACACAAAAAGGTGAACAAATTTGGGAATACCTGTATTTTAGTCAAGTGAAAGGTATGAAGGAACAGTGTCTCCATTTCCCCCCTGAAGTCAAAGAGTTTATGATAATTAAAAATCCAACCAACTGACCATCCCAAGCCCTCCAAACGAAACTGAAAGACCCCCAACCTGCTCTCAAGGCCATGGAACGAGTATTAGTGTCCCAAGGTCTAGGTTATGTAGGTTTCCATTTGGCTGTGGTATGTCAAAGGTGGGAAGATAGAGAAGGTAATTGGACCTGGTATCTGCCTTCAGTCCCTAAGCATTCCCCAAATCCTGGGTCTAAGTATATATTGAGCTAGCAATTATTGAAATCTCTGAGTTGATGTCTGGTGGCCTCATCACACTAGAAGATTTGCAGTAGTGGGAAGATCGTCTCACTCAAGATCCTCTGAGTGTTTGCTCTAAGACACTGCCCAAGAACTTTGACATGAACACCTAAAAAGTTTCCTAGGGGTGATTGCTAAACAGAGGGGATATGTAATGTGCAAAATAATATAGCAGTGGATAATATAGCAATGGATTAAGTAGCCAATACATACACACATATATACATACACACATATATACTTTGTGTGGAAGACCGTATTGAAACTGACAACGTGTTCAGAGGAGTTTTAGATTCCTATCACATAAGCAAATATCTACATTGTTTTGTGCATTCATAGTTTAAATTCTGACTTCCAGTAAGACCATAAAAAGGAAGAAAAAAGTATAAATCCCTTACAGATTTTATACATCCCTTGAAGATTGTTCAGAAATATGGATTAAGCAGAACTGTTCAATGAAATGATCCACATAAATTGCTGGGGAGTAATCTGTCTTCATGTTAACCAATCTATATCAGGAAAGTAATTAAAAAGACACTGCTCCCATTAGCAACAGTTCTTCAGATTGTCTTGGGAAAAAAAATTGCACAGAAAGCAACACTGGAATATATCACCTTTCCCTCTATTTGGAGGAAGGCCTTTTAAAAGAAAACAAAAAACTCTCCTTGTTTAAGCACATCCAGGAAGATCTCACAGGACAGCACTTAAGTTCTTTTCTGGGTCAATCCATATATTGCCTGACTTGTTAGCTGCAGCTCAACATTACTTCCTTTTCCCAGCACTTTCCAACACAGAATCAATCTTAGTTTAAGTCAGAATCAGAGAAATATGTTTCTAAATATATTATAATAAAAAGTGGGGAAATTAAGAGTCTCCAGAAAGGAAATCTGTGATGACTCCTGTTGACTTCAACAGAAGCGATAACAGAGCCAGCAGCAAGCACTGAGAATAAAGGAAGACTTTCACCTAACTTTAGAGACCCAACAGTGAGGATAAGAATTTGCTTCTGGAGGCAATCAATCCTTCTACATTGACTAAATATCACAAATAAATATTTTATCACAAATTTCTAATTTTTAGTAAATTAAAATTAGACAAACTGAGACTAACATGATGCCTTGCATTCAAAAAATAAATTACAAGGCCACATTGAATTAATTATCTGCATTTAAACCACTACATGCACATACTTCCTTATATTCCCCCTTATTGTTGGGGTGAAAAAGGTGTGGATCATGGGAACAAAGTGAAGTGGGTGCCAATCAAGAAGAGAACAGAAAACAGCATGAACCATCTGAGCAATGAAAAGAACATGTCAATGCAAAGTTCTCTGTGACAAGCAAATGGGATGAGTCAGGAACAGGTATGGCACACAAGGGAAAGAATCAGTCTCAACTCACCTGATAACACTGCAGGGCTAAATAGGCAGGTAAAAGACAAAGGTCAAGAGGAAGTAGCAACATTATTGCTTCTCTGAATTCTCTGATAAATTGATGTAAAAGCCAGCGTGGAGCAGTCACTGGAACCAGCAGTAAATTTGCCACAATGTAATAGTTTCTATGAAAAAAACCAATTACAGACCCATTGCTGTGTATAGAGATTTGTGCCTTGTAGGCGATTACAGAAGCATTGAAAAGAAAATTCAGGTGGCAGGGGAATGGTCCTCCTCTTTCATCCTTACCTTTTATTCAGAATGATAGAATAAATGCAAATTAAGTTTTCTATACTATACGTCACAGGGCTTTGCCAGTATATATTTGTTTCCAAAGAAGCTTTGAAATAAAATCTTCATATCTGTTTGCAGGTTAAAGTGCCACAAAACACAGGAGAGGAAAAGGCCTGAAACAAAGACTTAGCTATGGGGTAGTTTAGCCTCTTTCTATCCTATATAAACCATTTCAGGATACCTATAACCTCTGCAAAATATGGGGAAAAATACTGGGGAAAAATTTGCTGTCATTAAAATGCATCTCGTCTTTTGTGCAGTTTCCAGCAGTCTTTCCCAAGTTTGTCCATGCTACTTAGAAAACTGTTATTCTTGATGAATATTCAGAGTTTTTTGTCTCAAAAATATGAAAAATGGGAAACTTCATGTTCAAATATTAATTAAAACATTAAGATCTGTATTTCATGAGTGTTATTTCAACTGTTCAAGAAACACTCTTGACTGCAGATCTTGATAAGCATTGCTATGCTTTGTTCTATGGGTACTTAAAAGGTCATTAAATTTTAGCTATTAAAAATGTGAGTAACACCTGTTTCCCTGAAATTTAAATACTTTAAAATTCCCAGGTCCTCCTGCTAAATATCTGTCTCTTTTAGGCCAACTCATATTTTAACTGGTTTCTTTTCTTATGACCCTGACAAACCCTAACCATAGGTATCTCCATAACAGGAGTAGTAAGAAATGACTAAGGAACAATAATTATCTCTATTGCTAACTTATACAATCAATAATACAAAGATAGCTTGTCCATAAGCCTTTGGAATAATTTTGGAAATCTGTATGTGAAATATGTGGTTTTATGAAACATTTGTACTCCTGTGCAGCTGTGTTATGGAAGCAACATTCTTAACTGAGATTCTGAAGGGCAGACCATAAGAAACAAACTCTCAAATTTCTCCATTATTATACCTTTTGTTGCCACCTCACGAAGTAACTTTTTTGTTGTCCACATCAGGCAGAGCAAAGAAAAATCAGATACATGGGTCAGAAACAGATTACTCAAATAAAAGGAGAAGATAGGTAGAAATAAATCTGAAATCTTTGCAGTTCACTCCCAAATAGCACACAAAATGAGGTGAAAACTCAGGCCAGAGAAGCTGTAAAAGAGAACTGATAAGCATTTGCCTAGTGCTCAGTGTGTCAAGTGCAAGCATAAGCTCACTCTCTAAATACACATATTCCAAAGCATTTTGACAGCGTGACATTTTTTTGATGCTAAAAATTCTCAATACATCTTTCCAAAAACATTCAGCCTCAGCCTTGCTCCTTTCCTTTTGAGGTTTGTAGTGCAGCTTTCAGTAGAAGCTGAGCCTGACTTGAAAAAGATTTATATCAGTGCAGAACCCTTTGAAAAATCCTATTTTACACCTAACATAACAGCCAGACAATAATTATGTGTTGGTTTTGGAGGAAAGATATGACAAGTAAACTATTGTACTCTATCTTTCAAGATTCCCCAAACCAGGTAACACATATCTCAAGTTAGAGCACTAAATGATTTGGTCATTCTTATATTCTGTACATGACTCTCACAAAAACTACTGAACAAAAGGTAATTTATATTTTTTTAAACACATGTGGAGAGATATTCAGGTGAGACCTTTATGACAAACCATTTAGCTTTTTGCACCAAATTAACTTTTCCCATTGGATGTTTGACAAGATGATAACTAAACAAAATTATATACAATTGGTTTCTTATTTTTATTTTTATCATGATAATTATTTTAGCAGTAGCTGACAGGCAACACAGAAGGATGAGGAAAATGCTGTTGAATTTTGAAAACGAGGTCAACTAAGCATGTAATTACTTTCTCAAAGATTCAGATAACTGGGCTCATCTATTTGAACAGGAGTTCAAATTTTGGTCATTGTGTTCGAATCATTCCTCATTACCCATTGCAGGTGCTACAAAGAGAACACTTATTTCAAAACTCTTTAAGTGCTCCCAAGATACTGAGTGGTAAAATGTTTTACAACTCTCTGTTGTTAAAACTATCAATGACTTCTTTATTTTAATGTCTACCAAAGCTGGGAAAAAATACCTGATATCAAACACAGCAGCACACACGAAATACTAACAGTGGTATTTGAAATTGTATAACTTTTCTGTATTACATGCTTTCAGCCTCAATTTGTCTTCATTTAGAAATTTGACTTGCCACTGAAAACCAGTGGGAACTGGACAACTGAGATGCAGGACTAGTCTGCGTGGAAGGATTTACATCCCAGTGTAAATCAACTCTGACAGATTTCATATGCTTTGGAGGAAAAGAAACAAACTGAAACAAGGAGAGAAAAACCTTCTCTTTTAAGTCAGTCTGAAACATGGAAAAAGTATGAAAATTATTAGAAACAGATCAAATGCAATGGTGCCAAAAATCAGGCCTTACAAAACCCTTATAGTGACCAATATTTCAGATTTCATATACTTTTTTCCTTGTAGGAACAAAGGGACAGACAATGGGAAGGGGATGCTTCAGTGCAATTCTACAAAAGTTATTTTAAAGCTTGCAGATATATCTGCATTTTAGCTTGCATTCATCTATCACTATACAATAATGCAAGAGTTTTAACATTTTCAGCTAACACATATATCAATTATTTCAATAGAAAAGTCAAAATCCTGCAATCATTATATTGCCCATAAATCCCCTGATTTTCTCCCAACTTTGCAGAAACAACACATTTCGAATCACTTTATCATTAAAAATTTGTCTTGCTAAGTACAAGCCCAGCAGATGGATTTGAGATCTCTGTTCTTTTTCATTTACACATAGAAGTGATGAAAGATTACAGAAGTGGAACCAAGTTGGAAATTCTACTGGTAAAAAAGGATTAAGTTGCCTCTCTCATACCTCTGTCAATTCTTCAAATTATAAATGGAAAATGAAAATGTTTCAGTCACAGAAGAGTAAACTTGAATTTAAAATTATAAGATTAGTTGAGCTGAAAATATAATTTAAGTAATCATTGTTAGTGTGCAACTTTATTGCAAGATTTTCCTGTCACTACCAACTTAAAAAAATTGATAGATATTTAACAGTTATTAGACTTATTGTCTTGGGGACAAAATCTTTTAGCACAGTCTTCTATATACTGGCCTCTAAGTCTCTGTTCTGGAGGAATAAGGACTCTTAAGTCTAACAAGTTTTTAGAGATTTAAGTTGACAGAGCAACACATATGTAACCTTCAGTATCTGTAAATGCTGAATTAGTAGAGTCCCACATATTTTATAACAAATATTAAGCTTCTATTTCTTTTCCAGAAGTAAGAAAGAATAATCATGATAGATAACTGCTTCTAAAAGAACATGCATGACAAATTAAGCTGGTTTATTTAAATTTGTTTGGCTATTTCTTAAGTAAAATCTTTTTCTACACTGTAGCACACGCCTGAATTTCTTCCATGAGCTTAGAGTTTCAACTGGGGGCACTAATATCCTGCATTTTCTTTTTCTCTGCCAGTACTGTTTGTTCTTGCTGGTTATCTTTGAGATTTTATCTTTTGAGATTTTATCTTTGAGATCAAGTTTATCCAAGAGAAAAAGGAGGTCATTAAATAATAAAGTCAAATTGTGTTGCCACACATATTTCTGTAGCATTTTCAAAAGAAAGTGGAGGCTGAAAACAGCATAATCTCCCACAAAAATGATTTTCACTGCAGTCACATGTGACCACATGAACAGCCAAATATAAAGAAAAAGGGTAACATTTTAGGGGGAAGCAGGCTAGTAAAATGCCTATTAAATGGTGTAATAGTACAACTGTACAAATCATAATATTTATACAAATTCTAAACACTTGAGAAATAAAAGGATAATGGAATTATAAATATAATTCCTTGCTATTGTATAATTTCATATGTCCTCTATTGGCTAGGAATTACATGAAACAAATTAAAAATATTTAGAGATATTTTTGTTTAAAACCATCTTCTATAAATACATGAAAAACATGACACTTTTGAAACAGATGAGATAGTTAATAGCCCTTGGGAAAGTCAACAAAATATACTTCCCTATTCAAAAATCACAGAAATGGAGACAAACCATTTGTTAAATAAAGGACAAAAGCTGAGTTTTCACCTAATTTCTCATAACTAAAACACTCAATCATCAGTGAAGAAATAAAAATACAGAGAATTAGGAGACATTCTGTCCAAAGTGAGGTTCAGATTTGCTAAGATGAATGTTAAAGAGGGTATAGGTTGGAAGGCTACATCAAAAAACTAGAAAAAAAATAAATCCAGGTAAAAATATACCAGAAATATTAGAAAAGGTAAAATTAAAAAAAAAATACAAAAAGTAATGAATTTTGAAAACATCACAATGCATAGACTGAACTATGACATAATGTGCAAAAAAAAAAATACTGTCAACTATGAGTAATTCAGGCATTAATTATTAAAATTTTTCTTTCTTAGAGGAGCTCATTGTTTACTCTTCTCTACAGTAATGTGAAATTTTGCATGTAACAGTGAAGAAAGTGTTTGGTAAATGCTATTCAAGCTGTTGAAACTGTGAGTATTTACTGGGAAGCTGAGGAGGGACTTTTCATCAGGAACTGTAGTGACAGGATAGAGTAATGGGTACAAATTAAAAGAGGGTAAATTTAGCTTAGCTATTAGGAAGAAATCTCGGCTGTGAGGGTGGTGAGGCCCTGGCACAGGTTGCCCCAGAGAAGCTGTGGCTGCTCCACCCCTGGAAGTGTTCAAGGCCAGGTTGGATGGGGCTCTGAGCAACCTGGTGTAGTGGAAGGTGTCCCTGCCCATGGAAGGGGGTTGGAACAAGATGGTCTTTAAGGTCCTTTCCAACCCTTTACCATTCCATGATTATATTCTGACTTGCTGAAGAATGAGGAACATGTTTACCTCTAAAATTTGGAATAGAAATCTGTCTACTGAAGGTGTCAGAGCACTGCATTTGCCTGCAATGCTGGAGCCTGGTTGCAGTGATCTGGGAAAGGGTGCCCTAATTTTCCCTTCCGGAACTTGACTTTGCAGATATTAAAGCCGTATCTGCAGCACAGCTGGAGAGGGACAAACACACCCAGGGACCCCTACAGAGGTACCATCAGTCTTGTGTTGACACCCCCACTTCCTAACCATAGCAAGGAATTACCAAGGTTTAATGATATCTCCCCGACAAGATTAGCTACAAGTGTTTACAGTGCTTTTTATTGCTGCGCAGGGTGTTATATGGGATGGAAAATCCCTCCGACCTGACTTTGTCCCAGGCGAGTATCTTGCCAAGCCCCACCCTGCTCACTATGGGAGTCAGAATGGGAAACAGGGAAAACCTTGGCACTGCTCAGCCACAGCCAAAATATGACAGTTAGGAACATTGTTTCAGACACAAATACAAAACACAGTGTTTATACAGGCTGCTATGAAGAAAATTAACTCCACCCCGGCTGGAGCCAGTACAACAGATAAAAGGAATATTACTTAATCTAATGCTGTAATTTAGTGAGTAAATAAATATTAATTAAGTAGATATGATAACCACTTTGTCTATTTCAATGATATGAAGATTTCGCATGGGTGACACTTGGTGACAATAAATGACATGGTAAAAAGAGGAAAAAAAGAAAAGGTAGAGGTGATTTTTGCAATACTTACCACAATTTAGGTAATAGGGAATTTTAACCTTCAGCAGAGGAAACTCTTAACTAACAGCTCAATTCTGAGAAGTTTCAAGAAGGTATGAATCCCTGCATTAACAAATCTCATAGTGAGACCACTACTGTTAAAAATCACACTCCTTTCTTGATCTGCCACCTTTTTGGAAACAACATATTCAATATCAGGAGCCAGACACTGGGTTTATTGTTGAATCTTATTCTCTGCACGTTGTTCCCATTTTAGCTCAGACAAATAAAACATAGTTTTCTCTTTCCATGTTAGAAAACAAGATTTTTGGTTCTCACTGATCAGGTTTGATACTACTACCTGAACTGCTGGGATTTCTGCTTTGTGCTACAGGATTTACATTGACCATCTCTTCTGTTTAACTTTCACAGTGATGTTCCACTGTGCACTGAAGTCAATACTACAGATTCTAACCAGACATTTGACTGTAGCATATCCATTTGGCTCACTGAACAATGTACCAGTAGTGATGATTTTGGGACCTGCTGGACAGCAGTCTATTTTCAGACACCTTAAGTTGTATCTTTCTAAAAGCCCTCTTTCATAAGGTGGGGTAAATGTACAAAGATTTTAGGATTCTGATACATTAAAGGAGCTTTTCCAAGAACTTCTGAAAGTTTCTGAATTAGTGGAAGTTGTCCCTGCCCACAGCAGGGGGGGTGGAACTAGATGATTTGTAAGGGCCCTTCCAACCCAGGCCATTCTGATTCTGTGATAACGTGTAACAGATTAGACTATGTCACTGTAAGTGGGAAATAGCTTGTTTTCAGTTGTATGACATCCTTCTGTTGGTTAAGTGCACATTTAGGCAAAGCCTGTATAATCTGTACCCCCAACAGATTTCTCTGAGTAATACAACATATGCTTTCTCAGCACTTTCTGGGTTCTCTGAAGGAGACTTGTTTTTGCCACTGGGCTATATCAGATTAAAACTGTGCTCCTTGAGCTGGCTCAGCTAGGCCAGACATGACTGAAGAGGGGTCAGAGAATATTAACTCTTCATACCATCAAACTGCTCACAGAACATGGCATATGGCCTGCTCATGCCGCCTAACCACATCAAAGCAAATCCAGGCAGGCGATCCAGGGCATTGTGGTGCTGATAAAGAGATCCATAGGTTAAGTAGCATGGACAAGGGAGAAAAATTCAGAACTTATATTCAGGCTCAATTCAGTGGGCTACATGTATAACCAGAGTCTGGCAGTCCTGCAAACACCCTGAGTAACTTGCTGCCTCCTTGACCTTAGACATCAGGATAGGCAAAGTGACTAAACTAATTATAGACTTTGTCTATAATTTTAAAGAGGGCTTTTAAGCTAAGAACTGAAGCTTTCAGTTCTTAAAGAAGGGGGTTTTGGAAAGAGTCAGTCTTTCCTGCTTTGGAGTCAATACAAAATTCTAGCTAAATGAAAAGTTGAGGAAAAAAACCTTATATTGTTTGTTTTTTGTTTTGTTTTAGGTTTTTTGTTTGTTTTTGTTTTTGTCTCCTTGTTGATCTCATCCAGACTTGGCTTTTTGCCTTGTCATTCCTGGTCATTTCCTAGTGCCCAACAGGAAATCAAGGAGGCTGATGCATCAACTTTCACTACCTACAAACTAAGAAGGAAAAAGAGAAAAAGAAGCAATTTCATGGCACAAAGAATCTAAAGTGATAGTGTAGGGAAAAGGTTCCAAATGCCATTACCTGCTGTCAGAAATGGATCTTTAATGGCAGATAAAAGCTGAACATGTCCCTAAAGTAAAATAAACCAGAGGATGACAGCAGAAGATATTCATAGGGAGTGAAAGGAAAGTGCTTTGCTTTGGAATCAGGCCATAAGGAAAAGAGCAGCTAAGGATAATTCATTTTACAATCTTCCCCAGGCTGTATTAGTCCTCTTGCAATTTTGGAGAATAATAGAACTAAAATGTCCTTTCCTGGAGCTGTGAGTTCAGCTTCATTAGGTCTTTTTTCTGTATCTTGGCATTTGGATAGCAGGGAGATATGTCCCTTTCATCACCCAAAATGGACAGATACAGAACATTAAGTTGCCTGTTCTAATATCTGGAAGGATCAGCTAAGCTTAGGGATGTAGTACATGTTTCTCCAGAAACAACCCACCATTTTTCTAGGAATTATGTCAACTAACTCCTATAAATTTAGTAGGTCATAGCTGGAAGTTGTTGTTAGCTGGCCTGATCCAAAGCCCGGCCAGACTGGGAGATTCTCACTGACATCCCCACTGCAGCCATCACTGGTTGTAGAGCAAGCCCCAGTGATTATATTTTTAAAAAGTGTTTTAAAAAGGTTTTTAAAAATGCATACATGCATTTTAATCTTACTTAATAGTGGTAAAGTAAAATTGAAATTCAATGTGAATATCTCAGATTTCAGTAGTATTATAAATCTATATTCAAACACAGCTTTTAAAACATATTTAATTAAGAAACAATGTTTAAAAATAATTTTCTAACAAACTGTAATGCAAACCATTCAGTTATTGCATTTATAAAAGTGTCAGCTTAAACTCCTCTCAACATATAAAAAGAAGCTAAGCCACATTAAAAGTCTCCAAATTATTTCAGCTAATAACTCTACTTGAAAACCAGTGAAGTTTAGCCCCACATTTTAACAAATGTTTAGGTGAGATGAGATGGCGATCAGCTTGAGAAGGGTTTTAAAATAACTTGCATATTCATGAATACTAAACAAATTAATTGTTGGGGGAAACATATTGCTGTAGCAGTTGGAAAATCAACAAGAGAAAATTAAACCTGACTCATAATTTTAACTTTGATTCAGTAAAGCATGGAAACACATGGTTAAAGCTAACACAGGGCTGGTAAGTCAAGTCAACCTCGAAGTGAAGCAAAAAGTCCTCCCTCTGAGGAATGTCTGTTGAGCCAGCGAGATTATCCAAGGGTAGAAAATTAGTTGGAGCATGAAAAATACATTTTTAAGGGAAGACATGCCAATAAAACCAGCAAAGGAGCAAATTTTATTTCTTTATTAGAAATTTCAGCAGTGTTCATATGGCTAGAGAAGTGAATATTGCAAGAGAGGGTCAAGGTCTTAGCTCGAAGTATGGTGAAAAAGTCCTGGTTAGAGAGCACTTAGTATTAAACACATATTTTCAGCTAACTGGATCTGAGGAAAAAATTTTAAGGTACTTAAAAGGCCCCAAACTTCTCTTTAAATTAATCTTAAAATAGCAGTGTTAAAGGACTTTAGAAGGACTTTCACCATGTAACATATTTAGAAAAAAAAAAAAAGAAGGAAGAGCTGGCTGAAAACCCCAAATGTACTAATGCAGGTTCAATTCCCAGGCCAAATGTCTGAAAAACAATGGAAAAAAATACTCCAGCTCATTGTAAGCATTCCAAATGGCACAGAATTGATACAAAAAGAGGGAAGTTAGAACATAGGCCTTTTAAAAGCAATTCACTCAGAACAATGTCTTTCAAATCTTTTCCCTAGGAAAGGAAGAGAGCAGGTTTAGACTAGATACTAGAAAAAAATATCTTCCCTGTGAGGGTGGTGAGGCCCTGGCACAGGTTTCCCAGAGAAGCTGTGGCTGCCCTATCCCTGGAAGTGTTCAAGGCCAGGTTGGATGGGGCTCTGAGCAACCTGGTCTAGTGAAAATTGTCCCCGCCCGTGGCAGGGGGGTTGGAACCAAATGATCTTTAAGGTCCTTTCCAACCCAAAGCATTCCAGAATTCTATGATAGCAAAGATTTTATATTGGCTCATTCAGATGTTTTGACTTAAGTAGACTCCTGATTCTGCTTTATATGCAAATTTATCATAATTAAGATTTGCAAGGTGAATGTAAAGCTTTTGAAAACCAACTTTCAGAAAGCTGCCATCATTGGTTTGGTACCTGGAAGGAAGCCTGTGAAAGGGTTTCTTAAAAACTATATTTAAGCAGAAACAACTGCTTAGCAACATTGTTTTTATGTAAACACAGTTGTACATATGCAAATTTAAAGCATACACATTTTATTCTTCTGCTGTTTCTGATTAGCTTCAAATAGAAATATTTTTGCTATTGATTTGAGTTATTCTTTATTGTGCTTTGTCCAATAACAAAATGAATAAGATCTCAAAACCCAGAATATTTTGTTTTAATAAGATTAATGGTTAAGTGCTTATTTGGAGTGGAAAAGATGTAAGACAGTGAATGAGATATGAAGGAAGTGAACTCACCTTCACTGACACTATAGTGATTTTAGGTTATCAAAGCAAATATACTCCCCTTCTATTTTTCAGTGATTTTTCATCTTGCATAGAAGCATTTTACAGATTTTGGGGGAAGAAAAAAAAAGGCAAAACCAAAACCAACAAAACCCAAAACACAATGCACACACCCCCAAACCCTCCAAAAATAAAAGGATTTTCATTATTCATATTCGAATCTTACCCTGAAAGTTTCAATCCAAGCACATATGTTTTGCTGGGAGCACAGTTCTAGGCACTGCTTTTTAAATATTCCAACAGCTGAAGGAAAACCAAGGCTTCCCTCTGTGAAGAATCAATCTGCCCACCGGAGGGCAGTGGTGCTCTTTCCAAATCCCATATTTTTCCTCCTTTATTTGGAAGGGAAAAAAGAATGAGCATTAGAACCCTGGGTTTCAGGGTGCATCTCTCCAAAGTGCAGCTGTACTGCTGCTCTTAGTGTTGCACTGACAGCTTAGGATAGGGAAAACACACAGAAACCTTCCCAAAGTTATGTTCTGGATGGAGTTAACTAACCAGTGAAACCATGTACACATGAAAGCTTTGTGTTGATGCTTCCACAATTTACAGTTTCACCCTGATTTGACAACACTCAGCCTATGCAACTTTGATAGAAACAATAGATCTCAGTTTGAAATACATAAAAAAAGAAAGAATTTAACAATAAGCTCTATTTCTGAAAATGACAGGCTTGATTTCCTCCTCCAGAGAGACGGTTTTGCTGATTTGTTATTATGGTTACAGTTATGAAATTTTAGAAAACCACTGCAAACAAGCATTGTTTCTGAGAAAAACTGCAGTTAACAGAAATTGTTTTACTTATTCTTCTAACACTACATTTTGGTCTCTGAGTAATTACCAAAATAATTTTGTTCTTTCATTCATTTGGAAACTGATGATCACACAGACTATGCTAGAACAATTCTGCTTCTTGATAAAAGGATTGCCTCTTCCTAAAAAGATCAGGAAAAGCAATGCATTCCAGATGGCTCCTTAGGCATGGATCTTTCAGCAGCACACACATTTATGAATCTGCAAGAGTAATTTTTTATTCAAATACTTGAAAACAAAGTAGTATACAGACAAAAATTAATTCAGATTATTTTTGTTGAAAACTTTAAGAAAGATAAAAAAAGGAGTAAAAGCCGTTGTGGTTTTTATTCAGAAAAATAGAGATGCTTTTTATTAGCATTTGTTCTCACCCTCAGAACTGCAGTCATTAAGATGAGACAAGCATTTCTTAGGTCCAGCTTTACCTATGTAAATATTGCTATTTAATCAACTTCAAATGTGTGAAGGGGGTACAATGGATTATAATCACTCAGGATTTCAGCACGGAAAAATAAAGCCTCAAAACTTTTTCTTCATGAAAACCTTGTTTACAAAACCCAGAAATATCGTGCAAGGATTTCTAAGATGGTGCATATCCAGCATGGTGGTGATTTTATGCACAACTCAGTGTAGTCTTTTCTACAGGATTTTTGACAAAGTCCATCCAAGCTCAACAACAGATGTAGCTGGGAAATAAGATTGAATATGTCAAAGGAGATTTATGTGTGGATCATTATTTCTTGGCAGAAGAGAGTGATAGCTGTCCTGGGGAAAGAATTATGGTCCTGAAGCTCTCATCCAGTCACATGGGTTTCAAAAAAGGTATTAATTATAAGAATGAGGATGTCCTGTTTCTGAAATGATAGTCCTATTTAGTTAGTTTCTTTAGTTTAATTGCCAAATTAGATTGCTTATTGAAAAATGGTTTCTAGGGAGTATTTTCTCAAATAAAGATCAGGGAATCCAGTTTTACTCTGATTACATCTTCCTATTTCTTGTTTTCCACTCACTCTTGCTCATATCACCATTTTTTAAAGGATTTGTATACCGAACCTGTAACTTCCCTGTTGGATAACTGAAAGGATCCCTCTAGATTTATTGAGTCTATATTGGCACCACTTGCACTTCTCACAAGTGCTGAGACAGATCTGATCTGATACTAAATTAGGATAAGTTTTACATGGTAATTACGGTAATGACCAGGCTCAAAATTCAGCTTGGTGCATATCCCAGAAGTTTTATATTGTCACATTCCGGCCTCTTCTCCACATCTTCAGCTCACTTCTAATAAGATCACTTTGTCTTCAAGTTCACTGATATTTAGCTCCACAACAAATTCCATTTGGATGTTTCCATAATGCTGGACCATAGTCAGAAGCTATGAGGAGAAAGATACACAGTTCATACAGAATTAATCTATTTCATTTTCTTACTGCGGAAGGGTTTCAAGCTGACAAGACTGCAAATAATCAGTAAATAAGGAAACTCAGCTCACTTCTCTTAACCTTTGAACAAGGAGCATGGAGAGCTAAATAGCCACAAATCACCTTCAAAATGACCTTGATATCTCAGATGCTGTTGACATGGTCAACAAGAGCATTTGAAGAAAAATAAGAGGAAAAATAGCTATCAGCTTATAAAGAGCATCTCTCTAACTAAGGTATCTATTTGCACCTTTTTTTAACTCTTCATTTAAATTAGAGTTTAATTTTTCTTGCAATGGAGGCTGGTGTAATCTGCTGTAATAGCTGTAGGTTCTGCATGTAAACTCTTCTACTGTTTCATATGTACTCATCTTCCAATCTTCATCACTTCTTGTGTTTGTTGTGCTAGGCCTTGATTTTGCCTCAGTTTGCTGTGACTTAAAAATATATGTGTAAATCATTTTTGCTTATTGCCTTGCACAGAGCTTCAGTTTGAATAGCACTGAACACCATTAAAAATAAGGTAATGGGTGGAGGGGACTACATGTTAAACATAGAGCCAAGAATTTCTTGTTAGCCTAATAAAAATCTTAACATAAATGCAAATGAAGCAGTAGTTATTACAGCTACAAAACACTAACACATAGTTCAAACTGGTAAATAAAAAAACTCAGTGACTATAAAAAATTAAGAGTTGTACAGGAAGACCTGCAAGTTATCTGTGCCTCTATAAGTTATCTGGCTGCTACACTCAGTTGGGACAATTTTATTGAAGCAGAGAGATCTAGAGCGGCATCAGCATCCCAAAACTTTTCAGGAGAAGGAAGTTGATGGTGGATTTTCTTTTGCCTCACCTGCTGCCTTTCCCATGCTCCCACAGAAAGGGTGAAAACTGCCCTACGGCCCCCCAGTATCGCCCAGGATCTGCCTGGGGCTGCATTCTCTTCCCTGGTGGCACTTCCAGAGCTGGAGCTCAGACAGGCTGGGCTGTGGGAATCCAGTTCAGCCCCTCTCAGGCCGAGAGCACTCCAGGGACAGAGTAGTGCAAATAACACCCAGAAGAAAAACATATCACTGATAGTTCTAAGCAGATCACCTGAGGCTGTCCAAAGAATTTTTCTTGGCCTCAGTAAGAAAACAGCCTGTACCATGTACAAATGATGTCTATTTTAGTTACTGGGGTAATGATTAGAATACCAACTCACTCTGTTGTTTTCTAGAAACTAGAAGAATAAAGAAAACATCTTAATTTATATTGGAAAGTTGATTTCTGCTAAAGTTAATGGCTAAAAGTAGAATGAAAAGAAAATATTTTGTATCCTTTTACCACAGTAACTTTTGCAAAGCAGCAGGAACAGCTTCAACAATCAGCCTACTCCTGACTAAGTGGATCCAGAAGATGTACACATGGAAAATGATAAGTTATATCATCTTTTTGAAGAAAGTCTTAAGGAGACAAGATTTAGCACATAGAGACAATAATGAATCTAGAAAAATAAACTAGCTCAGATTAGAAAAGAAGAATATTAATTTTCATTTTTCTTATTTAACTTGGGAAAACATTCTCTCCCTTTTCTCTTTGTTTTTTCTCCCATCAAAATTATCTCATGAAGTTATCCAAGTAATCCATGAAGGAATCCTTCACTGATAAGAAGATCACTTACTGGGCTACCATTAGCTACGCAAAGAATATTTACTTTGACCAGCCTGTGTCAAGTGCAAGAAAAAAATAACAATCTTTAATCCATATAAATGCAAACAGGTACAAACTGTCTGTAATAAATATTACTTTCTGAGAGAGTCTTCCAAATGCAGTCAAGGAATATGAAAGATGGACTTTTCTCATAAAGATAAGTAATCAGTCCATGAAGAAAATGCATGTTGGCTTTGCCCATGGCAGCAGACACCCAAAGCTCCTTTCACAGAAGTTCTGAGCAGTGATCCACCAGCAGTCATTCCAGCTTTCCTGGGTCAGAATTTCCTGGGCCAGCCACGATATCTCAGTTACAGAATAGTGAATTTGAATGTCTTTGACTCTGAAGAGGATGGTGACTATGTTGCATTCCTTTAGACACTTCCAAAGCATTTGAGGCTAATACAGTCCATACAGACCCTCCGATGCAGTCTACTGAAGAACAGAATGTCCTCCTGAATTCTTCTTTGAATAAAGATAACACTGTAATACCCATCAATCAGTTTGGCTATTCTGGAAGTTTTGAATTCATGCCTGCATAACTCTGACTGTTGGCTCATCTCCTGCTCCAGTTTTGGCCTGACACACTCCTCGTGCTAAGACCTGATGTATGCTCTGGTCAAAGCCAGAACAACATGTTGGGATGCAATGCACGGGAAGGAGTAGAGGCCACTCTGCAGCCATTATCACCCTCAGCTCTCCCTCTCCTGAGGATATCGCCTCCTGCCCTCTTGCATAGCAATTGTCTGGACGTTTCTCCAGAATCCAGTGAATAATGGATGTGGTACAGACCAAACTTCCAAGATGGAAGGTATAAACATATTGGCTTACCTCAAGCTTAGCCTTAGGCTGTGTCAGAAGAGATTCAGGCTGGACATAAGAAGGAATTTCTTCACTGAAAAGGTTGTTAAACATGGGAATGGGATGCTCAGGGTAGTGGAGTCACCATTTCCTGAAGATGTTCAAGAAATGACTGAACATGGCACTTGGTGCCATGGTCTGGTTGACAAGATGGTGATCAGTCAAAGGTTGGATGACCTCAGAGGTCTTTTTCAACCATAATTATTGTGTGATTCTTTGAAAAAAGCTTTTGAAGCAGATCCAGCAGCAGCTGGACTGCCCAGGCTTTTGTGCTTCCCAGAGTGATGCAGGGGAGGAAGATGAAGAATGAGCTTTCTCACCATTGTCTAGGGAACCATTTTGCTCACAGACATGTGAGTCTGCACAAAGGGAATTGAGGCAATATTTGTCTTGTTTGGTTTTATTTTTGCTAATGAGTTCATAAAATAAAGCTTAATTTACAGAGACCATTGTTCCCTAAATTTGAGATATTCAAATGGACTGTGACAATAATGTTCACTGAAAGAGGACCTCACATTCCTCTGGTGCCCACATGGCATTGTGATTAGGACAAATAATAATGCTATGAATGTTCATATTAACTTAATTATTAGTTATCATTGCTAGCCATGGGGTCAGTAAAGTTGTTAATGATTGCTGCATTCATAGACCAGGTGGAAAAGCAAGATAAGGAACCCTTGGAACAGCTCCATCCAGGCTGGTATTGCACAAATTTGAGCAGAGGTTGTCATATCATGTTATAAAAGTCCGAGATGGTTCCCAAGCAACCTGTTAAACATGCTTATAATGCACCGTGCTCTGTACTGCCTGTAGAGTAAATAAATCTGTCCTTGGCCTAGCAGGCTTTTTTTTTTTTTTACTTTTCCTGCTCATTTACTCAACTTTAATGCCTGTGAGCAAAGATGGCAACCCCTTGCAGACCAACCCCCAACAGTCCCTGCCTTTACTTTAGAAAATTCAATGGGCTCATCACCCCTGTCAGGTTTGGGAAGGTCACTACTGAAGATTAATTCTCAAATGAGACCTTCCAAAAGTGATCAGCACTTCTGTTCTGTAATGCTGTGAGCCATCCTGAAAAAGAGGTCTGAGTAAATCACACCTCGTCCACCATTTGTAATCTGTTTCCAGTAAAGCCCAGCAGCTCAGAGTGAATTTGATATTTTTAGGGCAGGCCTGAGATTTGTATTATTTATAGATATCTTAGGCAAGAATTTCTAATGCGGCCAAATTTAAAAATAATGTTGGAGTTCTCCCACAGTACACAGGTTACTAACGGGATTTCAGAAAGCAGCATGACCTCTCATCATATCAACATTTGATCAGGCAATAAATGTGACTTGCTTAGAAACTCAGAGGTGGCAGAATTCTCAGTGTTTATATTCTGTATGTTAAAATGATAGCAAAATTTTTAGTGTGCACTGGTGACACAGTAGAAACTATGTTGTTCTCTTAGCCCCTATACAAACTTCATAGAGTGACCTGGGTTGGAAGGGACCTTATAGATCATTCAGTTCCAACCCCCTTTCCACTAGATCAGTGTTCCGGCCTTGAACAATGCCAGGGATGGAGCAGCCACAGCTTCTCTGGGTATCTCACAGAACCTTTGATTTAGTCTTGCATCTATGAACAGTTACATTTTTCTTTTTCTAGCCTCCCACTATGATCTTGGGATCATTTCTGGGAATGGTTGTTTTATCTGTGTTAACCATGACCTAAATTACTGGAGTTTTTTGCATCTTTAATGATTGGCCAAAATTCCACTGTAGAATTGATGTGATAATACAGAAAGAGCTTTAGAGCTATAAAAAGCTTCAGGCCAAGTGTGATATTGTCAATAATGACAAACACAGGAAAATGTAGAGAAAATGGGACGTTTTGGTTTGCTTAATATATGTTGATGGCAAGACACAGATCTTGATACTTCTAAACAAACTGAGTTTCTTGCAGAATTGGGTATGGAAGAGTAAGCCTGCAGAGGGTGTAAATAGAAACAATCAGACATGAGGAGTCACTAGTCTAGTGAGAAAACATTATAGAGATTCTTTCAAGGCAAAATAAAAAGCTGAAAAATGTCTTAAACCCAGAAAAAAATCTTGAAATTGTTGAGATATCTTTTTCTTCACACTTCAGGATTATTCTCCATTTTCAGCTGTGAAATTTATAGAGATTAATGGCATAAACAAAGAACTCCCATGATACAAGAACATGTAGAAATGAAGAAGGGAGAATAACCCTTATGTGATACATTATTTAAGCACTGACCTGTGCAATAGTAACTAGCAGTCTGACAAATAAAAATAGAATAAATTTCTGGCTTACACTTTTCAGAGAGGATATTCTGAAATACTGCTCTGTACAATAAGATTATGAGTCCAGCAGGGATTTCTTCTCCATTCTTGCCTAATAAACCAATATGAAAACACCATTCCTGCAGTTTCAGCTGGGAATCAGACTGTCTGGATTATATATTACTGTATCAGTCCTAATAACTCCATTTCTATGTGTATGTAGAGTTGCACTTAAGTAATTCCATCCCATTCAGTGCTACTTTCAGCTGAGAGCACAGAAGGTTAACGTGTTGGTTTAACAAAAAACTGGGTTGGGGCGGCAGAGAGAGAAAAAAAAAAGAACTGCTTGAAACTTCTATGTCCAGCACAGAGCCAATTGCTGAAATCCCTGACGATGGGCAGGTTACTAGCCCAATTAGACAAGTTGGCAACACCTCTGTGAGGGCATATTTAAGAAAGGAGAAACCACAACAAGTTCTCTTTTCTTGCTCCCCTTCGAGACGTGGTGAAGGGGCCCTTTGGGCCGCTTCCCGGAGCGGGCTGCTGGGCCCTTCCCAGCGCAGCGGCCGCCAAGGTGGGAAGGGTCACTCCCGTGCCGTGAGCAGCTGTGCGGCTGGAACCCTCCTGGGGCCGGGACTGTGTAGCTGGAACCCTCCTGAGGCCGGGACTGCTCAGCTGGAACCCTCCTGAGGCCAGGACTCCTGAGGCCAGGACCCCTCCTGGGGTCGGGACTGTGCGGCTGGAACCCTCCTGAGGCCGGGACTGTGCGGCTGGAACCCTCCTGTGGCTGGAACCCTCCTGAGGCTGGAACCCTCCTGAGGCCGGGACTGCTCCGCTGGAACCCTCCTGAGGCCGGGACAGTGCGGCTGGAACCCTCCTGAGGCCGGTGCGGCCCACGCGGAGCCGGGCAGGAGCACCATGCGGCCAGCAGCAAGGGACACGGCTCGTTATTTTCCTGATGTGGAGCCCGGACGAGATCAACCTCTCAGCTGCAACTTACAGATGCCAATTTTCTTCCAAGTCAGAGAAAATGGAAAAGTGAGGTCACCTTGGTGGCACTGAGGTCGATGGGGGATGGGAGAAGGAGGAGGTGCTCCTAGCGCCAGAGCTGAGGTTCTCCTGCAAGCCGTGGTGAGGACTGTAATACAACAAACTGTTCCCCTATAATTCCTGAGGTGCGTGGGGGGCTGCAGAGATCCACGCACAGCCCCTGAACAAGAGTGCCCATACTAGAGCATGTAGATGTTGAGAGGCTGTGATCTAATAAAGAATATGAACAGAGGGAGATAACCCTTGCTTTTTGAGCTAGAAGAGGAGAGCTTTTGCTTCCAGACTAGAACAGCTCATCCTTAAAAGACTAAATCCCATTAACTACTATGACCCATGCTAGGCAGTTGTGGGAAGACTGCTTGACCTGCGGGAGGGATTACACATTGCAGCAGGTTTGGGTGGATTGTTGCTTGTGAAGGTTGAAACCACACTAGGAAAGTTCGCAGAGAACTATCTCCTGTGGGAAGGATCCCATGGCATAGCAGAAGAAACTTTACCTTAAACATAAAGACTTAAGAAATGAAATACTGACCAAAACCCCATGTTTGTTTCCTTGTGCAGTTGGTAGAAAGAGGGAGGGACTGGAAGAGAAAGATGTTCTGAAAGTTTGCTTTGGTTTTCATTCTCCTGTTTAATTCTGTCAATAATAAATCTTTTTTATACTGTTTAAGTTTTGAACCTGTTTTGCCTTGAAATGTTTTTCCCCTAATCCTTACCTGAACTCATGAAAATTTTCCCCTCTTCTGCTCAGCTACAGCAGAGGAAAATAAGTGAATAGTTATTTGTGGTGCCTGGTGCTTAACCAGTGTCAAACCGCAGCAGTTAATTAATCATGGAAGGTTAATTTTGCAAGCTATACTGGCCATCTGAACTGCTTATTGGTCTTTAGCTTCCCTGGCATAGCTTTCCCAAAAATATCAAATCAAACCCAATCTCTTATTAAAGCAAAATCATAGCTGGATCATAATCACTTTTGTTTTAGAACCTTTTGGAATGTATTTTGTGGACTGGAAAGTGCTTGACCTAGCTACACAAAAAGCATAGAATATGGGAAAAGTTTGGACAGCAGGGATATAATTACACTTACTGTGTTAACAGTTGTACCAAGATAAAATACATTCAAGGTCAAAGAAATTAACAGACTCAGTAGGTTTTGACTTGAGGTCATTCATAATTTTTTCATAGGTACTTCAAAGCAGGACAGCCTTGTGTTTAGCACGGGCAGGAAAGACAGTAAAACAGACAAATGGCATGGAGGGGAGGAGAATAAAGTGTGTTGGAGTGAGTTGGCAAATCATAACAGGCATAGAAAACAGTACTGGCAGATAGAGAATAGGGAAAGGAAAAGACAAGGAAAACTTTTCCTGATAATAAGGAGACCTTGAGCAGCTGTCCATCTTTTGCTTGATTGCGACTAATGGCAGAAGGCTCACCAAAATTTCAGGCCAGACATTCCAGAACTATGGTACCAATACCACTGATGGCAGAGGACTACTAGAAATAATTTGTGACTCCCTACCAAAGCCCGATTTTGTCACTCTGGATACTAACACTTGTCAAAGATATCATGAAGCTGCACTTCAATGGTTTCTTATGTTGAAAACATTGCATTGTAGTTTTAAGTAATTTCTGTATCTGGACTCACAGTATGAAAGTATTCAAGGAAATAATAACTCACAGGTCTTTTGAAAGATGTGACGGAGGATTTACAATTTTATAGTTTCTGTACAGTTATCTTTTAATAAGCATACTCCTTTCCAGTTGCAGATTCCCCTCTATTTGAGAGTGGATTTTTTTTCCACCTACACATCACAAAATTGCCATAATTTCTTTATTGACATTATAGTTTCTCAAGGCAGTGTTAGACTCAATAACAGAATATACATGAAGAAATTTTTTCTATTTAAGAAGTTATTTCTGAGAATATCAACTTAGTTTGGGAAATTGGCTTTATATGCTATCATCTTAGCTAGAAAATCCAGACCTGCACAACTTCCTGGTTTTATTATCCAATGAGTTCCTTTTTTTTTTGTCAAAAGGATATTTTCCCTAGTGATTTCAAAGAATAAGGAAGAAATATGTTCTGTGTCAATATCACAGGACAGTCTTACAAAAACCCCAAACCATAGTCAAGCTATATTTGTATCATTAATTTTTTACAAACTGTTAGAAGTCAATTATCAACCATCTAAAGATCTAAATAATGTATTTTCCTGTCAGTCAATTCCAACAGAAAAACAGAAAGGTTTTCCTATTTGGTTACAGTGTAAATTTTAAGTGGCATTAAAAGTAAATTGCTGATTTTTCTTCTTTTTTTAAAAAAACTATTTTTTTTTTCCAACTAAAGTACCAAAGACATACTGGCATAAAATATGAATTTCATCCTGTGGATGGCACTCCTGGTCTGTCAGAAAACTAGTGACTTTTGAGAACTATGCCTTTGATGAAATTTTAAAGGGAAATTCAGATTTGTTTGTTCCATATCCACAATATTCAGAAGGCAAGACTTAAATAGCCAAGATACTTGTAAAATGACTGCAAATGCTATTTATTAAGTGCAGGTAAGCAGTTTTTATAGCCTCAGCACCCAGTCAAAAGTCACAGGTAAGTTCAACAAATACAGTATTTCATCAAATGAATGAGAAACTAAATCTGCTGGGTAAGCAGCAGCAAGATATTATTACAATCCCCGAATGGTTTATGTTGTACATGATTAAAGCAAGAGTCCAGGAGCCAGCTCCAGGTCCAGAAGAAAAAAGTGAGTGAATTGTCCTTTTAGAGGGTGATAGTTTGACCATGCCTTTTATTTACTCTCCCTGGACATCCTGAGACAATTCTCTCAGTTTCTCATGAAGGAAGATGAAAAAAAGCTTAGGGGTTAATGTGCAGTGATGCATCTTTTATGATGAAGAAGAGTGACACAAGGACTACAAGAAAGAATACATGTGAGTGGCCCTCTATTTCCTCTTTTGGCCAGCCTAGAAAAAAATTCTCACTTCCTTGGGGCTGACCAAGGTCCCTAGCCTCTTGTTGCTGAAAAACTAGCACTTAAGGCAAAGCAAAATGAAAAGAAGAAAGAGACTTTCCACAAATGAAAATTAGCAATGAATTTGTGAAAGAGTAATTATAAAGGCTACAGAGAGAAAACCATTGAACAGAACCGTTTGATTTTGACCAGAAAATGAGCAGTAGAGACTTCTTCCCTGCCTGTGTTGCTCAGGGGGACTCTCAGAGTAAGGAGTGCAGGAAACACTGGCCACCAAACCAAACTCAACATATATTTCATGTAATCATGTTTGTCAATAGTCCTGTGCTTGTAAACGTGCAAAACACAGCTAGAGTTAAAAGAAACCCATTTGAAGATTTTTTTTGCATCTACCCAAAATTCCTCTTCCTTTTCCCTTTTTTCTAACACCAACATCACACTAAGCAGCTGCTGGATATTACTGCTGTTGCTGCACCCAGTCAGGGCAGGCAAAAGCAGGTAGTTGTGTTCTGTTAACAGGTTTTCCACGGAAAGCATGTGGCATCCAGGGGTTACATCCCCCTGGCTCAATCTAACTGCTGTGAAAAATGGGATCATTTACAGGACAGTAAACAGCCACACACTTGTAGCTATTTGCTGCACCTAAGTGATAAATTTTAATGCCCTAAACAGAGAGAGTCTGTGATCTAAACCTGTAAATCAAGATAATAAGTAGCCAAATAAAATTTTTCGTCCTTTAGTAAAAAATGTCTTGCGAAGAGAGAATGCAGAGAAATTAATGAGTTAAGTGTCATCTCTGCAAGGAATCGTGTAAAACAAATTAATAATTAAGAATTCAAGGTCATGCTGGCAAGAGTTGATCAAGAACTACATTTTTGTGAGAGCACCACGAGTGAGTGTGTTAAACTTCCTTGCTGCACAAATCAAACAAAGATCTTTCTAGAAGACATCAAGCTTGAAGTGGAGTGCATCCTAGATATTACTCCAGGGAAATCCATGTTCAGATTCATGGTTAGTACTAGCCAAATGTACATACCAGTGATTATTTGCTTTAGATAAGTATCAGTATATAAGAGCAACCAGACCCGTAGGTATTAAAAGTATTTCTTCCAAATTAGGAGATGCAGTTAAAATACTTGTGCCTTATTGCATGTTCATACTTGAAATATAACTTAGCTTCAAATGGGTATTAAGTCTCACATCTTCAACAAAACATATTTATTACTCTTAGAAATTCAATTAAGTCAAGTGTGCTGAAGAAAAGATCTCAAAAGGCAAGATTTTGTGAAGAATGGAAAACATTTTTAAGGAGGTATTTTTTCTTCACAGCTAACTTAGCAACCAATTTAAATATATATACCTCAGCCAGAATTGCTTTACTTAAACACCAAACTCCATTTCACAAGCCATTAATGACATCATTTGAGACAGTTTCTCTCTATACCTCTGAGAAATTTTCAGCATGCTTCCTTCCCTATTACTGCCTGCATCAAACAGATCGCATTCAAGGCACCCACATGGGTATACCAGAAAAATTATTTCCTTGCAAGGAATGTTTACCAAACACCTATTCACTTCAGTGCCTCAGCCTACCGTCACTCATTTCAGACCACAAGATTCAATGCTTGTCCTTTGAACAAATGACACCAAATATTTTGAATGTCAGACTCTCATTCTGAACACAGCACTCACTAGTGCAAGGGCCAACAAGAAACTGGCTTAAATAATTTGTCCTGGGGCTGATCTTCAGAGAATGTGGCTGTCACTCTGCAGAAGCTACAAGGCACCCCTGGGAAAATGGTAGCTGCATCCATTTGTGAATGTTCTGTTCAACAGTATCTGCTCTATAAATACTGTATTCAAATGCATTTCAATACACTACTTGCAAGATACCAGATTCTGAGCAAGACTCAGCTGCTTCAGCATAATAAAGCAGCCAGAAAGATGGTATAAAGTATTGTGAAACTTTTGATCAGGTCTATCCACTGTTAAACATCAGCACTCTCTTGCCACTATTTTTCCCATAGCACAAAAACAGCACACAGCAATCCACACAAGATATTTTTTTAATCTGAAAGGTCTTCCTCCACACTGAGCTCGTGCCCTGAGGTGGTCCCCCTGTCAGGGCTGGAGTGGGGGCAGTCCAGGGCTTTTGTGCTTCCTCAAGACAGAAGCAGCTGCCATTGTCATGGTTATTGTCCATAGCCCATGGCTATTACAGACAACTGACACCAAGAAAAAGGTGAATCCAGTCAATGCCTTTATATAATGCATGTGTATGATAAGGATATTTCTCAGGAAAAGAGGACTATTTGAGGTAGAGAACATCACTGACCATTACTGTGAATATGGAGCTCGTATTTGCCAGCCTTTGTTCAGAAAAACCCTGCTCTCACTTCAAAGGCGTGTTCTTTACCACATGTGCAGTCCAGAGCCCATATAAAGAAAATAGATCCACAGAAACTGGAGATTATCTCTTACTGAGAAAAAAAGGAATGAAATAGTGCGTGCAGCTAACAGCACAAGGAAGGTGGCATTTGAAAACAGCCAGGTGTGTGATAACCTGCAGTAAGATCTGAGTTTGAAGAGAGAGAGGGAATTTATTTCTGTGTGATAAACTGTAAATATCTTAATCCATAAAAGGTTTCAGACTCTTTGAATGGGAGCACCAAATAGGTCTGTGATACATCACAGCAGTAAATGGAGACACTGAGACCCTTAAGGAATTTTATGAGAAGTAAGTACTTACTCTTTTTCCAGGAAGGCAAAGACAATTTCGCCAGAACATCCCAGGCCACACAAATTTGGAGAAGTCTAATGACTTCCAAAAATGAATGTGTCTCCTCAGTGAACAATGTCACCACTTCTAATCAGATCAAGCTGTGCTGACTGTCAGTGGGATGGCAAACCAGCACTTTGTGATACCACATGGCTGGGGCAATTTTTCCTGATGCTACCTTAGGACACTGAGCTGTTAAAGGAAAGTGGTGGTTAAATGCTGTTAACTCCATTTCTCTTAAACTGACTAACTTTGCTGGTGGTCCACATCTTGCTATACAAGTCAGATGCAGCTGTGAATTACCATGCTAAATCTTCCTAAAATCAAGACTTTTCCTCCTTGGTTGTTTCATCCATTTGAAGTGGATTTCCTTCCTTGCTCACTTTTCTATATTTTGAGCAACAATTTCTATTGTTCAACATACTTCTATTCTTAGTGCAGGTATTCCCCCTATTAATTAAAATTGAGATTAATGACAGAGAGTGTGGCCTGGATCTTGTGGCTTTGTACTTTATTCTGATGCTGCTTTTTTAGCTACTACTGGATGGAAACCTACTTTTGTGTCAGATGTCTTCTGAATTTTGAATGGCACAAATAATTGTAAGAGAAAGGCAGAATTCCACACTTAAAATTAATTCTGGGATTAGAGAATGGGGTTCATCCTATTTCATACACTACTATAGTCCTACACTTGCAGAGCAGAAATTCTGCATTCTTAATTAAGCCTGATGGTTGGATCCTAAAAGAAAATCACAGGGCATTTTTCAGACACCACAGAGAACACTGTGGATTTGTGATGAAGAGAAAGGAAGATAAATGAAAGCAACTGATGAAACATGACCTTTTTTAACATGTCCTATTTTATTGTGTTTGGTAGTTACTGAAAATGAGGTCCACAGCTAACCAGAGAAAAGTCTGGAGCTGTAAGGATATAGGAAAATACAGGTCAGCCCACAAATCTAATTCTGAGGTAAATGCTCACCTTAAGCAGCAATTCTGTAGCACTGTGGAAAAAAGAGAAGTGGGATATTTTACTTCAGAATTTCCAGGAAAGCAGTGGAAATTGGAATAGTGATGTTGTATAGGCTGTGTGTGTCAGCCCCCAGCAGTGTTTGTATTGAAAGAGATGAATTAGCAGAAATTATTGGTAAAACTGCATTAGACAGAACAGGCCACTGAGTAAGCAACAATTCAGGAAAGGGCAGGAAGGAACAACTGTTGGAGTAGGGAGTAGCTAACCAAACATGACAGAAGTGCAGGAAGTAAAGAATAGGTGTCAGAGGAGAAACAGCTCAAACATACGGTAAGTTGCTGCTTAGATAAGGGCTTGGTACCTGGCAACACCTTGAGAAGATCAAACTATGAAGGAGTTGAATCCTCCATGATAGAAAGAAAGCAATCAGCTGATGTAGCAGCTACCTCAAAATCTCGTTGGAGAAGTGAACTGTGAAATAGTTACAGCTACAGAGTGTAAGATATATATATTATCTTATCTCTCTCCTTTGGGGTGTTCTTTTCTTTTTCTATGTTTGATAAAATAAAGTCAACTAGTTGATATTAGCAAGCAGATAAAATCAGTTCAGTGAGCCCAAAAAATGTAATTAAATTTTCCTGAAATTTCAAGTTGAGGCCTGAGCTGCCATTAACTATGACTTAACACAGCATCCTTGTCCCTTTTTCTGCGTAGCTGTCCTGACAGGATCAGCATGCTTACAAATGAGTGAGTGATTGGGATGGGAGTTAAAAATGTGTTATATTTTAGGGAAAGTTCAAACTTCAGCAAATATTTTCCAGCATTGCAGGAATAGGAACTATGTAAGAACTAGAACAAAAGAAAGCAGTTGCACCCAGTCTTTCTAATCACATGGAGTACAAAGTCTTTACGATTTGAAGTACTCCTGTTCTGGGCAACAATTTTTTCAGCCTGCTCCTGGTCACCTTTTTTTCCTTTAAACATTTCAGGAGACGATGAGGAGAGGAATGGATGAACTCTTTTAGTGAGAACAGCTGGTGCTTAGTTGTCATCCTTCCAAAGGCCCCAGTAGCCTCTCAGTTATAGGACCAGGTGTTTGTTCTCAGCATGACAGAAGAGGGGCTGCCAAGCATCCACAAAGGATAGGGATAGCAGCTGTGAGCAACTATCATCTTTGGGGGAAAAATAGCTATTAGCAGAGCATAAGGTATCTTGGAAAAAGGCAGAAAACAAGATCAAAATGTCCTGATGACAGTCATCCTATGGAGAACATGGGCTAGGCACCTGAAAATGAAGGCAGACTGAAAGTAAACTTTTCCCACTGCACTGTTCATTGATTTGACAGCCATTTACAATCCTTTTTTTGGAAAAGGGGGTGAATCTAGACCTTTCTAGAAAATTCTCCTTTATTGCACAGAAATGAAGGCAGAAATATATCTTCAAGTTTTTTTCTTAATTGGTTAATGATCATTTCTGCTTTCCTAAGTAGCACAGTCCAGGTTTCAGGAGACAGCATCTGAGTATTACTGATATTTTGATCTATAAATCCAAAACTAAGAAACACTTCCCTCATCTGCAATGCAGTTTTCCATTTTTCTATGATCTTTGGCCTTGCACATGGAGAAACAATTGACATTTCATCCTTTACTATGTTGTTCTTTTTCTGCTTGAATTAGGATGGGTTTAAATCACTTGCTGTGAAAGTGTAACGCTGTTTACTCTCATCAGGAGTGAGCACTGCTTAGCTCTGCATTTGTGATTTTTATAAAAAAAGACTGCAGTCTGAAGACACATTTGTGCCTGAAACATGTGAAATTTTAAGTTCATCCAAGAGCATATCATAACAATTCCATCTTTACTGTTCATATCATTCTAGTGATCTCTTCTGTTTGAGCCTCTGTTGCCATTGTGGGTGTCATTTCATGGGTCATTGTCACACACTCAGACAGGAGGGAGGTATTCCCACAACTACATTACTGGTTGATGGTGGCAGAGAAATATAAATTAAAGCTTCCACTTTAAAATATGGAAGATCTACTGCTCTGACTTCTCTTAAAATTGCTGGAGGTCCCTCACGGCAGTGAATGTCATGCAATTATATATGCAAAGACAAACAAAAAATGCAAAAAACACACCCAGAACATTCAAACTAATTTAATTGCCAGTAGTTCATTGTCATCTGAATGATTATGAACTTACCATAATACCTGTTTTATTGAAATACCTTTAGACATCTTTTTTTAACCAGCAGAAATAATTTTAAAATTGTATAACCTTCACTCTCACTCACAAAATCTTGTCCTTTTTTTATTGTGTGAAAACTTTTCAATAACCAAATCCAGTCTCAGAACGGTCATTCATTTGTACCAAGGAACTCCACAACTGCACTGCCTTGGAACCACAGTGAGAAGCTTCTGTCCATGCTTTGGTCTCCTGAATTTCCAGAAATGCCTATTACACAGACTGAATATAAGCAGCACAATGTTCAGCTGTTTGGCCAAGTAGGATAACACTCTCAGGAGGAAACCACTGAGCCATCAAAATTGTTTTTACATTTAGTTTAATTGCTTGACTAGTCTCAAATCCTCACCAGCAAATGATAATAACTGAGTGTGGACACCTAAAGCAATGGCATTTCAGATGTGACCTTGCATGCCCAGCAACAGCACTACTCTATAATACAGGGTAAAAAAGAAAAAGAGTCCAGAGTCTCATCTGAAGCATTTAAGCCTAGAAAATAACTGCCAACAATGACTGTTAGTAGTTCAAAGTAATTTATGGCCGTAGGAAAAGATTTAAAGGTTAGGCCATAAAAATAGGTCATTCTATTGTTTGTATTATCCACACAGATAAGATAGGCATTATTGGCAGTGGTTTCCAAACACACCACAGTTTGTCAGGCTCTCCTCTATCTACCTCTAGGACTTAGTTTACTTCAAATTCTTTTATGCTTTTCTACTTATTGAAGGAACACGAGATAAAATGGAAACCTCCTTTCACAAAAAAAAAAAAAGCACAATGTTTTCTATTCTTGTTCTTTGTTACTTTAAATCTCAACAGTGCTATAAGGAGAAAAGTCATCTGGAAATGCTTTGAAAAACACTGTCAGTGTGGCCTTAAAACAAGATAGAAAGAAATCAGTTACCAAACCAGGAGATTATCCCGAAATCTGGAAGCACTCCTTGATGTATATTCATTATGAGAAATGGAAAGAGGGCAGGACAACAATCATATCTAAACAGTATCATCCAAGCCCTGGAAGCCTTACGTTTAGATGGGAGCCAGGAAAATAAATCAGCTGCTCATTTTTTCTTCCTTTTCTAATTTGAGGAAGAGAATGGATTTTCTCTCAGGAGTACTCCATACACAACTGGAGGCACTAACACTGACACAAAGTAGGCAGAGAATATGGCTCTGAACATAAGCTATCACTTCTTCCAGGGTTTTTGGCTTTTGTTGTTGTAATTCTATTTGTTTTAGTTTTAGGAGAAAGTGGAAATTTTCCCTGTTTTCTGAGCAAACCCAACTTTATTCAGTTAAGACTGGAACAACATTTTAATGAAAAATCAATTTAAGTGTCAATAATCCAGTCAAAGGAAAATTCCTGTTTTATACCATTGTACTGAGCATGCAATTATCCACGGACTGTGCCTATTACAATGGTCAAAGCAGGGGGGAGAGAACTGGAGGGTAGAAAAGAACTGAACAACAGAGGGAAAAGTTGCTATTCTTCAATTACAAGAGAATAATGTACTGAAAACTCATGGACTTTAGAGTCACAGATAATTTTGCAGAGCTCAGCCTGTAATTTAAAAATACCTTGGTAATTTCAGTCTAAAACTACCTCAGGACTAAAGTCTGTCCAAAGTATCTCATGAAGACACTGTGCAATTCAAAAGATCTATTGAAATTTTTTGGGTTCTTTTAAAAACCTGGAAGTCTGATTTATTCCCACTACTGAAAAAAAATGAAAACACAGGACCTGCAAATAAACAAATATTTTAAATTAAGACAGATATTCCCACAGTACTATAAGCTAAATTAATAAATAAACACAAATTCTCCCTCCACAAATACCTTCATTTCATCTCTGTGTCTATAAAGACAGGCTCTATTTATTTCCATGGATACTCAACAGTACTTGGAAGTCATCATTTAATTACCACTACAAATCTTCAGCAAAATAAACACTGAGGTGGTAGTGACAAACAATTCATAATCCACCTTGTTTTCACCTAAATTGAAACCTGCATTCTTCTGAATTTAAACCTCGTGTCTCTTGGTGTTCACCTCTGTTTGAGCTCTTAAGATATTTACTCTTCTAATAGCTACATGATTGCAGTGGCTAGCTAGACATGTCTTCTCTCTATTAATCTATATTTAAACATTCAAAAGTAATGGCAGGGACCTGACAAGTTAAGGAGATTAAGATTTAAGGCTAATAATCAGGCAGAGCTTTTATTCCAAGCTTTTTTTGCTGATTAAGGGAAATGTCTGAAAAAAGTACATTACCTTTTGTTTGGCATATGGGAAACAGTGAGAGTGGGACAGCACAGCTTTTACTGCATTTGAGAGAAGTAATTTTTTGAGTAATTTGAGAGAAGTAATTTTTTTCTTTTTATATTTTAAAATTTTGCTGGAGCATAGTCTGATTTATATATAACAGAACAAAAGATAATATGATTTTTTTTCAGACTTTCTCATTACAAACTCTTTCATCCAAAGCTGTTATAGCCTGTAAGGTAAAAAGATGCCATGTCTTTGTATCCATTTTCCTGTGGCAACTTTGAGTCATGCATTTTAAGAACTCCTGTGATGCTCCGCATGGTGTAAAATAGATGTGTGTGAACAAAAGCTGAGGGGAAATTTAAACAAGCTCATTCAAGTCTCTTCTGCACTTCCAAAATATCTCATAAAGCTTGGAAGACAGGAAAGTTCCTCCCCATCATCTAACAATTTCTCCAACAGCAGAAGCCTATTTCTCCTATTAACTTCACTCTTCCTTTTCTGGAGGAGCTCTCCCCTAAAACTTCATGGAGTAGCTGTTCTGCAGTGGGTAAGATCAGCTAGAGCAGGTTTCCTAGAATCACAGGATGGCCTGGGCTGGGAGGGACCTTAAAAATTCTTTCATTTCAACCCCACTGCCATGGGCAGGGACCAGGTTGCTCAGAGCTCCATCCAGTCCAGCCTGAAACACTGCCAGGGATGTAACATCCACAACTTCTCAAGGAAACCTCTTCCAGTGCCTCATCATCTTCACAGGGAAAAATTTCTTCCTAATATCTGATATAAACCTACTCTCTTTCACTTTGAAGCCATTCCACTTCATCCTGTCACTCCAGGCCTTTGTAAATAGTCTCCATCTTTCTTGTGGGCTCCTTTCAGGTACTGGAAGGACACAATTAGGTCACCCCAGAGCCTTCTCCTTTCCAGGCTGAACAATCCCAAATCTCTCAGCCTTTCTTCTTCTGATTGCTTTCAACAAAAATATGACAGGAAAAGATTTTTTTTCTGAAATGAGAATAATCTGTTCTGTAAGAAGTTGCCTATAAAAATATATGGTTGCAGAAATCTTTAAAAAGTAAACATTTCTTACCTAATCTGCTCTAGTGGACACCAAGGTCTTCTTATGATTTCAGCCTCTGAGTAGTTGAGCTGGTACACTGTTATGGTCTAAAGCCTGAAAGTCTTTCATCCCCTCAATCGTTGCAGGGTGAGGTCCTTTACACACAGTGTGCAGTGTGTGCCAAGAGCACTCACTGATTTCTTCTTGCAGGCAGATCTCTGTGAATTTGCTCAGTTCTGGACATTTTGTACATATGTTGTGTGGCTCAAACAAAAAAAAAGGACAGAAAAGCTGAGTGTTTTTAGTTCCATTTGGGGATAATCCAGTTTTCCCTTTCACTCCCCTAACTTCCCTTACCAAGCAGGGGCTTTCCTTTATATTCCACATTTCAGATATTTAGGCTACTTACAGTCTTTTACAAAGCTGAGTTTCAATTTTAAAAATTTCATTTTGATGGCTGAAAGGACTTAGTCTGCTTGATGTTCAAGTTGCTGTCTACTCAAAAAGAGGGCTAAATCACTGTAGTGATCAATACAGCTTTCCTTGTGCAGGCTGATGCCCAGGGGAATCAAATAAGAGGCATTTGAGCCATAAATCTCAAGTTCTCTTTCTAACAAGCTGGTAATTTTTGGGGTAGGAGACAGGCAAAGGCTTCACATTAGTCATAAGGGAAATGAAGGTGTTACTGTTTTTAATGTTGTACAAGGTACTGTTAAGAAATTATTTGGAAGTTTCTTTATGTTCCCTTTAAGTCTTATACCATGTGTGTGGGGAAGAATGAAAAATGTCTTCCCTTTTGTCAGCAGATTTCTGGATGGACTGGGAGGAAGCAAAACCAGCTAGAAACAGTAAAGCATAAACTTGATATTTAGCTAGCAAAAAAAAAAAAAAAAAAGACATCTAATGGGGCAGCATAGCTCATTCTTTATTTTTATTGGCCTTGGAGTTACTTAGATTTTTTCCTTTATTTATTTTCATAGAAATAACTCCACTCACCTTTCAGAGTACTAGCTGCTAATGTACTTCCACCCCCTTCAGCCTTGAGATAAAATACCCAAGAACAAAACTAACATTCATAGCAGCAAGACAAAGGCTGCACAGTTCCTCAAATCTGCAGCATTTGACTCAGACTGTGAAGCTGAAAGTGGAGGAATTTACCAGCCCTAGTGGACAAACAGTCATATTTCTTGGGAGGACATATATCTTACTCGCCTGTGGCATTTCTCTAGACTGTTCCTGACTAAGGGTTTTCCTGCTGAAAGCATAGTCCATTTTCATTTCTTTTCCCCATGAGATCCTATGACTGCTTTACTACTCTCATTTACAGCAGTAGTGCTGTCATTGTAGTGCTGCACCTCAGTATATTTGATCACAGGAGGCATTTATACTCAAGCTTTTATAACACATTGCTCAAGGCTCTTCTCTTTCAAGATTGTTTCCTCAGTTCTTGAGCTTTTATGAAGTGCTGGTACCATTTAAATAAAAGGATTTCAAATATCTGAATGAGACTTTTCACTGATCCAAAATATGCTAGGCAATATCCTCTCCCACAGAGGCCTACAAGGAAACCAGAGAGAGACTTTTCATCAGAAACTGTAGAGATAGAGCAAGGAGGAATGGGTACAAATTTACAGAGAGTAGGGTTAGATCAGATGTCAGGAAGGAATTCTCTTCCTGTGAGGGTGGTGAGGCACTGGAACAGGTTGCCCAGAGAAATTGTGGAAGCCCCATCCCTGGAAGTGTTCAAGGCCAGGTTGGATGGGGCTCTGAGCAACCTGGTGTAGTAGAAGGTGTCCCTGCCCATGGTACAGGGGGTCAGAACTTGATGATATTTAAGATCCCTTCCAAACCAAACCATTCTGTGATCTCACAGCATCCCTAAACCTATGATCCTCACCAGGAATATAATAGAAACATAGACCAGAGATGAGTTGAGGCACATGAACTCAGAATTTAAAAACCCTACATCAACAGGACAGAAAAGAATCTATTCAACTGACAGATGCTATTATGTTTTCCTTAAATTTCACACAGAAAAATGCAAGCACACTCTGTGGAGAACATTTATAATAAATCCATTGGTTCCAGGCATGCTCCACACTTTCAGGACTGTATCTGTGCTTGCACATTGCAGACAAAACCAAAAAACCTCAGAGGGATGTCAAGATGAACTGGACAGCAATGATCATTTAGCTGGAAATCCCATATCACCACACAAAGTCCTTCCATGTGCATTTTTCTGTCAGAAAGTAATTTGGGTGATATAGACAAACTGGAAGCCTATGACACCTATATATTATAAATAGGTTTGCAATTTATATTGCCTTACGCTGAATTAAAATCTAAGCATACTAAAATGGCATAAGAGATATTAGTGTATAAATTTTGTGTAAACATTTTACTTAAGTGCATGAGCAATTACTTAAAGCACACAAAAGACAGGCATAGTCACATGTCAGGGACATCTAAACTAAAAATAAAAAAATGTTGGCAGCAAGAAAACGAGTTAACCATAAAGGACTATTAAAAGGCAGAACTTACTCCAAATGCACCAGAAGAATGACTAGCAATGCCAAAAAAAAAAGATAAACAGGAAAAGGAGAAAAGGAAACACCACCTTTTTGGGAGGGGGATAGCAGAATAAATACATGAGGCAGAGTAAGGAAAATTAGAGAAAAAGGAGAGAAACTCACTTTTCTTTCAATTTCACCTAGTGAAATTTTACAAAAAAAAAGCAAATTAATAAAAAAAAAGCCAAATTTAATCTCATTAAAAAAAAGTACTTAATGTAAAGGACTTAAGATGCACCAAAATATGTCTGCAGATTCAACTTGAGCTAACTTGTCTGCTCAGGGATGGTGAGACATTTTGAAATTTCTTTTTCTTTTGATTAATTGTATTTTTCAAGGATTCCCCAGCATTTTAATTGGGCTTTGTATGCATCCACTGTCATAATAGGTAATAGCATCAACTTCTACTATTCAAAATTTATTTAACTTTATAAATTAGAAAGAGCTGTACATTGAAGTAGGGAATGTAGACATTTTCTAAGTAGCTGATAATATCCAGAAGGAAATGCAAGACATCCCATTTAGAGATGTTACCATCATTACTGTTTATTACATTCATCAGTGAGCAGGCCGCTCCAGTCACTGTCGAATCCCATGGGTGCAATTCCATTTCATGACAGACTATATTTAAACACTTTTGCTTAGTGGTATGGTCTTCCTTTCACATAAATTCAGTGTTTGCTACACCAAACTAGACACAGGATCTGCCTGTGGGGAAACAGTAAAATTGGTCTCTAAACACATTGAACAGAAAATCAAGGAAATATAAACGCAGAGCATGCCAAAATATTTTGTCCCTTGAAGGTAGCAATGATTTATGCAAACCAGTTTACTCTTTGTGTTGCAGGCATTAAGCAAAGCCAGGGCTCACTAATGAGTTATCAGGAGAATGGGAGAACAAGCTAAATGGGGAATCCTTTTAGTGCTGTCAGTGGTAAATTAGGTCTATAAAGACTGCAATAAGAATACACAGAGTAGCCAGTATTAGGTTAATCCCCTCTGTTGACTTGAAAGGTTGGAATTTAGCTGGACAAAAATAAGGAAAGCTTTTGAGTCTCAGTCAGTTTTGCATTTCCAGGTTTTCTATCACATATTTAAAGTACAGGATTCCTTTTCTTTTTGCCACTGCAAAAAGAGGAGCCAAAAGGAAGCATTATATCAGTGCCTATATCATCAGGGCATTCTCATAGGGAACATAAGGAAGAGATTGGCAGGAGAAGTTCCATCTGCAACCTTTCTTCAGTTTATACTGCATTAAGTTAGTAAAAATATATTTTTCTTAATACTTGGAAATATTTTCCTCATCCTCTCCCTCAAACTGAAGACTTAAAAGTAGGCTGAATTCAAAAGTTTGTTGTGCCAGCTGATTGCAGCATTTGTGGAAAGCAAAATCATTATTAATCTTCTGTCCAAAAAAGAGTCAAGGACCAATTTTCCCATATTGACCTTCCCATTAAATCCATGATATGCATATGACAAAGCCCCAAAGACCCAAAAGGAGATTTAGAAACATTCATTAGATGGTAATTTTATTTCTGGCTTAGGTGTTTGGTCAGTGGTGGTATCTTTATTCTATTTGAGCTTATTTTGCATCTCTTACAGCACAAGCATAACCAAACAATCCTATGGTAGGGATTTAAGTCAACAGAAGCCAAATCTCAGCTTTGAAATTTTCTAATATAGTTTTTGCTCACTCCTGAGACCTTTTATTACATGGCACAGCTGAGTCAGACCTGGCAACCATCTTTTAGTTGAGCAGGGAATGTCTCAATCTGTTATGCCAAAGCCAGATGGCCACTTTTTGCAAGTGCTTTCCAGCTTGAAAAGGGAAAAGTCAGGATTCTGTGCCAAAGACTCAGCCCTTCAAATCCATGGGTTAGGGTCAGAGTTGCACAAACGCACCAAGAGGGGCACGGGGAACAGGCTATGATTCCCAGAGCTCATTTGTTGCCTATTATTTAGGATACTCAGAAAGGATAATGGTGGGGGATCATTAGGGTTAAAAAAAAAAGATAATAATCTAAAAAGTAACAGATGACTGCTGGGAAATGAATAAAGGCATGTTTGTGTATTGTGTGGGCAATAATCTTGTTTACAATCACACCACCACAGATTTATTATGTGTCAATGCAATGTTTTATAAAACCACACTTTAAAATATTATCTTGCATTCAGTGTTTGCCACCACATCAATTGCTAAAATTATGTGCTTGCTTCAAGGTATTTTTTTTCTTAAAACATCTGTGCATGTGTGATATCAGCAGCGACTTTGCTGCTAGTTCCAATCACCCTTGCATAAACTCATGTAAAATATTTTCTCCGCCCCCACAGCACGAAGTGTGAATTTTGCTGAAGCATTTAGTTGTCAGGAGTGAACAGAAAATATATTTGGCAAGCCACAGGAAAGGCTCAAACCCCTGTGGAGCTTTCTGGGAATTTATCGTAAGCGGTGTCCAAAATGGAATTCAGAAAAGCTGTTTAGTATGTCCAATCCCTCATTTAATCTACATATGTTTGCACAATTATTGCTCTAATAAAAAAAAATAATGATAAAATGAAATACTGTCGCTGGTTACAACTGACAGCTGGAGGTCAGAGAGTAAAAAGCTTTTAGAAGTTCTATTAAGAAGTAAAAAAGAGGAATGCATAAATACTGTCAGGAAATAACTTATCACTGAGCTGCTACAGCATTCTGACATCTTTGCAATGCAATTTCAGTTCAGGTCACTTCCTATTCCACATGCCTTTTTTACTGTTTACTTTTCTAAAGTATAATCATTTATCAGATGTGATTTCAAGTGTAACTTTTGAGACACACTGAAGAAAACATTATACTGAACTACTTTATTTGCAGCACCACATCCTACATGCCGTGACAGAACCATAGATGCAGCTACTGTGTATTTGCCATGCAGGAGCATTATCAGCTCTCATGCTTTTGGCATAACCCAGGAGACTGAGGCAATGGGAACTTTCAATTAAAACCAGCATTTTCTAGCGTGAACTCAGCTGAGAAGGATTAAAGATTTAGAAACCAGAGATTATAGTAAGAAATAAACATTGCCCTTGTCATTCCAACTGATTAAAGGGGGTTTTTTTTATTTTTTTGATGGACTCAGTACTTTTCATCTGTTAAACCACATCACAGGCTACATCACACCAGGTTCAATCCTGTACTCTGGGCAAACAGAGAAAGCTCATTAGAGGATATCACTTACAGAATTGTTCTCTGGAAGAAAAGACATCTTTCGGATAACTCAAAAAAGATCAAACAGCAGACAGAGCAGTTGTCCAGATGAACCAATAAAACCTCCTCCTTAGCTGCAATAAAGGTGCTGGAAAGTCACTATCTTCAAGCATTCCTTGATTTTCCTCATTTACTTCTCAAGTCCTGATCACAATCCAAAGAGAAATTTTAACGAGACTGAAGCCAGATCCTCATTAATTAACTCCTACAGGAGGGAATTGAATCTTTCAAGAATAAACAGCACTTTCTCAAGCCTTATCCAGACCAGTTTTTTGTTAAAGATGCTTCTGCTCTCAGAGAAGTGAAGCCCTTTTCACTAATGGACCCAAACTTGGTTTGACTTTCATTAGCACTGCTACACAAGGCTGTGTGGTACAGAGAGGAGGAAAGTTTAAGACAATGGATCTGGATCAAAGACTCATGTTCAGTGGAGAAGGAAACAGCTTTGAGTGTCAGATTTCTGGTGTCATGCACAGCTGTCATGATTTCCTAGTCAAGGTTTACACATAGAAGTAGCTTCATCCTTCATAGGATATTCAGTTACTATACAGCCCTCTGAGATCAACACTTTACAACTGTGACAATGAGTATTCAGAAATTTTGCCTCCAGCATATGTCCTCAAGTAGAGGTGAAACTAAAAGCATTTACAGTAGTCAGTCTATCAGATGTGCTATGCTCAGATTTCATCTTTTTCTTATACCTAGAAAAAGATCTGCTACTAGAGTTGATTCCATGGGTCCTTTGAAACTAACCATCCTTTAAATTATGTCTTGTAGTTGTGACACTTGTCTAAAATACCTGCACAGACCCATTCAAATTTGTATCCATTCTCATTCAATCAACAATTCAGAAAAATTCAAGGAATGAAACCCTCTGAAGTATGAAAGTCATCAAAAGGGGAAATAAATGGAAAATTTTTCAGGATTTGAATTTTTCAGAAATCAGAAACGAGGGTGCTTAGTCTTTCTCTTATTGCAGATTACACAGATGTACCTCACATTAAATATAATTAATAACATATGGCACAGAATTTAACTTTAGTTAAATTCATTCCTCAGGTATGATAAACTTATTATATATACTGAAAATATCCAAACAAATGGAAATTAGTATTTTAAAAAATGTTTTGAAAAGACTAGTCTAGTTTTCAGGATAATTTAAGTTCAGAAAAAGGAGGTATGACCATGGCATCACCATTTTGTGCTTTTATAAAACATAGTAGCCCTTATCAGCTACTGTATCAAGGTCCAATTCCAACAATGTTTATTTTATTCTAGTCTATAAAAAAAATTACTCAAGTTTTTAATTTCTTGCATCACTGATGTATAAATTCATTCCCACAGGAAGACTTTGCCCTTGACAGTGCCGTGCCAAGCCTGTCCTGCATATAATTATTATTATCAAGTTTGCTATCTCACAGCCCACAACAACACAAATGCAATTTCCTTCTCCAATAAAAAAATATTGTCATGGCCGTTCCCATCTTCTCTCTACTTGCAATGTCTACCAGAAACGTTTAAGAAGGAGATTTCTATCCTCATGTGCCTCTGATACACTGAAGAAAGGAGGCATCTGAATAGGCAAAGGTCCACCCAAAAGTTTTACCCTCAGCCAAGGCAGTCTGATGCATGTGGCACCAGAGCAACAGCTTGCTGGCCTGACTTGTACTCAAGGGTTTATCAGTGAAGTACTTGGGGAATTAAGACATCGCCTCATTTTGCCACTTCACTTAGTTGCCAGCTCTCACACACTGTTGCCATGGATCTGATCTAAAGTTCTCATGACTCAAATTCCAGTTTTGTTATTTTACAGATTCTTATTGAGGTATAAAAATAGTTCCAAAGTCTGCTTTCTGAAATTAGCAAGACCAGATAATAAAAGATCTTCAAATTAATTTAAATGTTTCATAATTTGTTCATGACCCTTTTATTTTGCTGGTGTATTTTAAGCATTCAAATTTAAAAATACTGAAATTTTAAACTCTTCAAACCATGCTACTTATCTTGCTCTATTTGGCTAGCACTTTTCACAGTGGCATTCTAACTTTAGTCAAGGCTTCAAGATATTTTGTTTAGTACTTGAAAAATGTGCTGCCTAAAATCAGGGCAAAAATACAAAAATAATATATAAATGGTCTTTTCAAGCTAACACTACTTCAAATTAGGTTTATCTGTAGCTGAATGAAAGATAAATGTATTATAAGAAATAAAAAACGTATTTTGTTGCCACTTATCTACTTTAAAGTAAATAATTTTTTTCTGTATCCTTACAATGTTTATACAAGCATGGAAATGTTCATAAGCAGGCACTCAGTTCACCAACCAAGTCACCTGTATTTCCCTTTTTTTTAAAATAATATATGCTCTCTAAAATCATTAATTAATACTAAAAATGAAAAATAACCACCATTATGCCATGGATGTGACTGGATCCTATTCAAAGCTACTTAGCAATAATTAGGGCACCAAGACAGCTGTTAACATTGAAAATGGATAGTTGCAGTTATTATTAGTTCAATAAAATCTGATGGATAGAAATAAACTCTTGGCCTCAAATGTGTTTGGGAAAAGGAACCTCATACTAACATAGAAGCTAATACTACAGTAAGTGTGACTCAAGCAGGGCTTTTTCCCTGTGATTCTTCGTAGTTCAGGCGTTTCCATTGTTATAGCAAAGTAGATTGAAAGTAACACTTCAGATTGATAACAAAACCACAGCAAAATTCTGATAATTGAAAAAAACCCAAGCCTTTTGTTTACAAGAGTTCTGTTGCACTCACAGATAATGATTTCTGTTGGTTCTATAATGAATACTGCTTGAAAATTACAAGACAAAGAAACTAAGAAGTACTTAAGGCTTTTATGTTTACCAGCACTACAATATCTCAGGTAAGCGCCTGCAATTTTCTGGCTTCTACTTGTCTCACCTTCCAGTCTGGTCTTTGTGGAAAATTATGAACCAAGAGCCTTAGTTATCCAAGTTCTACAGCCACCTACCTGGAGTTTCAGAGTTGCTAATATTGGTCAAAAACTCTTAAAGTAGCAAACTCAAGGAGAAATTTATCTACTGTGTACTATCTATCTTATTTAGACTTAAAACCACCTTTTCTATAGGAGTAAAAAGAAAAAAAATCAAGAAATCCCTGTTGGACACACATGAATTTAAACCATCCAAACCTCTTCATGTTAAAAAGAAATTATTAAATTATTAAGAAATCAGCATTCATTTAAGAAAAATTGCCAAAATTTGTAATAAGTTTATCTTCTGCTCAGGTGTGAAGGAAACAAACTCTGGCCAGGGAACTGTTCTGCCCCACACTGACAACAGCCTCTGCTTCTATATTCCCTGGCTCATCTCCCTGAACAGACTGATTGCTAATGCTACAAACATCAGAACTAGAGCATGTGTGCTCCTGAGACTTTCACTTTCCATGGACATACATGCATGGATATTCATGCAAATGAAATAAAATGGCCTTGAACACTCTGAAAGTTATTTAATGGCTACAATTTTAGAGCTTATTCAGAGGATGTAATTGTTTTGTCATGATTATAGTCAAAGTATAGGAACAGTCAAGGGAAACATTTGGTCAAAATAACATTAAAAAGACAAAGATTGATAGTGGTGAAGGTTATTGTTGCATTGATTACTGTATTTTGAGCAGGTATTTTACATTCAAAGAGCTTTGCAACCTTGGAAACCTGATGAAATGCAGGATATAAACATTGAGTGGTGCTTCTATCAAGGCAACTGGTAATGGAAAGAGATTTTATATAGTTACTGATGAAATGTCTCACTTTTATACCATCAGTGTTGAACTGTTGGCTGATAGCAAGTATTAGGGATGTTTATTTTGGAGAGGCAGGAGTCTTTCCTGTCTCTCTTTATTCTAAGCAAGAAACTCTGAACCCATCTTTAAACAGGTTTATCCTTTTCTCTATTCCTTTTGAGGAGAACTGAATACACTTCTCTCTGCTGACATTGAAAAGTAGGCAAGGAGAAGGACAGTAAAAACCTGTTTTACCTTCATCAAAAAGGAGCACTGCAGCTCCTACACTATTTAAAAACTTTGTAAAGTCCCTTTACAGTCTCAGGGAAGTCCCAGATTGAAATAATGTCACAAGGGGAGCAGAGATCGAACAGAGCAGTAGTTTAGTATCTTCTGTGTCCTCTGCTGGGTGAATGTATGCTGTCCTGGAAAGAGAATGGGATTTTATGATCTAGTAATGGGCCTTTTCCATCTCTAAATTACTACCTCACAGGGGCACTGTGAAGATTATTTAGTTAATGTTTGCACAGCTTTCTGACCATGTAAAGTACTGTAGAAGTGCTAAGCATTACTATTATCATCCAATTATACAATCAATCCAAATTTGAGTAGCACTAAAGTAAGTTCCAGTTCCAATTATGCTAATGAAACTGCAAAGGGACTGTACATCCAGAAGTTCCTACCGTACCCAGTGCTACTGCAGTACCTTTGAGAATCCTCATTACAGTGACTTTCCCCAGCATACATTAAACATATATTTACCTGACTGTGAACTTCAGGTCTGTGCCTGAATGGGAACAATATCAACCAGTACAGCACTGACAGACAGATGGTGAGTACTGAGATGCTTAACTGATGATATTTACGCTGGGGTCTGCAATACCAAAGCATATATTCCAAATGGACGCACAGTCCAGGCTAATTAATCTCCTGTTTAGACGGGTAATGCCCTCACTGAAGAATCAGCAGAGCCCTGGGCCAGAGTTCAGGTGGGGGAATGGCTTGCCTCTGTTTTGGAATTTAAACAGTATTGAAGGGATGGACAAGATTTCCCATCTGCCTTTCACTGTCAGCTGTGGAAGTTCGTCAGGTAAAAGAATGGAGGGAGAAGTTAAATCTCTGTGCAGAACTGGGCTCCAGCATCACTGAAATATGGCAAATATCTGCAAGCAGACCAACAGAGAGGAGGACTGTTTTGTGCCCTTTATTTCTGTGCTTCAGAGCCACTACCTAAAAGAGTACAAAAATAAAAAAACCCAAACCATAACCCCTGTCCACTCAGCTATATCAGTAGAAGCTTCTGTCCTCAACAAAAGCCCCAGGGAGGGAGCTTTCCCCTCTCTAACATCAATTACACAGCATGGAAATATGAGCTCTTTCAACCTGCCCCTTTATTATTTTAACTGGTCATTAAAGATCAGGATAGGATAGGTCTTTGTGTTAGTTTGGAAAAGACTTTTGGGATTTATTGATGGTTCCCCCTCTCCCTGTGCATTTCTTTATAGCATAGTTGGTGGCCTGCTTCCTGGGATTATTATCACTACCCAACAGATTTCCTGACTCAGCAGGCATCTGGCACATTGGATACTGCTCTTGACATCTGATGCTTTCCTTTGGTTTGTATAGCTGTAGATTACATCCTTGAGTAAGGAGTTTGCATGTGTTAGAGGGTCCTGGGACAATAAATGCAGTGCATATTCCAGAAACTCTGCAGAGGTAGGAGCCTGCTACACAGTTGTGGGAAGTGGGAAGTGTTGTTATTCAGGAAGGTTTTTAGTCCTGGGTTTGCAATATCACCGTTAATACACAAGGAAACAAGCTGCTGAGCTATTTGTCTTCCCTCTAGTTGTTATTTTCTACCTCCCTTCAACAGTCTCTTCCCACTTAAAGACACTCCTTTTCACATCCCTGCAAACTTTCTCCTGTAACACATTTAAAAAAAAAAAGAGATGGGGGAAATGATGCCTTCAAACCATCTTGTCACTGCTCAACTTGTGTCACAAAAGTCTTCTTTGCACACAAAGAGTATCCTGATCTGCAAAAAGTTAAAGTTTCTGTAAGAATACCAAGTGCAACTGTTTCATCTGCACTCTTTTACACTCTTCCTTACAGAAGGAAGAGAAGGAAGGTGTAGCTGAGGCTATGATCAGCTGTGACAGCCTCAAAGCAAACCAGCAGTCACTAATTCTGAAACATAGCTCTCTAGTTATCCATCCAAAAATGTACGTGTCTTAAGTCTCTCGGTACAGCTGTACTACAAAAGCAGATTTATTTTATTTTTACCAATATTTTTATCTGAATCTTTAAGAGACTTTAAAGCCTTATTCATACTTGAGGAATCTTAGACTACTTAGTTCTGCCTTTATCTGTATTTTTTAACACATTAAAATCTCAATTTATTAAACTCTTAGAAGTCAAAACTGCTTCCCATATACATAATCCTTGCAATCCTGTGAAGGCAGTAGAAGTAAAATGAAAACATAAATAAAGAGATTACATTTTCATCATAAAAACATGATTCTTCAAAACATAACTATTCAAGAGTACAAAATACTACAACCTATTACATAACAACTTCAAAAAGCAATACCAGATAATGCTGTGTCAAGACAGAGAAAACTGAATCCAAGCAAAACCTTTGAGCATCTGGGTAGAGATAAGAAGATACATACATCCTGAAAAGAGTGTGTAATGAAAGCATTATCTTCAAATATTGGGCCCCAATTATGATGCTGTGTAAACAAAGAGACTGTCAGTGGAATGAAATAGAAAGAAACCTCTGGGAACCATTTTGATAGATCTGAATGTGATTTAATTTTATTTCTGGATGATTACAGTTAAGGGTGTCAATTACTTTGTTTATATACAAATGGCAGTAATGGACCAAAAGAATCCCTCCCAAAACCCAGTTGTCCTGTTTCTATGATATGAAAATTGTCACACCTTTAAACCTGAAGCAATGCTTCCACCACCAGTCAAAAAATAAGAAATGATATGGCTACTATTTCATTAAACTGCATGTGCTTGAGCATTATTATGGAAAAGAAATCTTTCAGCGTATTATTCAGAATCATACAGAAATTTCTAGCAAGTGCCCTGCAACATGGATTATCAAAGGTTTTCTTGTACATTATGAAAGTTTTTGAGCATGATGTAAATTACTGTGCAATCACAACAAAAAATACTGTGCACAGATTTACATTTCTTAATTGAATATAAATATATAATAATATGATTAGAGAATCAAATAATTTCTTTTGTGATGGCACTAGATTGTCCCAAGAACTTATTATCTACATGTGATGTTCCTTGAAGAAAAATACAGGACATATTCCATCTGTACTTTTTTGCTTGTATTTCTGCAATATTTTGGTGTGATTTAAGGTCTTTTTATTTTAGCTTATGTGTGCATGTGTTTATATATATATATATCTATTTTGATTTGGTTTTGGGGAGATATTACATTTGTTCTGGTTTACTTTTTCAATTTTAAAACAACAGATACACGGTTTTCTTTTATGACCTGTTGTAATAATGCAAATTTTCAGATGAAAAAATATAATACAGATTTCTATTACAGAAATTAATAATAATAACAACAACAGTTACAGGCTCTGCACATGGCTCCCAACTGGAAAGATAATACCTCTGTGAAACACTGGTTTCATCCCTGATAAAGTGAGAACAGTGTTTTATCTTGTGATGGGTTGACCTTGGCTGCCAGCCAGAAGCCCACCCAGGCACTATCTCCCCTACCTCAACAGGCCAGAGAAGGGAATAAGATGAAAACCACCCGGGTGAGCCTCACCCCAAGCAGGTCTCTCCTCACCTTGTTATCACCATGGGTGATAACACTGAAAGAATGGAATCTTAGTCAGTCCTGCTCCTTCTCACTCATTTCTTCTGCTCCACCACGGTCTTTCCAGGGGCTGCAGGGGATCCCTGCTCAGACTCCTGTCTCTCACACTGTTCCCCTCACCCTTCACTGCCAGGTAGGTTTTGTCCTTCCTTACACAGACTGTTCCTGAGGTGCTGCTGTCGGCTGAGGGGCTCGGCTGTGCCTTGCAGCAGGTCTGTCTTAGTTTCTAGCACAAGAAATCCTACAACATTGGCTTTCCTCTTATTATTAATTAGAGACCCTGCTGCAGCTATGGGAAAAGCCCAATTACAGCTCCTACCTTATTAAAATCATAAAAACTTAAAATATCCTGAGCTGGAAGGGACCACAAGGATCATCAAAGTCCAACTCCTTGCTTTGCACGGGACAGCCAAAAAATTCCAACATGTGCCTGAAAAGTGTTGTCCAAACACTTCCTGAACTCTGTCACATTTGGTGCTGTGACCACTTCCCTGCAGAGCCTCTTCCAGTGCCCAACCACCCTCTGGGGGAAGAACCATTCCCTGATATCCAACCTAAACCTTCCCTGACACAACTTCAGGCCATTTCCTTGGATCCTCTCACTGGTCAAGGGATTAAAGAGGTCGGTACTTGCCCCTCCTCTTCCCCTTGTGAGGAAGTTGTAACTGCAGTGAGGTCTCCCCTCAGTCTCCTCTGCTCCAGGCTGAACAGACCAAGTGCCCTCAGATGCTCCTCACACGGCTTCCCCTCCAGACCCTTCACCATCCTCATGGCCCTCCTTTGGACAGTCTCTAATATCTTTATATCTTTCTTAAATGGTGGTGCCCAAAACTGCACACAAGACTCGAAGTGAGGTCACACCAGCACAAAGTAGAGCGAGACAATCCCCTCTCTCATTAGGTGCCAAAAATTAGAAGTACATTTTTTATTTTCAGTTCTGTCAGCTGATCTCTTCATCTCCAGATAATTCAGCCCATTCCTGTGTCAGTGGAGAAATTGTGAGAGTATTCCCGATGACAGAAGTCCCAGGACCCCTGCTCTGCCACCACAAAACACATCTTACATACACTGGGTACCTCCTCGACCTCTGCCAGACCAAACCACACAGTTCTCAAAAATAGCTGTTATAAAGGATCATTGCATTCCCCCTGTTCCTGGCTACTGGAGATGAATTTGCAGAGGCGAAGTCTTCCTGCTGAGCCAGCTCAGTGGTGGTTGGTCAAATGAGAGGCACCACAGAGAAGATTATGCAACTTGGGGCTATGCCATTGCGTCTGTGTGTTTGACTAGAGGGGAGTCTTATGTTCTCACACACAACAAATCCAATCTCCAGCTGAGATGGCTGCAATTTCAATCCACACTTGCTCTTGCAGATCCAAACCCTCAAGATAAATATTCAGAAAAGTGGTGTATTATACCAAGCAGGCTTCTAAACCTCCTTCTGTGCTGTCATGAAAGTTATGCATAAGATAATGTCTCTGTATAAAATTTATGCATATGTGGGAGGAAAAATCCACAGTTCAGGGCAAAATTTCTGACCAATCTGCCCTTTCTTTGTCCAACTTCTCAATTTTCTTTTCTTGTCTCTTGACACACATTACAACTCTCTTCACATTACAACTACAGCTCATGGTGGACAGCATCAGCCAACAGTACTGGCAAGCAGAGTGCTCTGAGGCAATGTAAATCTACAGAAACAGCTTTGTCCCAGGGCAGATATTAGGAATAAACTAGAAAGTCTGGGGATGCAACAGAAAAGAGGAAAGAACATTGCTGGGCCTGGAAAAATTTATCATCTTCAATATGTTAGGTCTAGTGCCATGATTTCTACTGTCTGTCATTTATTGCCCGCAGCTCTGCCAAAATCTGATGAAAAATACTGATTTAAGGAGTTACATTTTCCTCAGTTGTTTATTTTCTTTCTGGCTTTACAAAGCTTTTGTCTTCTGGTTTGGGAAGCTCTGTGGTGTCTTTTAAAAGTCCACTATAAAAAAAGATTTCTGACAATTTTTCATATACTGTCCAGATAAAAAATGGGATTGATTCCAGATTTCACATTTTGATTTCTTTCAAATGAACTTAAAAAAATGGTCTTTCATTAACTAAAGAGATTTCTCTACAATCCAATCTCAATTAATTCGTACAACTTTGCGAAGATTTCCTGTTATCACCTTCTTTTAATACTCGCAAGTATTTTTAGACAACTTGTTCTCTAACAAATTTTGAGATAGCAGTCAGTCCCAATCAGATGTTGTCAGAACTTATTAATCACTGCAAAGTCACAAACAATGGATTGATGCATCAACACTTTTTTCTTTTGTAAACAAAATGGCATATTTTCTACTTTTGTCTTTTATGTTTAACTAAGCAATTATAGGGAGTGAAAGAAAGAAATCTAAAGGTATTATTCTAATGACATAGTATTTAAAATAAGCTTCTGCAAGCACCTTGCAAATTTATGAAAGTTTTTCTTTCTCCTTCATTTTTCAGAGATCCTTCATATGTATTTGTACATTCTGGTTACTACATAGAGTTGTAAGACACTGTGTAGTTAACCTGACTGGTCTAGTGACTTAAACAACTGCAAAATAAACTTCAAGCTCTATATGTATACTCAGGTTTAAAAGATCATTTGAGGCAAGACAGTGAGACCTCTTTTCAAAAAAAGGAGATAAATTCTTATATATTAGATGAATTTGACTAAATTGAAATTTGTCAAGTATTGTTTTTAAGTCACCTAAGACTACCTTATACGTTGTTATATAAACTCTTTTCAATGGAATTAAGGACATTCATGGCTGAGCTAACTTTATGGACAGTAACATACAGACATGCAAATATATGACTTCATGAAGTACTGATAGTCATCTCTTTCCCCAAATGCTTTGCAGAAATGGCTCAAAATCAAGTTGCACTTTGTCTCTTCCAAAGTTTACCCTGCAATTACCATAAATTTGCATTATCCTTTTCCCCTTTGGCAAAATTTCTTTGAACCTTTGCTTGTGTCTCAAAAATCAAGAGCCCATCTTTCAATTTCCAGGCTACTATCAAGTGAAGCTAAAACCCCTTTGAAACCTAGTTTCATTTCAAGTCATACCTAAGAAAAACACACAGTCCAGCATTTCTCAGACTTGGTATTATGTCAATGAATAGAACAAAATAGTGTCATCCTCATACTTTCAGAGAAAGGAAAGCTGAATTCCTTGGAGGTTGTGGATTTTTTTAATCCTCTGAAATATTATAGCTACTGCTTATACTTTTTCCCCTGAAACTTCAATGATCCTTTGTTAAATAAAACCCCAAAACCACACCCAAAAGGAAAACAAGTCTCTTCCTCAAGTGCTCAAGGTTATGTCAAGGAAAATGGTGACAAACTGACTTTTCTCTTTTGATATAATTCTGCATTGTCTATTTTTTTTTCAGGGAAGCATGGAAGAAGAGAAAATAACTGAAAAACAAACAAACCTGGGAAAAATATTGTAGAAAAATAAATTTTTCTGTTTGTTAAGCAGTTCAGAGTCAGGACAGAAAGTTCTAGACACAAAGACAATTCAAGTGGCTGTTAATAAAATCAAAATGCCACAATCATACCATATGCTGTGGAAGAGTGCACCAGTTCAGGAAATTTTTGTGAGACAGCTTGGTGGCATTAACAGTCAAAAGCACAGCAAAATCTGTGATTGAGTGTTAAAAATTTTGAAAATAATGAATGCAGGGTAGAAGACTTGAAAATCTGCAAAGAAAGTGGTAATATGGTGAAAGTGGACAGCCCTTCAGCTGCCAATCAGAAAACTTGCTTTCTTCTGAGAACTCCAGCCTACCAAAAGTACGTTTAAGTAATCAATCTCAAATTTAATAGTTTCTCATTTATGTAAACAACTATGAAGATAATGGAACATATAGAACTTTGCAACTTAGCAGTAAAACAGAAGGAATAAAAAGTATTAAGCTTGAGGAATTATATTGATCGTAACAGATCCTGCCTGTTCATGGAAAAAAAAATTAAACACCAGAAGAAAAGAAACTCAATGGAATAAATTCTAGGTTTAGAAAAGTGATGGTTGTCATTCTTTCTAGAAAAATAACCTAAGGCCTCGTTCTTCAGATAGGCTTAAGTAAAAAATGTGTTAATCGAGAGGGGTTCATTAAACTCACAAAAATATCGATGCATCATCTTTAGATGTGTGAGCTTCAATTAAGTACTAATGATGGATTAAACAGAATATGCATTCATTTAAATAAAGTGATTTTACAGGGATTCAGAAAAATATTTCTCAATTATCACTGTCTTCTGAAAATTTTCCCTACATCACACCCCAAATTTGTTTGGGGAGTCTTAGTGCTAAATGCATTGAGTATTCTTTTGCTGGTTCCACAGTCCCAGTTTTAAGGTGCAGATGGTGAAATCAGCTATAACGGTGGTTTACTACTCGTGCTCTCTCTAGAGTTTTAAGTTCAAATTGCACCTATAAAAAGGGGTAATTAGTCCTTTCTGGTTTATCACTGTTAGGGGAAAGGAAGCAGTTTCAGTTAACTATCGACTAGACACCACTCCAGATTAAATATCCTAGATTCAGTACCTTATTCTGGCTTTCAAATACCAGACTGTGAGTTCAAAGAAAGTAGGAAATGTCACCTTCCCGAACATTATAGACTATTAATTATGTCTTTGCAGTGAACTTTCTCAGCGCAATTAGTCTACAGACATGAAGATCATTCTTTATAAAAGACTATGGGCTGTAACAAGGTTAATTCCAATTTAAACTGTGTTAATAACAAGAATGACTGCATTCAGACAGCTGAATAATTATCTGATAAGCCAAGTATGTGTAATGAAGCAGAAAAAATGGACTAATTTTAAAACAAGCATGGGTATGCAACAACGTATATGTTTTTCTTTCCTAGCATTGTTTTCCTACACTACCCTTTAACTATCTAGTTCTCTATGCAGAGGGATTCATAAAGCAAATTACATTTAGATATAGGTAACTGTAAGCAAATATGTAGCTGCATTTGACAGAAATTTGACAGCAGCTTTGAAATGTGTGTCTTTTGGGGTCACTTAATAAAGAACTGCACAGAAGATTTCTGTCCCTTCACTTTGACACTCTACTCATCAATAAAGCCGGGAGCCAATTGCCCTCGTGGTGGGTGGTAACTGAGGGTGAGCAGGAGATCCCAGGGTGGAATTTCATGTCACAGTTTCCCTGGCGGCAAACCTCATTTAAAAGATTTCTGAGCACCTTTTTTTTTCCCAGACCTTGCTTTTTTTGCTGTGAGTTTACCACACACTAGATAATACTCTGTAAAATGAGTAAGAGACATGTTCTTGTGCAGAAGGTGCCACAGAGAGAGCTGTGCTGATTCAGCTGAAAGGGGGTTTGTATTTCACCAGAAGGGGAAAGCTAGAAAGTGAAAATCCTTAGTACAATATATTCAAGCATAATCAACAAGACAGACCCAGCCCGTAACTTAAAGTATTTTGGAAACACAGGACTGGGACTTTACCTCTCAGCATCTTTTAAGAGAAATAGAAGTAAAACTCATGGAAATGCTAATAAACAGCCAAAATGTTTTGCTTTGCAAGAAACTGTAGACAGTGTTATTTTCTTATGGAGTGGAGAAAACCAGGCTGTGATTTCTTTAATTTTTTACTTAAGAATACCTTAATTTTCTGTGTTTGAATTTTTCTTGTCCAAAGGTGTCTTGGTTTTTGGAGGCAGAATTTTTGGAGGAAGCGCTCCTGAATGAGCACCTCCTCCAAAGCGAGAAAGGCCTCCCCTTTCCCTCCACCAATGGGACAAATTGGTAACAGGAAGTGAAAGTGGGAAAAAAACCAAACTGTTTATTAACACAATTCAAAACAGAGTAGAGCAGGACAAAAACCCCTCAAAATACAACAAATTCCCGGAGAGGGAGCAGACACACGGGCTCAGACCAGCCGGGGCCACCCTTCAGGCCCTCTGGGGCCACCCCACAGGGTCCCCAAACCAGAGGGAAGGGAGGCAGTGAGGCAAGGGGGAGGGAAGATAACAAGAAAAAACAACAGAAGCTTTTTCCAGCTAGCCAGAACAAAAAAAGCCCAGAGAGCAGCACAGTGCTCCCAGCACGCTCCCTCCCGAGCCCCACCGAGACCCCAGAGCCCTGAGCTGTTGGGCCCCAGCCACTGAACCGACCCGCACCCGGTCCCGTGGCTCCAGCCCTGCCCCCTGGGTCCATCTTAAAGACACTGTGTCCCTGGGCATTAAGCAGATGGTTAAGGAATAAAATAAAAAAAAAAAAACAAACAACCTAATAACATTACCCCAGGACAAAAGGAAAAAAAAAATACTATCTACTGTTCTGACATTGAAAACCCATTTCTGACAGAAATTCAGATAACCACTTTAAAGTGATAGTCAATTATTCTGGAACACCCAAGACAAAAATAAACTTTTCAGTGTTACTGTGCAGAATAGTACTTTAAAGCCTTTGTGGTGGGTTGAGCTTGGCTTGACACCAGGTGTTTACTAAGACATTCTATCACTCCCTCACTCCCTCCCCTCAAGTAGACACGGGCACAATGTGCAAAGAAAAGCACTTGGCTTGAGATAAGAACAGGAGATTACTTACGTTTTACTGCCACTGGCAAATGAACTCAACTCGGGGAAAATAATTTAATGTATTGCCAACAATTTGTAAGAGATTAGAATGAGAGAACAAAACACCTTCTGCCCTCCCTTCCTTCTTCCAAGGTTCAACTTTGCCCTTAACTCCTGGGTGGTGCAGGGGGATGGGGAATTGAGTGCCACAGTCAGTCTACAGTGCTTCATCTCTGCTGCTCTTTCCTCCTCACACTCTCTTCCTCCAGCATGGGATGTCCCAGGAAAACATCATTTATGAACTTGTCCAGCATGAGTCCTTCCCACAGGCTGCAGTTCTTCCAGAATGGCTCCAGCGTGGGTCCTCTCCAGAGAGCAGTCCTTCAGCAACAGGCTGCTTCAGCATGGGGACCCCCACATGGCACAGATCCTTCCAGAAACCCTGCTTCTCCATGGATCACAGCTCCTGCCAAGAGCATCCCTTACCCTCTCTTAAATTCGTTATCACAGTGGTGCTACCAATGCTGCTGGCCTCACCTTTGGCTCTTGGCAGGTTTGACTTGGAGCTGAGTGAACCTGGCTCTTTCAGGAATGGGGGCAGCTTCTGGTGCCTTCTCACAGAAACTACTGCAGCAGCCAAAACATTGCCACATAAACCCAATACAGCCTTCACTATGAATTTCTGTGGAAAGAAAAAGATCTGAAAAGCAAAAATTTTATCATAAATATGGATAATTATCTCACACTCAGACAGTTGCATTTGTTTGTATTTCCAGACATTTAACTGGAATTGAAAAAATACATACATTGAAATTATGAAATATGATCCATCAGACAAATACTCCCTAAGTCCTTCATGCATATATACATAAATATCTGTAAAACCTCTGATGCATCATTTTTATTAATGATGGTTAGATTGACCCTGGAGTATGGTCATGAGGTGTTCCCAAATTTTGTAACCCTACTTTTGGGATACAAATAAACTTTTAAAAGACTGTTCATTTTCACAGCAGTATATTTACTGTCCTAACAGTATGCATTGATCCTGAATGGACACAAGGGTGTATTTCTACTGGACTGGTCAAACCCTGACAGAGTTTTGATGCCAATAAAGTGTCATAGACTATGACCATTTGGCACAATTTAAGGTTTAAGACATAAAAGTGATAGTGGTGTTGCTACAAACAACCCTTTGAATGAACAGAGTGGAGAGACAGAACAAACTTTGGCAAAATTCACTAAATTAACATTTTCAAATAAAATTTAAGGATATGATTTAAGGTTTAGCATTCCCCCTATCCTTTTTGCTCCCTTTCACTAAGTTTTTTTTTTTCCTGTGATTTTCCAACTTGCCTTCCTTCCCTTTGAATCTTCTAGCCTTTCATTTATAAACCTCAATTCCATATCAAGTTCTCTCTTCTACATAAGTCAGCATGTTCCTTATGCGATCATCACTAAAGCATTTGCATTCAAATGGCTTCCCTGACCAAAGACAGTCAGAGGCCATAGTTACCTCTCATTTCAAACAATTTTTTCCAGGTTCGCTACTTCCTGTCTTTCAAGAAACTTAGCACCTGATATACTGATAGTTAATACTACTACTGATGATAGTAACAACATGAGAAATGCTACTACATAGTTTGTATAAATGCACTTTTAAAATATTTTTCACATTGACGTCTTCTAAATATCTGTGTTAGAATAAACTAAAGTATTAGTATTAGTATCTATTAATATTAGTATTAGTGTTAATATTGAAGAGGGAATCCATCCAGGTAGCACAAGGGGGATGTTTGCCCGGGTGAATTCCATCCTAGGTTTAATCCCACATGTCTATCTACTCTAGATTTGATTTATTTAAGATTTTATTTAATTATTCTATTTGTTCTTCTGTTTTCACCCATTGTACTTCTATACACAGCATGACAATTCTGGGCATGTTTCTAGTAAATCCGAGAATAATTACTGTGCAAGGTAATCATGACCAATTTGTGTCATGCAAATGAATTGAGAAATGAGCTAAACTTTAAACTGACTGAATTTTCCAGAAGGCAGAAGTTGCTCGAGTAGTATCTGTGGGCACACAAAAGGAATAGTATTTGCATGTCAGAATCAAATTTTTTTTTTTTTTTTTTTTTTTGTAGAGTGGAGTGGGAGAAAGGAAAAAAAAAGGAAATTAATTGCCATGGTTCACAAAAAAAAGTGTTGAATTCAGATGGTTGTTGATTAGCTTTTTATAAATGGTGTGAGGCTTGACTTCTGTAGTGAAGCCCTAAAAGAAGCTCAGTCACTATTCACACATGGGACTATTACTGCTGCCCGAGCTGGCCCAAATGTTCTCCCAGTTAATGTGGATGGAATTGTTTTCCCTCCAGTGTGACAGTTTTGCACTAGATACTTAGTCTCCTGTGGTTTAGAAGCCTCACACATACATTGTTCACCCTAAGCCTCAAAAAATCTTGCCTCCCAGCCCTGGAACTACAGAAAGGAAATACTGCTGAGGGATAGGATTTGTGAATCTTAATAATGGATCTGCAACCTTCTAATTCCTAATTAAATAATGTGTTCGTAATCCTTAATTTTAATCCAGTGTTTAGTACACAAGAGGAATGGTGATGAGCATTTCTAAGGCATTCTTGGTTGGAGCCTTTTCTCATTTCAGTGCAGGGAAATTCAAATGCATATGACCATAGATTCCTTTCCTTGCCTAGCTCTTTCAGACTGCTAAGAAGTAGTTTTCCTATCTGGTAAATAATTATTTATTAGTGCAATACCTAGTTTTCATCATGACTGACCTTCTCATTCCTCAGTACCATGGTGAGTTAGAGATCAGTGGCGTTTTTATTTGCTGTAGAAATAAAGAATTGCAAACAAGCGAAACTATACAACCAAAACCCTGCACTAAAGGAATATTAAAGTCGATCAGCCAAACACTCTGTAACAAGGAAAAATCAAATTGTTGTATTTTTATCAAAACTAATTGAGCTCCCTCATGCATATAAAATATGGTATTTTGGTTGATTATTCCGTGCCTTGCTTTATACAGTGAAGATCACCCACTTTGGGCTGGAATTTTTTTTCCACACTGTCTGAAGCCCCAGGATACACGTGCTGTGTGCTGTCAGCTCTCTTTGATTGATTCCCTTGTGGCAACAGATAAGCCTGTGCCTGTGTAGTGAGTGGCTCCTTACACACCAGGGAGGCCACAGCAGAGCAAAGATCTGTCCTTCTGACTTCACATCTCACAGGGGGAGCTGTGTAGAAGGTACATTTGATATTTATGATAGCAATTGGGGCCCTGATAGTGCGAGTGATGGACCTCTGCTCCTGATTGCCTCATCTGTACAACACGGAGCCCTCCTTGTGGGGAGCTGATCTCTGGTCAGATTGTGGCAGAGCACATCAGCAGCCACCTAGAAAGAATTTCACCGTTTTCCCCCCTGAAGTGTTTCTACTCCAGCTGAGCAAGGCAAATTGCTTTGTGCGTCTGATTTCTATCTCCTGCATTCGTAGTGGGCTTGTTTCCTCTACCATTGCTCCAGTGCTTAACTCCATTCTGTTTGATACGAGTTTTGAATCCCTTTGATATAAATTGTCACCTCATTGTCACTCACTAAATACTTCTAGAAGTTTTAGTGCTGTGAATACGTGTTTAGGGCAGCTGTGATTGCTGGATCCCTGGTAGCCAGCAGTGCATCTGCAGTTTTTGTTGTGATGTTTACAGCATGCTATGAATTCTGTCCTGACCTTGTTAAAATTTATTCTCCTCCTGCATGTCTCTAAGCAGTTATTTAGTTTTCCTTGTTTCCAGTCAGTTTCTAGGAAGTTTTCATTCTCTGTGCCATAATGAAAATGTTTTGTCCCTGTAAAGACAGATTTACTTGTTATTCACAGCATTAAAAGGTGGTATTTCTGTCATTTTCAAAAGCTTGTTAATAAATCTGGTATAACAGCGCCCCTGTAAATGCTGACTCCAGCTCACAGATTCTGCTGCCTTTTGAAGTTAGCTTGCCTTCTCACGTTTTCATTCGTGTCAGATGACGCTTGCCCTGAGTCTCAGGTGCTAATTTTGTACTCATGTCACAGCTGATGTTCTAGAAGCATGCTCTCTGTAGTTAGCATTTGAGATCTAACTACTCCCTTTCTATCGGTTTATATTTTGTAAATAATCCCATTTCGGTAAAACTATTCTACATCACAAAAATACTGACTTTCAGCTTTCACCTTGCATAAAATGTTCTGCTAGATCTCAGTAAAAGAGGATGCAAACTGCTGAAGTGAAGTGCATCACATTACAGTCATCTTTACAATATTTACAAAAAACATACTCTACCAATGCTTACTAAAAACAACCTGAAAATAGAACATAATTTTCTCCATAAAATGCAAAAGCTTTCTGTTAAATCCATTGCAGAAATAACCCTGTGTACCACTTCCACATTGCTGCAGCAGCAGCAGTAACAGATATTCTGAAAGCAGATGGCTAACCTTCTGAATGGCATTATTCATGTTTCCATAATAACATTCTGAAGACCACAATGCTGCATCTGTTCTAAATTCTTCCTTTTTAAGGATAAAGTACTGTCAAATTTCAAATATGCAGCTCTAGATACAGGACTAACTGTGATTTTAATGGAAGAAAAGTGTTTGATCATGTACTAACACTTTTTTTTTTTTTAAATGCAATTTTCAGGTCTGGAAATAGTAATTTATTACAGTAAAAGAGTAAATTTTCTGTTTCTTCTCCCAGTCAGTTCTGTGGCTTTGGAACAGACTCTGACTAGCCTAATGTTTGGAGTTACTTTCCCTTAGAGGAGGTCCCTCAGCACATTCTGTCATGTTTCTGTAATCTGAACATGCAAAGATGCTTAACTATTACTCTGCAGTATTCCCATTAATGATATAGGGTGCTTTCGGAGCATCCTATAATAATCCTATAATCAGCTAGTGAGTCTGGCTCATGGCAGGGGTCACAGTGAGACACCTTGGTTCCTTAGGGAAGAGTTAGGAATATGGAATTGCTGTACCGCATCAAAGCCAGGGTTCACTGAACCCTCTATTCTGTGTGTGATGCTGAGAGCAGCTCAAGTGCTGCAGAAGTCTGTGTACGACTCCTGTGGGAAATATGGATTAATTTCCATCTTAAATCTTGAAGTGAAACGATTGCCTGAATACCCACATAAATTTCCAGTTCTTTTTAGAACCTTGTTAAAGCCTTGGCTTCGAAAATTGAGTCTGTGACATGATGACAAGTGTGCTCTGCCCCTTCAGGTGACAGGTCTTGTACAGCCCAAACCAGAGGTCAAACTACAGCCATAGCTCTTTTCCTGGCAGGGAAAGAAGGAAGAATGGGACCCAGTGCAAGTGATCTGCTTCCAGCTGGATGCCCAGCAGAGCTACTCCTCTACAGCACAAAGTCCATGGCTCTCTCAGCTAAGGGGTTTTTCAAACTGCTTGCTTAAAGTTTTATTAAGTTCCATTTACTTTGCAAAGTGTACTTCTACTTGAAAGTTACTGGGGAATTGAGTAAGTTCCTTATGTAAGTGAAAGAAAGATTAACCAAGGAGGATTGTAGGGAAATAGATAAAATCAGATGTTCATTAGTTGCTCTATATTTACTATAAAATGATCTAATTCCATAGTTTATTTAAACTTTCATGAGAATCTCTATTTGTAAGACACAGCTGTATGTCTCATAAACATAAAACACGTAACTATGTATAGAAGACATAGCTTAAAGAATGAAGTATCTTGTAAGGATAAGAATAAATAGGGCAGAACAGATCCTTGAGTCTTCATAAAGTGTCTCATGAGATGTTTTCCAATTACTTTATCCGCCGTTAATAATTACTGTGGTAAGTGCTAGACTGAAAAATCAATCTCCTAACTAGGCCATGTTTAGTAAATTCAGCCCAGAACCATATGTTAGCTAAAATTTATGTAACTGTGAGCTAAACCACCCTCGTACATACGGGGAGGGAATATGGCTAACATAAATATGAATGTAATCAGTCAGACAAGACTGAGTTCATATCCTGTTTTGTAAGAAAAAAGATATTTTTAATTTGATTTTTTTTTTTTTTGCTGCCTTGGTTGCTTATGTGTGCACTGGAAAAATAAGTAAGTACCACATCAGACACAGCATGAATTATCATATCTTGGCCCTCCAGACAAGGAGGAATGGAACAAAGGCTCCCTATTACTTCCACTGCCACAGCATCATTTGGAGGTCCAACTGTGAACTGAGCTGAGAAAACGTAACTACTTTTTGCTAGTGAGAGATAGGTAGAGAAGGGCTAGGAAGAATTTTGATGTGGTATGTTTTTTTAATAAGGCTGGGAAATCTAAAGCAAGTCAGAAGATGACAACTTCATCATCATTTGAGAGCAGTATTGCTTTTAAATTAAATATATATAAACCCCACATTGTTCAACTGTCATACATATTCAAAAAACCACTTAAGGAATACTTACTTTTTTATGTAAAGGTAAATGGAAAACTGCCTGTAGTCATAACAAGGGGATAAAATCAAAGAAGTTTACATGAAGAGGTAACCATGTTACCTGAAGTACAGTTTCCTAGTTAATTTTCAGTGGATGATATGTGGCATTATCTGACATTCAAAGACCTTCAGGTGCATTTATGAGACTGTGTATGACACTAGAGTGAAAAATTCAGTTTGAAAGGTATGAAGAAATAACATCACACAGGATGTTATCCTTTTCATTACTTTTTATTGACAATTTTGACATAAAAATATGTACCATGTATTGCATATATAAAGATCTTCATGCAGGTACTGGATTTTTTGTTTGCTTTACATGTCTGTGCTGCAGTAACTGGAGTCAGTGTGGATGTGCAAGCGAGTGTGTGATGGGTAGCAAAGATAAACCAGATGAGCTGACAAGCAGGTGAGGGGTCTGGGAGCTGAGGAGGTGAATGGATCTCCAGGAGACATCTCTGAGCTGTGATACACATGTGTCTCTGGAGAAAAGAGCATAGGCAGTCAGATCTGGGGACTAGGGGAGCCCTAGGGTGTGAGGGGGGTGGGAGTGATGGTTGTACCAGCAACTGCAGCAGGGCTGTGGCTGTAGGTACGTCCAAGTGCCAGGAATGGGACAGACTGGAGTCCAGGGGCCAGAGACAGAGACAGGGCAGTGTGAGCCCTGCTGCTGGAGAGATCCACCTTCCACATTTGTGCATGTGTATATTTACTTTTGCTAGTACAAACCCATCCTGGTTCATCAGAGAGGAGACAACTGGTGCTGCCGCTCTCCCTGGGGGTGCCCTGTGTGTCCCATTTGTGTGGCCTCAGTGTATAACTCCGTATTGTCCATGGCATTTAGCAGTGTCCCTGTCTGAAATACGTGCTCACCTTGCTACTGCAGAGACCAGGGACCAAGCTGGGCTGGGATGGACCTGGGTCCTATTGACTGCCAAAGGAGGTCCAGGAGATGAGGGAGGAGGGATCTGAGAGTTTCCCAAGCTTGTCTGATAGGGTAATAAGAGTCACAATGTAAAGGTAGATAAGAAAGACCAAACAAGCTGCAGAGACCATCCACCTCAGATCTCTCTAGACTGTAATGGCTTTTACAGCACCACAATCATATGAGGTGCAAGAGAGGATGAGACTGGGTCAGAGTGGCTATAAACAAAATATTCATCAGGAACCTTTAGAGATTTCAGGGGCTGCTCTAAATTGAGTCATACATCAGAAGGGGATGCCCATTGCTATCTGTGAGGATAAACTTATAAAGGAAGGGTTGTTGAGACAAGAAGATAATGGAAGTAGGTCGGGTTAAAGCAGCAGTCTAGCCAATCATTATCTCAAGTACTGATTTATCCCCATTAAGTTAAAGCATTAAGTTAGGAACTAATTTTTCTGATTTAATTCTCTTTTTATGGACAAAAAAGAAAAAATTCCAGAGAGCAATTCAGCCGATCAGAAATAAATTTTGATTTTGTTAGTTTTGTTTATTATCTGCTTTAAGGGTGGAATGGTACAAGCTATACAAGTAAAATCTTTGTCTGAGTTCTAATTTCTAGACCTGGTCTCTTCAAAAGGTTTAAACACTGTTGTTTGAATGGATAGGAGCGGGGAGGATGCGCTTGTAGCTTAAGTGTAGACTGAAACAATGGAAGTGCAAGTATCTTTCTTTCTTTTTCCTACTTGTGTCAACAGTAGGAATGAAATTTCATGTTTCCATCCAGTCTGATTGACAGTTGGATGTACATCTCAGTCAAAAGACACACAGAGAGTCATAGTTTACATTTAAGGGTAGTTTTGGGCTAAGATAGCCTCTATGTGTCTCTAAAATCTGATCTGTTTGGGTTGTAGTATGGAACACGCCTCTCAAAGGTTAGGGCAGGACTTAAGAATCCCTGCCAGCATTCCTCTTAATAAAAAGAATTCTAAAGTGCATAGGTGAGCATAAGCTACAGCTGAATGCATAACTGCTGATACCTTTACTTACACATTTAGTGCACTATTGGTATTTAATTTACAGCTTTATGAAGTGCTCTGTAATACTCTAAAGAAAACAGGTGAGGTATCAAGGTAAAATGTTACATATTCAATGCAAGCAATCAGCCTCATCTAAAGTAGAAAGGTCAGGGAAAACTCATTGCAAAAGCATAACATGAATTTTCCAGGGCTTTTGGCATCTCTTTTGGAGTGTAGATAATTTTTAGCCAGTAGGGAGATCTCCAAAAATATACTTTTGTTTGTTGAGGTTTCTTGGTAGATATCTCTGCAATTCATCAGCATGGTTCCACACAACTCATAGGTAACTGAGAAGGAAAATAAGGTAACTCCCTCGATTTTTGTACTTCTAAATCACAACAAAATCAGCTTCACTTGTGAAAAAAAAAACAAAACAAAGGAAAATAAAACCCTTACTTTGCTGTGTAACATTCTGAAACGTGTGATGTTGAAAATCAAAAAGTAAAGTTGCCACAGGACTCTATGCAGCTCTTTTTAAATGCTCAAAATATATAGCAAAAGGATTTAAGGTTTCCTGGATCCAGGCTCTGTCTGCCATGCTTCAAACAGATGAACTCTTCATTCTGCCCAGTGTTTGACATGGCTGATGTTTTGTGGATGTGATTAGTTCATCACATTGGAGTTCATATTCTACTAAACCCACATAAACACTGGGGTTTATTCGCCTCGGCTTTGTGCCATAGCTTTTCATCAGCTGGGATCATGGAATGAGTGAGTATTCAAGTGTTCAACTAGGAGAAGTTAATGCAAATACTTTCTTAAATATTCTTAATAAATGCTAGTCTTAGCCCAGAAAGGGAATTTAAAATTGTGCTAGGTCCATGTGGAGTTTTTGAATAGGTATTGTGTGCATAACTACATCAGTCACCAAATTGACTCATCTAGTGTGATTCATCAAAATATATCACACACCTGAAAAATGTGAATTCCCTCTTTGTTAAAATTAGAGCAATCTCAGCTTCACTGCTGTTAATCTAGAGCAAATCAACATTTAAATTTCTGTTAATGTCAGGCAGTTCCATCATCTCAGGAGGTTTGTTCCACATTTATATAGCTATGTGAAATTTCACAATCTGTTCTAAATTTCCTTACTGCTGTGATAGGGTGATGCACTTGCTGGAAACACAAAAATAAAATAAACATTTCAATGTCTGGGAAAAAAAAAAGAAAGTATGTGTTACAATATTCTGGTGTCAGTACTATTACAATATTATAATAAATTCTAGTAATCTACATACCATGGGAAATCAATTTTATATACCTCATCAAATTCCACCATTTCTTAAAGTGACAATTTTAAAGGGAAATTTTTCTGAAAAAAAAAAGAAATTTCAGAATGCATCCTGGAATTAAAAAAACTTACACATTACTTAGAAAATTGTTTCCAATATACACTAACCCACATAAATCAATAGTATTTTCACTGATGTCAAAGCCATTACAGCAGTTTTACAGAAGTATGAAGAAACAATCATGCTCATAACATCTAGAGAATATGGAATAATTTACAGTGGTTTTAGCTGTGTGTGAACACAGCAGTTTTGGAGAAGGAAAAAAAATTGACCCAGATTATATACAAAAATTTTTTCCAAATCTGTAGTCATTGATGCAAAAAATATTCACTTTCAAATTTAGTTGTTTTGTTTACTCTTGAAGACTAATGAAAGATACTCTGCCATCATAAGTCATCTCTTTTGAGAAAATAAATGGGTTTGGACTGAATTCTCTTTCTTTAATGTTGCCGCTTGCAAAGAGCAATGTCATAGGGATTATAACGCCTCAGGGGAAAAATCCCCAAACCTTTCATTAAATAATTCTTGCACATGACCACAAATAATGACTAGTACTATAGATTACAGTATGAATTCCAGATTTATTTGAAGACCCAGTTTTTGTCAGAGAAATGAAAAGAACAGTGAGCCACTCATCTGAAGAGAAGAAATGCTTGTCAAGGAAATGAAGTCTCATTAATGCTTCCAATTCTTTGTTGATTCCATGAATGCAAAAAAAGAGGCAGAAGTCTCTATCAGAAAATAGATAAATAACTTGTCAAGAAAACAATACGCTTAGAAAAGGTTTGCTAGGAAACTGAAACACTATCCAAGAAAAGGGGTGCAAAAAAATGAATACTGATACCACACACTCAGATGACGTGAGACAGAGAGCAGCCCCATGATATGCAGAAATATCTCATATGTAGACTAATTATTCAGAAAATTTAAGATTTCAGGTTTAGTCCCTTGCCTGGGCAAAAATGACTGAGCTGTTTTGAGTGTGCTTCAGCCTCCCTGTCTCCTTTTTGGCAGCAGTTTAGCTCCAGAGTGCCATGGGGGCCCTGCAGCAAAAAGGTTCCAGGCTTCAGGAGCTCTTGAAAGGGTGTCTGCAGGGGATGGGCAGGCAGGGAGAGGACTTCTTGTGGCTGTTACCAGCTCTGTGTCACCAACACAGCCTTGACTCCATCCCATCCTGCTACACCCTGGTGGTCCTGGACCTTGTTCCCACGTCCCTCAGCAGTATATACCAGGAGGATTTGGGTGGGATCCTTCCTCCTTTACAGACTTCACCCTGCAAGACAGGCCCCATGCCCTCACCCATGCCTGCACAGAATCTGGGTTAGCAAATTTGAAGGGAGAGAATTCATCTAGCCTGAGTCGCACCACCCAAGATTAGATGTGCACTGCGAGAGCGCTGCGATGGCTGGAGAGATTTGCCATGCCTGAAACATCAAAGATTTCCTGGCTTCAAACTGGGTGAGGCATTCCTACGAAGTATTTGAATCCTTTCATTTCTTTACACTTGCTCTCTCAGCAGAAGCTGCTGGTCCCTAAGGTAAATAGAAAGGTCTTGTTCTGTGTACTACGTGGTGTTGAAAGAATGCATCTACACAGGATGAGATGTAATTTGTAAGCAGGTCGTGTTTCCTACATGGCCCTGCCACCTGCTGATAGCTTATCTAAGAAGACTGAGTAAAAGAGATGTGAAATGATAGCAAGCAGAAGGGAAAATAAGTAAAGAAATCTGCAAAGCAAGGCAGTCTACAACTGCTGTTGCCATGAATATAGAGCTTCTGACTCTTACGGAAAGGGTACACCTAAATCATCTTGAAAACATACCAAATAACACCAAAACATGATTTCTGAATATAAATTGCTTTCTCAACTGGAATGAAATATTCTTTTACAGAAAGGTACTGGGTGACCCAACGTTCAACATTCCCTCCTCGTGTTTCTATATTATTATTCAGTATTTGGACATGGACATAAATATTTATCTGATGGGCAGGGACTTGAAATGACACCCAGCTGCTTCCAGCAGACTATTAAGCCTGTCAAGTGACTGGGCTTGAACAGTGCATGAAACCATTACACCCATTTAGTAATAGATCTAGGAAAATGAATCTTGCTGTGACTCAGTAGAGCTGAAATACTTGGCTGGCTTTAACATTACTCAAATTATTCTTATTAGGTGCTCTGGTATACGATTTACAATTGTACTTTCTTATAAGGAAGTTTCACCAGTAACTCGAAATTTAATCTAGTCTAGAATACCAAGGAGCAAGAGGTGGGTTCTGAGGACAAACCAACCAAGTCTCATAGACTTGAAAAAGAAAAGGAAAGAGTGGAATGAAACATAAAACTGTGGTTCAATAAAAAGAATGCTCCTAGGCTCCAGCTGAGTTGTATCTTTGGATTTAAATGTGCCATCTCAGCCCTTCTAACAGTATAAGACGGTATCAGTGGTGACTCTATCAGCATTTTACAGAAATCCACCAGCAGCTAAATTCTTTAAAGCATAATACCCTAAATGTGTGCAGTGCTAGTTTCTGAGCTGGTGTTACGGTGTCAGGCAGCTCAAAGATGCTGAGGCACACACAGTACAACGATGGCATATCAGTGCCAGACAAGCTGGAGAGTCTTAGGCTGAAATGGATTGTCACGATCGCAGGCTAAGTCTCCCGTGTAGCGCTGAATCTGAAGTTTCAGTCAGTAACTTCGGCAGTAGAGGAAATCATCCCTGAATTATGTAGAAATGAACAGTTTTAGAAAATTTGCTTGGAAGTTTTGAGGGAGAACATATGCACATGTACATAGAAGTATACTATTAGTTGCTGTTACTGCACAGTAGATTAAAAAAGAAAATATACTTCAGTTATCCTAGCTTTACCTTGTAATATGAAAAAAAAATGTTGAAAAGTTATTTTTTTTTCTCTATGCAATTTAATTCCAATTGAAGATGGCTTAGTTATGGCTAGTTTGTTACTATTTCAGGTGGGAAAAATAAGATTTCAAGAATTGGCTCTAACTTCAGCTCTATGCTAGTGGGAATATTCTGCAGAAGTAGACTGGCATTATATCTGAATAAAATAATAGAGAGATATCCCAGCAAACAGACTTATTTTATTATCCTGTACTTTAAATTTTTCTGCTGCCTCATAAAGGTTCCAGGACTCTGACTCACACCACAGAGCTATTTAACATGAGTAATCCCTGGCCAATTGAAATTCATCCAGTAAAATACACAGTGCAACAGGCCATGACTCAGGTAGAAAGGCTGTGTAGAATGTGCTGAATGGGGATTTAGAGCATATAAGCATATATTCACAGAATCACAGAATACCCTGAGCTGGAAGGGACCCACCAGGACTGAGTCCAACTCCTGACCCTGCACAGGACACCCCAAGAATCCCACCATGTCCCTGAGAGCATTGTCCATACGTTTCCTGAGACCTGTCAGGTGCTCTGGCCACTGCCTTGGGGAGCCTGTTCCAGTGCTTTACCATCCTCTGGGTGAAGTACTTTTGTTTATCAAATATGCAAACTAAACCTCCCCTGACACAACTCCAGGACATTCCCTTGGGTCCTGTCACTGGCCACCACAGAGAAAGATCAGTGCCAGCTCCTCCTTTTCCCCTCACAAGATACCTACTTTTAAGATATAATTCTGAACCAGAAAATGCTAAATGTGTCTGAGCACCTCTCCCTGCAGCCTAATCAGACTCTGCATCTGCATATAAAGATATCAGTGAACTTCTAAACCAACTAACTTTGCATGTGTTAGTTTCATTTGCATAGGTTGTTATTCTCATTTCCTGATGCCAAAGCTATAAAATATTTATGAAATCTCAAGGCTGAGTTTTGTCCTTGTTTGACAGTATGTTTATACTGTGAAAATTTTAGACTCACAAAGCACACATGCTTTGCACAATCAGTCTTACGGGGTTTCTTACACAACCTTTCTGAACAATGACTAACCAAAGTCCCTTACCCCCAAGCCTCATATAAAACCAAACAAAAACTTTGCATTTCTGGAAGAGGTCTCAAGAATAGGACTCCAAACCCTCAGATGAGGACAGACTTTCCCAAGTGGGAGCTAGGCCAGCTGGCAACAAAGGCTCCAGTAAGATGGGGTTGAGTTTGGTCTCAAGACAACCCTGCATAATCATCTTTAGTAGCACAGATATAATTATTTAGCCAATAACTGCTAACTGAGAATGCCCAGAAAGACTTCCATTGCAGTCCCATTGCTGGTGATGTGCAGAAACCTCAGGTTAAGACTCCATTTGAATACCCCTGGAACCAAAATCTGGAGGCTGCAGAATCAAACATGGGACTAAATGTGTTTCAGAGCAGCTCAAACACGAGAAACTACTGGTTTCAATGTTTTTTATACTGCTCTTGACTTGCATTCTGATCATTATTCTGGTATAACTGTAATGGAAACTGAGGCCTTAATTCTAAATATAGTTTTTCAGGAAAATCAAGGAAAGATGAAGCTGTGCATCATCAGCATCACTAATGGCAATTGAGATGCAGACATTAATACAGCCAGATGCTAGTGACCTTACCTGGAAGAGTGGTTTCCAAAGGAATAAATAATAAACAGATCCATGTAATGGAACTTGTTACAAGATTTTCTCAGCAGGATGTGTATTTATTACTGCAGTATGTAGTTTACTGAAAATTCCTTCTGCAATGTTTCTTAATACTCTGAGGATGAGTTTCAACCTAATGCAGAATTTTGGTTTTCATCTTTGGAATTTTTTAAAGAATGTTTTAGTACGAGTTTTTCCAAAGCTGATTCTTACTAACAGGTGACTCAAAGGGGAGAGCTCTCAAGGTAGGCACATTTATTTCCTGTTAAAGACTGAGTTTATTTAATTCATATTGAGAGTCCTAACAGAGCAGGAATCAGTTAGGAAAATCCTAGCTGTAATATTTTGAAGAACTGCTGTGCCTGTACAGCTTGGACTGGGAATAACCTCTGGGAATGCCTCCTGTTCTCACATTTGCTTCTGCCATGTATCAGGGCAGAAACTAAAGCACCAAGAGTTATAATGAAATCCCACTATATTTCTTATCAAAAGCAAGTATTTCTGCATTTGTTGATTGAAGTGCTGGCTTCATGCCCATTTTTGTTCATCTGAACTGCCAGCATCTCCCAGATGTGACTGTCAATGTGCCACCCTGTTCCTTTGTTCTAGTGCCACACTATTTTCTGTATTCTATTCACAAAGTTCTCAGCCTAGATTGGAGTGTTCTATTAACAATTTAAAGTAAATTGTTAATTCTATGAAGACAGGCTGAGAAAGTTGTGGTAGCTCAGCCTGGAGAAAAGGAGGCTCCAGAGAGATCTTAGAGCACCTTCCAGTACCTGAAGGAGGCGGACAAGAAGGCTGGAGATGGACTTCTTACAAGGGCTTTGTATAGTCTTGTCTTTTAGGAAGAGTAACCCTCTCCTGCCTTTAGTATAGACATTTCCAAACAATTCTGGAAGTTAGTAGAGCTCATAAATTCTGTCCCTCCCAAAAGTGTTGCAAAACACTTGGAAAATGTCACGACCAGAACAAAGGAGGATTTCTATTTCACAGCCACATGAAGTGTGCTGTACAATAGATTTACATCAGTATGCTGGCCAGCCCTTCCCACATGCTGTGTGAAGTGTAGATCTTCTTGACAGGTACTTTGACTGCAGAAAAGTCCCTGCCTGACCTCAAATCAGAGAGAAGCAATGGCCAATGGGTACCACGGGAAAAACTTATTTGTCTGTCTTCATTCCAGCCTCAGTGCCAGCTGCCTTCAAAGTCACTCCTGCATCTGCAGCAGCAAAATAAAGGAGCCTTTAACTATCAAAACAGGTGGCCGAGTCCCTTGCTCCTTACTTTAAAGTAACTGGGATCTTTTAGATGTTTCTAAAGGAGATTTCTTTTTAGGATACCAATTTTAAAAACATGGATGAAAATTTCACAAAACAAATAACTTTAAAATTGAAGACCATTTATGACATGAGGATTTTCAAAAGCAATTATCCTCTTCATAACAACAGTTTCATTATTACTTCTACTTTGTTATGATCTAGTATTTCTCATGTCTCCAATACTCATAAAGGAGCTTCCTTCCCCATCTCTGGATTCAGAATACACAGGCACATGTTTATCTCAGAGGACAAAGTTTATCTCAGAGGTATTTCTCCTAAATTCTGCTGTATTTAGTGAACCTCCTTGTATAGTTAATTCCACAATTTCCTTTATGAAAATTTAATTAAACATCTAAACTTACCATTTGACATCCAGTAGTGATGCTGCTACCTGGAGGTGTGGTGTTTTGCATTGCTTCCCAGGTCAGCTCACCAGAAGCCTTGGTAGTACTGCCCCTTCTCAGGGGTAGAGTGGTACTTCATGGCAGAGTGAAACAGACCAAATATAAATTTAAACCCTGAGAGCCCCAAGGGGAGGGGGGCAGGAGGTGATCCAGCTTCCCCAGCAAGGATCTCCGGCAGCAGTGAATTTCCATGCAAGGCAGCTTAATTAATGTGTGTTCCCACTCAGCTCTGCATCCCACTCTTTAAAACTGGAATAATTCCTCAGATGTATAATTCAAATACATTCCATTTAATAAGAGAATTATTTTCTTGCAGTGATTTTAGGAATTATATAGGGAGATATTTCATTAAAAAGGGATACCAAAACATACATTTTAACAGTCTGAACCTCTCCATTCATTTACTCAGATTTCATTTGATCAGCATTTCTAATGTGTAATCCTACCTGTGGTTTATCTGTTCATCAACATTTCAAGTATGTTTTGCCTCCATTTCCTGTCTCACTTAATTTCTATTAAATTTCTTAAAAACTTTTCTGGTCTCCAACCCCCCCTTTCTATATCATAAGAAACAAGAAGCACTTGCTCAATTTTCTCTTTCCCTTTGCTAATCTTTACAGTTACAGATCATTTTCTTGTGCTGCTTTGAATGGAGTTAAGAATAATAATAATAAAAAAAGTGCAGCTAAAAAAACAGGATTCAATTTAGCAGAATGAAACAGCCAATAAACTTTCAAAATAGACAGTCAAATAATTAGATTCTAGCAGGAAATCACAGAATTGCCACTGCTATATTTATTCAGAGGTTATGCAGACTGGGTATGAACATCCATCACAGATGATTTAGAAATAATGAAATGAAACAGCTCTGGTCAGAAGACAGCCTAGGTAACAGAACAGAGGATTCTCTAGCTCAATTGACATTTTTGTGACATTTTCTGGAAACTGGGAAACCCATTGTAGCTGGCAAAAAACAAAAAAAATATGACCTACAATGTTTTCCTACAAACAGTAAATTTGATTCTGTGTCACATCTAGCTTGGACATCATCCCTATCAATTTTGTCAGCAGCTCCTTTTTAGATTGAATGTGTTAACTCAGATTCTTTCTTCTCTCTTCTCTCTTTTATTAGACTGGGAAGAGATGAGCCTGTATCAACTGCTACTATCATGGCAGTAATTCAGGACAATGCCTTTAAATTCCATATGCAGTTTTATAGCCACATGAAACCTGCACTTAAAGGAGATTCACAATTTTTAGATTAACCTTCTTTCTCAGTTATTATTCCTCAATATGCTGTTTTCAGCTGAGGAGAATTCAAGAGTGATGTAAACTTTAATAGCATACATATCCAATCATCATTGATTAGTGCTAAGATTTCAAAAAGAAATATAATTTTTGCAAAACAACATATCAGGGTACTTCTGCAAACTTAATCTAATTTTAAATGTGTTCATCATTCACTCTTGATTGCAATTAGAGTCTACTTATTAAATACCATCTGTTTTCTAAACATCAAGGAGTAGCCTGGAAAGATTTCTCTAAAGGAAAAAAACACACAAAAAGCCTCCGTAAAATCTTGTTGACCGATAAGATGATTATTGAATATGCTAAAATCATGAAAATGCAATGAAAAATAATTTTTTTTCAGAAAAACATGAGCTTGCATATGCTTCTCCTTTACCTGCATTTACCTCTAGACCAGGGAAATCTAGAGAAAAATATTGTGGAAAATAATTTCTTTTCCATTTAATTAATTTTAAAAAACTTTTTTATTATTTTTTAGCAAGTTTATTAATGATTTTATACAATTCTTCTTACTAGAATAAATTCTGTGGATAACCTGTTTATTAGTTTTTGAATTATTTTCCATTTTCTGGAATCACCTCTGTACTGAACCAAATAACTTAGGTTTAACTAATCTATACATTGTTTTGATGAAACTGTCTTCTGAAAAGGTACATTATTGTGACCTGAAAACCATGAAGATGTGGCAATTTGTTTCCAATGGGACTATTTTCATTAATTGGTGTCTGGGAAACTGACAACATACAATCTCTTATGCTGAAAGCCTTGTTCTAGGCAAAAATAAGACATCTGAAACAGAAAGCTGAGGATTTGCTGTGAGTATTATTGCTATCTTCACAATCTAATCACAGAATTACTTCACGTTTTCTGCATACTTAATATTACACATTAAAGAGATAAGAAACAAAATACCACAATAATATATTTAAAAGTACTGCACAAAAGCTTCCTGGCACCTGCCCCTTCTTTACACTTACATTGCTCCCCTGGGTCCCAAAGTACTGGATTCAGTCTATGGAAGGGTATGGTGGGTGAGATGGCAGCATTTGGAGTCTTCTCCTGGGAGAAATATGATGTTGGATATTGCTCTCATGTCCCAGAGTAAAGAAGAAGATTTTTTTTTGGGTTGTGGGTTTTTTCCTTCTTTTTTTTTCTTGGTATCACCATGATCATCTGTGATCTGCAACTCCTTGTAACATCCAATCTTACATCCAATCCATCTAATATGGAGTGTTTTTACTTATGTTAAGCACTTTATTTTTGTTCTCTTTGTTCCCTAAAGCTAGCTTTTCCCAGCTCCAGCTCTGTGTTTGCTTCTCTGGTCATTCCTTGTTGGATGGCCATCTACAGCCATGTGTCCTCCAGTGCCAGTCCTGGTTCCCAACTATCCCATGCCTCCCCTTCTGAGACCTGTCATACCAAGCATGGACTCCTCTGCCTCATATCATTAAGTCAGAGGTTTCCACGGCTTTGCAAAATGCTTAATTCTTCAAGGAATTATTATATTCACTTGGCTTCTTGGACCAGAGCGTTTGTGGTAAGCAAGCACCACTCCATTAATCTAACAGAAGCTGTGAAGATTCACACAGCCCGTATGCCTGACATGGGAGAAAGCCTTTGAATGAATATTAAGTCTTGTTTTTCATGGCTCTTTTCTAAATTTTTCCTCTATATTTACTTCTCTTTATATGAAAAGGAAGTTTTAATATCAATTTTGCATCTAAAAAGTTAAGTTATCCTTTCTCCTTTACTTTGTGACCCTTATGCTACCTGATAATATTTTCAGTTTACTGTGGGGAAAGTTAGAATAGCCTGAAGTGGTACCCTTCTCTACTGTTCTAAAAGTTCTGAAAGGAAGCTTCTTGCATGATTCTGCTTGAATATCTATCAAGCCACAATCTGAATGAGTACTTAACAAGTGTTTGAGTTACAGCAAAGATTTAATCAAGAAAGAAAGAGAAGAGCAATCCTATATATTTGTGAAGCAAAGAAAATCCACATTCCAGAAATTATTGCATTTACTGGGCAGAAAACCTGAATTCCTAATATTTCTGGCCATTGAATACTAATCCTCTTGGCCTTACCTGTATATTTCCCAGAGGCTTGGTGTTACACTAAGGCATTTATAACCAGATTGTGTTCACCTTCTGTGGGCAAATGATGTGATATCTCTGCTGATGCACAAAAAATAGGCATGTATTTTTCATTTTTTACTGTAGTTTAATGGAAGAACCTATTATTTTCAATTCAGAGAGATAAAGATTTTGCTATTAACAACAGTCATGTTTCTATGTCAATCTGACACTAGTGCCATGAAACAGATTTATCAAAACTGTCTGGGTAGGTTTGTATGGTAAGAGATTATCAGAAAAAAAGTAATCACTTTTAATTACTTTCATATTTCAACTATTTAAGTGTGTAAGTGTTTAAATTATTTGGTACATTAATTACTTCAAAAATTTATCTAAATTGGAGCTTTCTGAAATGGTAATCCAGGAAGAATGACACAAAAGCAAAGAAAAAGAGGAACAAGGGCATCATATATAGAAAAAGATAATAAAAGGTGGTCAGGATCTTGCTGATTAGGAGGCCCACAGAGAGAACTGTCAGGTGAATGAAAGAGTTACTTAAAAGGCATGAGTCACTTAATGGAGCAGGAAACAAATCATCCGTAGGTGATTTCTTTAGAATGAAGAAAACCATATGATGGTTAATGGTTACCTTAAAAGACACCCCCATCTTGTTTTCTTTTTTTCATTGTTTGTTCAGTACCTGACACAATGATGTTCTCTCATAAGGTTCAAAACCTTATTTGTGGTAACAAATCAAATGTATTGACTTGAAATCGGGAATTACCTTATTTGTATCTCTTGTTTCATAGACACAAAAGTGTTAGACTGCAGTTTGACCACAGATCTGGCTCCAAGTCTCTTTCTTTAAAGACCTGGTAGAGCATTTCCTTTCTGTACAATCATCTTGCAGTTCAAAGATGTTGGTGATAGTTTGATGTTATACTTCAAAAATAAAGTGAACAACCCCGCCAACGCTTACCTGGTCTCCTGCAAGAAGTGTGGAACTAGAAAGCACACCAAGGAAACACAACAAACCTGGAAATAAAGCATAGACTCTGAAGTGCACTCTGAATTATTAGGGTTAATCAATAAAATGGACTTACACATCTTTGTCTGATTCCAATCAGCTGTTTGGTAGTAGGAGATTCTCTGTCACACAGACCTGGTCCTAAGGACAGTGGGGGCCATACCCGGATTAGGGAACAGAGGCTGAATTCTGTTTTGAATTCTCTGCTTTTACAACCCAAAGAACAACTCAAACTTCAGAAATTAAAAATAAAAAAAAGCAAAATCAACAACATTAACAAAGTAACTCAACATCTGAGGCCATAAAGTAAAGAACATCAATGGGTTTATTACCATTCTTCAATAATTTAAAAATGTGAATGGCTTTACTATCCCACCTGAATTTCAGGTAAAGTACATTGCCCAAAAACATTTGCTCTTTGATTGTAAAGTTGTGCAAATGTGTATGTGAGTGTGCATGAATGTGTGAGCAGGGGAGTGTGAGGGAGCCTGTGCAGGAGACGGACAGTTGGGGTTTAGGAAACTCAAATTTTAACGTAAATTCTCAACACTGGACTACCCTGAATTTTTCAGATTTCGTAGCTTGACACAAGATATTTGTAATGTGATCATGCAAGATAATTATACCTGCATTTAGAAGTGCTTTCTTGACAATAAAGGATTATTTTATTTAAAGTTTATTTCTAAAAGATTTTATTGTAGTTCTTTTCCACAATATTCCTAAGTACACTCCTTGCTTAAATACCCTGATGATTAGGGGTTGAGAACAGACTGACAGGAAGAAAAACAACTGTGAAAAATATCCCAATGAAAGGATATGGCATAATTTTGATCCCAAATGCAAACGCTAAGAGCAGCGAAGACACCTCTGTGAAATCAATATCCAAGGCCAATCTCTGCCCTCAGTTTCATCAATGAGTCCTCTCTTGTGCTGAATGAGTAAAGAAATTGAAAATATGTGAGAGATGTGAGAGATGTACTATAAAAGTGAGAGAAAAACATAACAGGCAGTTTATATGCACTTTAATTTCGCAGTGCAACCTGCTTATTAAATGAATATGGTCATGCTAAAACAGGGAAGTGAAAACAGAAACAACTGAGGAATCATTTTTGCAGGAATTAAAAATACTAATAGTAGTGATTTAGAATAATCTAGGTCAATTTTCTCAATATATACTTGTTTTTCTTTCAAGTTCTGAATATTTACTCCCAGGATGGAGTTTTAATGAAGCATAACCTTGTGTCCTGAAATACACAACATCATTTCAGTCTCTAGAATTTCACAGCCAGAAGTGGCCTTTTGATCCTGGGAACAATATCTGAGGCACCAGAAATGGCTTATGCGTTTCACTGGTCACCTATGAGTGAGTGAGGGTGAGAAACAGGGTTTAGAATTTTTCTAAAGAAATGTCAAAACTATTCCCACTGGACTGACTCCGAGATATGAAAATTCTTATCAAGTCCTGAGCGTTCCCAGTAGAATAAAAATCAGCTGTCTTTTTCAACGTGGACAAAAGAAAGAATATTCTTTTATATATAGTATTTTTTTTGTTATAAACTATTGCTTAATAATTTAGTTAACACAGCTCTAAATTTGAGCAAAGGTCAAGCACTTGGTCTACAAAATGCACTTCAGTCCTTATTAAATTCAGCTTTGTAAAAGGCATTTTTAGCAAACTTTTGTACCATTCTGAAACAGACATCTGTGAACTAGTTAAGGAATTAAAATGTGTGGGAACCTTCATGGAAAAAAGGGTACTCTGTATTTTGTACTTAGGCTGTTTCTTCAACCTGATTAGGTTCATTAGATACCATGATTTAAGGTACAGCCTGGCTTGCTAAAACTACTGAAGTGTTGCCCTTCTAAACTGAAGCACTGGTGTATTTTCAAAGCTAATTTAACTGGACACTAATGTTTTCCTCCACCTGCCTCACAAGCCTTAGAATTCATACCTGGATATCTGTTTTCTCTGCTGTCCTTCTTTCCTATTCTACAGCCAGGCACCCTGCAAACAGTCTGGCTTGCACCTGGATTCACCACTTCTTTATTGTCATGTTATGACTTGCCCTTCATTTTCAAAGTGAATCAGATGAAGAATGTCTCCTTTCCTTTTTTAGTGTTTTACCATAGGACAAAAAAAACCCAAAAAAACAAAACAAAACAAAAAAAAACCAAAACAAAAAAAAAAAAAAAAAAAAAAACAAAAAAAAAAAGAAAAACAGATTTCCTGAAGCCATCTGATGTCAAGTAAAGAATGGAAATAGAAAACCCATAGGAACTGGAAATGCTTGGTTTCTTTCATATGAAATGTAGATTTTTACAATGCAATTGATAGAAAAATAGATGTATAAAATCCATGTAAAAACCAGAAATAATTCAGTAATACAATAAAATTTTCAAACAGGTAAATAATTGTAATTTCTTAAGGTATTTTGTGTCATTTACATAATATTAAATTTATAAGAAAATCTGACTTTAAAGACTTGAATCTGAATCACTAAATATAAAGTGTTTTTTTAATCAAACACCAGCCATATAATTTATTTAGCTTGTCCTATTCCCTTTTCCCTTCATTAGCCATTTTTGGCATGGAGTTCAGCCATTCTACTGAAAAGCAAGGTTTGTAAATATTTTCCATTGATGTGTTAGTGTATAGTAGCCAAAATACAAAGCTTTTAATCCACACTGTGCCTCCAATATTAAAATTAGCTTTAAAACACTTGTGATGAGAGGCAAAATTCCTAATTTTACAACTATTTCAGAGTAGTACTGTTCTTATTAATAGAAAAAATATTGTTGTTAAATAAAATGCAATAATATTGTCCTGTATTTATTGTCACAGATAATTATTTGGGCTTTTGTTCAACATACCCAATAAAATCTACTATGTATCTTTTATTCGCACAAACAAAGAACATATTCTATGTGGAAACTCAGCATCCATAGACAATTTGTTTTCTACAGCTCTCTCCAGATGATATTTATTGTCCTATTTTTTAGATTTCATTTTAAGGGCAGTTAATAATGGCTGTAGCTGACAGGTGTTAGGGTTGGCATTGGAGTACCATCAACAAGTATTGGAGTCTTACCATCAACAGTGAAAAAAGCTTAACAGAAAATTACCACATAACCCAAGATCATTCATGGGAAAAGGATTAGGGCTGAGAACCTGAATTTTTATCCTATGAGAATGGCTGTTTTCATCTGCATATGTTGTATTATACAGCTGTATGCAGATCACATTTTAATTTTATTTATAGTGTTTTTATCTTTCTACTAACATGTAATTTGGAAATATTGCCACGTCTTAGTTATAAATTTTGTTTTAAAATGCCTTCACTTTATAGTAAATTATAGGATATTTGGGTGTTTTTCAGGCAAAGATCCTTTTCAAGACCCTTCTCAAATTTCTTTCATAAAAACAAAAGCTAAAAAATAATTGAAGAGTTATATAATTTTGTGCTGAAAAATATATGGAGACTGCAGGGAACTTTTTTCTTTCCCTTCACTTTTGGAGGCTGCTTTTCCCCCCTGTTATTTCTAACAGTGTACAAAGAGTGAAATACCTTTTACCATTTCTTTTAGTACCTGCAGCTAACCCTCAGGACACATGGCACCATTCCAGATGCAGCTCTCCACACCAGAATCAAATAAATAGTGGAAGAAACTAGTATGCAAGATAGAACTAAAAGTATTTTTCTCTCCATCTTCCCTTTTTCAGCATCTTGCCTGCCTTAATGTGTTAAAAAAGGGGTGGATTTGTTTTTTAAAATTAATATCAGCATTTTCAATGTTTACATAGGAGGAGAAGTTACACCAGTTAGACTTTAAATTAATCTTTAAAATTACAGTATTGAAACCTTTAAATGGCCAAAACATTTAGGAAATCCAAAGATAAAAACTTCCTACACTTATTTTGCAGCTGCTGTAAAATCTTCGCAGTTCATTATTTATTCTTCTCATGTGGGCTGCAAAGATGACCAAAAGATGAACCATAGGACAAAAATACAAAAGACATGGAATAAATATCATTTTTAGAGGATCTACATTGCTAAATGACTTGGAAACTTTTGAGCATTTTGTTAGATATGCAGTTTAGTTATATTTAGTAAATCAATAGCACAAATATGAGCTCCTTTCTGAGATGAAGGAAAAAAGACAACGCATTTCAATCTAATAATCATATGGGGGAATTCTATTGCAATTTTTTTTCCGTAGCTTTCATTAATACCGAGCCTGCAACACGACATTAGCAAACATATTTTGTTGAGTTTCTAAGCAATTTTTCAATAACACAACTTTGAAAACCTTTCTTTGTGATGATGTAGATAAAGTTATCAGAGGCCTTAAAATGGATGAATCCCCAATGAATGGGGTTTATTATCCAAAACATAATGAGGCTGTTACTGAAGTACAGCAACTTTTTCTGATGGAAATAATATAAAATACATCAATAGAGTGGTCAGAATTTAAAAGTATTTGTATAAGAGTAACTTGGATTTTTAAAACCTGTCTGTAGTTACAAACCTTAGCTCAATCTGTATGTAAAATACACCTTGCTTTTAGTCTACAAGTATTTACATATTAGAAAACCGAATTGGGTGGATTTTTCCTCTAGCAGGTAAATGCAAAATAATACTAGAAAGTAGATACAATAATAACAAGGGCAATTCCACGACTCCACTAGGTACCAAGGAATAGACTCTTTGTTTGTTAAGTGTTCAAAGCAAGACTAGATGCCTTCCAGAAAGCTCCGTAGCACAGTGTCCTGAGCAACACACAGGCTCTAGGGCCAACTCCTTCAAACCTTTTTCTATATACTATCTTATCAGACTCTATAAAATATGATAAAGAAGTGAGAGAACCTTAATGCAAGTCAATCAGCCCTGTATCCATATCCACAATATAAATTTAACCTTGATCAACCCCATTTAAATCATTGCTTCTCTTTTGTGTTCTATTTTTCTTTTTCACTTAACTCAGTTCCAAAAAGCTGCCTGTTTCCCTTATTCTTCCATAAGATAAATAATAAAATGGACAAAAGATAAACATTGAAAAAGAACAAATTGCACAGCACTGGCAAAATACTCTCCTTAGGAAAAATTCCCACTGATTACAAGAGACAAGAGATTTCAATTGGAGCTTTGCCTGAAGAAATAACTGAGAATTAAACCCAAATAAAATAATCACATAATACAAGTTCTCACAAGTGGAGAAATTAAATTCTCTTTCACTTCTCACATGGACAGAAATGTCTTTGTCCCACTGATGGGAAATAGGAGTTCTGTCATTGATTTTCAGTGAAGCCAAGATTTCACCTCAGGGTGTTTTTTCTCATATACTATTTGTTATGTTTTTACTCTAACACATCACATAAAGATCAGCTAATGCTTGCAGACTAATGAATAATCATGTATTCCAAGACCAGATATTACCATCCATTATAGGCTTGAATAAAACCTTGAATGCAGTTTTTATTTCTAGAGGAATTGTGATATATTGAAGAGGGGAAAAAAAAACCCCAAACTAAACCAAACCAAAAAACCCAGCTGAATTGAGGCATTGAAATTAAAGGGAACAAATATCATTTATCAAATCCTTTCCAGGAAAAGAAATCACTGCATATGGTCTGCTGCTGTCTCTGTCATTTCCTAAGTTTCCCATTTGAGAGAGAATAAAAATGCATCTAGTTGACAAATTAAGAGCTAAATTAATCCAAATGGTTTAATGGAGTATAGTATCCATCTGATGCAAATGAAAATTATGGAGCTTTAGGAACATGTCACAACTGATGACTTGCAGTGTTAAAAGAAATTGTCGTAGACATCAGGGTTTATTATGGAAGCAGCAAGTCAGCACTTCCTTGCTGCATGTCAGAATTCTGTTCAAAACTGATGCTTCTATTCAGCAACAATGTCTTGAAGAAGGTAGCAATATTTGGGAAAATACTTCTGGACTCTCAGAGGAAAGCAATTTCTGACCCACAGATAGCTGAAAAGCTGTTAGTAAGTTCATATACTGTAAGTAGAGAGCAGCTGCAAACTTCTACCAATGAGCTAAGATGAAATATTTTAAGATCTGCAGATGTGTCCTGGGAAACTCAGTTTCCATAACAACAATTTTTGGTGTCATGATTTTGAGGCTGTCTGCACCTCTCGATTTCTGTAGCTGTTCACTTGGAGCTGCTAGTATTATACTGTTACTTTGTCCTGCACTAAATTTCTTACTTGTATATTTGCACAACCAGGGTATTATTGGTGATTTTAGAAGGTAAAGGTCACAGTCACTAATGTACCTTAAAGCTTTGATACAGTCACACAAGAAGAAGGATCCTGCCTCCGTGTTTTACAGATTAGTGAAGTTGGAACACACCAGTGCCACTGAGATATTACAGTAGTATAAATATTTATATGCTTAAAATATCAAGCAATCAGCAACTAAATATAGAATCCAGAAAACAAAGGGGTTTTTTTTCTAGGGTTGTTATTCAAATCAAGCCCAAGAGCTCGGATACTGAAGGAAAAGGCTTGAAGTAAAGAAGTGAGATATATAGGAAAATACACAATTCTAAATTGTTCTGAAGACTAATAAAAAAGCAAATCAAACTCAGACCTGTCTCTTTGCAAAACAGGTCCAAGGCAGCACCTGTAAGTATTTCCCTTTTGAATACAATCTCCAGCAGGCAGAGACCTTCTAATGTTTTAAGGAGAAAAAATAAGGTCTTTAGAGCTGCTTTTTCATAGCAATACATGACCCCACATGAGAGTATAATGCCAGCATCTCCACTAGAACACAGCAATCCCCTTGTACTTCTTCTCAGGGCAAAGTATTCCCAGCCCAAAGTACAACTGTTAACTGATAATTTTATTTCAGTTTGGAGGATTTAGTATAATCTGTCTGCCTTTTTTGCCAGGCCTGCTGTTAAACATGTTTCAGTGCAGTTAGCTGACTACATCTTCAGCTGTGCTCTTCAACTCGTGTTTTTTTCTTTTTTAAATGGATTTCATTAATTACTCCTTTTTTTATTTCCTATTTTCTCCTTGTTGTTCCATCTTCTGCTTTTATCTTCCTCTTCTCCTAGTAACAGGTGATTTTGCAGATGGTTATTCCTCCCCTATTATTTTTTTTTCCACTTTTATTCTTAGGAGTTAATTATTATGCCATCTTGTTACATGTTGATACAAATCACTCTCATTTTCTAGTTCCTTATACTACTTAATGCCTCTCTTCAAAACCAAGATAAATAAATAAATAATCAGCAAAATTCTTTTGCAAAGTAGGTGCACTAAACTTCATCAGAAGAATATTATTTGGGACTTGTTTTCTGCTACGTGTCTATGACTGAACTGAAAGAGGGCACTGACCCTGTAGAGCAGACCTGGAGAACTGCTTGACCAGAGCTCATATTTAAAGAAAAACAGCTCAGAGGTGAAGGAAATGTGATTGATTTACAGGGTAGTTATATTTCTTGAAAAAATTATTAATTCTACTCAAAGACTAAGTTTTTTTAAAAAGAATGAGCTCTCTTGTTTCTCCCAGCTATGGAATATTAAGTGAACTTCAGACTGGAAAGGCATAGTTACCCCAGTACAATGATTGTATGCTCTATAAAATTGCTCTCAGGCTAAATGTATTGGAGGGAAAAACCTTTAAATTCAACCAGGAAGAATTACAAAAGAAAACAAGAATTGTATTTTAATAGAAAATTGCCTTCAAGACAGTTTGTCACATCATTTGATTCTCTCTTGGGGGCCCATAGACACTAACACAGTGTACTTGATGCAAAACTTAAGAAGAAAGCATAACAAAACTAAACAGAAAAAAAGCAATTTTGTCAGCCTTGAGCTGAAGGTAATGGGAAGGAAACAGATTCAATGAAATGGGGAGCAGTGATGGGTGTGAGATGAAGTTTATTCATTCTTGCAATTTTTCCATTTCTACCGTTCTACTACTCAAATGCAAATAATGTGCTTTTTCTTTGAGCCCACACTGAAGAGAAAATATGAACATCAAAAACAGTGGGCAATTCAAAATAGCTTAAACAGAAGCATGTCATGTAGTATTTCAAATGGGAGACAATCTCACTCCAAGACGTTCTCTTTCTGAATCCACATGCCCATCCTGGGAAACACCAACTGATGTATCACTAAGTTCATTAAACTATGTTTTGAAAGAAATGAGAAACCAGTGATCTTTCTACATATTTCCTTGGCTTTGGGCGGCCTGCTTTGTGTTTACATGGAAGTAAAGAAATAGTCCAAGATAATTTCTTTTTTCTTCTACTTTTTTTTAAAATAAAGGTTTTAGGTGAAAAATCTCTTTATTCAACTATGGAAGAACATTTAAAACTCTGTGTGTCAGCTGTTAGGAAAGTGAGATCTGACAACTGAATTAAGGATGGAACAGAAGGGACTTGGGCAAAGTTGGTGTCCTGAGGAACCCTCTTTCTACACTGGGGTGTATCTGGGAGCTCAACACATTTTATTTTCTCCATGATTAAATTAAAATCTTTTTGGAATGTTCAAGGATACTGAATTCAGAAGAACCAAGGACAAGTATATTTTTGTGATTTGGACAGCTATGCAAGAGAGGGATTTATGCCAAAAGAACTCAATTTGGTCAAAGTTATTTTTCTTGCCTGTTTTCAGTCAGTCATCCAGAGGTAAAAGTGCTCTGCTTCCCCTTGTCAATACTTTGGCTGAAACAGTTCATAGAGAGATTCAATCTTAACATGTTGTAAACTAAAGTTAATCTTATTATTTTTTTCATATATTAGAGATAATTTTTAAGGAACTATTAATATATCAGATGACTTACTTCTGTCCCGTAATGTTGACTATTGTCTAGAAGGATATTACTTACAAATTTTAAAAAAAGCTTTCTTAAATAAAATCTGCAGAGTGCAAACTCCTTTTAGGATAAAAGGTGAGCTATTTTCAGAAGTCCTAGCTAGCAGTTTGCAAATGTGCAATTAAAATTCTGGCTCTTCCCTAATTATGGAACACTTAAGTTAAATGGTCTTAATAGATATATAATGATGGCTTTATAAACCTATAGCTACTAATAATCTAAAGTGATTTCTACTTCAGTTTTAAAAGCATCCATTAAATGCCTATTATGATCTTTATGTAATTTAGCAAGACATTTAATGAGTGTTTTATAAAACTAAACAGCAATTATTACCAAAGACAAATGTTAAGCATATAGATTAACATGCTATTAATGAGAATTAGCTTTTTCAGATTAAAAAGTGAAACTTGTGCTTAAAGTCTATTGGGATGAATGTAGTTTAAAATGTTATGCATGTTTGTAATGGAAATTTTAAGGATGTCTAAAAGGAGAAGAAATTGTTAAATGTAATTTTTTATTAGGTTATCTATTTATTGAAAGGCTGATCAAGCTGCAGACAACTTATACAGAAACCTCTAATAAAAATGTCTATTTTTATAAAAATAATTCTGTGCTATTGATGAATGTGGCCCTTAACTCTATGAATCTCTTGGATATTTCCATGTAATTATAGAATTCTGAGTTACTGGAATTTCATGACATTTTACAAGAAATTGTATCGTTCTCAATGATTTTAAAGTATTTTATAGTTAATAGAAATGTCCAGGTAGAGGACACTTATACCATTTCATCAGAATCAATATGGATCATGTCAATAATTAAAGATTACAGAAATGAAAAAGCAGCATGTGATATCCAGAATACCATCTTAAGTTTCAGTCCTGTGTCACTTATGTTGTTGTCTCTGCTCCTTGTGTTCACACCCTTGTCCTAAAAAATAGTTAGAAATTACCACATTTAAAAATATCTGTGAAGATTTAGGCCATTATCCAAGAATTAGGCCATTAGCCAAGAATATTTCTTCCAGATATATCTAGAACAGAACTTGTTTTAAAATTAAGAAAGTCAATAAAACTTGAACTTCTGGAAATACTTGACCAAGAAATTTTCTCTTGGAAAACACATTTTTCATTGAAATCAACTAAGAATAATATCAGCACATCTACTACATCATCTGTGGAACATATGTTAGACCAACTTAATTTTTGCAACAATTCACTTAGGTACTTTCTTAATAATCTAAGTATGATAGGGAAATTAATTTGATTGTTTTGATGTTTGCATTGCTATTACACACGAGTTGTTTTCCTTCTAAAAGTTCTGAAATTGCAATGATCTTCATTCATGGAAAATTTGAAAGTGTTTGTCATGATATGAACATTCTGTTTAACATGTCCTGGGTTTATCACTTTGATGTATTTTTAATAATACAGCATGTGAAAAGCTCAAAATAGCATAATCATTGCTTACTATCACTAAGCACACCAGGTAACCTTCTGCTTTAGTTAAAGAAAAAGCCCTTCCAAAGTGCTGAATTCTATTTCAGACTTTACCTTATATCTTGGAGAAAGTCCTTTCAACACCCATCCTGATTTGTGACAATCTGATGTATAACAAAGGAAGACAGAGCTGATGCTTCATGATGTTTAAGAAGTTTTGACATAAATATTTTAAAATAATATGGCCACAAAGCAGGGATGGATGATATTGACTTACCTACTGAAAAATCAGATACCATGGATCTAGGTTTATGTTTGATTTATGTCACAACCAGAGTTATGAGGACTGGGTCTGACTTTGAAAGTTTACTGCCATCTTTTTGGAGAAAATGTGTGTGTGGGGGAAAAGATTATATAAAAATTATATGTAAAATAAAGAGCATTTATGTGATTGAGGGAGAAAACTGTGCAGGAGAAACTGGGAGTGACAGATAAAAGGTAATAAGCATTTGAGATAAATAACAGCTCTACAAGATGCACTTTCTTCCTACTGAGTTTATACCCTAAGAAAGAATCTGACCATGATGTGGATGGAAAAAAAATGACACTTTGGGCACTGAAATACTACATCAAGCTACAAAAAATGTATCAATTTTAACCCTAATATATCATTGGACAGCATCCATCTCATCATTAATTAAACAAGCAATGCTACAGAAAAAGAAACTCTTGTTAAAAAAACAATTTTTTAAGGAATGAAGAAATTATTAGATCATATCCTTAAAACACAATGAGGTTTTGCCTTGGTTACAAGTATTGTTTTTTTTAATTCAAGACTGAGAAAGGGATTTTTTAATGTCCTTTAAGAGTTAAAAGCATTGAGGACCTTGAACCAATTGATAAAAAATATTTTTTGAGTGTTCTAATGCCAATAAATTAGTTTAGGCGCAACTTACACCGAGGTATATTCTATCTGGCTGCTCTATTCTAATTGGTAACTTAATTGTCATATTTTTTTGGATAATAAAACCTAAATTGATATAAAGAACTGTAATAACAAGATGTCATTGCACACTTAAAATGGGTTTAAACAATAAAGTACTTGATTATGAGGATGCCCACAATTCCTAATAAATGTGTTAAGGCAAAATAATTAAGCAATTTTTGCCTATGAGGAATGTGGATGACCTGGTTTCCAGGGCAGGCTATCAATGTGCCCTTAATATAGTTGACAGTTCCTGAAGGAAGCCTTCAGGGCAATATCCTATCTCTTAGTTTTATTTTAAGCATTAGATTGTCCATCCCTCCACATATTCTCAGGAGCAGGAAGGAAGGCAAAGGCTGACTCAGTTCTGACCTCTCTTCTAGTTCCCACAACATCCTTAGCACCTCTTGACTCTAATGTCAGTTTAACATTGACACTTCAGTGAAGAGGACTTTTTGCTTGATGTGGAATATATTTTAACTTGTTCTAGGAAGAAATATAATATGTCTTCTGGTTAACAATTTCTATGACAAGGACATTATATTTGGACATATAAACAATCTCTCCAATTCCATCAATTTGGTACTAATGAAAACATGTTTGTTGCATCCTCTTGCATGCTTTTTTTCTTTTTAAGGGGTAATTAAAGACGTGATTACTGCAGGGTAATTGTTCTTGATTTCAAGAGAAATAAATAAATAAATGTGCATAGAGAGATTCCTTTTTTTAGATAAATGTTTCCTCATTCATGAACTAAATATATGTAAAATGGAATGCTGAAATGGATCAGCTGCAGTATCTAAGGAAAAAAAACAATGCATATCCTACTTTGTGGTGGAGCATGTCCAACAAACCCCAGTAGAAAATGTGTTATATTTGGAGGAACGGGAAAGAATCAACACTTAGCAGGCTGGTAAAACATTATAAACACAGTTAATCTCTTCAAAATTATTAACTAATAAAAATAAATCTATATGTTTCAATCTAAGTGAAATTAAATAATCTCCCAAGAAATAATAAACTGAATAAATATTGCTCATTTGCAAACCAGCATTTTTGAAGCCATTGGCCTCACCCATTGAGGATTTTCCTCGTCAAAATCTCCTGATTGAGCTTAATTTAATTTCATTATATAAAGCATTTTGATTTTACTGGTACATTTTCAGTACTGTAGAATTTTCAGTATTATACAATAGTCCCTGTAAAAACTAGAAGGCATTGTATGAAACTGCTGTATGCTAAAAGTGGCTATTTTATTATTGATTTGAAATAAACTCTGACTATAGCTAACATAATGTTTTTGTGACCACTTAAATACAGGGAATCATTATTTATTTATTGAGAGAAATTTAATATTGCACCTTGATTATGATATTTTTAAAGATTTCTTTATAAAACAATTTTATCTTGTAATGAAATGAAATTAAATGTAGACATGTAAACAATATTATTATTGAGTTTATTCTGATAAATAAAATTTACATAGCTGGGCTAGGTAGGCTTTTATCTGCAGTAAGAACCTGGTTTAGCTAAAAGGTTTTTGAATACAATATTGGGATCTGTTTCACTGGAATTTATAAAATATTATGCAGTTTTAACATAAATATCAAGAAATAAATGAAATTAGAGCACAAGTTTACTAGTCATTTCCTGACTTTACTAAACTGTTTCTTTTGGCTGCCTTTGGCAAAGAAATTGATGGAAAGCATCAGAACCCATGCTAGAATCCCGATTTTCCATATCAGCTGTTCACAACTTTTTCTAACCAAGGCATAGATTATTTACACAGTTGTCTATAGGAATGCAAGATCAAACTCGAGCAGGAACATTAATGACTGATATGACCAAATTCTCTTTCTGTTTTGTCTCTCTCATGGCTGGATGATTGCTACTTTTCTTTACACAAATCCTGTGCCTGTGTGCTCTCATGGCCAAGGCAGAGGCATCTCACAGCTGGGAGAGCACCTGGCAAATTTCCTGAGGGACTGAGGTGAGTTGAATGTAACTGCTTTAACCTTAGAGCTAGTAAAAACCTTCATACTGAAAACTCTGGATCTTGTTTTGAGAGTTCAGTGTTGTGATACACTAATCTTTCAGATCTGGGCATTTATCTGATATTAATTCCTGCTCAAGACAACTAGTGGACTGGGAAAATTCCTCTAAGCAGTGCAGCCTGCATTTGTGCTGCTTCAAATTCCTTCCAAGTTGTCAAGGAGCCTCCCAGTCACAGGTGTTTTCTATAACATCCCTGTGTTTGGCAGGATTCTTTCCTTCAGTCGTGCCCTAGAGGACGTTTCTCAGAAAAAACCAAAAACACTGATGCATAAATAAGAGCATGAGAAGACCTCTATAGCATTGATTTTAGGTGACCTAGTCTGCTAATGGCCAAATGGATGCCACCACAACAGCTGTCCATGGACGCTTGGAACAATTTCATTGTCCTTGCATCTGAAAGTGTTTCTCACTCAAACACTTGGAGGTTTTAGTACCCCTACTAAGGGGCGAAAGAGCAAAAGTACTAAAACAAATGCAAGCTGTTTACTAGATTTTATAACCAGCTATAATGGGGTAAATATAATTGTGCACAATCCGCTGATTCTTTTGATTTTCTACTTCAAGTTCTTAGACTACTATAAAAAGTTTTGAGTATTTTTACAGAGATATTAAAATTTCTTCTAAACTTATTTCAAAAGCAAGCTAATTTTAAGCTAGATAATCCTGGTAGCATATGAAAAGTGAAAAAAAAAATCGCAGTTTTGGACTTTGAAAGTAGAGAAGAACAAAGATTTTCACCAGAGAGATATTGTGCTGTCATATACTACATATTTTGGGGGCTGACTGCTTTGAAGTTTAACACAGACAGGTGTTACTGTGGACCAAGGAGAGACACACCTAAATGTCCTGAATCACCATCTTCCCTAAAACTTGTCTGAGGTGTCTTAAACTCCCCTAGTCTGTCAAGTAAGTAATTTGTAAGAGAGCATTTACATTTAAAAATCCATTTATATATTGCAAGAAAGAATAAATGAATCCTTTTATCACTGGAAGAGATGGTGACCCCAGTGAAAAAATAAACATAGTCTCTGCATTAAGGACAGAAAAAAACCAAAGGTCTACTTTATACCCAGGGGTTCTGGGGGGAAAACTCGTAGGTGAGGGAACCCTGAGTACATAATCCCTTAAGTAGCAATCTGTTTATTTTATACAACTAAGGTGTTAAAAATGGTTAGATCTACTGACAGCATAATGAGGGCTTAAAGTTGAAGAGGCTTTCCCATTTATTTTATCTCCTGAGCTTGAGAAAAAATACAGCTTTTGTTCTATGTCTCAAATGCATATCTTTTAGCTTCTTCATTTGCAAAAGTACCACATCTTTAAGGAGAGCCTACATATACAATATATTTTTTAAATAAATTGATATAGGAAATTAGATTTGCTTTAGAGGTATGAGATATTGGCATAAAAAAGAGCTTGCAAGAGACAAAACTGCCTGATCATCTTGGACACTGATAGGAGAAAAAGAATGACCAGTCAGTGCAAGAGAAAGCAGTAAGTGCAATAAAGTAAAAACCCTTATATATGAAATAAATAAATTCTGCACATCTGTCACTTGCATGATGGTGTAGAAACAACCAGCTTTCAAACTTACCTTGACAGCAGGATGGATTTGAACTCTTTCTAATATCAATATTAATTAAATTATATATTTAGCATTTTTAACTGCAGCAATTTGAAACAACCCACACAGAGCATGTTTCTGGGTCAAGAGTGACAAGATTAATTAGCAAAGCACTCAGATAGGCTCTTTCATGTCAAAAGATATAATTAAGGTGGCACAGAACAATATAATTTATGCCTTGATATATACCAAATTATTCTAATCTGCATAATTTAAATATAACATTAGGTGATATCTTGTGCTGCTAATAATTGGAGAATGTAGCTGGTATTACCTATTCATGTATTTTCATTAAAGGCTTATTCATAATTTATAGTTCCCTTGACTTGGGAAAATATTTACCCAATGAAAAATGCATTGCGGCCCTGCAGTTAACAGGTTGGTAGCATTAGGAGCCTTCAAAAGTGGCTAGAAAGGCATTTGTCTTAAACAATACACTTACTGAAATAAAACACAGTTTGTTTTTTTTCAGTTTTGTGAATTTAGTGAGCTATTCCTTTGTACAAAGTTCACTGCAATAACAGAACTTTTGGTCTACTCAGCATTAGTCAGAAGAACTCATCTCGTAAATTTCTGGGAATTTGTGGTTTGGAAGCGGAGCTTGAAATGATCAAGGCTTCCCAGAGGAGTGGAATAAAGCACCCAAATAGATACAGTTCCCCTCTCCCATATTCCTGCCCATATAAAACCCAGGAAACTGAAGACAGGACCACATCTCATACAGCAACTTCAGTGCTACATGAGATTTTCACAGCACAGATTCCCCAAGAGAAAATCTAACCATCTTTAAGGAGCTTTTGGCCATATGGAATTTAAATTACAGATAGGGTTTGAACGTGTTTTCCATGAGCAGCACATGTGCCAGGTAAAGAGGTATGTGCTTTTATCTGTGCTGATTCCAAGAATTCTAATGTTCACTTCATTTCCAGCAATGATTAGGCTTTATGCAACATAAGGCAGGGCTCCCAAGCTGACATGGCTGTGGAGCAGGAATTATACCTCTTACAATCCAATTTCTCAGCACTTTCTAAATTTACTCACTATTGCAGGTGTAATGACCATGTTTAAGGACTGTGAAGTTAGCAAACCTATCTCTCTCAGGATCACTAAACTCCTAATGTGTCTTGTAGAGTGGATTTACAGGTACATTTTCTCCCTTTGAAATTTTCGATTTTTGTCCCTGTTAACTATGGCAAGACAGATGTAGATGAGAAAGAATCCAGGGTGAAAAATCCCAGATTTGGGACAACCAGACTTCTGTGGAATCATTTCTTTAATACTGCATTAAGCTACTAAAGAAGAAGCAAGATCTTTAAGAATGAGAAACGCTTGTTAAGCATATTGACTATAATTGTACCTGAACACAATTTTTTTAAAATGTATTTAAAGGTAAATAAAAAAAAAAATCCCTTAAATTATTTTGAACAATAATGCCCAAATAACATAGGGATATGGTTAAGCTTTTTATTGGCAAGTCATAAGCCTGCTCATTAAACATTTGTCATTTTATGGCCAATGTCACTCCCTGAAGCATTTCTTCAAATCAATACCTTTTTATTCCCTGCTAGCCTGGCTGATCAGATAGTCTGCATATCAGTCCTGACTCCAGTTCCATTAGAAGATAACAGTGCATGCCATTGCAATCCTTCAGGAATCTTTTCTACAACAAAACCTCTCGATGTGAACAAGCCACAAGGTTATTCTGACAAATCATGAACCACAGAGAAGTTGTGTATCTAATCTTTGGTGTGAATGAAGTGAGATTTCTTCCTAGCTGTCCATTCCTACATATGCTAAAAGATATATTTACGTATATGTAAAGTACAAAAAAATTATTTTCTCAAGATCATCTCAGCTAACGTTTTTAAAACACATTTTTACTAGAGGCTGTATGGAGGAAATAAAGACACAACAGTGGGGTTTTTTATTAAGCTTAGCAAAATACTACTTTGAGCAAGCCATTAAAGATAAACTATCAACTTAATACTTTGTTTTCTTTTTTAAGCTCTCTAATAACTGCCTAATTGCTTTCAGGAAAAGGCTTCCAGCACGAATTACATACTATACTGGGGATATATTAAATATTCAATATTTATTTTAGATGTCTCATAATACATAAGTGATCTGCATGAATAAAACATTTTTTCCTTTAAGCAGAGTTTAGCAAAATAAAGAGCTAACTGTTTAAAAACCTAGAGCTCTGCCTTCATATATAGATTTTTCCTCTTACATATGGAAGTTTTCTTAAATCTAAAAGTGAATGCAATGAAGTAAGGAAGAGCTCAGTTTAGAAGAAGAATTTCTTTGAAAACAAAAAGTTCTGCAGAGATTTGGGAAATGGACTTTATGCAATGCATGCAACAAATACAGAAATGGTTTTGTGTCTCATATTTTGCCTACATTACTTTTCTTGGGCCTCCAGCAAAAGCCTCATTCAGTTCAGCATCTGCTCCAGCCACATGGTGGGCAGATTAAGGCAGGTGATTGAAGGCCAAATCCCCAAACATGCAGCAGTGGCTTTGGCCACCATGAGCAATCTCACAGAAACAGCTCGGTGGGAGTACACGGAAAAGCAGGTATTTATTATTTCCATTCAAGAAGCACTGAGAGCCCCCAGCTAAGAACAAGATGAGCAGTTACTCAGCAGAGAGATAAAAAAGATCCCCAGGACAGTGGCTATCACAAGAAAAGCACACAGAAGATACCTGCACTTCACTATGGCACAAGACATAACGCTGTCCATATTCCCCCATCCCAGTCTCATTTCCTATCTGTCTTTGGGAATGGCTTACAAGTGTTATTAGATCTTTCATAAATAGTTTTAGATATGAGTATCCTTGGGGATTGGGCAGGGCTGAGGCAAACAGTTCAAACAAAGCATGATAAGACTTTTGCAGCTGTTTTTTAGTTGGAAACTATTTTGCACCCATAATTGCATGGCTCCCAGTTCTGAGGAGGCATCAAGGAAAAAGTAAAGGAATTTGGCTGTACAGCTTCTTGAGGGTCTTCTGCTTGAATCATGACTTGTTTCTTACTGTGAGGAAGAATAAAAATGGGGCTAAGATCTGTTTCATGAGCTGTCACCATAAATTCTATGCCAACATTTTAGACATTCACTATCACTCCAACACTCTACTCAATTTTTGAAGTCTGTCACTTTCCTGAAGCTTTCTCACATCATCATCTTTTAAACATTAGACATTTAACCCTTCCCAGCTCCTCACCAATTTCCTTACATCACACACTGGCAGCACAAAAATGGAAGGATGAGAAATGCTACTAAGTTTATGCTATGGAAATGAAGGCAAACTTCTTCTAGCTAATTAGTGGTGGGAAGATATAAGGTCTCATCAAACTTGTTTTATCAGCACAGAAAAAAAGGTGTCAACAGATGTACCTGGTCAGAAACTATTATAGCAAAATTATTTGTAGATAGGCTGTGTAGTAGAGTCCAGGCATGCTCACAGACTGTGCCTCACTGGAACCATAACCAAAAGAAGTCAAGATGCAAGAGGGGAGGAAGGTCTGCAGTGTCAGCATGTCACTAAACATTTCGGGAGAATGGGGCCAGGGTAAATGTTTTTCTGCCAGCAGTGTGTCATTTTTCACTAGCCATGCTTGAGAGAGTACCTTTGCCAGGAGAAAATGAGCCACAGGTATGTATGTACTTCTCACACTGAAAGCAATGATTACATGATGGGCATGGCAGACACACATCACAAGAGGGACCTGGACACTGGGACAACCAACAGGAAAACCTTAAAAAATATAAGAATTTTTCTGATCATATTAAGTAACAGAGGACTGAGGTGTAGTTACTAGAATGAGGGTAAAAATACAACTCTACTACCTTAAAAAACATCCGAACATCCCTTTTCACCTCCATGTGCCTTTTTAGCTCCAAGACTCTTGCACAACAGCATTGGAGGTTGACTGGTCCCAAATGTTCTCATGCACTTTCTCAGCAGCCTTTCCTGCATTCCTGGGAATTCCTGCATCATTCTCCCCCGGCACACACAGAGTAATATGGGAACTGCCTGGGAATCAATCCTTGTGCAGGCTGATAGCCACAGGGTGTTTGGTTTTGTTTCTTTGATCGTATTTTTGTTCAGGAGATGAGGGAGCATGCCTTGAGTGATGCCATTTAACACCTGCAATATAGTGAAACACAACACATCTGGCCATGAACCAAATTTTATACAACTTTTCAAGTATTTCTCTACAAAGATAATTTGTAGGTGTACATTTGAAAAGCAAGAAATAAAAATATTGCTTTTTGATCTGTTTTACACAAATGATGATAAGTGATAGTTGTCCACACATTTATTCTCACCAAATAAAATGGAAAGTCCTTACATTTTGCTCTAAATAAGTCAGTTGGCTTTCTACTTCCTGAAATAAATTGAATAGTAGTATTCTAAACTAAAATAAAAATTTCAAGCCCTGACAGCTAATATCTATTTTGCAGATAGTATATGCTTTGGTTAAGAAGAAAATCCATTAAAATGCATGTTCTGGCTGAAATTCATTTGCAGCTCACTGTTGTAATTTTTACTGAATTTACCCAGTGTCTTTCACAAGTCACACACAGACAAATCCCCCAGTGAACTGGTGTTTCTCTGTCATTACTGACACATCATCCATCCTTCTATTAGTTAAATATTTTTCAGAGATCCTGCCTCAAACTGATATTCTTCTCAAGGCTTACAGGCGATTAGTTTTGAATCTTGTGCTCCCATGGTATTTAAAACCTGATTCTTCCAACATGGAATGAAAGCAAGCTGTCTATAAATTAAATGCAAGCTTTACTGCCCTGAGACCCAATTAGGTATTAGCAAGTACAACATAGATCCAGTCAATAGAACACAGAAAAGAGCTGGCTTGCATCACTAGTTAATCAATATACACAGTTCTACAATATCCACTGGCAGGAAAAGCAACGTAACACCATTTATGTTAGATATTTTCTTGGATTAGTCAAGTACTTTATCTTGCCTTTTACAGGTAAAGATTTCCCCTTTCCCCTTTCCTCGAGCAAAGCATAGCTTATTTTTTTTAAAAGTAAAGAGAAAAATGCCTGATAAGATTAATGGGCAGTCACTGCATATCATATTTAAGAGAACAGCAAATTTCCAGAGGACTAAAGAGTGTTCCTTTCTGATTAAACATCTCTGATTGTTATTTGCTGTGGTGGAGCAGCTATAAAAAAAAAAACAACCCCAAACCACATGATTAGGTCTGATGCTCTGCTGATGTATTGCAGGCTGAAGGAAAGTTAATGGTATAGTTAGCCCAAGCCTGGCTGCCTTTCTTTTCTCATTTTCTAAGCTGCAGTGTGGCATAGCCTTTAGCCAGCACAGCAACTCTCGACTGAGAATGCATTAAACTGAGCAGATGAATGGCAGCATTTTAAAGATAATCTGATATCCTAGACATGGTTGTGGGTTTTAAAGAGTCCACATCAGACAAAAAGAACTACTGGACACTTGAGAGCTGACATATTCTTCTAAAGAAAGAGGATGCTGAGAATTCAATTGGGCCATAGAGAATATTCTAAAAAAAAGGATCAAAAGGGGCAAATGTAGTTTTTTATATCATGAAAAAGATAAAGGACAGAGATATACAAAATCAAGCCAGTCAAAAATTACACTCAACTGAAAAGACACTTACAAATAATTGTATGGAGCAATCTAATTCTGGAATAATTAATTCATTACAGACTTTCCTCAATTAAAAATGAATACCCTTTACATCTCAGAGCTGCAAAGGGAAATTAAGCTTCAGTCCTTTATGTGTAAAATTAGTGTGTTGCAGACTTACACTAAATTGAGGAAAGCTAACTCAAATTTCACTTTCATATCTCATGCACACTCTTTTACCCCAGACTCAGAGGAAAAGGAAGGATTTTCATTAATTGATTGCAAAGTAGCAAATGTATTTAACACTGTGCTTTCATGTAGCTGTTTCCAAGCTAAAAAAAAAAGTAGAGTTACATTCTTGCCAGGTATTTCATCAAACAGCCCTGTTCCTTCGATCCAACATGTCTGAACATTCTTTTAGAGAATTAACCTAACCGTGATATTTAATGAAAATTTTGAAAAAGCCACAGCTAAGGTTAAATACACTGATAGTTATTTAACTGTTCCTGCACTAGAGAAAAAAATTGAGGTGTGCAGAAAAATGTTGTGGACTTGAGTTTAGTGTTTGAGTCAGCTGCTGCAGGCAGGCATACACACATTTGGAAAGATATCACGCTGACATGAATGGCAATATTCTACATTTCATTTGGGGGCAAAAGCCTTAGACTGTTGTAAAATTAAATACATCAAAGGGTTCTGCAATGAAAAAAGTACCAGAATCAACAGCAATGTCTTCTTATTGCAAGATGCATTCCCAAGGGTGAAAGTGCTTCTAGCCAAAGTCTGCTAGAAAAAAGAAACACAAATTGAAGTGCTTTCTGTATCCATAATAATACTGTAGCTCCACATGCCTCAGGTAAAAAACCCAGACCTCTCATGACTAGCAACTCTGCCTACTGTATCTTATGGATGTATTTGTTTTCCTTTCCCACAATTCTTATTTTGCAGTTAATTTCCTCTGGGTTCAGAGGACAAGTAAGGCTGAGAACGTGCTGTGCCCAGGAATGCTGCTTTTCCGTTGCAGCCTTAGGAAGATGGATAACTTCCTGTGAGACATGGCACCAGAAGTCCATGCACACCACATTAGAGAAGGGGATCTCTCATGCAGGAGAAGTTTTTAGTGCTCTGCTTGCAAAAGGTGTCTAAAGTTCAGGTGGACCCTTTGTTTTCCACATTCTACAGCAATGATTCTACACTGCACCTCTAGGCCTAGGACCCTGAACTGTTATCAGTATTAAGAGACCTGAAACACAACTGCTGCATAGTGCATGTGCTTTTATAACTGTTCACATCTTGACGAACTAATGATGGGAAAGCAAGAGAAAAAATATATAAAAGCCTTTACCAGATGGGATAGCAATTTTTCTTGATTTTATCTTATAACTTAAAAAAAAGGTGATTGTTAAACCAGTTTTTAATGTCAGAAAACATCAGCACAGCAGACCCAGACTCAAGAAATGGAATGGAATCTCTTGGAAATCGTGGGATATCTTTGAATTGTTATTGGCTGGGTAAACCAACTGCTGAAAAGTCATAGTCCCTAAATACCCATTAATAGGTATTTTCAAGGACTTTTGATTCTGTATAGAAGCAGAGACTTTTGTAGAAACTTTTTCTTCTTGTAGACGAAGTCATAATTTGTAATGTAATTTGCAGAATGCTACTCTAGTTCTTTTTTAAAGAAAACATTCTGAAATATGACATATGACCCTGAGAATTGGAATGGAATATCAACTTTTTTTGGTCTTCTTCCTTATCATTGTTCTCTTTAACTCTTTTCATTTTTCTATTCCATTATCATAATAGACTGTTCCAAAATGCTTTTAATAATTTTGTTTAAATAATGAATTTTGTTTCTTGATGTCATTAGGCTTTCCATTAATACAAAAATTCAATAAAACCTTCCATAAAATAAAGCTTGTTCCAATCAAATTCCAATAAAGAAGAACAAGAATTGTATTTCAACAGTTCTGAAAAACTACCCTGCCTTATACTTTACTCGGCTGAAGACATAGCTAAGAACTCTATTAGCAGAGTTCCAAAATCTAGAAAACAATTATCAGAAAATGCCAGTTAGGTTCTTACAGTAGCCCACATATATATTATCCTTATAGTGACAAACATAGTTACATATAAGATTCAGTGGCTGTATGAGTTAAAGAATAAATGAATGGGGAAGTAAAAAAGCCAAAACAACACAGAAAAAAGCTCTACACCTCCACAAATGTTCAGTCATAACTCTGAGGAAACTAACCCTAAAAAAAGTCAGGTAAGAAAATCATTAATGACAATCTTAAATACATAGGACCTATACGTTCTTTTTCTAAGAATCCTAATGTAATTGCAATCACTTTTCCAGTGAGTGATGGCCTTTGTTGTGGTGGTTGTTGCAGTTGGTGGGTTTTTGGAGTTGTGGGATATTTTAAAATTTTTTACTGATGTGCATTAATTCAAACATTTCTGTGCTTGTTTCTGTATTTTTAAAACATGCCATAAATGCTATGATTCAGGTATATACCACATATGTATTCCTGTATTTCAGTCCTGAACTGGAAGAAACTACTTTTGTCCTCTTTTAAGAGTCTTGGGTTTTGTCCAAGATATTGTGTCATCAATCACCTCTGTTCTCACAGAGAATTTTGTAATTTAATTCAACCATCAAAAAAGTCATATTAAGGTAAAAAACAGATTTCAAAGAAATGTAGTATACTCAGAAGTTTACAAAAAAAATTCAGATATCATGTTTTAATTATAAATTCAAAAGAAACGAAAATGTATTTTTGCAGTTATTTTCAATGCAATTTCTCCAATAAGATAAGTGCAAAATGTGAAAGTTCACATTTCCAAAGGAAATTTCTTAGTTCACAACAAATACCTCATTTTAATTATCTGTTTTATCCAAATACATACATTCATACTCAAATTTTATCTCTGGAAAAAAAATACTGAAATTCGTCTTTGTGAGAAATATAACAGTAACTTCTGAATGAAATTTCAATGTCAGGATTCATTTCAGATCTTCATGTTCTCAATGAGATTATGCCAACCAAAATTTTTTTTATGGTCCAGTTCCTTGCACACAGGATATTAAAAAGTGAGAAGGAAAAAAATAATCATGAGATTATCAGCTTATTCTACAAACGAAATATTCAGAAACAAAAATGGACCAAATTATACTTCTAACATGCTGCAGTGGTTTGGTTCAAATTATCCATTACTTACTTATGACTTAATACTTGCTGATTATTTCTCCTTATTAATCTTTATCTCCATCTGCTGTAGGCAGGGATTCAGATTGGGCTGGACCAGCTCTGTTGGTGGAACCTCGGATGTTAACTAACCAGGTGGTCTTTGCTAGATGCTGTTCCCAGTTTTTGAAAGTTCCCCCACCCAGTGCCTTCAAGGTGGTTTTCTGCCCAGTTTACGAACTGAACCTGCTACACATGCCAATACATTGAAAATGGTGAAAGAATTTGTAGCAATGAATAGCCAAGAAAGACATACTTCTGCCACTTAGGTTTTAAAAGAAGGTAATCATCATGGTTTTAGTAGTTGAACAAGGTGACAATTATTTTCAATTTCATGAAGACTAGTTCTTTTGACCACCAAGATTTGACCTTGCAGTCTAATCAATTATCTCACTATGTTCCCACGTATCAGATACTACATTTGATGCTGACAAGGGGAAGTTATATTTTAAGTATCTCCATTCCCCCAAAGTGCATATTCTTTCAAGTATGTGAATACAAAACCCTTGCTCCTGCACAGCAGTTTTGCCTTTGAAATCAAATCCTCTCAGAAGACCCTTGTGCCTCATGCAGCCATGAGCTTGTCCAGCTACAGAACAGCTCCATAAAGCCAGTTCTCTGCCTCAGTACTTGTGCAATGTGGTGTTCCTCAACACTATTTTTCTCTGTGAACACAGATGGGCAGAAAAACCCATTTGTTCTTTAGAGCCTCCCTTCTGCCCGGGTTTATCAGCCATAGGCTCAGCCATGCAGTTCCCAGACTTACATATATGCCAGTACATATATTTTACTGCAGGAACTGCCTGCTCACACACCCTGCTGACTGTACTTCATGTGCTGCAGCTACAGCAAAGTGCCTTGCAATGATTGCTCAGTCAGTACTGTGTAACAACAGCTCCTAGAGCTATCAAGAATTATATACAAGCCCATACAGCACACAAATTAAGAAGTCTCTTTCCTATATCCTTTAATCTTCACCCCTTTAAATGCAAAACTCTAAGCAAAATGAAGAAAACAAGCCATTATTTGAGACTTCACAAAGTGAAGTCATATGTAGTCTTAAGGCAAAGAGTTTATCAGTCATCCAAAACTCTTACTGAAATGTCATGGAGTTCCTGAATGCAACAAGAAGTTCTGAAGTATGGATTGTTGAGGTCAAAATGAATACAATTTCATATAGATATTTTTTTTAGATATATTCATATGTACATTTACAGCAAACCTTGGGCTATGTTTAAATAAAAAAGACATTTTAAGATCTTCAGCAGCTGTTATGGTTAGATAGTTTTTCTGATCTATTGCTACATTTAGACCAGGATGGTTTATTACCTTCCGCCTTTCACTGACAGTTGGCATATTGCAAAATTTTTTTCCATCTTCCTTATTACAAGCATCAACTTAAATGATGCAAGTGTTGAAGTCAAGAGCTGAGATTTTTCTGATAAAAAGATTTCTTGAGACTGCACAATGTTGATATTAATAACAGTACGATGAAATTATACAGCACACTGTTCATTGTATAGTGTAATGACAGGAGCTGTGGTGTTCTTGCCAAATTTCTTTACTTGGAAAGGGGTAGAAGATACAAGCTCTCCACTTATCTGGTCTACACCAAGGTAGAATCTGGTCTAGCAGAATATGGCCCACAATAATAGTGTTACAGTTTATTTTGAAAGAGCATAGTCAGGATGAAACTAAAAATATATGTTCTCTTAGATATTTAAGATCCCTCAGCAGCTTAGATCAACCAAAAATTGAAAACTGTAAAAAGTTATCACTTAAAAAATAAGATGCATGCATACAATCTGTGAGCTTAGACAAGTTTTTCTATGATTCCAAAGAGTTTATATTCAGATCCTCTTCATTTCATAGAATCAATCACTTTTTTCCTTCAATTTTTGTGATAGTTTCTGATAGCATTTTTTGTTAAGTTTTATCTGAATTCCTCATTCCACTAATTAAGCAATACATTTTTTTTATTGGCATGTCTCCTTAAGAGGCTTTTAATTAACATTGAACACTTCTCTCAAATTCACTCAAAACCCTTCACAAGTGCATGAAAGGAAAATTACATGTAAGCTTCAAAATCAGGACCATTTTCTATTTTCTTTATTCACACTAATTCTTCCATAAAGAAAAAAACTTTGCTGCTAATTCTTGGGAATGTTTAATGGAATACACCATTTTTGATTGAGAAATACAAGAACTGATGACTCTAAGACTAGGGGAAACACTGCAAGGTTGAACACAGGGATGGATAGGAGACAGGAAGTCCTTTATATTTTTATATCCAAATAAAATGCTGTATAGAATTGGTCTGTATAATTCATGAAGCTTGTCAATATTAGTTAATTTCAGCTTTATATTTTTAAATCATTCACTGAACTAACAATGACTTTTTAGCTCCAAAAACATATGCACAGTATTTCCTCTTTTCCCCAGAATGAGATTATGCTTCTGTACCATCTTTTCTGGGAACCTCAACCAAATCCAAGCCTGGGAGGTTTAGAACTAACAAGAAATTGTAACCTCATCTACTTGAGAACAAAACAGCACTCTGTAGAGGTGCTATGAAAAGTGGCTGAATTTTTCCTTTTTTGAATTTTGCACTCCTTCAATCCCTAGTAAATTGTCATTCTACAGTTAGAAAAGTAACACAGAAAGAAAGGGAGTGGCTTGGCTGTATCACATAAAAATACCAATTTAGTAGTTGTGACTAAAGTAAATCACCAGGAATCATCTCCAGACAACCTGGGGAAGCAGAGACAAGTTTTTAAAGACTTCTACAAGAAATTGGAAGCTAGAGGACACAAAATGACAATAAACATTAAAAAAAAAACCCTCAAAAAACCCAAAATGACAATAAACATTAAAAAAAAAACCCTCAAAAACCCAAAAGATGAAGTTAATACCCTACAATTATGCATAAAACATAGACTTATTTGGCCAGATGGATATAGCTAGACATCTGATGCTGGGGATCCAAATATCAAACAGCTGAAATCTAGGGGCAACCCTTCAGGCTAATCAGAGTCTGGTCCCATGATCTGACTGTCCCTTGGCAGCCAAATGAGAGAAGATGAGTGAGAAAAGGAGACAAAATTAAAATAAAAACATAAATAAAACAAGCAGCCTTGGATAAGGGTGGCAGGTTTTGAAACAGAATTAATTGCACTGATTGATGTAGTTAGTTTTCAGGTTGCTACAGATCATTGACGTGGTGCCTGCTGATAAATGTACAGGAATTTAAAGCATTAACCCACACCACAGCTGCAAAATTTATTCGTTTTTGGACCTATGTAAATTGGTGCAGCCAGACAAAAAATTTATCCATTCTTCCTCTATTAACTTTACTAAGTAATTTCAGTACTCTTACCTTGAGCACAACTGAATGTTTCTAATTCTTTCTAAATGGAACTGCTCTATTTTTGGACTACTAAGAGCAAAGCACTGCAGAGTGCACTCCAGTCATATGGGAGAGATGTCTGTCAATAGCATCTCTGCAGAGAATGTTCCTCTGTATCCCATAAGCAATTATTTCACTACCTTTTGTTGCCAGAGTTCAGCCCTCAGACAGAGGGCAACTAGGAAATTTAGGCACTATCTATTGCCTTAAACTTGCCCCTACATGGATAGGTAGTTGAGGTGCCAAACAAAAGAAATAATTAAAAATAAAATCCCTGTAAGCAGTGTAGTCCATCAGTAACAGTATTAAGAGGCAGTGATAGCCCTGTTCTGGTTTGCAGGCAGAATTACTGGTTGTAGCCTAAAATCAGTTGTAGATACAGACACATTTCTAGAGATGATCTTGTTCTCTTCTGCCTCTGAAACTATCACCACCCTGCTTGAGCTTCTTGCTGAAACCAAGTCCAACAGACACTTTCTCTTGGATTTAAGGATCACATAAGAAGGACAATAATTAGTTACAGACACTGCTGCTGGGAAATGCAAAGTATTTTCATGACTGTCATTCTTTAACCCCAGCTAGCAATCAAACACCACACAGGCACTCAATTGTTCCCCCTGTGTTAGGAATCAGGTAAAAGTGAGAAAACTCATGGGTTGACACAAAGACAGTTTAATGTGGAAAGCAAAAGCTGTGCACAGTAACAAAGCAAAACAAGGAATTAATTCACCACTTCCCATGGGCAGGCAGGTGTTTGGCCATCTGCAGAAGAGCAGAGCTCCATCACACATAACAGCGACTTGGGAAGACAAACGCCATCACTCCAAATATTCCTCTCCTTCTTCCCCCAACTTTATAAGCTGAGCACGATGACATATGTTTGGAATATCCCTTCAGACAGTCGGGGTCAGCTGTCCTGGCTGTGTCTCCTGCCACCTCCTTGTGCACCCCCAGCCCACTCCCAGGTGGGGCAGTCCAAGAGGCTGACTATCTGCAAGCACTGCTCAGTGATCACGACAACATCCCCGGAAAATACTGGCAGTTTCCAGCCCAAATCCAAAACACAGCCCCATGCAATCTGCTGTGAAGAAAATGAACTCTACCCAGTCAAAACCAGCACAATAAATTACTCAGAATAGCCTATCTGTGGCTATATTTGTCTGTAGCCCTTTGTCAATGCTTTGGCATGTCTTAAATGTTTTTCTTATACAGATATATTTATCATATTCTCTATTTCCAGAAATGAAAGACATCACAACTGAACTAATTCCATTTCAAAAATAATTTAATTATACTCTTGGGCTTAGCTTTGCCACCATTTAAGTGGAATTGGTACAGCAGTAGAAAAAAGAGGAAAGAAAAAAATTAAGGCAGCTTACTGAGTACACACAATATATTAATAAACCTTTTATTATGGACATAACTCCTTATGAAGTTCTTATCTACATTAGCAGATCCATGAGTAAAGCATGATAGAATGCAGCTGATATAAATCTAAAAGAAAATTAAAATCTGTTTATAAATAGCTATTATTTTTGTTTCCAGTCTGTTTAATGCTTATTCATCCAGTAATTCATTAATTTCAAACAGAGCTATAATAGAGAAAAATGATGGGATTTCACCCAGCTCCTTAAAAAGACTGTTATTTTCTGGGAAGTGTTTTCTTTTTTTTAAAGGGAAGTTTTGCATATACTTTTCTAGTTTCTGAGTTTGTCCTAATTGAGATATTTCTGATTTCTAGCACAAGAATTAATCCAACAAGGAGAAAACTCAGAGGCCTTGAACAGGACTGGATAAACCCTAGCAGGAGGAATATGAGGAAGTATTTAGAAAGTGAAATATTTCATTTGCTTAAAGATAGAAGAGCTTCCAAACCTCCTGGTAATCCCCCCTTGGACAGTCACATCTTCTTCTGTTATAAGACAGAATATGCATTCAGTATTTACTTCATTGTTCATCTAGTTATTTACATACCACCAAAAATACATATGTGTGGACATATAAAAAAACCAGTATATAAGGTATTAATACCAAGATCCCCTTAAGCTTTACCTCTTGGCCTGAGTGGGGCTCAGCTGGGTTCTCCAGGTGCCCCATGGCTGAGCACCCATTCCACAGCCTGCCTGAGTTCATCTCTGGGAATGCTGCCGGAGAAGGAGCTGGCAGCCCCAAGCAGTCCCTGGGCAACATTGGGGGATAGTGGGGCATCTTTCACCCCTTCCATGGAAGCAGGGAGAAGACAGGGATGCAAAGAAGCAATAATAAATCTAAGGAGACACAATGTTTCGGAGTAAGAAAGCATCAACATCATTGTTTCTCCTGCCATTGTTACCTTGACAATCATCCTTGTCATCCTAATGAAAATATCAAAATGCCAAATGGAGAAATTATTTTAATTTTCCTCTCCCTGATTTTGCCCAAGGAAGACTGCGGTACTGCCTTTAAAGAGTAGGGAAATGTTAAAAGAGTGATAAGAACATAAGAATAAAGGGGGAGGCACTAGGTATGACTTTTTTATATGATATTTTTTAACATATAATTGGTGAGGCTTTTGCATATTCATTATTCAGTTTGGACCACTGGAGTTTTTACAATTCATTGGACTAACACTAAAACCTTAAACTCTACCCACATTTCCTGTTTTGAATATCCCAGTTCAGTGTAACTAGTATTCTAAAAATTAAAAATAGTAGTTTTATAGGTAGAAAAACTTACATTTGTTTCTTACACAGTGCAAACTGCAAGAGTATTGTCAACTTTACGATGCCAAGGTGCTCCATGTGCAGAGCTCCAGTGAAAGCTCTGAGGGCTGCCTACAGCACTGAAACTTTTGGGAGGATAGATGCTGTTTCTCTGTGAAGGGGTTTGATTTGGTCCATTAAAATAGGTGTGAGAAATATGGTCAGGAGAACAAAAACCAAAGCAGCATTCCAGCAACAATTCTGAACCTTGTGCTTTGATGGTGAAGAAAGAAAGTTAGTGTTACCACAAATCAAAGGTACTTCATTAGCTCCTGCTTTTTATGAGGTTGCTGAGGCAAATTTTACAATACAGTTTTAAACATCATTAACTTTGTGACCTTAACATTAATGTGTTGATACACAATTCAAATTGCATTAGTGAGCTGAGCAGCTCCTACTGTGGAAGTCTATCTCATCTCCCCTTCCCCCCCAAAGTCATTATAAAAGAACACATGAAGGCAAGCAGGCTTCATGCAAAACTAAGTTTACCTCTGATTTATACCACACTTTTAATGTTTCCTTTATGCCATAAAAAACATTTGATACAAATTGGTTCAGGCTAGTGTTTCTGAAACATAACAGTACATCTAAAGAGGAGATAATGCAGCCATGGGGAATTACCTTTCATTTATGAGTGTAAACTCTTAAAAATACAACTACTATATTGAAGAGTTTCAAAGGAAATAATTTGATAGCAGTGTGCATTTTAATTGCAATATTCCCACAGAAGTACTAATTTTGCAACCTAGATGACCTGCCAGCAGCACTGCAAGGAAAAAATAATTATTAAAGAAATTATTATAATAATGATAGACACGCACCTGTTATTTTACACTGCCAGGCAACCGGTTTCATTACAACAAAAGAAAAGCAGCACCAGTGGGTAAAGAGATTAAATTAAAGATGGTGTGTTGATGGCTTGAGGCTTGACGATCCATTTATAGGGTTAGAGCTCTTTATCATGGAAGGGAATGAGTAATTTGGCTAATGCACGGAGGATTTCAGCACACTGTGTTCAACTGCTCATGTGCTTTGAATATCTATGTGTCAAAAAAATGTGGTTCCTTAATCATTTTTTGGACAGATCTTACAGTTTGGATGATAGTTTTCCATTATTTTCAAAATTTACTCTAGCTTCAATACAACACCTTTCTGTTAAGATATGAATGTACAATGCTGGCAACTCAAAATCTTTCACCTTGGCATGGGATTTAGAAAGAGCAAAAAGACAATAATCAAAGGAGTAGAAATACATAAATACACATTGGGAAGTCTACCCTTGTTACTTCAATATGTAAATTGGGAAGGAAGACAGGTCATGTTCTGGCAAATTAGTTCACCTTCTAATCTGTTAGATTGTTTTTGGCAAGGCAGGGAACAATAAATAATTGTATTAAAGAGGAGAGAGACAACATCATACAAGTAGAAGCTGTTTTCATTTTGTGAGAATACAGCACATTTTTACTTGCCTTCACCTCACCCTTATACTACATTTTTCCTAATTCTTTTAGCATGTCAATAATCTTTAAAGTGTTTAAAAAGCTGTTCTAGTTATGATTTTTGTAACAAAACAAAGATTTTAGATGCTACCGTGGTTAAGTACTAAAACCAGTGATGATGCCACTTGCAAAGAAGTCAACACACAGTCCAAGAAATAGAGGAGAGTGAACTACAGAAGATGAGACGTGTGATGTACTTTTGTAGTCTTCCTCTCCCATGACTATTCTGATATTAGGACCCATTTCCCAATTAATAATTTCACTAGATAAAGGAAGGGATTACCATATTATCAGAGAATAAATACAATCACAGGGTTCATATCAAAGTCTACTGGAGTGCTCTTCTAGCCCTTCTTTTAAGAACTTCTTTTAATGACTATTAACTCAAGTTAATGATATGATTCCTAATATGATCAAAACAGCTAAAAATCACATTAGTATAATTTCAATTTTATAGAATAAAGGTGAAAAAAGAATGGAGATCATTATAAAATAAAAAACTGTCCTCCATTATTCAATGTTAAATGTTCACAAGCATACCAATTCTCCACAGACCAATTCTGGAAAATCTGTGTTCTGGCGAAATCAAACTCTGAGAAATGGTTGGATTAACTGGTGTTAATTCCTCCCCACGGGAGGAATTGTGCGGCACACTGCCCACAGATCAACCTGAAGTGGTTCTCAGTCACAAAGTGACAACTCTACAGCCACAGACTCAGGACACTAATTTTATGCCTTCAGTTATCACACTTACTACTAGATTTGCTAATCTGAAACCAACAATTTAAATTCTTGACTAAGCACTCAGCTCTTCTCAGCACTCACCACCTGAGCCTGGGTTTTTGCTTCTGGCTTAGTCAAGCTGTTTTCTCCACCTTGTTTCTCTGACATCTGACATCTTATCCTAGGAAAGTTTCCATGGCAGCCAGCGTAAGGCACAATTGAGCCTTGCCATTATATTTGATGGGCTTTTTCTTTGGAGATTCGATCCAGACTGTAATATCATTTGTCAGGAAACTAACCAAGAGATCAAAAAGAGTTTTGGGCATTTGGAATAGATTTATGCTTTAGCTATCCTCCTCAATCAAAAGGACTAAACTTAAAAAAACCCACCAACAAACAAATACCAAACAAAACACAAACAAAACCCACAAACAAACAAGCAACCTCCAAAACATACAGCAAACCAAGTGATTGCTATATACAGCTATAAAATTCTTATTTACAAACAACACACCAGTATACTATATTTTTCTGGGCTATGGGTGTTTAAGAAAAAATTTATTATTTCATCTGAAGTCTTGAAAGTGATAAACTTAAGATGTTAAGCCATCTTTATGAGTTCATAGCTGACTAAGTGAAGAAAAAAAGAAAAATAAAGAAGCAATCCATCTGAAATATAATCCTTTTGTAAAATACTGAGAGGAGGATGGTATCTCCTGCTGTGGTAAGTACCACCCTCCAATAAATGCAAAATGCACCTCCCCGAGCAAACCCCTAAAAAACAATTCCCCACCTTGACAAAATATTCTTGTGCATGGAGACAACAATTTGCTTAGAATAATGAGGTAACTGGCCAATAAGCAATTTATTCTGTAAAAGGTATTTGATACCTGGATGGTTTTGTGATCACACTTATGTACAGAATGCTGTATGTATCACTGGACATATATAAAAACAGCTGTGAGTTTCTTTCCCCTTTCCCCTACATTAAAAAATAAAAAATAAATCCCCCATCTCACAACTTGATCAAAAAATTTGGCAAGGCAGAGAAGATAGACATGAAATACTGGACTCCATGAGAAAACCCCAAAACATTGGCACAAAGATGGGACTTATTTCCTCATCTCCCTGTGTTTTTCCTCCTCCTAGGCAGTTCTCACAAAAGCAGTTTGTCCACAGATTTCCCACAAGTTTATTACCCATACAAAGTTTTCTTATTGATCATCTCAACAATTCATCTGCTGCATGAATATACCAAACTAAAATACAACTACTGATGAGTCCTAATGGTGCAGGAATCAAATTTACTCAAGAAATATATTTCCCCGAAGAAAAAAAATCACAGAATCAACCACAGAATTTTTAAGGTGGGAAGTGAGCCCTGGAGCTCCTTCTCATGCAGGGGATTCTAGAGCTTGCTACTTAGAATTATGTTCAAATATCTTTTGAATATCCTTAGAAGAGGATGCTCCACAGCCTCTCTGGGCAATCTGCTCCAGCACTCTGTCACCCTCAAAATAAAGTTCTTCCTCATTTTTAGGTGGAACGTTCTGTGTTCTAGTTTTTACTCATTGCTTCTCATTCTCCTGTTGCTGGGCACCACTGAGCAGAGCCTGGCTCCAGCCTGGCTCTTGGTACCTCCCTTCAGATGCTTATAGACATTAAATCCCCTCTCAGTCGCCTTTCCTTGAGGCTCAACTATTCCTTTTGAGTGAGTTGCTCCAGTCCCTTAATCATGTTCCTAGTCCTCCACTAGACTTGCTTCAGGATCTTCATGTCTCTCTTCTAGTGAGGAGCCCAGAACTGGACATATATAAGGAACTCCTATGGAATTAATCTGTGCACGTTCTCTGCGAGCTGCGAAGACTACACCACTATTCAAGGTTTGAACAGAAAAGGAAATTAAGCAGACACCATTGCCTTCAGCTTTTTCCCTTCTTTGAATACCAATAAGTACACTCCTAGAGTCTCATTATTCCTTTGGCAGGACTTCCACTACCATTTACACATGAATAATTTCTTTTTTATAGACCCAATATTGTTTTGTTCAAAACACATTTATCATTACAGAATGTGATACAGTAGGAGCAAACTGCAAGTGCTTCTCATCAACCCTGTCTTCGCAAAACAACTGCACATGAAAAACAGCCAGTATGTGAACCTGAAAATGCTTGTTTTACAATTCACTGCAGTTGTCAGGGGCTTGTCCATGACGAACTTACTTGCTCATGCAGTTGAGTACCAAGTACACAGTGTTTGTAAAGAAATACTGAAGGTTTGGGTTGAACTAATATCTGAAACTGAGATAAAATTTCCCCTAATATGTTTGCTACGAGCAGCACTTAATAGATCTTATTAACTGAGAGACAAAGTATTCTTTTACATAAATCAGAACTTTTGGGGTGGTTTATAAACAATTACCCTGTTGCATACTCACACTTTTGTGGATGACACACACCCATCCATACTTTAGCACAACTTTGTGACAAATTAGATCTAAACATTGCAGCATTCCAGCTGGAACTAAGTGTCTTCAGCCTCACTTACACTGGTACAAATCCCCCAAGTAAAAGGAAAATAAAAATGGCAGTAATGTCACAGAGGAACAGATACAGATATTCTGCATACATCCTTGCATACAACACTATGTTCATTGGTTTCTGATGCAAGCAATTCTAAAACCCTGTAGAAAGTTAGGCAAGGAGATTAACCACAGTCCCAGTGAGCTCTGTGTCCTGTAAGCACTGGTAGAAAAGTTTTATGAGCTAGAAGAGCCACTGTTATTCCTCACCTGGCCTCTGGCATGTGAAAACTCCATGGCTCTTTTGCTCATCCCCAGCGGGAGCTCAGGAGCTGAGTTGCTGCTCACTGGGAGCAGCGTTCTGCAGGAATGCTTCTCTGCAGCTTGGGCAAGGAGCACATGCTGCATGTGGCATTGCCAAGAGCAGAGCCACGGGCTGCTCAGCCCACCCACCCATCCTCACTTCCCCCAGCACAGCCTGGCTGTTGTTCCAATGCTGAACACAAGAAGTGTGCCAAGAAATGTCCAAGCTCGCTTGGTGGTGCCAAACAAGAGGACAAGAGGCAAAGGGAAGAAACTGATGCCCAGGAAGTTCCACCTGAATATGAGGGAGAACTTCTTCACTGTGGAGTGACTGAGCACTGGAATAGATTATCCAGAGAGGGCATGGAGTCTCCCTCACTGGAGACATTCCAGAACAGATGCAATCCTGTGCCATGTGCTCTGGGATGACCCTGCCTGAGCAGGGAGGTGGGACCAGATGACCCTCTGTAGTCCCTTCCAACCTGACCCACTCTGGGATTCTGTGAAATGATGATTATTCTTGTATCAAATTCTTTGCATGCCAGCAACACTTGTTTCCTCACTTTGCTTTGACTTCTTTATCAATTATCAACCAAAGTGGAATGATCAAAAGTAGTAAGAAGCATAGCGACAGCATAAGAAAGGAAAAAATAAGCAAGTAGTGTAACAACCAACCTACATGCAAAAACCTATGAAGCACTTGTTCTCAGGGTGCACTTGTTCCATAACTCTAATTTCCTAGAAGACAACTGCTTATTGTTTGAATTTCCTTAATTATCAGGAATCTTTAGTGGAGTGTTTTAAGAGCTTGAAAATTCAAGCTCTTGGCATCAGGTGTTGGCAGTCACATCCAGAGGTTCCATTACCCTTAATACATTCAGCTGTCCTTTCTCCACAGGTGACCAAAGCTTCCAAGAGCGAGGCACTAGTCATGGTAAGAAACTACAGCACAAAGAAATCCCATCCAAAACCTGGTAATCCTGAGTGGTATTCTAGCAATACCCAGAAGAAGAAGTCTACATCTTGGAGAGAAAGAAATTGAGCAACTTTAATCCAGTCCAATACATAAAGAAATCAGAGTCTTTGGGTCAAGCTCTTAATGTAAAGCAAAGGAACAGACTGCCCAAGACCACAGTTTTTTGCCAAATGTGGTATTTATATAACCTTGTGTGAAAGGTGTGCATACAAAGAAAAGTTATCGTTTGAGGAGTGAGAATAAGAGAATGGTGCCAGTCTACATTAAGAGCATTTACTAAAACCCTATTACTCATTATTTCTGTTTTTATTTCTCCCATGTGTGTTCATCTTGACCTTTCATGTAGTTCATGAAGCTGAAAGCTTTTCTTCTTAAACAACCATTTGTGCAGCATTCATACACACTAATGGATCTTCACAGATAACCTTTCAGGCAGTACAAGTCTTTACTTGTACTTCACATGCAGGGACTGTGCCACAAAGGCTTTGGGGAGCAGTCACAGAGAAGAGAACACCCAGTTTCTGAATCTTGTAAGAGTTCATATTTATTTAAACTGGTGTGGAGCAGGCAGAGCAGCAGATCCCTGGGGATGTTTGAATTCAGCTATTCGAATTCTAGATAATTAAGATATTTTACTTCAAAGGCTCAATAATGTATTCTCAACACCAATGTAGTGTAACACACTACTTAAAAACCAAATCCATTTTCAGTCTTGCAAAACAAGATGAAAAACAACTCATAGAAATTCCATACAAAAATCAGTTTAAAATTGCTGTCACAGTGACTCCTCCCTTCCCATTAAGGCTGAAGCTGGGTGTTCTCTATACCTTAATTCTGAGAAAAATTAAGTTATAGGACTTGAACATCTAGACACGTTACCTCAGCATATGCTCAGTTAGCCTGTTTCAATGTAGGAATCAGGTTTGTAAACTTCTGATAAGTCTATAATAAAAACATCCTTGTATCAAGTTTAGGTTTACAGCTGCCTTTTGTCTTGTAAGAAAAGGCTCAGAATGGCAAGAAAGTCTGAGAAGCAGAAAATCTTCCCACTCAGATATGATCATCCATAAACACCTCCAGGCACCTCAAAGAATTGATAACACTGATATGTAGAAGCCAAGGTAATACTGACAGCTGAATAATCTTCCACTTTCTAGTAAGAAAAAGCCAGCCCAAAATAGATTATTCCTAGGAGGAACAGGCAGTTGACTTTAATCAAGAAAGACTGAGAAACAAACAAGAAACTTCACAAGTGAAGAAAGATGCTATCAAAACAAGGTAGATTAAAAGTTTCCGGGTTTTATCACCTACATAAAAGCTGTGTAAAATCTTACACGTGCAAGAAAGGAAGAACTGCCCAGTAATGAGAACACAAAGACTGGTGGTGCTGTGTAGGGGTGCACTATGTGGTGATAGAGAGATAGGCCCTGAGGACCAGAGAGAGAGCCTCTTTCCTGGGCCCGGAGGTGACCCTGGGAGTGCATCCAGGTCACCGGGGATGGGCTGAGAGAGGATTGTGAGTTTGTGGACAGTGTTGGACCTATGGGGAGTGGTAATTTTAGTTTGTGGCCTTACAGGGTATTGTTTATGTATTACCATAATAGGGAATATCTGTGTAATACCCCAGGTGATTGGGGGACACTGTGGTGAATATCTTTACTGTTTATATGATGTTATATCCTGTTGTGTGCTGGTATGTAGGGAATTCTCACTGCGCAATAAATGGTTTTGCACTTCTCCACCTTCTGTGTGGAGTCCATGCCCTTGTGTGATTACTGCAGTGCTGGGCATCCACAGAAAAGCTTTACTGGTTTAACCTTGGTATTGTCATAATCACATTCTGTAGCCCCTTGCTGACAGTAAATTGGGATGAAGAAAATATGTATAAATGTTCTTTCGAATAACAGACTAGACCTGCTTACTGGGGAAAAAGTGAAATTTTGTTAGAGCCTCCTCATTCTTTCCTTCATCCAGTGAGGAGTATTTTCTGATCAAAATTATGAGATATCAAAAGCTTACAATCCAATATTTTCAAAACAAATTACTATCATTAAAGTACTATAAAAAGGAAAACAACATTAAGAAAACTAGAATTACAATCTTCAAATAAAAACCAAGGTCTTATACCTATGAAATATTTTGGTTTCCCATTTTGCTGGGAAATCCAGGGGATTTTCTTCTTAGTTCAGGCCATGTAAAAGAAAATATATACACATATATGGATTTCCATAATTCCTGTGCCAGACTGGAAATTAGTCATTTGATATCATCTACAGTAAACATTTATTTCTGGGTGATCTGTAAAAGACTTTTAAATGTATAATTTTAGCAAAGAAAGTATGAGCATTCCATCACAACAGCTGCATTTACTGATGCAAATTTGTGTACATTGTGTTAATTACTTATTAACCGGGGTTGAAGTGCTGTGCAACAAATCCCTATTTGTCTGCCCTTTATCAGCCTCTTGTTTGACAAAACCATTTTTCCTGTGAGGCTCCAAATCCACTCATCATTTCAGCCATTTTGCAAAGTAGGGAATTGATAGTTTAAAATCCAATATTAGGCTAGTCCTTTAAAAATGTATAACGAGATTTGTATAGAAAATTGGTTTTGAAGGCCATACCAATGATGGAAAACACAGCTTGGTGATTTCTGCAATTAGGTAGGATGCGAGGTTTGCACACAAGCTCAACTCCCCCCCGTCTCTATCAACAAAGATTTACCCAGGTAATCCCCACTAGATTTTCACCTGAAACTTATGAGGGTTATCTAATGTTCCCCATGAATTTTCTTCCACTTACGGTTTTGAATCATTTGCCAAACCACTGATTTCCAGAACTGGAAGGACTGACAGACTGCTCTTCTTGCAGCCTGAAGCTCTTCAGTGTTACCATGCAATGCAGAGTGCTCCCAAATCAACAGGTGTGTTTTCCTATCAGCTGTCACATTGGCTGAAGATTCACAGACAGCGCATACAGGAGACAAGAGATGACTATTTGAATTCCATTCTTTTCTGTTAAGATGGTGGTATGATATGGTGACTGAAAGACTAACTGGAACCTGTGGAATCTTCACTGTTGGGCTAATGAACAAGAGTTGTTTGCTTTATCAAATAAAAAGGATTATCTGACATAGCTATATTTAGCTATTCTAAGATGATTTAATGAAGAAATGGCCCATGTTGCGTATTTCCTCAAAGTTCTTAGTGCAAATACTTTAAGAGTTCAGCAAAAATAACATAGACTCAAAAAAAAAATTGAGTTCCTCTTAAAGAGATAAGGGGTGGGGGGTTGGGATTATCAGCCATCCTATGATTAGCCATGAAATAAAATATTCCCTTCTATTGTTTTATTATTTTTGAAATTTTCCATTGAAGATAGAAACTGTAATAGATATCTCTCTCTTATGAGAATGTTTACTGTAAGGTCTTTTTAAAAATCCAGAATTATGAGGATACTTACAAAACAGTGAATTGTTAGAAAATATTTCAGCTGTCTGATGGAATAAACCAGTGTCATGTTGCTTTAATTTCCTAGAAATCACAATTCTGAACTGCAACAATATTATGTGGTCAGATTAATTAAATTACTTAGGAATCACAGACAAACATACTATACTGTTTATTAGATTAGATTTTAAAGCCTAGATCACTGGGGAAATAAATCAGATGACATCTTTATTAGCTAATAACACAACCATTAATGACATTTTGCAAAGGATATGTTAGGTGGTTTTAATGGAATTTACCATATTTTTTGTCATTCTCATTGAGTTAGTTATTGCTCTTAATATTAGATTCTTACCAATGTGATTACCCATTGTGATATCTGACACGTTTTTTTGTTGGTGTTGGTTTTAATTTCAGCCAAGAAGGAATGCACATAAGGCACAAATAAGATTAAAATTAGAAAAGCAATATATCACTAAGATTTATTTCCTGGAAAAAAAAAGCCTCAAGTGGGCAAATGAATGAAGCAACTAAACACATTACTGAATTAAGCAGTTCATTCCTTACACCTTCTTTTAGTTCTTATTCAAAGAAATGTGCACTTTCAGATTAATACCATGAAACCAAAAGCATATTAAAAAACCCCAAACAAACCCATAAAGGATCACTTACAAAGCACATTTTATTTCTGGAATAAATACAAAAACATAACAAAATAGCTGCAGACTGAGTCAGGCATTTAGTCTTCCAGAAATTAAGCATTTTATCTTATATTGGAGTTAACAGAATATTAAACTCATTTTTTTTCTGAGTTTGTATTCAATTCTTCAGTGCAAGGCCATAGAGCACACATGATAATGTTTTTAACGTTTTGGAAATCACTGGGTGGAAATTAGAAGAAATATATTATGGTATTCTGTGATCTTTTCAGTCTGACATTCAGAAAATGTGATGTGTATATGCAAGATAAATCTGAAACAGGAATGCCATGTGAGTGGTGCCAAGACATCTTTTTGTTCAACTACGCTCCAGGTACCTCTTATTTCTTATTTAATTTTTTTGTTGAAAAGTTATCACCACCTCTCTGACTGCTGAGGTAATGACTTTAACTAGAAATCTTAAAGAAAAAAAAAACAACAAAACAAAACACATCAGGTCAGAACCATTTATATCTAGTTGATTTCTGAATAAAAGGATCACATTTTAAGTCTACCATGCCTGCCTCTTTGTGCTTGCATTTCTGTTCCCTTACCTGGTTCACTTGGTAATTCTAATACAGTCAAATCTGTAGTCCTTCCAGACTAATTCCTGCTCCTGTTTTCAGCAGAAATGGTAATGTGTCCCAGTCCCATGAGGGTGCTATAAAGGACACCTTTAAAACACAGTAATACCGTACAGTCAGGTTAGATAGAAAAGTGAATTTTAAAGAAACCTGTACTTGACCAAAACAAAAAACCAAAAAAACCAAACTTCTGTACTTTGAGTTCACATTTTCTGAAGTTTTAAAAGCAGACCATCTTGAATACTGCTCACTTAATATTACTCATTATTAAACTGGGAGTAATTACTTTTAAAATATACAAACCATGAAATCACTTCAAGATGTCCTAGTAAGTTTACATTCCCTGACTAGGCAAATCATACTGCAAATACCTAAGTCTTCAGACAGGCAAATTTAAAAAGCTTATACCAACAGAAGGTTCAAAGTCATTTATTTTCTTCTAATTTGAGTATGTGAAAAAAATTAAAAGGGACAAGATAGTAGCCAAAGACCTATTAAAAGCAGTAAATATAAGACTGTTCATAGAGCCCTGCCAGCTCTTTACAACTTTGAGTGAGATGACCAAGCTTATTCTACTCATGTAGTGCCCAACATGCCAGTTCTAAAAATTTTAATGAGTCATTGAGAAGGAGAATAGTGAACACTTGGGTGAGAGATTTGACCAAGGACAGAGAAAGAGTCTGGACAACCTCTTTTATTAGACATTATTATTCAGTAGTACTTCAAGGCCAGAAAACAGCATGAACTCCTCTGGGTCACGTATTATAAATAACAAACTTTCTGAAAAGAAAAAAGTCCATCTAAAGGAGTCAAGAAAATAAGCATATGCAGTGTCTTTGGTTTACAAAGGCTAAGGGGAAAAAACCCAACAAAATAACCCAGCAGCAACTCAAGAGCACCCTTAAGAATCTCTGTTACTATTTAGAATAGAGTTCTGTAGCAGTTCTCTGTAAAAGCATTTTCATATTTTAAAATGCGTTACTTATTGCTGTGTGTTGCTCTCTTCTTTTCCTATGAAAATAGCTGACAAAGCTCACACCAATTCAGGCAGAAGATGCCACAGACTCAATGCAAGCAAACATCACTCACTCCAGACCTACAGCTACCTCGTGCCTCTATTATTCCTCATGTTTTATCATGAGGAACACAGACCCTGGAAAACTGCTGTTGGAGAGCTTAGGACACACTTAAGAAGCAGTGAATAAAGGTCACCTAGAACTAGTTCCACTGATGTTGCAGCTATAAACACTGATGAAAACCCCTATAACATTTCCTGCAGCAAGCCAGGAGTGCGCTCCAGATCAAACAAGGACAAAACCCCACCTCCTAACATACATCAGCCCCACAACTTCAGGCATGTGGGAATAAAAGATGGGGTGGGTGCATGCTGGGGTGGGAAGCGTCTCATCAGTGAAAGAACAGGAATTGTTATGGTCAAAAAAAAGAAATTTGTGATTTGTTTCCTAAGTATCAGCCCTAAGTGTTGAGATAATATTTCTCCTTAGCTAGATGAGCCTCCTTTCTCTATTTTGTGACATTAACTACCATTAACATGAACTATACATCTCCACCAAAGTACTCACAATTGAAGTAGGTGGTGGACCCCATCAAACTCAAGCCACTGGAACAAATCCTTGAGAAAAAAAATAATGGGTTTGCTTTGAAACGCTTGAGAAGAAAGAGAGCCCATGCAGTGAGAAAACCTGGCATCATCTGGCTGACTGGTATCACCAACCTCAGAAACAGCTGCTGAAGAATCGTATAGGAAGAAATGGACATATTTAAGAGAAGGTAGAATTTCAGTCCATCAGAACAATCCTTGTACACTCCTGAGGAAAGGTACACGACAGATCCTGTCTCTTTCACTTGCTGGAATCTCAGCTGAGCATTTCTTGACAATTAATCATTGTCCTGCTAGGCACTGGAAAAGAGACACATTTGTGGGAGAAGAGAAATCAGAGTGAGAATGAAATATTTTCTTGAAGAGGATAGGGCAAAAAGACTCCAGCAAAAGTTTAAAACCTTTTCCAAGAATGTCAACAGCTGGTACCCTGGAACAAGAGACATGGGGCAGAGGGGAACCAGTGCTCTATGTGATGAACCACAAAGAAATATTTTTGTCTACTTGAAGGGTTATTTCAGCCATCACAGGATGACCCTATTGGCCAGCCCCCATCAGTACTCTCAAAACCAGAAAAATGTAGCACCATTGTTCTTCTGAGTTACTAAAGCTATCCTTATTTATTATTAAAAGGAACAACAAACAAAAAGAGAGAAAAAAAAGAGTAAAACTGATAAGGAGGTTGGGAAAAATGAAAGTGCCTGGATCTGTTCATTAAAGCCCATTCTGGTGAATGATGCAATGCTGTTGCTAGCAATGGGCATTCAGTCACTCACTGATCAACATCAAATAGTTGCGTCAGAGTCTTTCAATCAAACATTTAAAGAGCTTGGGGGAAAAAAACTGTCACCTTTTAGAGACAAATGGTGCTGCTATCACTATGGCAACCGAAGTAGTCTGTCATGCATGACACTGAGGATTGTTACTGACTATCCCATGAAGCCTATTGCCACTGTATTAGATCACAGTTTTTGTCTTCATTTGTCAAGGAATGGTCAGACACACCAGAAGGGTGTACCTAAATGGTGCAATAGGGCTTAGAATGACAACATGGAGCAATAACTACTTACAGCAGCCCAGTGACAGGTCATTTCCTAGCTGAAAGTGTTAACAAGAAGTCAGTAATTCTAGAGTAAATAATGCTACCCAGCACCATTTACTAAGTCCATGGCAATGCAATATATCTGACAGTAGCAAAACTTTAAATATAAGGAGCAGGACCATAGTGGGGGACAAGGAAGGAAAAAAAAATAAAAAGGAAAGGAAAAAGCTATTTCCAGTCTTACTGTTTATGGTGAAAATATTTATCACAGGCATCAATTTCTGTTAATTTTCCAAATAAAATAACGATGAGCCAAATAATCCTTGTAGTACATGGTCTGTCATCACACACCTTGAAACAGCAAGGACAATTTCTCCTATTCTAAAATTATTTTTTACCACTTGTGTAATGAAATGGCTTACTGAGGAAGAACAGTACCCAGGCAGGGCACAAAAGGAAGCTGTAACAAGCATGTACTTGCAACAGAGTCTGCTTGGCTTCTGACTTTTGGCAGTCTGAAGTTTTAAGTATTAGAAGTTATCATTACATTAAGATACTTCCTGGAAATATGAGTTAAGAGGGAGAAATGTGTCGACTGTGGCAACCTGTTTCTTCATATAATGAAACTTCTAAATAAATTTCTTTCCCAATATAAATTAAACAATTCAGAGTCATACCATAGAGAGACATGGAGAATGTGTTTACATAAATTTATTTGGGTGGACACGCTTGGTGTGCCTAAAATACATATCTACTAAGACACTGAAAAGTACAAGTTTTGACACGGCAGTTATTACACCGCCTGGATTCCTCCAAATGAGCCAACCAGCTGATTTTCAAGATGATTTCTACATTTAAATTATTTGTAGTCCAAGCTGTGATATCACAAATATTACATAAACCACTGGTACTTTCGAGCCATAAGAACTGCCTGCTTACATTTATTACACAAGGCAAATAGCATGTTAGGTGAAATAAGCTATCACTTGTAACTTTTACATAGCTCAAATCAGTTTAAGTATTCAGTGCTTCCCCAAGCCATTCCCCCTCACTTCCTCCTAAACAGAAAAAGTAAATCCTCTTGGCTTATTTGTCAGATTAAAAAAAGAAAAAAATTGAAACCCAGGCTTCTCAGAGGCTAAATTATCACATGCTGTTGCCTTAATTAAGGGACAGACACTCCTCAAATGCTTCTTTAGGTCTGGATGACTTGGAAGTACAAAAGTTCCTTCAGGCAGCTTTTTCAATAGTTATCTCACTCTCTCACCATGCCAGTATATCCTCTATCACATAAATGCTCCTTTTCCTCCCTGTAGTGGATTAAAAACTTATCTCTGTTGAACAATGGTATGAGATTTCTTAAACAGCCCAGCATCTCTCCTCACTCCCTTCCCCAAACACAAAGACAGACAAATATTTGTTGCTATGGATTTAGAGGGTAGTGATGTAGCTGGTCATCATCTACTAACCCAGAAAATGACTGTAAAGTTTGGAGTCTGAAGTAAATAGAAAAATACTGCAAGTGCTTAATGTAGCTGGCACTGCAGAGGCTTTAGAGATGGAGAGAGACAAGGCAGTACAAGATCAGTATGCAGTGCCACTAACCGAGACAGAAAAGAGAATACTTTGCTTTCTACTCCCATTTTCATCAAGTTTCCAGTTAGGATGTCAAAAATGTCCCTATTTTTTGTAACATTTGTATAATGTGAAAATATCTCATTTCCTCCACACTTGCCTTCAAAAGTAACCCACCTGCTTTCTCAGTGTTTCAAAATGAAATGATGGATTTTGAGCTATTCCTTAAGAATATTTTTTTTTCTTTTTCACAGTAATTTTATTTTCATAACATTTAATAGCTACACTGTCACTGGCCAAGAGGACTGACATTTGTGAATGTCTTCTCTCAGGGGCATAGAGTCCTGCCTATTCTTAGATTGCTCTTTTTCTTAGGTGTCAACACAGAATTTAGTTCTGTATCTTGGGGAAGTATTAGTTTATAAGTTTGGAAATTGTACAACATGTCTTAAAAAAAATCCTTTCAGCTTCATAAGAGGTCTGTTTTAGAAAACAAAATACAGAGCTGCAAGACCTAAGTGGTTTTTTTCCTCAGTCATTGTAACTGAAAAAGAGCTTCAAATCACATTTGGCCTAAGATAAAACAAGCCTTTTCATACCACAGATATTTTAGAATTGACATTTAAAGAAGCTGGTATTGACAGTTTCCTAATTCCTTTCACATAAAAACAAAAAACAAAAGCAAAACAGCATCATTTCCTAACTCGCCTCCCATCACAAAGGGAATCTCAGTCTTTTCAAGAACAACCAAGGTGTTCGGCATCTCATGAGACACGATTTTTCACCTCTTATTCCACTAGTTACTTTTTAGTGATACTGGCTAGGGAAAAGAAATCAGCAGAGACTTAGCTCCATCAAACAGGGAGTAAAGATCCATTCTGAAACTCTCCTCACTGCAACTCCTGGAGGACAGAGTCAATATTAATCACCACATCTGGCAGTAAAGCATAGCTCTAAACCAAAACACTTTCACTGTGACAGATAAACCAAAACTAGGATAAGCAAACAGCTGAAAATTTAGGGGTTTGTGTGGGAAAGGATAATCTCAAAGTCACCTAGGGTTTGACATCACCCATACCTGCATATTCCTCACACTTTGGTCCCTCTCCAGTTACACTATAAGCCAAAACAGAAAACAGGCATAAGCTTATCTACCTCCTAAGGCAAAGTCTTATTAGCACACTAGGACTACTTAACCCTCAATTCCTCCGCTCAGGGAGATACTCTTGGCTGCAGTTACAGTCAGGGTAGGCTAACGAGCAGAATCTGCCAAAGCTGTCAGTGTGAATCAATTAACATCTGCCTCTGGATTTGCAGCACCTGCTAACAGGCTGGATTACTGGAGAAAGCCAGCTCTGCTCTCCCAGGGTACTCAGAAGTGTCAGGGCACATTAGAGTTTTAAAGTTACTTTCAGCAGTAGGTGCAGGTGGGGAAGTGGGTTGTGTATCCCCTCTTGGCAAGTGTCTGGGAATGTGCATTATTTTCTGTAATAAAGTATCGTGCCAAAGGAAAAAGGAGCTCGTTAATGCGCTTCTCTTTTCATCCAGGAACAGGATAACTGGCACTGTTGCTCTCACCTCTCTGTCAATAAGCTTTTGGATGCTCAGTGCAAGCTTTAAAAAGCCAGTCAGAAGCAGTGGAGTTCCTCTGGTTTTGCAAATCTATATATGTTTGCACAGGTGCTAAAAGTATGTGAGTTTCTGCTCAGCTATTGATCAATCTGCAAGCCAGTGTCATAAAGCAGTTTTTGCCAGACTTGTTATCGTTTGGAGCAGGATGAAATGGGTATGTACACAATGGAATTAGCATAACAGGCCTGCTATAGATTATCATGACAATCAAGTGATCTGTAAGGTGACCCTGCACAAGTAGAGGACACAGCATTATTTCTTTCTAAGCTTTTTACATCTCCTATATGATAACTACAGCCCCAGATCATCTGAGAGATACATTTAAGATATGATTCAATATCATTTCTTTCCTTACTAATTCACTCTTTTAACAATATTGTATTTCTACAGTTCTCCCTTCTTCAAAATTTCAGTTTATTTTCAAATTTTCTTTTCCTCCATCTTTTATGTTTAAGTTTCATATGGCTGGTGTGCCCATGTGAAACTACTGAGTCTAAGGTGATTCTATCAAGTTTTTCTGTTACTTGTCACTGAAGTCTGATCATCTGCTGTTTTGGGCAAGTTTTATCTTTCCCCATGCCCCAAAACTCAGCCACCCACTGAAATCACATCCAATGTATTAGCTGTAAATTCTGCAACTTGACTCCAGGCATTAGTCTTGGTAAGATTGCTACTGATACATAGTGCAAATGAAAATGGCTTAAATTGCTGGGTATATTATGCAGAGTCAAATGTTCATGTTGTGGTAAACTGATTGGAAGTATAAAAGTTTTCTCTGATTTTCTGTGATCTTTCTTTGTTAATATAATCAGGAGTCATGAATCCTTCTGAACAAATGCCCTCAGAAAGGTATATTCCCCCAGACAAATAATAAACATCCCCGTGGCAATACATATATTTTTCTCTGTGTGTGCAATATGAGAGCTACGAGTACAAGCAAAATGAATTCTCTTTGTCTAAGGGATCCATTACTGGTCTCATGCTCAGCTGGTCCTGTTTCTGAATTATACAATTGTATCTGTAGTTTTCCTATGTCTGAAACTTATCTCTTCATAGAAGGCACACAGAATTCAGAGGAAGAAAAATGGCTGAAAGCCATAAAAACAGTCATGGAATATGTTTCTGTAACATTAAATTAATGAATTTGTAAGGAAGAAGAAAAACCCCAGTAAGTTGTGCTTCTTTGTCCAGGTGTGAGGTTTCAAAATGTTTCTATGGGATGTCACATCCTCAAAGGAAAGATTTGTGTCAATGGCTGTTAAGTCACAAGGTTTTTCAACAGCAAGGTGAACATACCAGCTCTCACTTCAGTCACTCTCCATATCAATAGGAAAGCCTTGATACAGTGTCCTCAGCTGTGGGAGCTGTAGTTTTGCTGCCATATGTACAAACAACACATGATTTTTTGAGTGGAAGATTGTCAGACTCTCTCCAATTCTTGTTACCATATTTTAATTAATCCCTTTCTTTCATTCAGGTCTTCACTAAGTCCTCTGGTGGTTTTTGTGCCAATGTTGACTGCCTTTGAGAATGTCTTCACATGTTCTGGATAATGTTGGTCCTGAAGTTGACAGGGTTATATGTGCCTTGGACTGATTTTTTTTAATTTTAAAAGTATTCTAAACTCAGATTCAGCATTTCATCTCTGGATTATTTCCAGACCTTTATAAACATATATTAATTTCTCCATTCTCTGCCATTTTTGATGTTTCAGTGACACATGAAAATCATAAGTTATAATTTAATTTCTAAAGAGCTGTTTAAGAGTTCAAGAGATCTTTTATTTTGTTGGGGTTTTTTATATATCAAATGTTTGTCTCAAGCTCTAGGCTGCGCTTAGAATATTTTAATGAAAAAGAGACTTAAACAGTTTCTACCTGTATCTATTGGTGGTGAATGGTGCTACATCCAGCTGGTGGCTGGTCACTCGTGGGGTTCTTCAAGGTTCAGTACTGGGACCAGTCCTGTTTAATATCTTTATTGATAACCTGGATGAAGGGATCGAGTGCACCCTCAGTCAGTTCACTGATGACACCAAGTTGGGTGGAAGTGTTGATATGCTGCAAGGCAGGAAGGGTCTGCAGAGGGATCAGGACAGGTTGGATCCATGGGTTGAGGCCAATTGTCTGAGGTTCAACAAGGCCAAGAGCTAGGTCCTACCCTTGGGCCGTAACAACCCCCTGCAGTGCTACAGACTGGGGGCAGAGTGGTTGGAAAGCTTGGAAAGGACCTAGGGGTGCTGGTTACAGCAGCTGAACATGAGCCAGCTGTGCCCAGGTGGGCAAGAAGGCCAATGGCACCTGGCCTGTATCAGCAATGGTGTGGCAGCAGGACCAGGGCAGGGATTGTCTCCCTGTGCTGGGCATTGGTGAGGCCACACCACCAATCCTGGAATCAGTTCTGCGCCCCTCATTACAGGAAGGACATTGAAGGGCTGGATAGTGTCCAGAGAAGAGAACAGACCTGGGGAAGAGTCTGGAGCACAAGTCTGGTGAGAAGAAGCTGAGGGGTCTGTGCGGCCTCAGCCTGGAGAAAAAGGAGGCTCAGGGGAGACCTTCTCACTCTCTACAGCTGCCTGAAAGGAGGTGGAGTCAGGTGGGGTCTGGCTCTTTCAGACAGTTAATAACAGGATTAGAGGATATAACCTCGAGATCTACCAGGGGAGGTTCAGGTTAGTTATCCAAAGCGATTTCTTCATGAAAGGCCAGTCTGGCATTTGAACAGGCTGCTCAGGGAGGTGGTAGAGTCACCATCCCTGGAGGTGTTCAAGAAACGACTGGACATGGCACTTTGCTCTGTGGTTTGGCTGGCATAGTAGAGGTTGGTCAAAGGTTGGACTTGATGATCTTGGATGTCTTTTCCAACCCCCATGATCCTATGATTATAACAATATTCTCAGGAATGCTTTAGCACAAAAAAGATTCCTTGATCTTTCATCAGTCAGTTTGGGACATGTTAGAGATACTGTCCTTCATATTGAGCCTACACACGCATTTTGCTTCTCTGAAAACTGGGTTTTGGGACTAAATATCAGAACTGAGCATTACCCAGATCTTGTCCCTTTGTCATGGCTGTCCCTCTCGCTGGCAACTGAGCACTGCAGCGGATGGCTCACTCCCACACAGTGATGGGAGGGAGAATTGGAAAAGTGGGAAAACTTTTGTTTGAATTAAAGGCAGTTTAATAGGGAAATTCAAAGCTGTGCACTCAAGCAAAGCAAAACATGGAATTAACTCACTGCTTCCCATGGACAGGCAGGTGTTCGGCCATCTCCAGGAGAGCAGGGCCCCATCACACACAATGGTGACTTGGGAAGACCAACTCCATCCTTCCAAATGTCCCCCCTTGCTTCTTCATCACACTTTATATGTTGAGCTTGATGACATACGTTATGGAATATCCTTTTGGTCAGTTGGGGGTCACCTGTCCTGGCTCTGCCTTCTTTCTCAACTCCCTGTGCACCCCCAGCCAACGCTCTGGTGGCAGAAAAGGCCTTGACTCACTGATCAAAGCTCAGTACTAATGAAAACATCCTTGTGTTATCAATGCTGTTTTCAGCACAAATCCAAAACACAGCCCCATACAAGTTACCAGGAAGAAAATGAACTCTACTCCAGTCAAAACCAGCCCACCCTCACAAGGATTTGGAAACATATCTTTTGATCCAAGTATCTGACCCGGCAAGTGTTACTGTTAGCAGAAACACAATTGTTTTTTTAATTTTTAAAATTCTTGCTTCCTCACTGATCATAAGTGCTGGAAATGGCAGAGCTTGATGTGTCAGTGTTAAAGGCCAAGTCCTACAATCACTGTTGCTATTCCTCCACACAGCAGAGAGGTTTTACTGCAGTAGAACACACAGCATCTCCTCTGTGAGCAGAAGGGCTGCTAGATTTCGAGGCTGTATTAGGGTAGTATTTCTTAACATCAAAATCAGCTGAGGTCAAGAGGGCAGAAAAAGAGCTATTAGCAAGATTATTGTAGCTTATTGTTTCTGTGCTGCATAGAAGCAATTTTTTGTGTGTCTAAGTTTTCCTTGTTACTGGTGGGTTTGCTGCCCTCCCTCCTCACAGGCGTTGCAGTCCCTGATACAACCCTTGATTGCTCAGACAAAGAATCCACTCTTTGGCTGCAAATGCTTAAAGTCTTTGATATCAAGCAAGCCAAGAAAACTAATGCCTAACTGAATCAATCGCTCAGCTGCAAAATGAAAAGCAGACTAGATTAGAATGGAAAATAAGAGTAGAGGTGACTTTAGAGCCACGACTCCCCCCTCCCCCTGCCCCCGCTTTTGTCAGTGGAAAAATTATAATTTCCCTTTATGTTCTCCAATGACAAAACATGATTTATGGCCATTCTTTTTAAAGTGTATTTATAGATGTGTTCATGGAAGGTGCCACACTGACAGCTTGCTAGGCTCTGCTCTTCTATTAAAATACAGTTAGAGCAGAGGCAATGGTGAGACTCCCCCTTTGTTTTTTTTTTTTTGCCTGCTTTCCCACTCTCTGCTCCAATATCTGTTCAGTGCTGTACAATATCCCTTCATTCCAGGAAAAAGATATACTTAATAAGAGTCAAAGGATTTTCAGGAAGACACTACCCTAATAATCCTGATGTAATTGCAAGTTTTCTCTGCAAGCATGTTCATACTTTATTACACAACCACAACAGGGTGGAGCCAATGGTATTTCATGGAAGAAAACTACAAGAATATCCGCAGATCAGGGTGAGATATTTAAATTCTGTAGAATTTACCACTGTTACTGGAATAGCAGTTTCTGTGTTCCAAATATTCCTAATAGCCAGTATATTCAATTTTCAATGCTTAAAAATAGGCATCTGAATTCATACATTTACTACAAAAGTGTGTTGAAACCTGTAGAGGTAGATATTTGGCCCTCAGTCTTAAGATGAAACAAAACTTCTTTCCCTTATTTTGTTATTCTGGGACTAAATTTTCTCATGTTACATAAGCACCTAGAAGAAACAAAGGAAATGACTGTAAATTACTCGAGCAATTAGAACAAGTATGTGTTCTTAAACGAGTGTTTACCTCTTGTAGCTGTGTGATTTCACAGCTCTGTGATATCTCTATTTGCATACTTGGTTCTGTTGATATCAAAGGAAGTATATTCAAAAAAATCCCTTGCATAACTTTGAAGCTATGGACACTAAAATACTTACGTTCTTCCAATCATGGGAAATTATAGTGCTTTCCTTTAAGCTACTTTTCGAAATGGTAGGAGTAAACCAGACAGCCTGATTTGATATTGCTATACCACTGGCAAAAAATATCAGAATTTGTGAAAATACATAACAATAAAATCAGATGGGTTTAGAGAAGAGAAGGTTTAGAATTCACAGATCTAGAACTTATTTAAATGGGTTTCAAGCTAAAATCCTACAAGTTTTACACGCTATAACTACCTCTCAAAGTAGGGACAATAGGATGCTATTTGTGGCTACTTGGCTTCAGTCATGTGAAACGCATAGTAAGTGGCACAGTTTTCAGAAGAATGAATTCATGTTGGGAATTGTATAAATAATGAACATTGATATAACTCATGAATGTCAAATTCTGTGTGAGAAGATCGCAGGCAGGAAAAACAGCAATATCCTACAGAATGTGTATCCTTCTCACCCAATTTCCCCCAGCCATGATCTACACCCAGTTTTCTTTTCTCTGAAAAAGAACATAACAAAAAAGGGTAGAATAAATATGATATAGGAAAAAAAAAAGTACAAATTGATATTTAGAAGAAATTAAAAAATAAGAACCAAACCTACAGATATCATAATAACTAAAATGCCATATTTCCTATGCTGTATAAAATACACATTTAACAGTCCTATATTGTGTTCTCTGAATAACAGATAGTCCCCAGAAACCTGAATTCATAAATATGCAGAGACATCACTTCAGATGCCCACAGTGCAAGTTGTTGCAGAGTTCTGAGGAACTACCACTGGCAGAGCACACAATTAAATTCTCTCACAGATTCATCGCACAGATGCTTCTATATGAGCAGAAGGGACAGTTAAGCTGTGCCTGAAGGAACTTGGCTCAGATTAAACAACATGTGGGTATAATAGCTGTTAAATGCAACTGTTCCTGAAGTTTTTGTATAATATAATATAATATAATATGCTGAACACATTTGTGAAATATTCCGTATCAAAAGTGATATACTTAATGAAAGTTCTAGAGTGGCTTAAAGTCACAGGTAATCAATTGAGAAAGACACAGAGAGCAATTTTATAAAATTTTAATTACTGTAGATGGATTAAAGTCTAAGATATTTATGTACCTAGCTGACTTTTAATATTAATGGTTATACTTAACAAGAAGGATATCTTTGCAGCTTTTGCAAGGAATGAGAAAAAGTAGGTTTATCTCCCAGTTTCCTCATAAAAAATGGTTTCCATCTTGTCTATAAGGAATAAAATGTCAGCAACACATTAAGGTAATAATGTAGGAACTATTTGGAGAATAATTCCAATACATTTTCTACTTCTTGAATATAAACTTAAAAAATACAGTGAGCATGAATTAGCATAGTGATAAAAGGTCATATACATATCTCTAAAGTTCCCTTGCAGAGAAGGAGCAACTTCATTGAAACCTGTTCATCTGTTGAACATTGACTATGGTCTTACTTCACTGCTAAGGGTTCATTCAGCAGAATTCAGGTCAATGACACTCGAACATCACTATTTAACTTAAGAAGGTTAAGGTTAAGATGTCAGAACCTTTTGGTGCGAGGAAATGATCTGAACTTGAAGGGAATGAGGTCCATCTGATTAACTGTATGTGAAAATAAGACTTGTAAGATTAGTGACAGGGATCCCAATATACCCAAAATGTATAGGCTGACACTGTTTGCATGGCACTAACCATGATCTCTTGGGGATGTCATTGTAGATGACAGTTTAGTGGAAAGATACAGAAATCCTTGTTATCTGTTTGGATTTTTATTTTCACCCAAAAGACCATGCAAAAATAGGACAGAGTTAACACAAGTGCAACTGCCAATCCCAAATATTCTTAACACTGTGAGTTACAACTGACTTCCAGTTGCAGCTTGTCTTGTGAAGAATTAAAGACTTATGGTGCTTTAGATGCAGGGAAAGAATCAGCTGTAATACTCTGTGCTGCTCTGGCCTTGGCAGAAAAATTCAGGACCAGATATGATATGCTGCAGCCTGTGGAAGCAATTATGTGCTACCTACATTTCAGTGGGTTTGGTCATTAGAGTTAATCTTTTGGGCCATCTGCAATATGTTATAAAAATATGGAGAACAAGGTGATCCAACCAAAAAAGTCCGTTATTGTACAATTCTTTTTTCCTTACAATACCACCTGAAATTAAATGTCCCACAAGAAGCCATAAGAGCAAAAGTAATGTTATCAAAAAGCATTGAAAGAAACATGAAGTATGATTACTATCAGGATTTCACTCGAGCTATCTTTTCTGATTATGGATTCAGGTAGTGATCTTGGCAAATTCACAGATAATTCCTGGGTTTTTTAGGATTTATTCATTGTCAACAAAAAAAAAAAAAAGCACACCTTGCTTAGATAGCACCTTGTAGTACTAATAGATTCAAAAATATTCAGCCAGTGTTTTGCCAGAGCTTTGTTATTAAAAATTCAATGGGACTTATTCTTTCCTAAGGACCGTAACAAATGTTGATATAATGTTTCAATACCTAAATCAACATAATTTATTAAATTCCATCTATATGACAGTAAGACTGTTAGGACCTTTCAAAAACTTTCTTTTTTATTTTGCACTCAATAGAGAAGACTTCTACCGCAAACTGAAGGTCTGACTCACATCATGTAATTAACTCCGGCTTTCAGCCATCAGTCTGTACTATGCTGTCACATGGTCACAAGACCTTCCAAATACTGCAACTATCCAACTAATGACACTGCTGATGAAGTCTGCAGTCATTTCTGTCCCCTATTTAAGCTTTCCGTAAGACCTTATATAATTAAAGTGGCTGAACAATTAAAAAAATTCCCTGGACTTTCACAATGGCACTTTATCCAACTTCATTATGACTTTTATCATGATGCAACTATGTTCAAACTTGCAATTAACAGCAAAATGAAAAGGATCAAAAACACAGGCAAAGAAAAGGGGTCTTAAAATTAACCCGGAAAAATAAGAGGCAGATAGACCGTGTTCAATAAAAATACTGTCAGTAAATACATTGCTGTTCTATTCGAATATAATAAAGTAGCTCAAATATCTGTGTGAAACTGGATTTTTATTGAATCAGTTGTTACTTCAAGTCATAATGCCACTGTCTGTAAGAGAATGAAGCACTGTATCTGCTTAAGTAAAATCTGGAAAAAGGAGGCCCAAAAGGAAAACAGTCATGAATGGATGAAAAATTGTCCACAACATGAAAGAGCTTGAGAATGTCTTCGATGAATAATTACTTAGAACAGTTTAACAGCAACAGCATCACATTAGTTTGTTAAGGCTTTTTTTGTGGATATTTCTTGTGTTAGGAAGTTATACTTATCTCTGAACAGAATTCCCTGAGTTTCAACAATTAAAAAGTCCAGAAGGCAACACTAGGATCATCCTAGTCGATATCCTGTAATATTGATCAATAGCCAATATTATGTAATGGAGAGGGCAAAACTGCTCTGGATTTGTATCCAAATCACTTTTTTTAAATTGTAAATTGTACCTCTAAATGTAGAGATAATATAACCAGAAACTATTGGTGCTGATGAAATAAACGACATTGAAGGACATGGTGCAGGATAGCAAAGATTTCCTTAGTATTTTCTGGAGAGGAAGATGAAACCAACATATTATGTCAACTCCTAAAGCCCAGTCTCTTAGCACGTCATATATGGTCTTCACACAACACTATGAATTCTACTCTGGAAACTTAATTTTATTTTCAGGTTGTTCAGGAATTTCTAATTGTCACCGTAGAATATTGATCATCTATCAAAAAGAAAAGGAAAGTGATTTTTCTTTTTTTGACTGCACCTAATACCTCACTCTATAGCTCCAAGAGAAAGACCTGAGGATGCCATGGAAGAAGTGCTTCAATTCTTGCTGAGAACACCTAAGATGTTGTTACAGTCTTGTTCCAAACAATTCCATTCTTTTAATGGAATACCTCTCACTGTCCCATAGTCACAAGTACTATGGGGATTTGTTTGTTTGTTTGTTTGAATATTATTATTAGTTGTTTTTCTATCTCATCTATTAATTTTGTTTGAAGATTTTCACATTACTGATAAATCTTTTTGCCCAAAGTTGTATATTTCAAATATAAAGAACATATTATTTTTATTCTCTTTTCTAGTCAAGAGCACTTGATGAGCCTGATTTGATTTGTACGGTTTATCAGTTAGAGTAATCAGTATGAATAGCCTCTTATCTATTAGACCACATGTTCCTTTTTTCTTGTGAAGTACAGTTTCTCTGTGTTAGGACTGCAGGTTTGGGAAAGCTTTTGTGATTTTTGTCAAGGACAATTATGTTCATTGATTTATTTATGTTGTTGTGTACACTACAGAAAAGATTGTTTTATTTTATACTTCAGAGAAAGGTCTTACAGACATGAAGACTCAGACCAGTTTAAAGGTGGCACTTTCAGAAATACTTTGACCTTTCCAACATATTTAATAAATAAGCTGCTGATTTTTTTTTTTGTCCTATTGGAAACTTAGGCCAATTTTGTAAAAAATCACCAAGCTTGTTGGTAATTCCTGCGATCCCATATATTAACTTTTGTTTATTTCTTAATTAGAATAGATTAATGAATTCATATAGTTATTATTGAATAACATCTTACATAGATTCTTGTTCTGAAATAAGCCCCACCCATGGATCTAGTGTGTAATCCAGCTCTATTTAATTGAACTCTAGGATGATATTCTCATTCTACTAAGATTAATTAATTAAAAATCACTACATTTTTCTTACGAATAGATGGAAAAAAATTTCGTATGATCTCAAATTCCCCAAAGAAACCTAGTGAAAGGGATTAGGAAGAATCTTATGGTTTCTCTTCCTAGAAGAGTATATTTCTTTAAATGACATCAACAACATGAATATGATTGGGATAAATTAAAAGTTATATTTACCAATAAGTCCATATTATATTTTCTTATGTCACACCTGTCAAAAGCCAATTCATAACAGTGTTCATAAAAATGTGAACAGCATGAGTATGAGTATTGCTCACAACAAATGCAACACTTGAAAATAAATTTGTAATTTATTTTGCTTTATACACAGGTAAGAGCACAAATGCATGCTCCGAGTACCCTTATGTTAAGAAGCAACATAAACACTTAACATGAATAACCTACAATTAAGATTTTAAAGTGAATTTCTTCTTATGATTCCCACTTTTTTACCTTCTAAAGATATAATTATGGAGTCAACTATTCTAGCTGTTCAACAATGGGATGTATCTTATATTTACAGTTCCACTTAAATTTTTAGGGAAAATATGTGACATCAGAAAGACAAAATTTTAAAAGAAGAAACCAAAAATTGTGTTAGCTCATTTATCTATTGTGGACCTGCTGGGAATTTATGCTTAGAGATAGGTTACTGCGTTAGTTTTGCACTGCCTGCTTTTTGGTAGCGAGGGGCCCACAGAGGTGGCTTCTGTGAGAAGCTGCTAGAAGCTAACACCATGGCCAGCAGAGCCAGTCCCTGATGGCTCTGAAGATGGACATGCTGCTGGCCAAGGCTGGGCCAATTAGAGATGATGGTAACACCTTTGTGATAATGTAAGAAGAAAACCAAAACAAAGTGGCAGCGCTGTTACTTCCAGCTAGAGAAGGGGAAGAGGTGAGAACATGTGAGGGAAACAGCATGGAGACACCAAGGTCAGTGGAGAAGGAGGAGGAGGAGGTGCTCCAGGCACCAGAGCCAAGATTCCTCTGCAGCCTGTGGTGGTGACCATGGTGTAGCAGCTGTCCCCCTACAGCCCATGGGGATCCACGTGGGATGCAGAGATCCATCCACAGCCCGTGGAGGAGGTGATCACACCAGAGTGGCCTGAGGAGGCTGTGATCCAGTGAAAGACACAGTGGAGAGAGGGGGCCCCTGCTTCCAGGCTGGAGCAGCCTGTCCTTGGAGGACTGCACCCTGTGGGAGAGTGACCCACGCCAAGGCAGTTTTGGGAGGACTGTGCTCATGGGAGGGACTCACATTGCAGCAGTTTTGGGAGGACTGCTGCTTGTGAGATTGGACCCAAACTGGAGAAGTTCATGGAGAACTGTCTCTCGTGGGAGGCACCCCATGGTCTCACAGGGGAAAATCTTCTCTCCCTGAGCAGTGGATAAAAACCTCAGGTGATCAACTGACCGAAACCACGTCCCTCCTGTCTCCCCATGCTGTCAGTGGGAAGGAGGGAAGGGTCAGAAGAAAAAAATGTGTTTTTAAGGGCTTATTTTACTTCTCATTATCCTCCTCTGATTTTGTTAGTAATAAATTCACTTTGTACTTCAAAGTTGAGTCTGTTTTGCCCTTGAAGTGTTTTCTTCCAGTCCTTATCTCAACTCATGAATCCTTCATCAAATTTTTCTCTTCTCTGTCCAGCTGTGGCAGGGGAGGGTGAGCGAGCAGCTTTCATGGGTGCCTGGTATTTGGCCAGTGTCAAACCACAACAGTTACCAAAACTATTAAGTCAAAAGAGGTAATTTAATACTAACATTGAAAAAAAAGGTAGTGGTCAAAAGTCCTTTTTTTTTTTTACGTTAGTATGAGTATATGCAAAAAAACCCAAAAGTTCAGTGATGTTTTATATTACATATGAATAAGAACATAGAAAGCACTGAGAGTTTTACTGATAGCTCATAGACATTGACTGTCCTTTACAGATCTTACATTTTAAACTACCAGGAAGAATTCTCAGTAGTACATTTAGAATCTGTAATATCTGCAGCATATTTTTAATTTGGAAAAAAATAAACCCCACTTATTCACAAAAGAAACAAAATCATTAAATTATCAGCCTCAGTAAGTATTAAAGATGTCTTGCAGCCTCAGTGTAAAATGTCCTCTATTAATGATAATCCTTATGGTTATTTAGCTCCTCTAAAGTAAACAAAAAAAACAAACAAACATGTATTGGAACTGTTTTGAAATTATTTATCATCACAGCAAAGACCCTAAGGTACAAGAGCGATGATTCACTTTGCTAAGAGAATGAAGAACTGAAATAGGGGGAAATGTTTAAGGACTGAAATAAAAATTTAAATTCCATTCTAATAATGCATTTAAAGGATGCAGTTATTTTTGGACTGAGATTTTGATATTTCAATTTTTATGAGAAATCAAATTTTTATGAATCTGGAAAAGAGAGAAGAACTTGTATATAAGACATATGATATATGGACTTAAAACAACAAAGGCTGATTTTAGAGTTATTTATTTATTTATTTATTTATTTATTTTAGATTCTGAATCTCTGCAATGGTGAAACACAAAAGGATGTAAGCAATGCTCTAGGGCAGACCAGTTGTTCTTCATCATATATATGCTCCCTCCCACAGGGACAAGGAAAAGGTCAGGAGATCACAGAGGTCTGGGCAATGTGGAGTTAGGGATGTCAGCTTGTGGCCAGCAGGATGAGGGCAGTGACTGACCCCTGTACCGGGCACTAGTGAGGCTAAACCTCAAATTCTGTGTTCAGTTTTGGACCCCTCACTGCAAGAAAGACATAGAGGGGCTGGAGTGTGTCCAGAGGAGGGAACGGAGCTGAGGAAGGGAAGAACACAAGTCTGATGAGGAGCAGATGAGGGAGCTGGCAGGGACTCACCCTGGAGAAAAGGAGGCTCGGGGGGAATCTTATTACTCTCTATAATTCCCTGAAAGGAGGGTGGAACCAGGTGGGGGTCAGTTTCTTCTCCCAAGTAAAAAGAGTCAGAATGTGGGGAAATGGCCTCTAATTGTGCCAAGAGAGGTTTAGACTGGATGTTAAGAAAAATTCCTTCATGGAAAGGATTGCTAAGTATGGGAACAGGCTGCCTGGAGAAGTGGTAAAGTCACCATTCCTGGCAGTGTTCAAAAAAGGTGTGGATATGGCACTTGAGACCATGCTTATGTGGTGGGCATGGTAGTGGTACTGTTGGACTTGATGATTTTATATGTTTTTTCCAGCATTAACATTAATTTTATGATCCTATGATTCTGTATCCCTACCAAGACAGTTTTCACATGTGTTAGAGTAAAGCTGCTCCCTAGGAATGCTCCCAGGCCCTTTCTGCCCCTGCTGCTGTGGCCCTGTCCTGTATCAACAGGTCCAAAAAGTTTGCAACTGGCTGTATAAGTGACTTCTTTTTATGAAAGATGACTGCTTTAACATACATGGATTATCCCCAGCACAGGAGCCTACTGTATAAGTAAATTCCTTTTCTTTAGAGATATCAGCCAGACACAGCACTGAAAGGGAGAAGATTTTCTAATGTTCCCTGGAGGAAAAAATATAAGCTGTGAAATTTCCAAGAAGGATCAGATGGATGCATGGTTAAATACATGCCACTGGACTACAGCTCCTGCTTTCACGGGACACATTTTCCTCAGAATTTTCTGTTCTCTTCAACAGGGACACATTGCTGATAATGATTAAAGCTTAGCAAACACCAGCAAATCCAAGGTCATGTAAAGTAGAGGAAAAGCTGGCCTGGCTGCTGCTGCTAGAGCTCAGACAACCTCTTGCCAATCCACCTACAGCCCTACCACTTTTTGTGGGGGGCCAAGACTTGACCCAGTTTGACAGTGAAGAACAGATCAGTGCACTGAGTGTTTACATTGATACTTGGACTATTAGCAAATAACTACATCAGAGGATTTGGATGACATTTGTATGAAACAAATAATGAAACATTTGTAAACAATAAATTATTATATAACTGTCACCAAGCCATCTGAGTAACAATGACACTCATAATTGCTTACAGGCACAACATGACTACATAAATGTTATTGTTTGATTGTTATTGAACTGATAATATACAAGTATGAATACTGCTGTGAAATTATTTATTTTAATACAGATAGGATTTACAAAGCTACTGACAAGGAAATGACAACATTAATTTGTATTTTTTTTATTCTAGCTATTTCATAGAGCTCTTTAATTGTCCCTCTCTCCTACTGATTAAATTTGCTTATTTTTCCTTTTTCCATTTATCTTTCCTTAACTGTTTTGGCTTTTTTTCCCCCCAGCATATATTTTATCCAAGACCATTTCATTTTCCTTTCACTGTTTTTTGCCATTCACACCCTATTCGCTATCTACTGATAAGAGAGATAATAAACAACCACAGAAATGGGTTGGAAGCAGCAAGGAACAGGGAATGTGGTGAACAGGCAGACAAAAAGAAGGATACCAAAGGGATGTAAATTTATGTATCTGGAAGTGCTCAGAAGGACTCTGTGACCCAGGCTTTTAATGGAAACATTCTGCCCTCTCCTCTGTCATGTGCTATTCTGAAATCTGTCTGTCTGTGTCTCTCATTTAAATCAGAAATTTCCACATTTAGGGTAGCATTACTGATCAAAATTTAACTGAAGCTCTCGGTGAAAGTGTCAAGATATTTCTAGCTTTCCACAATGAAAAATCTTAGTAAAAAATTTCTCAGCATCTTGACTGCAAATGTACAAGTTGTTGCACTTCATGTTTGATAAAGAATGCAGCAAATTATTTAGGCGAAGAGATGGAGGACAAAAAGGTTAATGACAGACTTGGTTTTGAAGATGAACTATGAATTAATGGATTCAGCTGTTGGTCACGGTCCAATGGTAATTCATTTAGAAAGACAGTTATCTCATCATCAGCTTTAAACATGAGACGACTAGGAGATGGTTTCTTTAAATTAAAACTTGGGTGCATTGCATTAAGATTAAACTATTGTTTAAAAGTCATCATAAACTTAATGAAAATATGACAGAAGACATCATAATTTATGCAAATGCAGCCTATTGCAAGCAATGACTCCAGCATGCTTTTTGAGGCTTTTATTTTTTGCATTCTGCATTACTCACAGAAACCATTTTTACATCATGTTATTCAAGAATCCTAATTGTAGAGGTGGAGAGGACAACTTATCAGCAGTAGATAAAAAATGTTCTATACTTAGCTTTATTAGGTTAGCATGTTGAATGTGAATGTCTGCAGCCAGACTCCTACTCACAGTATGTTTCCCAGCCCGTCATTCTTGTATTGCATCATGGTAAAGTGAAAGGGGTACAAAAAGGGGTATAAAACCCCTATAGAATCCATAAAAAAGAATGAGTATTAAAGGCAAACATGACAGTTTTCTGAAATTCATGGAGATGAAGTATCAGGTACACTTAGCAAAGGATAAAAAATATGTAGTAAAAAAAATCAGATCGCAGGTTTGGTAATATATTCATTATTTTTCTGTGGAGTTTTTTTTGCCTTGTTGACGATAAGAAGTACTTCCCGTCTTAATAACTCACCCCCACTAGATGTTTTTTCATTACAAGATACACCCCACCACTGCATGCCATGCTGTGCCCTCCCTCCTAGAAATATTTTTTGATATTCCTTAGGAAATAGGAGACGTGTTGTTATGAGTATGGTTCCTGATGAGGGGTTATTTCCATGTCCAGTCCCTCCTACTGGAGGGGCTGGACATGGAAATAACGGAGGGGGTGAAATCATTATTGCAGACAGGAGATGTCCATGAGGAGCTGGGCTCCTCATCCTCTGGCGTTGCTTTGGAGCCTCTGCATGAACTCCAGCTGGTTCTGTTGTGCAGCCAACACATTCACTAAGACATGCATTTGGCAGAAATACAAATATTTCCCTGTGTCTGTAATTAAAGCACACGTGCTAATGGTTACACAGGAAATGCAGGTTTAAAAACTGTGCATAACAGCTTTGTGATCTGTCACTTGGATTTGGATTGGTGTGGACGGGCAGAGGCTGGCAGGGCTGGCCGTACCCTCCAGGAACTGGCAAAGGAGTCAAGAAGGTCCAAAAATGTGGCTGGACATAGCAAGCGACAATTTGGAAAAAGGGACTTCCTCCTCCACCCTCCAAGAATGGGCAATTCCCACGTCATCACGCATTGGAATAAAGAGGTAAGAACTCTGCCGGCCTTCCCCGGGCACTCGACAGAGCCACATTTTTCCTCGTGGTGGCAGTCTGGTCCTCACATCTCAGCAATGGTTTAGGCAGGATGCCACAGTTTCTTTGGAGAAGGAAAGTGTGTAAGAGGAGCAGCAGCGTTTGGGGCAGTGTGTGTCAGCAGCAGCCGAGCGCAGTGGGGCAGGGACGAGGCAGACAATGCATCTGCAGTGAGAGGCTGGGCAGCCCGGGAGTGTCAGCTGAGGCTGCAAATAATGAAGATATCACTGAAAGAATTATTTTGTTCAAGAAAAGGTTACAGGAATTTTTCATAAGACAAGATGATAGGTAATTTCCTAATGGTATCTTTCAACTGCACTGACAAGACAAAAGTTTTATTTCATTCTTTTCTCAGGAACAGTGTCAGGTACTTTGGTAACAGCAAGACCATATTCCTCTGTATTTTACTTTCAAGTCATGGTAGCATAATTTCTTTTCTTAATTGCCACCAAATTGAACTGCCCCACTCTGACAATAGTTTTTCAGTATGAATCCAAGTGAGCTGTCAGGAACACAAAATATATTTGGATTTGCAAAACCCATAGAAAAAACAGATGAGTTTATTTTTTACAAAGCTTTTCTCAGCAATTTTAAATAAATTATGCCTGAGATATTTCCTCAAGATATTAGAAGCATAGGTAATCTGCTACAACATGTCAAATGCCACATGGAACTTGAAGGGCATGCGTTACTTAACGCTTAAACACTGCAAATTAAGACTCAATTAAGTTGAAATAAAACTATGAATCTACCAAAAAAAAAAGGAAAAGTAAGTATATAGATATTTATTCTTTTCTGGAAGCTAAAACTTTCTTAATTATCTGACATGATATACATAAAATACTATAATGAAAAAACCTGAATTTTATAAGAAACTCATTTATTGACAGAGCAACAAAACCTGCCTAGAACCTGTGATAAACATTTAGAGTCGAGATCTGATTTGCCCCTAGGGAAAAATGCACAAGCAATCAAACTAGATTCAAGTGTAAGTTGTTCTAACAACCTAATGCAGTGGCTGGATTCTACAGGTCCTAAAAAGAAACACATGCATGTGATGTCACACTTAAAAAACCTGAAGTTGCAACAATTTGTACTGGTATCAGAACTGCAGTCAAAACATAAATTAATTAAGACAACGCTGTTTACCGTCTTCTTAAAATGGCACTGTAAACACATGTAAATGTAGGTCATGTAGAGTCTTCCAAGAAGATTGCAAAGCACAAAAGGATACATAATTAGATGCAGACTGTGTGTGTGAAAGGGTGATAACTGTGTGTAACAGACCACCACCACCCTCACAGGGAAGAATTTCTTCCTATGATCCAATCTAAACCTACTCTTGCTCAGTTTGAAGCCATTGTGCTATCATCACTCCATGTCTCTGTAGTCTCTCTCCATCTTTCCTGTGGACTCCCTTGTACTGGAAGGCTACAATCAGGTTACCCCAAAGACTCCTCCTCTCCAGGCTGAACAATCCCAATTCTCTCAGCTTTTCCTCATAGGAGAGGTGTTTCATCCCTCTAATTAGCTTGGTGTCCTCCTCTGAATTGGCTCCAATGGGTGGATGTAACATCTAGGACATGGTGGGGAAATTCCTTTGGCACTCATCCCCCATTCTGTTACACAGTAAGGCTGTATCTATTCTCATAAGGAAATACACTTTGTAAAACAGATGTTGTACCTCTCTGCTTTTTACAGAAGGAATAACATCTCCAGGTGCACTAAGCATGTGTATTTAAATATAACTGAATGGTGCCCAAGTTGCCATCTCCTGGACTGAAACAATAAAAAACAATAAATACTTAAAATTATTTATCTTACCCAAGAGCAAAGATGACAATATGCCTGTTTTTCTGCAGAGACTGTAAAGCTATGAAAAAAATTCTTTGCAGAGCTAAATCCTATCCTAGGAAATAATAGAAATTTCACCTCAAATAGACAGCCAAGTGTTTTTCTTGTTACTGTGATTGCTTCTGTCATCAGTGGCCTTCACCAAGTATAAGGTTTTACAGGAAAAACTGCAAGATGTTTATCCACACTTCACTCAGCAAACCAACAGCTGAGCAAACAGATTCAAACACTTCAGCTCTCTTCCCACTTTCGCATCCATTTTTAATAAACTAGAAACACTTGCCTAAACAGAGGTGCCCTTGGAGGATGTGGGAGAGCCTGAGTATGTTTGTAACATGCTGAGAGACTTACTTGTGTTTGGTTGTTCTGACCAAATCACAGAAACCTCCAGCTAATACCATATCCACCAAACAGAGCTTTTTGGCTTCAGACCCAAATTGATAATAACAATGGTAATAAAAAGGCTTTTTAGCATCTTAACGCTTTCAGTCTTTTAAAATGTATTTTATATTTCAAAGAATAATTTGGATACTGAAACAAGAAAGTAATAAAATATGCAAGCATACAGATTTTCTTTTTTCCTTCTCCCCCCTTTTTTAATATAAATGGGAGATCAAATTTTTAGCATGAATGGTGACAAATCAATTTCTTTCCAACAGCTGTCTAGTGCAAATATCATTTTTTGCACCATTTGCTGAGAAATTTAGTTCCCTTGCCACCACATCTTAACTGTATCCCCAAACAGATTAACATCATGGCAGGATAGCATGTCATGTAATGATTTTAATAACATTTATTCATAAGATTGTTACTCCTCCCAGCTTCTGCCTCAGGATCTGCCACAACGCCATGTAGTTCATTAGCAAACACACTGAGAAGTCAATGAGGCAGATACAATGTGTAGATGAAAAAACCCACAACATTAAGTTTAACTCTTCTGGAACCTTCCAAAATCCATTTATAGGCTTATTTAATACTAAAATTTAATAATGGTGCATATTGTTTCAAATTATACATATTTAGGAAGAGCAAAATATAAACAAACTCTGTATTCTGTGACTGGGAAATTTAACAGAGGGGAAAAAAACCCAACAACCAAAAATTAGGAAGGAAAAAAAAGGACAATATGACATGAATGTTCATAGAAAAGTTGTTAAAATACCTCATGAGATTTTGTCAAAATATTAATGTAAAAATGAACGGCTAAACATTTATCCAGAATAATTATAGCATATTTTGTGAGTTACATATTTTATATTATCTTTATATATCAGTAGACATATTTTCTCAAAAGGTAATATGGGTAGCAAAAGTGCAAAAAAAAAAAGTAAAAAAAAAGAAAAGAAAAAATGGGCTTATAATGACTACTTTAGCTATGGAGAAATGTGTATTTATCTGTAAGAATTGGGTTTTTTTCTGAAGACACCTAATATTCCACTGTAGATGCATAACCAAGCTGTCCCATATAACTTAAATGTGGTTTACGTTTACAAATACACCTCATGCATATATTACCATAAATATTATTTTATTGTAGTAATGTGTTTCCAAACTAAGAAGCAAGGAAATATCTCCAAGATGAACGCTTGTCTATCTGTTCATAACAAAATTCTCAGAGGGTAAATCCGTGGTTCTATATCGGTCCATTTGATCTGCTCTAGGATTTTTTTTTTAGGACTTATGCAAAAGAGGCTTTCATACATTTACATAAATACAGTTCAGTTCTCATTTATTGGTAAAACTGATCTTTCTTTATAATCAGCTTTTGGGAAACTGAATCAGAAACAGAAACAAAGAAAACTCCACACTTCTCTGCCAACCTAGTTTCTTCATCTAGCTTGAGACAAATTTGTTTCCCAGGTTTTAAATAATGATTTAATCATGCTTTATTTTTCACAAGCTTAGGCACCTTGCAAATTAGGAAATTGTTCATAGAACTCTATTTTTTTGAGGTTTGATGAAAATAATTTTTCCATGCATACTGTTTCCTTTTTCCTTGGCTTAGATGGTGTTACACTTGTTAGAGTTTCATTTTCAGCAGTTGGAAACAAAGGATTCCTATGTTTCTGTTCACAAAAATAGCAAAGGGACTTGCTTCTGGCATTCTCTAATGAAAAAGAATCTGATTCCTCAGGGAATGGTCCATGGGGGTTATTTCTGAATAGGCAAGATGCTGAAGGATATTTCATCTCCCCTACAAAGACAGACTGAGAAAGTGGAGGTTGTTCTGCCTGGAGAAATGAAGGTTGCATGGAGACCTCAGAGCACCTTTCCATATCTGAAGGGGCTACAGATAGCCTGTTGAGGGACTCCTTGTCAGAAACTGTAGTGATAGTATAAGGAGGAAAGGCTTCAGACTGAAACAGGAACATTTATATTAGGGATAGAGAAGAAATTCTTTACTGTGGGGATGATGAGGTACAGGTTGCCCAGAGAAGCTGTGGCTGCTCCATGCCTGGAAGGGTTCAAGGCCAGGCTGGATGGAGCTCTGAGTGGAAGGTTCCCTGCCCATGGCAAGGGAGTTGGAATGAGATGATTTTTAAGGTCCCCTCCAGCTCAAACCATTCTATGGTTCCCACCCTGAATGCTGAGAAGTCTGATGGCAGTGCTTGGATGTGGGAGACAGAAGCTGATGCCATCTGGTGTGTAATGTTATGGTGACCTCGTCTGTCTGAATGAGTAGATCATGTCGCTGTGCCAGCCGTTCTATGAACAACACTTGTGTCAACACCAACACCAGGTGTAGTGATTGCTACACACAGCCGTATTAGAATTATTTAAATAAAGACAACAAAATCTAAAATTGAAATAAACCCAGGCATCAGAAAAGGGCTCCAACATTGGATGTAGCTTTAGTTTCAAAGCTTTTATGTGCCAAAAGCTGAATTAATCAAATCTATGAACAACAACATCAATGAAAACACATAACATTTGGCAAATACAGTTTAGGTTTTAAGTTGTCCTGGACAGCAGTGGCAAAATATAAAGATAGAGAACAAAGAGTGAAACAGAGCCAGTGTGGCATCTGCCAAAGTACCACATTAACTCTTATGGTTGGCATACACCATTTACTGTGTTTAGTGGAAACTAGCTGGAGTATTTTGGACTCTAGTAGTAGAAATGTGTAACCAAACACGTCAAGACATTTGTGAGATACACTGCTATGAGCTATGCATAACACAGTGCAGATACTCTCAGGTAAAGGGTGATCTGTCTTGCCTTTGACTGAAAAGGACCAACAATTTGCTGAGGACATCTCACAAACACGCTTCAGAAAAAAAATGTAGATTTATAAAGCAAACAAATGAGTCAATTGGATGTAATAATCTAGAAAAAAAAATGTCCTAAACTCATCCAGGTGGTATAAGCTTGATAGAAGATCCCAAATGGTTAAATCAAATTTATTTTAGTGATTATCACTACAAAACCACCTTTTCCTGTGGGTTCACAGCAGGCAAAAAAAAAAAAAAACCCACAACAACCAGCTAACAAACCTTTTCCCCCCATATTCCCCAATCCATATGATGCTAAAGTGCTTCAAAGCCACTGGCTCACATAAGCACACTTTTGTGTCAGTGTCATATTTGTTGCCTCATTTGGTTTGCATTTGTATGAACAAACACAAAACTCCTGTATTTCTTCATATAGATGTCATAATCCAGAATGTAGCAATGTGAGGAAAAAAGCCCCGCGTTATTCTCTCGTGTTAGCCTAAGAGGGCTAGATACAAACATAGACAACATTTAGAACTGGTCTTACTGAGCACAGCAATAAATACATATCTAAAGAGAAAATGCCAGTCTTTTCCTCTATTAAATATAACTCAACAAATGCAATGAAGAGACAAAGTAGCCAGCATCCATCCAAAGCTTGAAGCTTTTCATCCAGGAGACTTCAGACCTAGTGTCAAGTGTTTTTCTGAGAAATGACAAACTTTCCCTTCTCTTTGTGCAAAGCCAGATGATGACTCTAAAAATTTCCTCCTACCCATCTGTTCATTCAGCTGGTATGTGGCATCCTTCTCCCCATTTTTTTGGTCTTTTTATACAAAATGCAAATTTTAAGGTCAGGAACCTGCAATATTTAGAATTTAAAAAATCCCTTAGGCTTGACAAAAACTCCCGCCTCTCTGCAAAGGAGTGTTCTTCATTTAGGTTCTCAGAGATATAAGCAAATTATTGTGCCATCCATGAAGAATTACTGAAAACATCAGCAAAGAGCAATTACTGTATGTCTGATCTTAATTTGGCTTCCAGTTAGAAATACGATACCTTATGTAAGCTACCTCAGGGAACAGATGCCATCAAAGAGCAATGAAAAATGTTAAATATTCTGTGGATAGAATTCACTGCTATAGCAGCTTCCCATGAGAGCAGATGCAAGTTTTCAGGCATTTTCTGAACATTAAGGACTTGGCAGTATTTTCAAACTCCGCCATGAGAATGCTTATCTTCCCCATCATTAGCTTAACATCATGTTATATTGCAGTGCCCATCTCCACACAGTGGAGAAGTCTGGCTGCTTCCTTGGACTGACATAAACATGGTTTTATTGTGCATCCTACTTATTGCACGGAAGGAATATTTCTTCAACTGAGCTATTAAAAACATACTTAAAATATTCATAACTGCAGCAAAATAGGCAGCAGGGAATTCGATAAAAATATGCAGTTCTCTTGAGCTGTGAAAGTGGTTGTTTTGGGAAATGCTTGGTTATGTGAGAACTAATGTACAAAATGAAAACATTTCTTCAAGTCAGTAGAGCTTCTGAGCTCTACAAATTTTTTTTACATTTTATTTTTTTCCTGCATATGCTACATTTATAGCAGTGATGAGGACTTTTCACATGTGTGATTTGGACAGATAATAAGAAAGAAGGCAGAAGGACCTTAATGTTGGTCTTGTCAGTTTGAGTTTGATTCTTTTTTAAATGTTTAAATTTTTCAGAGAAAAACTTGCAACAACAAAAAAAGCCAAGACTCTAGATTTATCTTGTGGTAACAGAGGTTTAGCCAAAGGCTGCAATTATTTTGAAAGATTCAGAATTCAGTGGTTTAAAATATATCATAAAATGTACCTACTAATTAAAAGGAAATAAATCCTATATTCTCTATAACATTGTTACTTCCTTTTCTTCTTTCAAGAACATCTTTGGAAAAAACCTCCCACTTTTGTTTTCATTAAACAATTCATCTTTTTAGATCTTCCCCACACTAAACACAAGATCAAATAAAACCCAAACTTAGCAAAGTGTGCAGTGTTGTGCTCTGATGTTGGCAAATTAGAGCTGATACATCTGGTGCTCCACTTCAAAGGCGAGATTGGTCATGCTCTGTGTGCTGGGTAATTGCATGCTCTGCTGTACATAATAATGTTTTTCAATTGGGCTTGTTCTGCACAACATAGATTCAATTATTATATAATTCCGACCTCTGCAAGTGAGTGTATTTCTATTTTCTGGTTGATTTAGGAGCAAAACTTCTTACAAGTTGCACAGGAAATTTGGAATAACTTGAGCATTCATTCCTCTCTCATTAATTACTCTGCCATCTAGAGTATCTCCTTTCCCTACAACCTACAGATGAAGAGACCAAGTTGCTGAATTTTGCCACAGAACTTCTCCCAAACTTCCTTGCAGAACTGGAACTAGATGTTGAACTGGTCACCATTTCTAACAGAAAAGTTATTTGTTGATTAAAATATACTATATCTTTTTGTTTTTTGGTTTCTCCCTCACCCCTCACCTCACTGCAGTTGGATAAAAGCTAGACAAATTTAGGTAGATCATTATTATTTTTTCTAAAATCTTCTAAAATAAATTTTGTATATTAGAGGCATTTATGAAAGCTTTTTACTGAATGCACTGTGTAACTAAAAGTCCACCACCCTGCAACATAGACACACTGTCAAGTACAAAACTGCACATTTATAATCCCATTAAAGAATTATTTTGTACTAGTTGCCACTCTCTTCCACTTTAACACCATATTTCTAGCAGAATAGAGTTCAGCTGAAATACACCGAAAGTTTGGTGAAATATGTCTTATGTTGCAAACTGCAAATACATCTTCCTCTTATTTTAAAAAGCTCATTTAGACAAAGAAGCACTTTTTAACTCAGAAGATATAATCTTGACCTAATATTTCCTTAGATATGTCGATTGAACATTGTGATGATAGGCTGTATTAAAGCTGTGTATCAGAGCGAGAATGTATCGATCAAGCGTTCATTGATTACAGCATTCAAGAGTTATCAGATTTCGTTGGGAAAGAAGGATGTTCATGTGATGAATTAAGGAGAGAAAGAAGTTCAACCCAATTAGTAAAGCACAATTGAATAAAATATCTATAGCACTACATGTTCTGCTATTAGGGTTTTCTGGAATAACACAATGCATCTTTCCTACAAACTATTTACTAATCTGATAACTTTTTATTTTACACAAGGCAGAAGAACATTTTTGTGCAGCCTAGGTAATGGAAGGACAAACCTATTGTTCATAAAAGCTGTAATGAATGAGAACTGCAAGAAAGAAACTATTCTTGTTATAGTGTGAAGATACTGTTTAAGAGTAAATGCTTTGATCCTTTTAATGGTATTGAAGACAAATATGGTTGCTATAGAACAGATCTTGGCAATGAAGATGAATATTTTACTTAGTACTATTTTGTTCCACTAGAAAAATGAATCAAGATGAAATTAAATAGTTCCACTTGTCTGTTTAAAATAAGTCACTAAAAATCATCATGGCTAAACATATTAGATAGGAAGCATCTGAAAAATTAAAATGTACAAGATTACAGGAATTTATTGAAATATGCAGAACGTATGATACATACAAGTCTTGTTACTGCCATCTGTATTTGAAAGTTCAGCATTTTTAGCTGTACATAGCTGTGGGAAATAAAAGAAAGGTTAAAAGGACAGTCCTGCAAGGGAAGAAAAATCTAACAAATCATTTAACAACAAATGTTATTTCTAAAGGATCTGTCAAGAAATAAAATGCTGTGGCAGACAATCCAATTGATATATCAAATACTCAGGGCTAGTCTTAAGACTGCAACTTCCTGATCAAACACCTTAGGAGGAAAAACTTTCTTTCACCACAAAAATAAAATATAATAAATTCTCACACTCTGTGTGCTTTTAAGTTAAAAGACAAAAAGATTGACTTAATGGAATTTGGCAAATAAAACTAATTTTAACAAGGTCGACTTCTCTATGATTAGGTTGTGCTGGTTAATTAGGATGTACTGAACTGGGAAATCCACTCACAGATGAAGCATTCCCCTAAGATCTGATTACACACAGTAGTTTTCAAGATCAGTGGCTGGTGCTTAGTAAGGCTGGCAGCAGCCAGAGCTAAAATCTGATAGAACAGACCCTTGGAGATGCAGAACAAAATATACAAAAGAAATTTATGAGCAAAATATAACTGAATCACAGGAAAACTTCATTCAGGTTGTAGAGCTTACAGGAAAGATGGAGAGAGACTATTTACAGAGCATGGAGTGACAGGACAAGGGCGAATGGCTTCAAACTGACAGAGAGGAGGCTTAGACAAGATATTAGGAAAAACATTCTTTACTGTGAGGCTTGTGAGGCCCTGGCACAGGTTTCCTTGAGAAGCTGTGGATGCCCCATCCCTGGAAATGTCCAAGGCCAGGTTGGATGGAGCTCTAAGCAACCTGGTCTGGTGGGAAGGTGTGGCTGCCCATGGCAGGGGGTTGGAACAAAATGATCTTTAATGTCCCTTCCAAGCCAAACCATTCTAGGATTTTATGTCCTTCTAAAAAATAAAAAAAATTATGGAGTGTTTTCATTGTTTCCTGTTGATTGGTTTGTAGGCCATTCCTGTACCATGGGCTGCAAGGTATGATGAGTGTCCCATTGGGCCAGTGCTTAATAGAAGGCAGTACTTCCTTGTCTGAACCAGGCCAGGCACATCAAACATATCTTCAGGGAGAAGGCATTAATATTTAATTAACAACATAATTAAGACAAAAAAGTTCTTCTGAGCAGGAATTTTGGATAATTTAACTGAACAGCCATCTTGATCAACAAAACTCTACAGTATATAAAAGAAAAGAAGCCATTTAAGGAAGGATAAAACCTAGGAAAGCAGTAGCAGTGTAGGACATCAGCTGACGTCAGTATTTCTGCTGAAAGCTTGTGTTGCTGCTGTCCAAATTCCAGGCTCACTTAACAAATGCAAACAAGAGCAGGGCTCTAAAAGTTGAGACATTTGAAGCTGCAGTGTAGGCAGAAGCGGGAAAATGTTTCTTAATTTTATTATCTATTTGAATGTTGACATTATCTTCACATCAGAGACTTTCACATATGAACTTGACTTTATGAAATTAGTGGGGCAGATTTCTCTATCTGATTTCTGGCAGGTAGAGATTTTGCAGAAACAGACGATAGGTTACACATTAGATAAATATATACATTAGATAAATATATACATTGTGCTTTAATATCTTGGGGGGGTTCATCTGCTGAAACTAACATGTAAAAGGCACGTTAGAAATTAATATACAAGTAATATAATTTACAGAATGAAAAATTAAATAAAATATGAAATCAATTATTAAACACTTATTTTATGCTTCTTATAAGTGTACTGTGCTTTCTGCAGTGTCTTTGCTGGTGGAAATGTAAATAATGAAGTCTGGATTTTTCCACATGTAATCCTTTCCCTCTTAATAATCCAAACTGAAATGGAGTTGAATAAATTACATAATGTGGGCATAGGCAGAGAAAAACTCACATCTCTCCCTTCTACCCCGTGTTAGGCATTTCCAGCCAGACTTGTTAGATGATCATGATTATTTGCATGAAGGCAAAAAGGATTCAAATGAAGCAATTATTAGACAAGAATACTTGATAAATGGCAGCAACATGTTCAGTAAAATGTACCTGACACAGTTTTTTCTAGACAATCACCTCAGTAGTCTCAAAACTTTACTGATATGAAAGTTTAAGAGACAACGGTGCCTTCATTTTAAGCAAAGAAGAATGTAGTGACACAAACATTTCCTTAAAACCCCAACAACAGATATTTCAATGGAAGCACAACCATGGTGCAGGTATTTAGCTGCATATCTCTCTTCTTTTATATGGATCAGGCTTTGCATTTGCACTCCTACCCTTAAAAATGTGACAGCTAAAAGATATGTGTATGCCTAGAAATACTGTATTACTCTTCAATTAAAAAATAGTGTAGAAAATATTGTAGCCCCATACATAAAAATTTAGTCTCTGTGACCTTCTTTTCTCCAGCTCTAGAGCCAAGTTGGGTCTTTATAGGCTGGGTAATTCTGCTGACCTCAGAGCAGTATTGACAGTGGAAAACAAATTTAGAAATAAACTCAGCCATTCAAACATCAGCCAGGGAAATCCAACTAATTAGTTTTCATTAATTTCCCAGTGGAACATCTGTGGTCCATGTGTGTGTTTTGTACACCTCTTGCTGTTTCGGGATGCCCACCTTTCCTTCAACTGCAGCCAAAAGAGCAGATTCCCAACACTGTCACTAGTGATGAAGACCATCACTGTAAATTCTCATCCTTTCTTTACAACTCACCAGAGATAACAATCACAGGAGTTTCTCAATTCCCTAGAACTTTCCTCAATCTCACCAGCTGCAAAAAACTGTGACTACTTAAATCTCTGTTAACTTTGTTGGTGATTACTCAGATGCCAAGAAGGTGTTGTGTCATGGGTCTAAGTTAAATGGGAAGATCAGGAGGTTGAGACAAAAATCTCAAAGCAGCAGGTGATATTAACAAAATTTACATATTTTGAGGTTTTTTTTCTTTGTTCCAATGAGGATCATCCCCAACAAGAATGAGCACACTTGTGACAGAGAAACCCAATCTTAAGGTGTGATTATCATACTTTCTTTCTGTAATTACATCAGGCAGAAGTTATGCCAGTTTTGAGAATCCAAATTCAGGTGACACCAGGAGAACTGAGGAATCATTTTGAATTGTACTATACAGCCCTTGACCACGGTCCCAGTCAGTGTTTCTGCTAGCTCTGGCATCACTGCTGTTTTCCCCATCACTGGCACTAAAGCTAAATATAGTTATTCTATTGTGTTACAAATAGTAAATTTGATAAAAAATGAAGTTTGGCTCATTCCAAATCTATTAGGAGTTTCAGAAAAAGGTCAAATACTTGAGCTGATAAAGAGAAGAAATGGGAAGATAATATAGAGGGAAAAGGCTGCAACAGCTGTCTTTTATCAGCCAACTAAATATTGCAACATATAGTCTACCTCAAGTCCTTGCTTGAGAAAGTCAGCCTACACTTTCCCCTTCCTGCGGAAGGGAAGTACAAGGATACATGTTTATAACACAAAAAATAATATCATTATAAAGAAAAAGAGGGAAGTTCTCTATTTAATTCTATTTTACTGAAACAATTGAAGTTTTGAATCAGTTTTCTCCCAAATAGGTGTTTTTTTCAGTTCAGCTCCAAAGAACCAAATAGAAAAGTTAATACAGAAATAGTTATCACAACACCTTCCAGAGAAGGATGAAGAATATTTAACCTCTCTGTTGAAAAGACTGCTCATTACTCTCATAGACGGAATAATTTCCTCCTTTTTTTTTTTTTTTTAATTAAAGTGAGGTCTGTGGAGTCATGCCAGTAATTCTTGCTTTTGTCCAAACAAGTAGCTGAATTTTTAATTTTCAGATTCAGTGAGCACAGTGCCTCAACCCCCAACCAGACAGGCTTCCTTTTTACGTCAAGGATGCAAAAGGAATATGGCAAGCCACCTTTTTCAGAGGCAGAATTGATAAATCTATCAAGCCAAGGAGTGCTGTGCCATCTGCCCCTTATACAACAGCAGCATTAATCACAGCGGACTTCCCAGCTTGGTCCATCTCCTGTCCTTAACCAGGTCCATGAATCGGAGGGTTGGGGAGTTGGGGGAGACATTAGACTGGACCAATGGTACAAGTTTGCTAGTTTTCACAAGGGTGGGTTCATATCTGTGAAGTCCCCTGAAATCAGAGATGAAAGTTGACTCCTCCTGTTTGTTTCATCAGTTCAGTTGGTACTATGAGGGAAAATGCTTCATTTTGTACACTTGGAGTAAGGGTTAATGCCACTCTTAAATTGACCCCAACCGAGGATGAGAGCCATCCACATATTCATGGTAAACTTTGGGGAATGAATTGAAGTTTCATGGAATCCTTTTCATTATATCATTCATTTTGCAGACAGAAGTTCACGAGTAAATGCATGTACAGATTAAATTAATGAGTGGCTTCCTAAAATGTTCCTTATCACTAGGATGTGATAAGTTTTTCAACAGAAAAAGAAACAGATATGTTTTTTATTGTTTTGTCACTTCATCATCCTCCTAGGTACCTCAAGTTAGTCACTTACAGATGTTTTCTAGTCCTCTCTCTCTCTCTCTCTCTTTAAAAATCTGTGTTAGACTAAGCACACCTCATAAAAGACAGTAAGTCCCTTACACAAAGAAGAAGTATATTCCCAGCTGAAATATCACAACTTTGCAAGTTTTTCAGGAATACTAATGCTCTTTCTTCAGTTCCTTCTCTGTGAAAATGCATGGAAGTATCCTTTGGTAATCTAAATGCCACAGAGTCAGGCAGAAAAAAAAACATGTGATAACTGTAGAGCTTACCAGATAATTAGTATGCAAAAGCAGAAAATTCATAAAGAATATTGGTTACAAAATTAAAGCGATTTCATGTGTCACTCTGATAAAGTTTACTCAGAGAAATAAAATACTTTATTTTAACCTTATCACTTTGTTGGTCTTTTAGAAAACATCAAAATGATTTATAGACAGGACTGCAAACCTCTCCTCTTGAACCTCAGCAAAATTATTTTGGAAGGCTTCTATGTATCATATGGCTTGATGGCATTTCTTGTTCCCTTTTTAAAGCATCTGGCAGTGTGGGTATCGCAGTACTTGTATATTCCTACTTTTCTCATATTTCTGGCTATTTCTGTCCAACTGAGCACACTTACTATGGCAATATTTTAATATGGATGTTTAGAGTTTTCAAAGTAGCATTTTAGCATTTCAAAATTTCAAATGAGTGTTTGAAATTTTGCTGAGTTACAGCATGAGACTTTCAAGAGTATTATAAATCAAAACTTATTAGCTAAAAGTATGAGCCAAGGTAGAGAAAATAGATGCTCAATGGCACATAAATCCTGCCTGATGTTCAATGACAAAGGAAAATAGAGATACAGGGAAGTTCATTTCCCTTTTTTCATGACCACAGCTGATGAGCATTGCATTCTGACATGCACTATGGCAGCCAATAGCACCTAATATTTTTCTGCCTATTCTGTTTTTATTGCCTATGCAGTTCTTATTCATATGCAGTTTATAAATCTTTTCTTATTCCTGCTCAGCTATTTGCATCAATAATATAATTTAACAGTAAATTTCACAGTCTAATTATTCATTACATTAACAAACATTTTCAGTTATTAATTTGAAATTGTTTGCCTGGTAATTTTAACAAATGCCCTTGTGCTCATTTTATGAGCCAGCCTTATTTGCATTCTCTTGAACAGTAATTTTAATTATTTTCCCTTTTTCCCCTGAGACAAAACAGAACAATCTGGAGTTCCTGATCTACTCTCCTACTAAGGTGGAATAAGCAGATGCCTGACTTCAGTGGGGATTAGTCACATAGCTGCATTTGCAAGATTACAGCCTTAGTGAATGATAGCTGTCATTTCTCCAGTGTAGGTTTTGCACCTGTAACTGCAAAGTCTGTGCACAATTAGATGAAAGAAGGAGGCTTCTATTTTTGAAATTTCTGACCACAGGTTTCAGGTTATAATCATCACCAGTATTTTCTTCACATTTCTTTATATAACTAATTTTTATGTGGTCCATTGGTTATTTTTGCTTATTTAGTTGTCAAGTAACTTTTATTGAAAAACCAATTAGATCATACCCTACCTTCCCCCCTTCATATTGCAATCCAAACTGAAGGAAACTTCTGCTTTTTGAAGGTACCTGATAATAGAATATTTCTGTTCACTCTCTGCAAAATTTTTACTGCTGCTGTGCAATACCCATTTTATTCATGTCAAGTCTGGGTCCCTGTGGCTTGGAAATGAGGAAGGCAAGGGCAGACCCACTCCCAGAATCTGCAGCCTCAGACTGGCTGGAAAGGGGCCATGGGAAGCCTGGCCCTGCCATCAGTAAGTGGTGTTTTTAGCCTCACATGCTCTGGGACACCAGAATTCATACTCTCTTGTTATTTCGGGAGGGTTTTCTTGGCATAAAGATAATTGATGCAAGTCCTAATCCCTCTACTTTCTTTCATGCAATACACAAGTTATAATTCTTTAGGGAATAAGACAAACATGTTTTGTACAATGCTAGGGCAGCAACCTAAATTTTCCTAAATCCCTCTCAATCTCTCTCACCCTTCACTCCATCTTTCTTCAAGCATGATATACATTTGTGTTTTGCAGCCTTTAAGCAGTGATGAGAACTAACACTTGATTTGAATAAATGTAGAAGAATTGGTTGTTTTGGGCCACTGATTTAGCAGCTAGATCAATCACACATATTAAATAAATAATATTCTTCAGCATGATAAGGAGGAGAAAGGAGAAAAGCTCTTTAGCAGAAGACGAGTATGAAGAACTTTCAAATGCTTCACAAGGATGATGATACATCAATCCCAGAGAGCTTTCAGGCATATATGAAATATAATAAAATACCTGCATGCTAACACAAGAAGCTTGAAGGACAAACAAGGAGAAATTGGAAGCTGTGACTAACAGGGAAAAATGATGTAGGAGATTTGACAGAAACATGGTGGATGTACGACCTCAGTAGCTCATAAACACGGTGAGTTAAAGCCCAGCATTACTAGCTGAGGAAGAAATAAAAATGTATAAATTTGAACAATTGGGAAAATTTGATTCGTGACAAAAGAAACAAAGTAGAATTTCAAAGGATTTGTATGAATCCATTATAAAAATCCTTACATTGGTTGTGACAGATTCCAATGTTTCTGCTGAAACATAGAATCAAATTTGAAGACTAATTTGTAAAGAGCTAAATAGAAGGGTTGGAATTATAAGAAGTAAACAAGAATGGATAGAAGTGAAAGCAAAGGTGATCAGCAACCTGCAGTGATTACTGTGGTTCAAAGAGGAGGAGAAAAAACCATAATCTGCAGATAAATAACATTCCAATGCAGAGAATTCTTGTCTGTAAATGTTACACAGGAGTTAGTATTTAGCACAGCTTTCCTATGGAGAACTATCACAAAACAATCCTGTTAATTACTGCTGTCACTTATATTCTTATATAAAATTGGTTAAGAGAATTAGTAGTAAAAAAAGGCTAAAAAACTTGCCAAGACCCCCCAAATCATTTTGAGCAGTATATGTAACAAATAATAGTAGATATTTCTATGAAATATTTTAAAATAAGTTTATCTTGTTTTTCTTCAATAAAATTAACAAAAGTGAGTCAAAATGTCAGTTTTACAAAGACAGAAGTAGTGAGCAATTTAGGCAACATATACATAAAAATTATTGTCAAACAGTGGTGCAAAAAATTTAAAAAATATCTAATCTTTTAATGGAAAACCATTATAATGAGTTCAGATTTTTATCAAATCTGTGCCAAAGTTCAGATTCAAATGCCTAGAGAAAAAAAATCTATTAACAAAACTAGTTGAAACACTTCAAAAAGATGTTCATACTGTCTTTATCTCTATAAATATAGTAATACAAATACATTTTGCCATTATAATATTTCCTGTTAAAGTTTTAATTAAAAATTTTTAGCAGAACTGTATCAACTTCCCCCCTTCAATTTTATCCATCTGCCATTTCCTGTGCAATAAGCAGTTTTTAAAATGGTATCACAGGAAAAGGCAAAAAATAGAAAAATCTGAATTTAAAATATTTATGAACTTGAAAAAGGCAAATAAACCATATTTTTGCTCAAGCGACATGAATTAAATAAAAATTATGAACACTCAAAAACTGAGAATTAATAAAAATTAAAATTTTTTCATAAAATGTGTAGAACTTAAATATATACTTATATTGAAAATTGTTTCACAAAGATACTTATTTTCAGGAGAACGGAGAGTATTTCACAACTTATTAAAAGGGAAAATTTTTAAAATAGGATAATATTGAAATCAACCTATTCCTCACACAGCGTTCAGGGGACAGAGCTACATTAATGCTAGAATCACAAGAGTGTTTTTAATGTGCTGTTGAACTATATCAAGACTAAATATAGGTAATAGCATAAATGATGAACAGTGACATATCTGTTAAAAATCTAGAGCCAATAATATTCTATATCTATAGGTTCCATTTACAAGTGAACATTTGTTAACATGCAGATTAGAAGAAAATATACACTCCAGTGGGGAAAAGGGAGTTTTGGGACAATAAATAGTGAGTTAACCAGGCAAATACAATCTTATCTTGTAAAGAAGCATTTTCAGATAGCTAGGAACTGTAAAATTAAAAGATTTCTTTAATTAAGAAAAATATCCACACGCTATCTTCTGGATAAGAATACAATACAGTGAACTTCCAGGGGAAATATTAAATGTCTGGATTGTGTAAAAGTCTTAAAAAGAGGAATATCTCTAGAAGCTGACATACTCCACCAAAGGGAAATGATTGTCTGGCCTCAAACACACATTCTGTGCACATGATCTTCCCCTGCCAGGGGAGGGAGTGCAGCAATTAGTGAACAAGGGACAGCAAATCACTGAGACAAGAGACACTTTCTAAGTCAGCTGCTGAGGCCAGACAGAAAAACTACTCTGTCTGTGCTTATCAGAGTGGCCCTGCTCTCATTTTCCTTCTTTCTAGTGCCACAGCCCTTCCCTCACTCCAGTCCTGGTGTCACTTCATTGGGCTGTCAGGCACAACATGGAGCTCATGAGAACCAGGCAAGAAAAACCAGCAGGATCTGCTCATAGACACAGCACAGTCTTGGGTGACACGTGACCCTTTGGAGCAGGTCTCAGCCCTTTGTCTTTGCCACAGATGTGCAGCAGCTGCAACTCAAAATGATGGCAGGGACCTGCTGGAGCCAGGCCAGAGGAGGCCACCAAGGTGATCAGAGGGATGGAGCAGCTCTGCTGTGAGGACAGTGTGAGAGAACTGGGATTACTCAGCCTGGAGCAGGGAAGGCTCCAGGGTGACCTGATTGTGGCCTTTCAGTACCTGAAGGGAGCCCACAGGAAAGATGGAGAGAGACTATTTCCAAGGGCCTGCAGTGACAGGACAAGGGGGAATGGCTTCAGACTTAAATGGTGTAGGGTTAGATTGGATGTTATGAAAACATTCTTTACTGTGAGGGTGGTGAGGCACTGGAACACGTCCAGAGAAGCTGTGGCTGCCCCATCCCTGGAAGTGTTCAAGGCCAGGTTGGATTGGGCTTGGAGCAACCTGGTGTAGTGGAAGGTGCCCCTGCCCATTACAGGGGGGTTGGAACAAGATCCCTTCCCGGCTAAACCATTCTATGATTCTATGATTATGTGACAATATATCCCATTGTGTTGCCTGAGAAACTGACCCACTGTTGCATTGCTCACACTCCACTGTCAAGAAGAGCATGACCCATCATCCAGACAGATTACAAATTCAATACTGACAAAAAAAAGCACAAAAGAAAGCAAAACACACCACTGACAACCCTTAAGGGGAAAACCTATGCAGTACAGAACTTTCTGATATAAATTATCACAAGAATTAAACCCAGCTAACTCACAACAATAAGAAAGAACATCAAACAATTATTGAAACAGTAGTAAAAGTACTAAGAAGCTATTACCAAGATTAAAACCCAAATGAACACCAGATAACATTCATAGAAAAAACAGACAATATAAGAGAATAAAGGGCTTAGTAGCAAATGGTTGATAATACCTTTCAACCCAACATGCCCAAGCAAATCCAATCACAATCTGGGCTCAGAGGGGTGTGAGGCATGGAATGATATCAAAATATGCTATGAAAAGCTAAGTTTTTAATTCATTCATTGTCTTGAGATGTTACCTATAGCATTTTCATAAGTGTTTTTTGGAATGTAAAAGAGCTCATTGTCTTAGGAATTTGCAGTTTTGAAAAAGTTTAAAGTTTAATCATACTATCTTATGCAAAAAAATGGTTTCATGGAGGACTGAAGTAGCAAAAAAATTTCATTTGGTTCATTAGGAAAACTAATCATGACAAGGTGTTAAGAGAATGGAGACCTGAATGCAGGGTGGGTTGCCTTCTGACCTACTCCTTATTAGATCCATACAGTTCTCAGGCAGGCATCATCCAGATCTGGAAAAAGCCAGTATTAGTCCATCTGAGAGTAGATTAGAGCAATGACTTAACAGGAAATCAAGAACACCTTATGCTATGATGGGAACTTCAGGAAAAACAACTACAAATTCATGCTATGCTCATAAAAATGTTCTTCTTGACTAAATTCTCTTGCAGAAAGCAGAATATTTCAATGATTTCTCATCTTCAAATTACCTATTTACTTATTGAAAGTAAATTTCATATGTGTCAATTTAGGTGGAGAAAAAAACCAAAATACAAGGTCAACACCATTGTACTTGAATTACCAAGATTATATATATTGACTGTATCTATACCTGCAGTAATCATGCAAGGGCATGGACTCTGCACACAAGGTGGAGAAGTGCAAAGACGTTTATTGTGCAGTCAGAATTCCCTAAAATACTGCACACACAGGATATAACATCATATAAACAGGAAAGATGTTCACCACAGTGTACCCCAATCACCTGGGATATTACATAGATATTCCCTAATATGGTAATAGATAAACAATACCCTGTAAGGCCACAAAGTACAATTATCACTTCCCATAGGTCCAACACTGTCCACAAACTCACAGCCCTCTCTCAGCCCATCCCCAGTGACCTGGATGCACTCCCAGGGTCACCTCCAGGCCCAGGAAAGAGGCTCTCTCTCCAGTCCTCAGGGCCTATCTCTTTACCACCACATAGTGTACTACAACATATACCTTCATTTTTTTTTTTGAAAAATAATCTATCTCACTTTTCACAGCTAGGTTCTGCTTTTAATGCATATATTTACATATCCTAGTTATTTTTCAAATGTCACATTAAGAATATAGGTGTTCATTTCCATACTATGAGACAACATACTTTCCTACAGTTTACTAATAATTACACTCTGAAAAAAAATTAGGTTTTATAAAATCTTTGTGGTTTTTAATATGCTTTTTTTTTTTTTAATGAAAGATTACAGAAAACAAAATCGACAGTTTTAAATCTAATGCCATAAAATACATCTATTTGGATATCAGGCTGTGGAATTCAGTGTACATTATTGTCTTGTGGCAAGAGGATTCCTGAAACCAAAAGAGGAGGAATTATACTAAAATAAAGGATTTTGTACTCAGTCATCAATGGACAGGAAATATGGTATGAGTTCCCCTAAATTATCCTGCAAATATTTTTAAGTGTAATTATCAATTGCTGGTTTCTGCCCAAACATTTCAGGAAGATATTGGACTATGGGAATTAATTGTCTGATAAAGTATAAGAGTTGTCTCTTCGTAAAATAAAACTAAATGGACTTTCTGTTTCAGTATATTACAATGCATGCTTAGAGGAAGGGTTGAATAGGGATATATTCCTTATGTTAATTGCTTGCTTGTTTTCTTTTTTTGCTAGTAGAAGCACTGTTCCTAAAGTGCAATCTGATTTTTTTCTGCCTCGAGAAAATTGCACTGGCTATATTAAAACTATTCTTCTCTATTGTTCCCTGGTCAACAAAAGTAATAAATATACACAAAGCTGTAATATATAATAGCTTCAGCTGAGATAATGTAAAGTTTAATGTTATTTTTTTCTCACCTCAATGAAGAATTAGTTGTTTTTTCAGCAGTTACAATGCCATGTATTATAAACCCACTGACTGGCACACACAAAAAAAATCCATATAATCTCTTTCCCTAGCTAACCATGTACTGAATTACAGATTCTGTAATTAAGGCCATCAGCTGACTAAAGTACCACATGGGCCAATATGCCACCAGAGGGAAATGTCATTTACAGGTGATTCAAGCCACAGCAGATCAAACTGCAGTGAAATGCCTAAAATTGCAATTTCACATTCACATTATTTGGATTTAAAATTCTTAGGCAAATTGTTTAACGACTTCTGAAACAAAAGGAGTTAGGTAACTCTCAATATAAGGAAGCAGATACTTCCATTTTCCTTCATATTTTAAACAAAAGGAAATCTAAGAAATGCAGGAAATTCAGATTTCAATGTAGTGTAAGTACAATCTAACCTCTGCAGGAAGAAAAAAACATGCCTTTTTCCTTATTTTTTACTTGAAAGACATCTTAATGTGTTTCTCTAAGGAGGTGTGGTACATGACATGAATTTTATATATATATATGCCTTTGTCTTTCATTCTTTTTTAATTTCTGAAGTTACCACTAGTCTGTGTCACACAGACCTGATGGAGAACACCATTCTCACAAATTTTATGGAAATAGGCTGCTGAAGAGAGCAAACCCTTCTATATTTCATGACTGAATAAAAGACAGCGCTATGAGATTGTTTCTTTTTTTAGCATCACAGAACTTTCTGCAAGACATTAATTTTTCAGCTGGGTAGGAGTTTACTGAGAGCAGTCATAACATTTCCTTCTAACATACATTTTCAGAAGGCTTGCTATAATTCAGTCAAAAAGATTGTTAAGGACAAGAAACAGGAAAAAATATTAAGAGATAGTAATACATGTGATATGAAGTCATCTGATGTTAAGAAGTCTCTATCCATTAAAAATGTATGCCCTCAGCCTTTTGGGAAGCACAGACAAAATCCATATTGGTCCCTTACAGTCCTCCAGCACTTAAGTTCATCTCTATGTGCAAGAATTGCTAAATACAAAATGTATTAACATAATTGATTTGAAAATATATTTTTAAAGTGCTAATCTAACGATCTTCTAGTCATAATTTTTATAATTCTCAATCACCTGTTCTTCCTGCTTATGTTTTCTCCACTCTGTTTTATAACATTCTTGCATCCACTCCTTCACCTAGTTTCTGAGCACATAGCACAACTAAATATATTGCTAACATTCATGTGTAGCACAGTTTTCCTAAAGTAGACTGAAAATAATTCAGAAGACAACTGAGCACATATTTCCTTGTCTGCAGCTCAATTCATTTCACCCATACTAGAGAAAAGTCCATCAGTTTCACATTTTTTGTAATTCTAAAAGAAATTTTGTAGCTTATCAAAAAAAAAAGAGAAAAACAAATTATGGAAGGTACTCCTCCACTAAAAAGTGCTAAAACTGGGTTTTAATTTGCAGCATTCATATCCACCTACTGACGGCATCTCCTTTCCCATGAAATCTCAGTGGGAATGCAGCTGCAGGCAGTTACTTCTAGAGGTTAGTGTTTGACTCTCCTTCTTCCACGACTGTTAACCTTCTGCCTAGGCCTCCTTCTAAGGAGCTAGAAAAGTCTAACAGCATAAACAAAGGCATTTAGGGATGTTTTACTAGGACATACATTTATGGTATCTGACAGACATGATGTTTTTGTGGGATGGGTCTTTCCTGACAGTTAATAAGCAGCTGAAACAGGGTCGACACAGCCCGTCTCCTACCTAGAAATAACTGTGCCTATCTTCTCTGTGCATCACTGGCCAGAGTACATATTAGAACTGTTTTACAGACATTAAATAACATCTAAAGTTTAATGGTAAACTATTCTTAAACTGCTTTATTCCAGAAAAAACTGCTTTGTTTTTTTGCTTAAAGTGTTCCCCTAGGGAAAAAGAACCCCTAATTTTCTCATTTTTCACCAGACTGTACAAGCAGCTGGAGTATGTCAATATTATCTCAAAGATCAGTAATGACAGGACTGATGCAATTATTTACAGCTTTTATTTTAATCAATGCAAATTAAATTTTATAACACTTTATGTCAACATTATTACAAGCATATGAATCAAGAAGTGACCTAGTGATGTTCTTTATTTGGTACCAGTGGGTAGCACAAGAATTTGCTAACAGTTGTACAAGGTGTGAAACACACAGAAATAGCCCTTTTTACTCATCAAAAGAGCTTGACAAAATAAAACATTTTTTTTCTGAGGAAATAGAAGTTTTACAGAAAAATGACACTCTAGCACTTCTGTTTACCTGCAGTCTCTGGTTGGTCAATAAATTCATTTAGCCTTAAGAGATAAGGAAGTACTTTCTGATCTATTACCTTATAATGAAACATATGTGTATAAACTAGTTTTAGGAATGGTTAAAAATGAAGATAAATTGAATCTACCTGTAATCCATGCTAAACTCCAGTGAAGTCAGATAGCACAACAAAATAAACTGAAAATGAAAACATGAGCTACTTGATATAATCAATGTAATTTTTAATAAGATAGAAAAATCCCACTTCAATATATTTTCAAATGTATTTCATTTTGTATTGAAATACATTTTCCTAAATGACTGAAGGTTAGAAAAAAATGATGGATTAGCTGCTAGAATTGAGAAGGTGGTCAGTTGACTTTAATGATTGCCTGGCTGGGGTCACATTGATGTCAACCAGTCATTCTTAATGCAATGTAGTTTTGTTATTTCTTTGGAATAAACTTTAATTTATATTAGAAGCAAGAGGATTATTACATTAATTTCTCTTACTTGCTCATTTTTTTCCAGTGTCTAGCTGTAAAGACTTCAGGTCTCTGTTTGATTTTGCCCATGTATTTCTGTTAAAACTCCAACATCTTATATTTCTGCAAATTCATGACCTTTATACTTTCTGCATATCTTTTTTAACACTTTCTTTCTCAAAGGAACTTCTGTTCTGACAATATGTTTTGATCTGCTCTACTGATGTGTATCTTTTCAGCTAGGCAAGTCTTTATTTGTGAAATAATGAGTTGGTCTTGTTACATTTTCCAAGGTAGGATAAAGCTACACAATATATTATTGATAACACTCATAAACCTACTTATATAAAAAGAAGACAAAAAATGTTGTGAGAGAAGAATGAACACTTGAAATTGAAAGATAAGAATGCAAAAGGAAAGCAAATGAAAGGAATGATAATAGAAATTAGTGGCCTGAGGATAGAGATGAATATATTTGAATTCTGGTGGGGTTTCATGCTCACACACAATCTACTTGTTGAGACTATTTGATTTGCATTGCATTTTACTGTTGTACAAGAGCTTTCTACATCTATATTTTTCTATCCCTATAGTTTTAACGTTATTTTTTCTCATTCTTTCCAGCCTTTAGATGTGTTCTTCTGGACGCATGTTATGTAACTATTTTAAACTCCCAGTAAATATTCTAAATTATTTATTTGCTAGAATAGATAACTTATTAGTTGTTACATTTACATTACAGATGAGTTTTTCCTTTTTAAGATATCCAATAGTCATAAACTATATCAAGAGTAAAGAAACTTCTAAGAGAGGCAAACATTTTATATGAAAGAATAGCTTTTGCTTAATAGTACAAAATGAGGAGAAACTAGTTTAGATGCTTATAAAAACACACTCCGAAGTATACAGGAAAAGTCATTACTCAATTTTTTCTGGATAGAACCTGATATTTATGAGGAAAGTTCCTGAAGATTTGTACATGCAAGAAGTCTGTAATTTTGATTTGTTCTCAGATGTAATATTGAAAAAGATATGCTTCTGAAATATGTCAGACAGTGAAAGAAAAATACCAAGCCTTGATTTTCCCCCTAAGAGAACTGTGAGAGGTTGACTGTAAAATACAGTGGTAGCCCATCTGTTCATGGCCATTGCTGACAAATGGAGGTAACAAATGGACAGTCCAAACCATCATGAGAAAAAAATCCTAAATTTACTCATCCTTAAGTGGGGAAATAACTATGTTTTAAACATCTATGTTTTGTTATCAGATTATATAGATACTTTATGTTGGGGTCACTGGCCAGCTGGTGAGCCAGGGAAAAGCGCTGAGACCGGCTGGTGGAAAAACCTAGGCATGTGAAATATATCTTCTGACCTTGAAAGGAGAAGCCTCTCCCACAAGCCCTCGCAGTTGGAATGTAACCTTACCCCCAGACCCTGTGAATGTAAAACCACCTCTCCCAGCAGCCTGTGTGGCTGCTTCCTGCCCTGGCCCTCTCCCTGCCCCTTCCCTCTGTCCATTGGCTCCATTCCTCGGCCCTGCCTTTGTACTGCCCCTGTGCCCTCAGATCCTGGACACTCTGTAAGGGCCACCAGGCCATGTGGCCTCGCTCTGTTCGCTGCCCTCCCCTTGCCTGTGGATGAAATAAACCAGCTCCATGGAATTCCTGGGCGGCGTTGGGCCCTCCTTGACTCCTTTTCTCTGGTAATATTGAGCTGTCTGCCATAAGGTGTGGGTGGTACCACCAGCCCCTTCCAGCTGCGCAGGGCAGAACGAGGGGTTGCTAACAGCTTGGGAGGCTGTACCCGAGGTGCTTCTCTCACAAAGCAGTTTGGGGAACACAGCAGCCACCTTCGAACCAGCCTATAACCCCCACAACCTTTATTTAAATTTATAACTTTTTCTCTCCCCAACAATACGTTAATTCTACACAAGCCCAAACCAGCAGAAAAGAAGAAATCATTCAAAAAAAACCCAAAAAAACAAATAAAACCCTCTGAGGACTCAAAATATACTAAGCTTAAATGTCTAAGGATCTCAAAAATGCTAACTGATAGAAGTACAATTTCTTCTGAGAGCTATGGAATGCTTGTTGAATACTCTTGTATCAAGTTTCTTTGGCCCACACACATGAAAAAAACCCAAACCCAAACCAAACCAAACCAAACCAAACCAAACCAAACCCCAAACCAAGTCAAACCATATGAGTGAGACATCATTTCTGTATTCAATTCAATATCATGATTCTATGAATAATTCCAGAGGATAAAATGCTTTGAAGAAAATGTGCCTATTCCGTAATGTGTGTAGTATTCTAACAGCCACAGAGCAAAACCAGCAAATTATGCAATACAGTAAATTTCAGTCTAGACCTGAAAGAATAATAATGAAAAACATCAGACATGCACCCAATAACATATAAATAGAAATGCATATATAAATATTTACACATACAGATGCTCGTGCTACTTTCTAGATTTATACAGGTAGTGAAGAAACAGGAATGGCTTTGAGAGTACGCATTAAATACTTCAGTAACTCCCAGCATGAATACTGGGTTGTTCCCTTTGTGCCAGCTCTGGAATCTGCTTTACTTTTAACTACCCTATGATGCAGGAGGATGCTGTGCCATGGAGAGTTCAACAATGTCATTTTTCAAGCAGTTTAAGTAGCGTCTATTTGGGAGACATCAGATTTGTAAAAGTTAACAGAGTAAACAGACGGTGCCTTCCAACTGCTGCTTGTTCTCCAAAGTGTGGGAGGAGATCCCATGTAGTTGGTCTTACAGGAGCTGTAAGAGAACACTTCTATACAGCATCCAGCATCTCTTTTCTGAGACAGCTATAGCAGATATAAGCCTTAAAAGTCTCGAGTCAAATAGCTTATTTAATTCAAGATCACAGGCACTAGGACATCAGAGATGTGTTTTGTCACTGTAGCAGGTTGAAACTTAGTTCATGGACAAGTTGCTAACCCAGTGAGAAAGCTCGTTGCACCTCGGCAATTTGCATATTTAAAGTACATGGAGGCAGGGAAATTTCCCTTTTGTCTCTTCCTATGGAGAGCAGTGGGGGGAACAGGTCCAGGCTCTGGCCTGGAGCTGGCCCGGGCTCCCTCCCCTGGTGCATCAGCACAGACGAAGCCGCCGGGGAACAAAAGCCTTCCCGGAGCTGCAGGCAGCCAAGAACCAGCTATGAGCACGGCTGAGATTTCATCTGAAGCCACTGCGGCCCTGCGTGGAGTTGGCAGAGGCCATTGGAGCCTCTCTGTAGCCAGCACAGCTTGTGCTGAACCAAAAAGAACACCACACATGACTGATGAGGCCACCTTTTCTTCCAAGTCAGTGAGAAAGAAAAGTAAGTCACATGAGGGAGAAGAACATGGTGACTCCAGTGTCAGAAAGAAAGAAAAAGTCACATGGGAGGAAGCCAAAATGGTGGCAGGAAAAGAGGGCGGAGGCGCTTCTATCGCTGGAGCTTAAAATTCTCTTTGCAAGTGGTAGAGAGAGCTATAATATTATATAATTAATTTCTCTATAATTCATTAAAGTACATGGGGGGATGGAAAATCCATGCGTGGCCTGTGAAGATAAGAAAATGCCTATGCCCGGTTATACAGAAGCTGTGAGAGGCTTTTAGAGATTTTGAAGAAGAGAGCCTTTGTTTTCAGGCTGGAATAACTCATCCTTAAAAGACTAAACCCTATGTTATGGCCCATGACTGGCGGTGGGAGAAGACTAAGATTTCATGGGAGAGATACTTTTTCACTTCAGTAGATGGTTTTTCCGGGAGGAGTGCTGTGTTGTGAAGAATCCTGCGGCACAGCAGAAGAAACTCTTTTCCTTAAACATAAAAAAGACTCTTAAGAAATGCAATGCTGACCAAATCCCATGTTTTGTTATCCCTGGCGCAGGCCGGTGGGAAGGAGGGAGGCACTGGGAAAGAAAAGTGTTTGAAAGTTTGCCTTAATTTTCTTACTGTCTCTTTTCACTTTTCATTCTGCTAGTAATAAACTTTCTTTATATTGTAACTGCTTAAGTGTGAGCCTGTTTTGCCTTGCAGTCTTTTCTGCTTTCCTCAATAATCCTTATTTCCCCTTATGCAAATAATTAGATTTTGTGTGCTTGGTGTTTAGCTGCGTCAAACCACAACAGTCACACTATCTCTTATATGTGACAAGCATAGCAATGGAAACTCCTGGTTTCTTCTCCCTCAAGTGCAGGTCCCTTATAGAAAAGTAATCAAAACTCTACTTTAAGTGACTTTCACCATGAAAATATCGAGACTTATTGCAATAGCAATTATAATAATTGTGCTTATATAAGAGTGTACATGCTACAACAATCAAAAAGTACATGCACGTGAAGCCAAGTCTCATAATAGATCCATTTGACAAGACAGGGTTGAGTACAAGTGTACTGATTTACCTTTTGAAGCAAGAAGAAGTAGCATGTGCTTGCCTGGTTTTGTATTTCATCATATTTCTCTCATGTATTTTTTCATCTTCAAAACAAATTTTGATTTTTGATAAAAGAATGAGAATTATGCCCACCTCATATTCTTTAAGAAGTGAGATAAGGGCAATGGGAGGAAATATTGTTTATTAAGGAAGGGAAACTGTTATCTTTCCACTGTTATCACAGCTCCTTTCCTGTGTGCCTTGCGATCAGTCTCATCACCATCACAGCAAACTTGGCACCAATTTTCCTTTCAGTCACTAATTGTGTGATTAAATGCTTTATGTATTCAAATGATTCCTTGCCAATTCACCATTGCCTGTCACTTTCCATTTAAAGTCTGTCTCAACTACTACTCTCTGTTTTCTCTTAATTTTCCTATACTGATATTTCTTCTTTGACCTCTTTTCAAGACAAGCAGATTTTCCATGATTCTCTGCTCTTTTTTTTAGTGGCAAAAACAATTCTGAGAAGCCTTTGGCAATGTTAGGCAATGGCTCAACTTATCTGCAAGAAGCATTAGGTCCTCAAACTGTGTCATTGTTAAAAGCAGTGTAGTTCTCAAGCCTGATACAACTCTGAGGCTGCCAGGAGCAGTATTTGTTTTTGTTCTTGCAAAGAATTTTGAGAGCTATGAGAAAAAGGAAAACATGTCAATGGAAAGAACTTCTGACAATTATTTCTTTAATAGTTGCTTTGTAGCCTTTCCTTCTCAGGGCTCAGGGTTTGCTGAAAACCCTTTTTTTTGCATTGTGGTGTGTTGACCTTGGGTCTGTGCAAGGTGCTCTATCCCTAGATCTCCTGCTCCAGGGGCATCTATATAATCTGCCTTCCCTCAGCAGGATGGGGACTGGGGAGAAAATAGATAGAAAACTATTTCATGGGTCAAAATAAAGGCAGTTTAATAAAGCAAAAGCAAAGATCATGGGTGCAGAAGCAAAGGAGAAAAAAGATTTTATTCTCTACTTCCCATCAACAGCCAATGTCTGACGCTTTCCAGGAAACAGGGCTTCAGTACACACAAGGTTGCCTTAGAAGACAAATGCCATAAAAATGCCTTCCAACCTCTGCCTTAGCTTTCATTGCTGAGCAGATGCCATATGGAATGGAATATCCCTTTGGTATGCCTGGGTCAGCTGTCCTGACTGTGTCCCCTCCCAGGCTTCTGTCCAGACCCAGCCTAGTGGCCTTTTGGGGCTAATGGATGTTGATTAGGGCAGACAGCTTTGGTGCTGTCAGAGCACTGCCCAGCAGCACCCAAACACTGATGGGTTCTCAACACCTTTCTGTCTGCTCAGCACTGTGAGGGCTGTGATGGGAAAATTAACTCCATCTCAGCCAAACCTTCATATAGGTCTGGTTTTCTTCCTGCAGTACAAGGCCATGCCTAAAGTACAGCCTGTAGAGGTTCTCTCATTTAAAGCTCAAACTTTGACTCTACCTTGGGGTATCTTGGGGAGAAGATTTGCCTGCCATTGCTCCAAAGTTATTAAAATTCATTACCCCTCTACATTATATTAATGAAGATTTCTTTCCAAGTTCCTCAGGAGACAGTGCTGTGCAAGAAATATTAATGTGATGTGCTTTGCTGTGGGTTTTTTTTAGTTTTCCTTCTTGAAGGTGGTGCCCTGACTTCTGTGCTGAGGAGGAAATTGTACTAAGTGAGAATCACAGGGAAGGAGGACATCGTGCTCAGAGCTTGATCACTACCTTTACTGACAGAGACCATCAGGAGAAATCTGACATCCAGCACCACAGAGCTGTAAAAAATACCTTTTGGTTAAAGGAATATTCACACATTCCTATAATGGTAATATTAAAAAAAAAATGGAAAGGTAAAAGACACTTGGAAAGGCACAATCTACATGGCATTAGAGCACAAATATTTCTGTTGCATCACATTTCAGTTTTAAATTTTTTTTTACCTCCACACTGTCTAAAAATTAGGAGACTTTAAGGAGAATTTAAGCTAGTAAATGATTTACTGATACAAAGACTACTCAGAAGATAATACAGTAATTTTGTTGATGTCAGATCAGTGCTTTTACTGTTATTTATGAGTCACTGGCAAGACCTGAAAACAAGCAGTTGTTTCAGGTTTTTTTCTTGGGGACTGGTCAGTTTTATTACTGTGTTTGAAGTTGATGTACTATCTTACAGAGACCACAGGAAATGGAACTCTTAAATATGCAATTTATTGCCAAAGAATGCTGTTTATACAACTACAAGTGCCCTGTACTAGAAGAGTCATTATTCTCCATGGTTGCAGCTTTTAAAAATTTTAAAAACTATCTATAATTTTGTATTGCCTCTGCACAATTTCAGTAGATTCTTCTCCAATTAACATGAAGTAGCCTGTGATTGAAATGGCTATTTACTCCAGTATGAAGTAATTAGGACTGAACTGTATAAGAAAAAGAAGTTGTTCAGCTTATGGGCCTCTGGGCAAGGAGAAGAAGGGAGAGCAAGAAGCTGAGCTTTTCTGCTACTCAGTTCTTTCAGAAGAATGTGTAAGAGAATCATATTCTCTCAGTTCCACTCACACATGCAGCATTTTCCCAAGCTTCCAGGACTTTCCTGTGGCTTCTGGAATCCAACAGGTTGTTTTTCCCAACCTCATGCAGAAAGGAGTTCTCCTCCCAGGCTGTCACAACATCTGTCTTCTGGCCATCACAGATTTAATTCCTCTTACAATATAAAGCTGGCTGTAGTACCACTTGGTTCAGAAAATAAACAGATTTATTGTTTTAAAAAACCAAAACAACAAAGATCTGTATGTAGCTATACTATTTCTTCTTGGAATAGCAATTAAAAAAAAAAAGTTAAAAAAATGCCATAACGAAAAAAAAACCCATAAAGCTGTTAACTGCTTTTAACTTTGTTATACATTGTGTTATATATATTGTTAGTACATCTTTTTTCTGTATGTGTTTTTAGAAGAGCTGTTGTTAAGAAATTCTAACTCAACATACCATGATTACTGCAATCTTTACCTTTTTAAAGGTGACAAGAGCTCTTACCTACAAAAATACCCACTTCTGGAACAACCTAGAAAAATAATTTCACCAACATGTATGTTTTCATCCCCCATCACCTACTCTTGACCTGATTGTCCCTTTGATGATTATTCCTGTTCCTGAAATGAATATGTGCCCACATCTAGGGGTAGTGCATTCACAATTCTGTTACAGAATCACAATCATTTAGGCTGCAAGAGACCTCTGAGATCATCGAGTCCAGCCTTTAACTGATCTCCGTCTCATCAACAAGACCATGGCACTGAGTGCCACCTGCAGTTATTCCTTGAACACAAATTGATGCCATCAGGGCTGCACCTACTGCCCTGAGCATGCACTTATGACCAATGTAAGCACACACAGAGCTACTGCAATTAGCCTCCAAATTTTATACGTGTATGTGTTTGTACCTCGTTAAAGCATTTTGCATCCTTGAAAAGAGGCAACTAAATTTCTCCTTTGAAAGTATCCAAAACAGAACCAATGTTATTGCTGATGTTACAAGAGATGTTTGTCTTTTTCTTTTCTTTGAAATGGTGTATTTTCATAGAGGTGATTGTATTTTCTTAGGGTACTGAGGCAAGATGTAAGAAGGTATTTAGCTGCTGTTTGTCTGCCTTGTCACTGTAGTTTCATATTTATCTTTTTCTCTGATTTTACTCATATGTGCTTGAACAAGGGGTTTATGATCTAATCTCAGAAAATAGGAATGAATCCCTTCCAATTTTCTAACCTATTCTATTGTGACCCATTTAATATTTTCTGTCAAGGGAAAAGGTATTAAAAACATTTAGACTGAACACCCAAAATTCAGAGTAATTTATAAACTCTGAATATATTCTGCTTTATTGTAAACCCATTGTCATTACTTGATTTTTACGTAGTTCAAATTTTGTCGTCCATAATCAACACAAATGCATTTTAATTGGATATATATTTTTACATACACTTAACTATGTATATAGCTTAGCTAAAAGGTTGCTGTACTTAGATCAACATATTTAGCTCAGAAAAAGAAACAACAGCTTGAGGTTTTGCTTTTAATAACTGAAACTACTTTTATAAATGCACATAAAAGTAACATTTAATCTCTTGCAGTGGCCCAAAAAATATTGGAAAGATCACTGTTCTTCCGTAAAATGAAATTTTAGAAGCTCTTCAGAACACTCAGACTGTTAATTGTGTTAAAGTACATGCAGTAAATGGTTATGGTGTGCTATTTTGTTTTTATTGAAGACTAAGTGGAGTTTAAATTACCCCTTCAGACAGATAGCTTTGTTAGGTTTTATTATATTTTTATATAAATCTCAGTAATTCTGTTTCTAAGGTGAAGATAAAGAAATTTTTATCTGTTTAGAATGTTACAAAGAAACCAATTCCTGCATATATTTAAATGACAGCAAATGAGGCATTGCAGAATCTCAGCAAAAACTCAAATGCTTGGTGATTTTGAGTACAACTGAGCTGGAAGTTACACTTATGCCCTCTAGTTTTTGAAAGATGAAGAGGTGTGAGAAAGATGAACACTCGCAAAGGTCTTGACACTATGGTTGAGGCAGACACCTGAAAAGCAAAACACCTGTGTGAAAGCCCATTTCTGTTTCAGCTCAGCACTTGATTCTTCACTAATGCTCATGACTGGTGACTTCCCAGCCTATCATTCTTCTGAGATAGATATCTTCCAATCTCTTGTCTTTACTGACATCAAAGAGTTGTACTCCAGCCTTCTCTTGCTCAGGTGAATCCCTGAAATATAAAACTTAAGAGCCAAGAAACTGACAAAAGTCCTTACCTAGCTGCTCAGAAGGGAAGATGACAGATAAAGAAAGGTGTTTGTGCTGTAGCCAAAGAGGCACCTGAAGTGGAGGGCTGGGCTCAGTCTCTCACAAGGTATTGCCCTCCACTGGTTTGTGTTCATGTGATTGTGCTCCAGGGCTGTGTCAAAAATAACTGATAATCGAAAAATATTGATAATATTCTTCCAACAGTCTGGTTCAGGGACCTCATCCTGGTATTCTCCCATAGTGATGTCCTCCAGCTGGGAGCACAGTCCTAGGATACCACCTGCTTGTGATCCATAGAGACATGCCTCTGCCCGAATTAAGGTGCAAACCAAACCATATCCTGAAGTCAATAGTATGGATTTTATTTAACAGGAAGTGTGACGAAGAGAGAGAGACAGAAAGAAATAGGAAAAGCAGAAGGGGGACAGGAGACAAAGAGAGTGGCAAGAGAGACTCTTTGGATCCTGAGAGCATCTGGTCTGTCCCTTCCTTCTGGTCTTCTTGGAGGGTCCTGTGTAACACAGAATTCAGTGGGTTAATACATTCAGGTGTCTGTGGGATTGCCCAGGTACCTCCCATGGGAGGGGGGCAAGTTTTGCACTGTCTTCTGCAACAAACTCTGGATCTGTTGCAACACTTGTGGATCACATGCAGTCCTCTGGTGAAAGGCCTCAGGAATGAGTAGGGGACAGTTCTTTGGGAGTCTTTGGTGGTTTATGACACATTCTAAGACATGACAGCTGCCTCTCACGTGGATGTTCAGGGTGAATGCGACCTTCTGCCAGGAAAGGCAGTTCATGTAAAGGAGGACTCTGCAGGACCTGCTTCTTTATTTGGCTTGTAGCCTCTGGTGATGGGTGTTCACCCACTCTGTACCAGAGGTTTTGCCATCACATCCTCAAAAACTCTCTTTCTCCCCCTCAGTTGAGGGGGAGAGTGTGTGCAATCCTGGCCTCAGCAAATGAGTCTGGCCGCTGTTGCCTCTCCCCAGCCCCAACCAGAGCTGATTTTCAGCACAGCTGCCAGGTTTGGCTTTCCTTGTGGATACATTCTTCTTCCTCGGCCTTGTTTACGTCTCCCTAGACCTGGGATAATTGGACAATAGTGTCACCTTTATCTTATCTCAAGTTCCTGCCAGGTGGCTTAACTCACAACCCAAATTCCTCTCAGGAGGCATTTTTGGGGCCTGGGCTTCAGTGATTACAGCTTCTTCATGCAGGTCCCCAAGTCCTTTGTCGATCTTAACACTGTTTAAGGCAATTATGATTTTTAAGTCTCTTACACTTCTCACCACCAGCATCATGCTGATACAGCTGGACTCAGCTGGCTCAGTGGTTTATTGCCATCAAAAGGGAGATGTCTCCACTTTACATCTCTCTCTGTTTTCTGGTATTTTTTTCCTGCTGACTTTTGCACTCAAATGATCAAATAACAAACTCCTTTCAATAGCTGTGAAGAAAAGGAAAAAAAAAGCATTTGTTGCCATGTCAGTAAACTGAATTAGGCAAACTAATAGTCACCAAACTTGAAACATGAGAAAGGAAAGCATTGCATGGCTTGGGAAAGAGAGAAAGAGGAGAAAGGAAATGAGCTTTTCCCCTTTTCCACAGAAGTAGATTCCTAGCTTGTTTTGAGTTGTAGTTTGATTCAGCCATAACACGAAATAGCACAGTTGACTTTTTACTTCTTTAACATCATTAGGCTTCTCTCTACAAAGGAGGATTAGAGTTACAGTCTTCTGAAACTCTCCTGCATTTTAGGCAGATGTTCATCATAGATATCTTTTGAAGGGATTTTGCAACATTATTAAAGAAATTAAAGTTCCAGACAAAGACTGCATCCTGCAATGAATTGCTTGATATTTAAAGAGACTTTAAATAAATTTCCCACCAAATCAGCCTCATTTAGTCAATGGTGTCCAAAGCTAGCAATCCTTGACACAAGCTAAACCATCAGTTTATTTCTGATAGTTTTATAGCTAAATACAAAATTAATTAAATAATTTTTTCTTTTACTTCTCTTTTCTTTTACTTCTGAAATATTCCAAGGTCAGCCTTGCTGTTATTTCAGGTAAGGTCAAAAAGAAGTGCATGGCTACTTCAAAATGAGAGACTGCATTTTCTGTACTAATCACAAGTGCAATCAAACACCATCACTTAAGTTCTGCAGGTACAGACTAGAGAATTCCATGCTACTTTCCTTGAATATTAGATTAAAAACTGTCTTTCATTTTACTTATATCAGCCAGATAGGAGGTAAACCAACCATAGATGAAGCAATAAACAATGCTGCTAGGTGAATTTTGAAGGTTGTGAGTTTCTGGGTAATTTCTTTTGTTGTGTTTTAGGAATTAAATTTATGGAAAAGGTATCAGATCTCAGAAGTATCTACAATGTTTTGTTTAGGTTTTTTTAATATTTTTTTTAACTTTTATGGACATGAAGACAACTGTATTAGATTGTGAACTTGTCTACCTCAGCTGGTGCCATGGATATAACCTAGGGAATAAATATGAAGCAGATTAAACATCTCAAACTATTTTTCACAAAGTAAAATCACAAAAAATCTTCTTACCTGCATAGACCTGAAAACACACCATCATGTATCTATACAAGGTTTTTTCTGAAATTTTTTTCTGGTTGGTTGGGGTTTTTATGGCCTGAGTTGGAAGGAATCTTAAAGATTATCTTGTTCAAATCCCCCTGCCATGCAGCAACACTTTCCACTGGATCAGGCTGCTCAGAGCTCCATCCAACCTGGCCCTGAACACTTCCAGGGATGGGGCAGCCACAGCTTCTGTGACCAACCTGTGCCAGGGCCTCACTACCCTCACTGTAAAGAATAATTTCCTAGTATCTAATTTAAATCTCCTCTTTCAGTTTGAAGCTATGCCCACTTCTCTAGTCACTCCAGGCCCTTGGAAACAGTCTCTCTCCATCTTTCCTGCAGGCTGCTTTTAGGTACTTGAAGGACACAATTAGATCGCTCCAAAGCCTGTGAATTGTACAGTTCAAAATAAAAGACATTGGTTTCAAAATTATTTCATTGTCAGAAATACACAAACTGTCCTTTATTAAACCCCCCCCCAAAAACCCAAAATCCCCTCCCCCAAACCTAAAAGACACCTAAAATTAACGTTAAAAAAGTTATTTTTTCCGAAGACAGTTCACTATTAGGTTGAAAAATCACCTTTATATAGCATAAAGTTTTTCAGGGACTGAGAAGGCATCTGCTTGACTCTTCTCTGCTACACTTGCTGTAGGCATAGCAAGAAGCATCATGAGATAGCTGAGCTCCTGTGTGTCTCAGGGGAAAAAGTGTGTGTACAATTAGCATGGTTGCCTTCTCAGAAAGGTAAATTATGGGTAGGAATCAGGAAAACACAACATGTAGCTGGATTGTGTAGACAGTCAGTCAACACTTTCCTGTGGTGCTTCAGTCAGCTGAAGAATGGTGGGAAGAGGCAAGGTCCATGCCAGAAGACAGTGAGTGTGTCTGTGTCTCTGTGTGTGTATATGTTTTGTGGGCATCTGGAGTGGTTAATTGCACAGGGACACATTTTCCCTCTGTCCGATCAGTAGTCAGGGAGCATTGTTTGGAAAAGCATACTGATCCTGAAGTCATTTGTACTGTCCTACAAAAAACCCTACTTTACAAACTTCTCCCAAATGTATCTTAACAGCTAATATCTCACAAACCCTGGAGTGAAAGGTAAATATTTTTTGCTACATGGAAACTGAAATTCCAAGCTTACTTGAGGAATTAAAATGGACTTTTCTAGTTCTAACACTTCAGAAAGTAATACATCTTCAGGCTGTGATGGTTTTCTAAGTATAGTTAGTTTCTACTGTTGGTTTTGAACCACCTTATTCCTAGATCATGTCAGAAAAAGAAGAGAAAGGGTAACAAAACCAGAAAGCAATCATAATACAATTATCTTAAGGTCTGATGTCAAGTCTTTCTGACATAAAAAATAAATGTTTAAAGCTAAAAATTTCATCCTCACTGGGTAGGAAAAAAATCCATTTATTGTAGTTTGCAGGATATTAGATCAGAACAAATAATAGTTTTGTGGTTTCTCAGTACTTTTTGTCATTATAAAAGCAGTAAATACAGCATGAACTGGTCTTTTAGACCCAAGAATTTTTCCCATTCCCACAACAATGAAATAAAATAGAAATGAAAGCAGTTTCTATTGAAAACAACCTCTGAGCGTCTGCCAGAAAAGCTGTGGCTCCTGCAGGCAGGCTGGCAGTGTCTGGGCAGGCAGGCAGGCAGGCTGCACCCCTCCAAGGGGGAACCAGAAGCCTCTCAGCATTCCTCTTCCCAGGCAGCTGGGGACATGGGGACCAGGTGGGCCTGGTGTCTTGTTTTCTGGCAAGCAGTGAGATCTTATCCTGGCTCAGCACAAGAGGCTAATAAAGCAATTTATAGCTTGTCATTTTTCATTGCTTTTAGTAGTATCTTCCAAAAACAAACTGGCATTTCTTGTTTATCTCTGTATTAGACAGGTAAATGCAGCAATACTGCTTTCTTCTGTCACAGAGGGATGTGCTGCTTTACAAATGTTTATGGTATGACAAATGTCTCTTACTGAGAGAAATGGTATCTACACATGGAAATCTTCTTCATCGTTTTTTTCCGCATCATTAAGGTAGTTTCAGAGTGGCCCAAGAAACTTCTACATTTTTGTCAAATTCCTTGACTAATTTGCATGAATCACAGAATCATTAAGGTTGGAAAAGTTCATCAAGTCCAACATTACATCACCATTGTCAACAATGGTCAGTGAGTGTGGCAGTCAGTGTCACATCAGGAGTTGTTTCTTGAACACCTTCAGGGATGGGGATTCCACCACCTCCCTGGGCAGCCCATCCAAAGCCTAAAAACACTTTCTGTGAAGAAATCCCTCCTGGTCTCCAACCTGAACCTCCCCTGGTGCAGCTTGAGGCCATTTCCTCTAGTCCTGTCGCTGGTTGCCTGGGAGAAGAGCCTGACCTCCACCTGGCCACAATCACCTTTCAGGTAGCTGTAGAAGGGTAAGGAGAACATGAAAACAAGTTTCAGAGCTTGCATGCTGAAATATTCTTCTTCAGATTCTACTGACATCTGAAATAAATTATAGTAGCAAAAAAAGAAAGATGATACAGATCGTTTTCTTTGGCATGAAATATTTTTATGTAAATGATCGTACTGACAAGTTAAAGAAATCATTTCATATTAGTAACCAGCTACTGTCTCACTCCAAATTATTTTATCATGAGAAGGAGCAGGATAGAGAGAGAGATCAATGTAAGTCAGCCCTGGTGCATCCCACCTCAGAAAGCCATGATAGCTGCACAGTTTGAGATGTGTAGGTGTTTTAGGTTTTCTGTCTGCTGCTCCTGCCCTGACACAGCTGTGTAATCTAATGGTGCAGGGGAATTTGCCAGCATGGCTTCCACACATCACTGAATTTCACCTGTAAATGAATGCTCTCAGGTCATCACAGAAAGGGATATGCTTTGAAGAAGCCAGCCCTCCCTAGGATCCCTGAGGGGAGATAGGCACCTCAAGCAGCATTTCACCATAGGAACAGGATTTTATGTTCTCCCCAGAGGGGCCATCTCTTTATGTAAGCTATAAAAGAAAGCCAGGGAGGCTATCCTGTTTAAGCTGCAGGTACTACTTATAAGATCCCAAAGTTTTCTCTTTTCCCACCTGGAAGCTATATTTATACACCATAAATATTTAAAAAATGTTCACATTTTTCAATTCAAGATATTTTAATAAAAGCTCAAAGCTCAAGAAGCAAAAAGTTGTATCCACTCTGGAGACTTACCCTAAGTAAAGAGCAGAAGTGTCCTTTCCCAAGTACAATATATTCATGAGAAGGGAGAGGCTATGCATGTGGAATAACATGATACCTAGTTCTTTTCTTTATGTTCTAGCTTGCAGCCTGTCCCCCTTTTTATCACCAGCCCTGAGATTTGTTCTGGCTGGAAGTGCAGCTGTGTGTCCACTCGCTGTATGACAGGACTCCATCCAAGTCCTTCACTGACTCACAGCCCTTCATAACCTTGACAAGAAATGGACACAGGAACACCTAATAAATCTCAAGGCAGACATTCAGTCTTGATGATCCAGGATACAGTGAGTTCCATTAATCACCGAAGGTCCAAATTCTCTTTAATACCAGTTGTCCCACCATAGGTTGTTTGAACCAGGATAGCAGAGCGGCACTGCAGGATTGCTTCCAAGTTCACACTCAGTTGTCTGCACACTGCTGGCTCTGGCCTGAGCAATCCTCACATGGCAGAGGTCCTTTGGAAGAAGTTTCCTCCCTTTAGGCACAGGAGACCTGGCAGCAGCTCTCAGTGATATCAGCTGCTGCCCTTTCAGAGCCAGGCAGATTGCGTGTGGATCCCCTTAACTTCACAAATGGATCTGATAAGAACTCCAAGCTCCAGAAAAGCTCTGTTGATCATTGTGCTGCATTTGCATAGGTTTTAGGACTCTCAGTTTCCCAGGGCAGCAAAATCAGTAACAAAGATGCATTTGAGAAAGGCACAAGCAGGACAGTGCTGTGTGTGCGTTAGCCCAAAAAGCTCTTGATTAATGTCAATGAGTCTGAGTTGGGTTGGTTCCAGCTCACATTGAGCAAGGGGGAATATTGCTTAATCCAAGGCTAAAATTAAAGACCCCAGTGCCTTCAGCAGTGATTATGGCTGATTTGTGTCTGTCATTTAATGCACAGGAATAATGAAAAATGGCACCTGTGCCTCTCTACATTAGATGATTTGCAAAGGTCAGGTTCTTCTCAGTGGTCATTACCTAATTTGAGACAGAAAGGACAAAGGTAGTGTGTGTCTTAAATCTGTGATTTCTTATTCTTAACCTAGTAGCTCAGTGAAGCTTTAATTAGAGACAAGGCTATGCAAATTGCTCATCCTTATTTTCTTGTGTGACCTACAGCTATGTTCCTGAAATGAATGTTTGTGTTGGATTCATTGCTGCAGCTCTCAGCACTTCTTATAGCTATCTCCTGGTGACAATGTAGCATTCAATCAGTTCCATGACCCTCTGCTGCTCTAATGACACGCAGATGTCCCCTTGACTCTGTTAATTCCTTGGACCATCTCCATCTGCCTCAAAAAGCAACCCACAAAAATATCAAAATGAACTCCACAAGGGCACCATGTTTTTTCCATATCCCCAGACATTTTTGTCTTTCTGAAATACATAGAAAAGGGCTGTCACAAAGCCATGAACACACTTGTATTTCTAAATTTGACAAGACTATATCTGTACTGCCATAGACATTAAATGAAATTTTCCTGTTTCTTTCTTTTAGCACATTTTGACAACACTAAACTTCATAAGGGACACTATATAGCAAACAATAAAGGAATCATAAGATGTATTTTTTGCTAAGTTTTAATTTTTAGCCTTCTATAGTGACTAATCTCTTAGGGTGATGGGAAACACACTGTCACTGATCTGGTAGAGAGATTATCTCAAAGATCTTTTCCAACCTAGTTAATTCTGTGATTCTGTGACAATAAAATCATATATTGTAAACATAGAATCATAAAATATCCTGAGCTGGAAGAGACTCATCGAGTCCAACTCCTGGTCCTGCGCAGGATATCCCAACAATCCCATCCTGTGCCTGAGAGCATTGCCCAAACACTTGAACTCTGTCAGGCTTGGTGCTGTGACCACTGCCCTGGGGAGCCTGTTCCAGTGCCCAGCCACCCTCTTTGTGAAGAACCTTTTCCTGACATCCAGCCTAATCCTCCCCTGACACAGCTTCAGGCCATTCCCTTGGATCCTGTTACTGGTCACAGAGAGAAGTGTCTGCACTGCAGTGTCTGCCCATCCTCTTCCTCTCATGGAGGGGATATGAAAATATCCTCCTGGGAAGTATGAAACAGTTATATATCACCCTCAGTGACTGTGTTTGGGAAGAGATAAGTGGAAAAAATAAGAAAATAAGAATAAAAAATAAGAAAAGTGTGATGACATATGCTGCTACAGATATCTCTATGATGAATTGTCCAACTGTTTAAAGATTCAGAGGTCAGAGTCTCAGCTGAGGAAAACAGGCATAGCTCTTAATAGACAAATATACATCTTGCCAGGCACTGTTTCCTGTTAATGCAGGTTTGCTTTTCTTTCTTAGTATTACACTTCTGTATTTTCCTTCAGTATTGTCAATAGACAGCTTTTGAAAAAAAAAAAAAAAGACTAGATAAAGACTGCTGCTTTTGTTGTTTTGCATCATCCTATGTGAATGTTAAAGTAATTTTTCTCTCCTTAAAGAGTTTTGCTGAACTCTAAAATGTAAACCTCTAAACTTTGTATGAAACTGATAAAGTAATAGTGCATAGAATATAACTATCTTATAAAGTAACAAAAGAAAGAAATAACAAACTTCCTGGGTTTTTAATCGAATTTTTTTATCATAATTAATTGTAACTGTATTAAATATTTTTTCTGGCCTGAGTTTTGTTCAGTATTGTTATTGCTAGCTTGCTACTTACAGTGCAGAAGTTTCTATTTGTGTTGAAGAGGAGCTGTCATTGCATCTTACTTCAGCATCTAGTTTAGAAATTGCTTACTGAAAAGACAAAGATGAAAAATATCCTGCTGCTTTCCCCATTACACATCAAAATGTGTTTTTTGCATAGCGACAAGTGCTTTTAGGTGAAAACATCACAGTAGAAGTCAATGGCTCTTTTTTTCTTTTTTTTTTGCACTTGCCAATACTAATAACATGATGATTTTTATTACCTTTTTTTTTTTAATTTAGAAGAAGTGCTTAAAATTAAGTAGGCATTCAGTGATGGTGACAGTCATAAACCACAAAAAGCTCATCTTCTTCTTGACCTGCTTCATGTTCTGGGGTCTGCAACCCTGCAATTGCTCTGCATTTCACAAACACACAATTTCCTATGTCCTCCCACAGAGCTGTGGTTTCTTATTTGAAATCTGCTGTTGCTCTCTGACAGGTACCTTGGCCCACTCTCCACACACCACCCCCACCTAATAACAATTCAACAAAAATAAATAACACCTACTGCAGAAAAAGTCTGTATATTCATGCCATAGGTTCAGGATCAGACCCTGATGATATCTATGGGAAAAGTCTCTTCAATTGTGATCCTACTTGCTCATTTTTATGGGGTTTTTTTTGTAGATTTCATTAAACATACATAGTGAGAAATTTCATTTTCTAGTTATAAAGCCTTAAAACACATTAGATAGCAAAAACTGACATCAACAGCAGCTGTTCTGAATTTTGGTCATCTGTCACTCATCCTGATTCCTTCTGTCACATTCTGGCAGGTGTAATCACTGAGAGTTATGCTCAGCCCATGAGGACTGGGTATGTTAAAGCACAGAAGAGAGAAAACATTCAGGAATATGTTCCCCTTAGATGCTATTCCAGGCATGAAAATAAGGACAACCTCAAATTTTTTGCAGAATTCATAGAAAATGTGTACTACTGCACATAGCATAAGAAGATAAATTCTCCACCAAACTAGTTAGAAAAAAATGAATAAGTAGAAATACTATCAGACTTGCTCAGGAAATGCTATTTGCATTTAAACATTAAAAATCCTGGAAAGTTTATTTATATTATTTAATTTAAAGGGTTGTTTGCTTTTTTAAAAAAATGTTGAAGTCCTTGAATATGTTGATGACTTTTTAAAAAGCCAATTTTTGTTTGTAAAGGTAATGAAGAACACTTTGCAAATACTAATTTGCACTTAGATTTAATTTAGATGTAAATAGTGACCAGGGAATATATGGAAAAGTTTTCAGCAGCCATATACAGAGGATATGAGGTAGCAACTTTTTGTTTGTTGGTAGTTTCTGCTTGTTAATAAAAGAGGACAACTTCCTCCAGCTGCATGGAGGCAAGAGGGATGGAGCCCTTTGTGTGCATGTTGCTGAATGACTCGGAGGGTTTTGCTGCCTACATTTTGTCATGTCACTCCCCTATGTTACAGGGAAGGCTTTAATACCCACTAATCATCTGCTTACTTCTGAAATAGGGCCCTTGCTAGCAAACATGAATACGAGTCAGCAGTGCCCTGGGACCCACGAGGGTCAGCTGTGTCCTGGGGTGCATCAGGCCCAGCATCTCCAGGTGGGCAAGGGAGGGGATTGTCCTGCTCTGCTCTGCACTGAGGCAGCCTCACCTCGAGTGCTGGGGGCAGTTTTGGGTACCATAATAAAAAAAAAAAAAAAAAAAATAAAGATATTAGAATGCATCCAAAGGAGAGTCACAAGGATGGTGAAGGACCTGGAGGGCAAGCCGAGTGAGTAGTGGCTGAAGGCACTTGGTCTGTTCAGCCTGGAGGAGACTGAGGGGAGACCTCACTGCAGTTACAACTTCCTTGTGAGGGGAAGAGGGGCAGGTGCTGCTCTCTTCATTCTCGTGACCAGTGACAGAACCCAAGGGAATGGCCTGAAGCTGAGCCAGGGGAGGTATAGCCTGGATATCAGGAAAAGGTTCTTCACCTAAAGGGTATTTGGGCCCTGAACAAGCTCATAGGGCAGTGGTCACAGCACCAAGACTGGCAGAGTTCAGGAAGCATTTGGACAAATCTCTCAAGCACGTGGTGAGATTGTTGGGGTGTTCTGTACAGGGCCAGGAGTTGGGCCTCTCTTATATCCCTTTATCTGTCAGTATCCATGCTCCACCCTTCCAAACGTCCACTAACAGGACAAACTTACATGACCACACAGCTGCAGTCATGCTACAGTGCCTCTTGGACCTTCTCCTTCCTTCTCCTCCCATCAGGTAGTACCTGAAAACTCAAAGTAGATGAGAGGGTTTGAGTCTGCTCTCGTGTTCTGGCTTGACACGCAGCATGGAAAATCCCTAAGGCTTTCCTAAAGACGAGGTTGGAACGGCTGATCCTCAAAGAATGTACAATTACTAAGATGTAAAACCTGCTTCCACAGTAGTGCACTGAACACGATTTGCACTGACATGTTAAACTTGCTTTAGCCTGTGTTAGGAAATTGAAAGCAGATTTCAATAATGGTTCTTGCTTCCTTCACCAACAGACTAGTGATTGTGATCAGCAAATCACACACGTGGTGACCATTGTTTCTGGGATGAATCACCACCCTGGGTTTTCTGAGGTTGTGGTCCATCATTCTGGGATTTTGGTACTTTATTTTTTAAATCCTTCTCTAAGACTAACCCTTGGTTTTGAAGACAGAATAATTATTTTTTTATACGGTAGTAGAGTATTTGTGAAGAATTGAAATAATTAGTTACTCACCTGGCAAATTTAAGATAGTCATGTAGTTGTAACTCATTAATAGTTTAAAGTAATGCTAGGTATCTGCTTATTACTAAGAAGGAACAAAAGTGATTTTCTGTTCTGAAAAGGATCTGATTTTATGTTAAAGTCTTAGCGTTTATGTAATTTCAAAATTTTTCACATCTTTGTAGTATATTTCATCACAAGTGCTTTATGAAAAAACCCGAACAGGCCAAAACCCCAAACCCTACAAGTTAATACTCCTGCAAAGTGTGTATAATCTTAAGAAAAACAAACTAACAGGCAAACAAACAAAACCCCAGAAAACCCAAAACCCCCTAGTTTTATGTGTTTGAATATGGGGTCAAAATCAGTGAACCTCATCCTCAGAGGATGGAATCTTCAGAGAGAGGAAGAGGAAAAATGAAGGGCTTTTCAACAGTTCTAACATACACCTGAAAGGATTGTCTATATAGTTAAAGGCACAACAAGATAAATATATTTCTCCCATGCCTTAAAGAAAATGTCACTTAAAGTTTGACAGAGAATCAGTCAGCTGCTAGCTAGTAATGAATTCAAATAACTGTAATTTTCTTCAGTTTTTATTATAGGTGGCTGGGAGCTCCTAATTATAATGGAAAGAATTGACATAAAATAAATATTTCTCTCATTTTGATAAATTAAGGAAATATGCCAGGGCATATCACTGAGAAAACTTAGGAAAAAGATGCCCATTCCAAAAATTGTATCATCCATACACACTCATTTTTCTCATGGTATTTAATGTCGCCGGAGATCAGACATTAGACTACTCTGTCTATTGCAAAATGACAATCACTCTGCATTTCCTTGAGAGAATAATTTGTGGAACCAGTTGTTTATCCTTTTCTGTTGGTAGCTTATTGACTGTTGTCTGTCTTCACTTTTAGTTTCCTTTTGCGATGTAAGAGGACATGACACTTTCAACTTGATGAAATGTAATGAATTAATGTTCACAGCACAGAAGTATTTATAGTGTTAGACTGTTGATAAGGCCCTGGTAAAAGGTGTAGCACACATGACAGCTGCTATCATATGCTGTCTGAAATAAAAACCTTTTGACTTCTTATGCTGCTCCCTGTGTTTCCTCTTTCTTCCCAGTCTAATTGCAATGCTCTTGTTAAACTGTGAAGTGCATTGTTAAGTGTTTCACCAGAAAACAAGTTCAAGTGTCTATTTGCCACTGCAGCCTCACCAGTCAGAAAGGATTGGTCACAGCCTGTTCTGAAGGTCAACAAACAACTCAACCACCAAAAGGAAGGTAAGACCTCTTCAGGGAAGTGTATTTCCCTGAAGAAAAAGACAAAGAGAGCTACCATTGAAAGAGGAATTTACTTTCTGCAATCATGGCAAAGGCTCAGTGCTATGATGTTAATTTTTCTTTTGGAAACACTGTGTGCAAGGTCGGGGAGCAACACTTAGGGATAACATTTGGCTATGCATTTCCAGTCTGAGAGCAGGTATGTGCTCGATGGCTTTGGGCCAGTTGACATTGTCCACACACCTGTGACTTATCCAGCCTGCAGTGGGAAGTGGAGCCAAAGGCCAGGGTGAATTGTTAGCCTGGCAAGGGCAGCATTTTCTGACAGTAAAGCAGAGACACATATTTTAAGTCCTGGCGGCCAAAAAGTCTTTCAGAGTCTTGAAGCAATTTTTTTTTAGCATGATGGGAGGGAGAGATTTTAACAGAGGAGAGAGTTTCTGCCTGGGAAAAATATACTTACTGCAAATTATAACAGCAGGCATTGTAAATTACCAAAACTGGCAAAGAGGTCCTGACAAGAGCAGCAATTGCACTGTAGCACAAAGGCAGATGCTAACTGGGAAAACAGATGTCAACTAAAAAATCACTAATAAGAAACAGGTTTTCTTCTCTAACTTGCCCTTCAGCTTGAGCAATATCTAAGATTGTATTGTTTTCAGCTAGATCACTTGAGAAATAAAGAGTAATTTATGTAACTCATCCTTTATTGACATAGATTGTGTAATCAGCAGACTTATATTAAGAAATCGTTTTCCAACATTGCATTTATACACAAATAAAATTAGACCAACTAAAACAAAGATAAGCAAATAAAAATTAATTAATTCTGTCAATGAAATGACAAAATAGACAACCTGCTTGGTAAAATTGCAGCCGTAAGTGATGTTTTAATAGAATTAAAGGACAATTTGACAAAATTATTTTGCTTTGTCTCAAGAAACAAGAACAGCTAACATATTTTCACTTCCATTTTCCACTGCATATCTGGAGGCTGTCTTAAAAAAAGAGGGAAAAAAAAATAGCATGTTTAATTGTTTTTTTTCTAGAGTTAGAAAGGGAGAGTTGTTCCAAATCAAATATATATATATGATTGTAGTGCTTATGTCTAGATATAATATCAGAGTTTAAAAAAATCCAGAGCAGCCTTTTTCTTACAGACTGAAAAATAAGTTTTGCACAAGAGGGCTTTCTCTGAAATATGTGACAATAAGGGAAAGTACTGAAGAAGAAAAAGCACTCTCTGAGTAACGATTATCTGCAGGTATAAAAATGAGAAGTGCCTTATAATGTGTTTGAGTGTTTGGGAAACATTTTATTGTGATTAAATTTAATCTAAGCAAAAAGGAAACATTAAAAAGTGTCTGCAGGCTTTTTTTGTCTCTTTAAATCTACTTTTCACAGTAATGGGCACACAACTATACCATTTCCTAATGTGCATTCTGGTTTTGGATACCCTTATTTGTTCAATATAGCTAAACATCACTTCATATTAGTTTCAATTGCTGAATACAAATATTATGGCTAAATGCCTATGCTTCTAGAAACAGGGCTGTGAGACCAATCATTGCAGTTCCTGTTTCTGGCATATTTCAACTCTCATAAGTCAACTCTGTAAATCTTAGAACAGTTTCTTTTCCCTTCTTTTTCCTCTATAAAGTAAGAATATAATTGCCATTTTTATTCCCTGCTCCACAATAACTGTCATTGGATAATGGAAGAATCAATCAAACATCTTTTTTTCATGTCCCTGCAGCAACAGAACTTTATTATTTTTTACTTCACTGACACTGAGAAGCCTGAATCAATATTGACAAAGCATCAAATCGTTTTGAAAAGTTTAGCTATGATGTTTCTCTCAACTTAACCATTTCATATCTGTCAGAAATGCAATGAGTGAAGTCCCAATCTTGCTTTCAGACATGAGAGTCCCTAATGGAACTCACATTCTGGATGAGTATCTGCAGTGAAAACAAGGTAATGAGACAATGTCAAGATTTTGCTGCATTTCACTCACTAATAATAGAGCTATTTAGTGTGTTAACAGTCTCTTTCCTTCTTCTCCACCCAACACACCCCCTCCCCTCAGTGGTGTCACTGCTGCAGCAATGCCTACCTACAGTTATCATACTGGGGGGACTGAGAGAAGGAATGCTTGTTTATGGTCAGAAATTCCAAGATGAAATGCTTTTTGAATCTCTTCCTGTAGAATTCTTCTAGCAGCCACCTACACTGAAGTTGCCTTCAATAGTGAATTTTACACTCTATAGGAAGAAGAAGTGGTGGTGGTGAAAATATCCACACACAAGTCTGCCAGGATTTCAGATATGAATAACCCTTACGAGGGGTGTTGTTCCTCTCCAGTACTCTTACAGACTTGTTGGAGCTGGTTATACAGGTCAGGAGTAATGACAAGATACACAATACTTTTATAACAACGTGACTACACTAAACCTCTGCCCTGTGGGCTGCAGCCTTCAGTACCACCCATCCTCTCTGTGCTGTGTTATCCAGTGCTTGGCATAAAAGGCATCCTTAGCTTTGAAAGAAGTACTAGTAAATCAAACTGCCTTTTTCTGGTGATTAACTTAGCTAATCTCTACCTGAAACATCCTGCACAAACCCTGCCTGTTTAACTAGATGAGCTCTAAAACAATCAGGTGAGCAACCCCATACCATGGGGATAGCATGTCTGACAGGAACACTCACACATGTGTGCACAAGCATGTACATCCAAATATTGAACCAGTTGTGCAGTCATCATGCCTGTAAAATGAGTATGTGTTGGGCAAATCATAGAGGCAGATACAGACTTTATAAAAAACTGTGTATATGTGGCCACCAGGAATTCTGAAAACACGTTGCAACAAGGAGCTGATCTACATTGTGGTAGTGATGCATACAGTTGGTCAAAAAATGCATACATTCAACTAATGAAATTTTCCTCCCTTATTTTTTTTTGTTTCCCAAATCATTAAATCCTAGAATTATTAAGGTAGGAGAAGACTTCTAAGTCAGCATTCAAAAAAGGATTAGACATGGCACTTTGCAATATGGCTTAGTGGACACAGTGATATTCAGTCAAAGGTTAGAATTTATGACCTTGGAGGTCTTTCCCAACCTTAATAATTATCTAATTTTATCATTATATGATTAACCCAGCACTGCCAAATCTCACCACTAAACCATGTCACTAAGCACCACATCTATCTTTTAAATACCACCAGGAATAATGACTCCACCACTTCCCTGGGCAACATGTTCCAATGCTTGACCAACATGTCAGCAAAGAAATTTTTCCTAATATCCAGTCTATATTAGGTATAGACTCTCCTGGTGCAACTTGAGGCCATTTCCCCTTGTCCCACTGCCTGTTACCTGGAAGAAAACACTGAACCCCACCTGTCCACAACCTTCTTTTGGGTAATTGTAGAGAGAATGAAAGGAATTGTAGGAATTGAAGTCTCCTTGTATGACTCCTGGAATAATGGCTCTTTCAATAATTTCTTTATCTAGGACTGGTGCAAAATACTGATTTTTAAAACTCCCAGCCAGGTCCGGTTTGTACGGAACAGGTGACAAAGCCAGAGGAACATTACACATTCAGCAGTCTTGTAAAGGGCAATGTCTTAGCTTACACATGCATTTGCAGGGATACTCAATATTTTTTCAGTATATTTGTGGAAGACTACAGCTATTTCTTAAATCACTGATGATTCACATTTGGAAGTGTGTAGCATTTTGATGTCTACTACCATGTTCTTAAAATTTTTCCATAGGTTCCCAAAGTTGACAACATCAGTCAGAAAAAATAGTCTTTCCCTCTTTTAGGACTGTTTAAACAACAGATGTCCTCCAAACAGGATGGGATATTGTTTCAGGAATGTGCAAATGTACATATTGTAAATTAGCATTCAAGGGAAAACACTAATATTTCCCTACAAAAACATCCTCTCTCCTTTTGCCAGGTGGAGTGTCCCAAGAGTTCTTTCTTTTACTTGCAATATAGATCAAGAGCTGGTGTCATATCACAGATGCCAACCAAGTTTTATGTAGCATTTGGTTCTTTAGAACAACTCCCAAGTGTTTTGAAGGACTATTCCCAAACCTGCCAAACCCTTGCATTCCTTGCATAGATGTTCTGAATCCATACTGCTTCAGTCTCAAAGGCTAAATAAAGTAGTTTCTGTGAAGCCAGAATTCACTCATTAAAATTAATGTTACAAAGACATCTTGGTAACCCATGTTTTATGTTTTAGACTGGGCAGCACAAGAATATGCTTTTAAGCCTTCTTCAAATTGCTCTCTCAGGTTGTTTTGACTGCTGTGTAACATACTTGTTCTTGGTTGAGGTGATTTCATCCACTGCAGCTCAATTTTCTCTGCTGGTTGTAATCAAACTTATATTTACTATGTTAATACAAAGGTGCATAACTTCACTTGCTTAAAATACAATATCATACACTATGAGTTAGTAAAAGCTACTTTCCCTCTTACCTTGTATGTCCTAAACCAGTAGGAAAATAAGACCAATAGTGACTAAAATTGTAGTGATGTTTGTCATACTTTTAAAAATACATGAAAGAGTGCTGACAAGCACAAGATTTTATTAAGAAGTAGCAAATTTTACTCTGTAAGCCATAACAACATTTATGTCACTATTTTACTGCATTATGATTACAGTATTTAAAGATTACCAAATAATATTTTTAAGCCCTAGTATTATTTAATACAGATGCCTTGTAGGGAACATTTTGCTTTTTCCTTGCCACTGAGATAATGGAGCTCATGCAAGTACTTGTGCTGCCTACACATACATAGTTTATTTAGTAAGTTTAAGAAGCCTTTTCAGTCATTGTGTTTCTAGACATTGTTCAAATATATGACATAGATAAGCATTGATGGCTTAAAACATTTGATTTTATTCTTGCTTTTACATAGGCATTCTGAGCATCAATATATAGAAAAGTGATCTGGAGAGTTAGACAGCACTGTGCTTGAGAGTTGTATTCTAGAGCTGCAAAAAGTTTCCTCTGTTTGATAAGGCCACAAGATTTTCCATGGTAAAGCCAACAAGCTCATATTACAGGTAGAGCATTTAAAGTCAAAATGGGTTTCAGGAGGGTCACATGGCCTTGGGGAAATAACTTAGGATGTTCTGCTCTAGTTTTCCATCTTCAGAATGAAGGGAAGAAATTGATTTAATTTCTTCCATCCTCGTCTGTATTCTGGGGTAGAGAATGTATTTGATTAATATTTGTGGAAAAAAACCCACAAGATTTCTTTTCTTGGCTGTATCCCACCATGGCTACGATCTTTTAATTACCACTCATGGAAAAAAAAAAGTATAAAGCTAGTCATTTTTCAAAATAACAAGTTAAAACTGCTTTTGCAAACACTAGTTAAAAATATGCTACAATTTGCACTAATGTTTCTGTCTGAAAGGTCAGTCATTAGAAAGGAAACTCTTGAAAGGCATAGCAAACCATGCAATTCACAAGTAATTAACAGTAACAGTGATGTAGATAGGACTCCCTATAATAAATACAGATATAATGTGAAAAAGAGTTTTGAAAGACAATAAAAAAGATTAAACCAAACAGGGATATAAATAAAGAGCATGTAAAGAGAGATACCACAATTAACAGATTTTGATGCCATTATGTTTGTGTGTCTGAAAACATAAATTGTTTCATAAATGGAGGAAGTAGCATGATTTAAGCACTTCTGAAGCAGAAAACTCATTTAGCTATTTTATGAGGTAAAGACACTTACTGTAAATCAATTCCACACTTGTAGGAGGGCAATATAAATTGCCTTGATAAGATACGACTGATTTAAAATACACTTCTTGAATAGCACTGGCTGAATATAAAGCACCTTATAACTAGATGTGCTCTGAATTCTGAAACTGGGAGTTCATCAACATGTGCAAGTGCTTGAAAACTTTTTATTGGTGAGACCAAGAGAGAGAAAAAGCGAAGCATGCTTCTAGAAACTCTTCCACATTACTGTAATCATTGGACAAAGCTGCAGAAAGTAATTTCGAATAAACCCTAAATATACCTCTTTCCAGCATATATGTATCCAAAACAGACAGTAGTAAATTATAAATATACTCATCAGGACAACTGTCACAGGGGGTTTGATGCTGGTTAGGCACCAGATAGCCAGGACCTTCCTAGGGACAGTGTCCTGCAAAGAACAACTCTTCTAGGGGCAAAGGCAGCCTCCCTGCACAGCAGTGATTTCAGCAAGTGCAGCAATTTCTCAGTTACAAATGATTCCAGCTCTTGTGATTCAGCTCTTTGTGAAATCACCCGAGGCAAACTCGGGGACAGAGAGACAGGAGCCGTGTGTGGCAGTTCCACAGAGGCAGCTTTATTGTCCAGCACTCCCTGTGAAGGGGAGGTCAGGGACATTGACTCCCTGAGTTTCAGGGCAGATCCAGGGCCTTTTTATAGGAAAGGCAGGGGGTGGGGTAGAACCCAATTTGCCAACTGGATACAAGGTATTACCATATAGAAACAAGGCATGCTGGGGGTGGTTCACTTTGTCACCCTAACCTAGAGAGAGGTTTCTTATCTTTGAGTCCTTTTGTCCTCAGGCTTCTCCCCTCCAAGGGAGTGCAGAGGACTCCTGAGTCAAAGGCTCACAGCCCTCCACAGGCAACTTGATCTGAGCCAGAATACACAAGTACTGTGGAAATGGAGCAAACCACGCTGTGTATTTTGTACCACTGTGATGGCAATGTCATTCATGAATGCATCACATAAGCAGATGAGCAATGTGACCCCCGAAGGAGCAAACAAGGTTGGGTGTTATGGTGCATAGGAGGTGTCCAAGGAACCAAAAGCTGCAAGGCAGAGAAGAAGATAAACATGAAGGACAAATAGGCAGGAAATGCTGCTGAAAGCAGAGGACGACTGGCATTAAAAAAAGAAGATACAGGGAGCAGATGGCATTTCTTTTGATAGTATCAAACACTAGATATCAGCAAGGAAACTCAGGGAAGACAATCCCACCTAAGTTTCGACTTCTCTCACCAAGGAGCTATAAAGCAAACTCAAACTTGGCAAAGAACCACCGAGGACCCCAGCCATCAGTGATAACCGTATGGCACCATGGTGGTGTGTCCTCACAGCTAATTTAAAATTTAACTGCTAGAGGCAAAAAATTTCGTTCAGATCATGATGATGACTGATGACATATAGAGTGTCACCTAGCAAGAAAAATGTTGGTGAAAAATTAATTTAATAAACTTTTACAGTTTAAAATATGGTTTTGCCAGTCTTCAAAACAGTCCCATGACGGACATTTCAAATTCTCTAGTAATGCTATTCCTGCCTGGCTCCATGGGGTCCTGCATGCCCCCACAGCTGCCTAGGCAGGTTCAGAATTACAGTCAGTGACAAAAGAGTTGGGAAGGATATTTGCTTGCATTCCAGCAGGAGAATTTATTGCATCTTCATTGTCGAAGGTCAGAGGCAGAGGCAAATATGAGAACAATGACGAACTCAGGGTTTTTCCCAGGGCCGGGGAAAAGGCAGGACCAAGGAATGGGGACCAGTGGGGGAGTGACAAAGGATAGAGGCTGACAGCCAACCGGGGAATTCAAACTGCAATAGATTAACTTAACAAAACCATGGACCCTGGGAAAAGCCTTTTGGATGCCTTAACAAAATATATGTTCACCGGTCACCACACTCTAGTACATATGTATATACATATATCCAGATACAACACATGCAAATAAATGTCTTCTGTATAGGAGCAGTAATTTTTTTGTAGGAACCAGTTAATTTTTAACTGGTTTTGGTTATTTGATTTTGCTTTTGTGGATTTGGGGTATTTTTTCCCTTCCATGAGATACATATCTTTGATAAAAGCTGTCAGAGTTATATATTTTTTGCTCTTTTCAGATGAAGTGTAACAATATGAAGGCTGAGATCTGATAGAGCAATAAAGTTTGTTAATACCTCAAAGTAGAATTATCTTTCAGTAACTCTCTTGATTGACAAGAGTGTTTTTGGTTTTGTACTCTGATGCTTGAATTTTGCCCTCAGTCATAGCTACAGAATTCATGTACTTTAATTGACTTTGGTAGAACTACAGTCATTTATCTCATCTAAAATACTGGCTTATTTTTTCTGATAAGAACAATAGGCTATTCCTTTAGACTCCTTATCAGTCTTTGCTATAGAAATCATTTCAGATATGGACTCTCAAGCATTAGTAGAATATTGAAGCTTCAACAAGTCTCAGAAAAACAGGTTTATTAGCTAAAATATCATATAAATATAGAAATGACATTCCAGTTCATTGTATGGTAATGAAGATAATAGAATAAAGCTGCCGAAGAAAACAGTAAGACTAGATTTAATGAGATGTGGAACAGCAGAAAAGGAGGAAATAGATCATAAGGACTCTTTAAAACCAACAAATTAATATTTTGTAAAGGGTGTATTTGATATTTTGTATGGACTTTATTTGCTGAAAGGACAGTGGCTTCATTACATAGTTGTTTTTATAGTATGTATGCCTACAAATAAACAAATATGATTAAGAGAATGTTAATGTGCCCTTAAATGATAAAGAAAGAACCCCAACAGTTAAGAACTCCGAGCATATTTTTTTCCCCCTTTCCAAGCTATTTAAGTACCTGTCCATCCCTACCCTCTTCACAGAGGAATGGCTCTTTATAATTAGGTGAGATATTTCAGGCCTGTTTCTGTCTGTTTCTGCAGGTTTCACAAAAGACCCGAGTGTGCCACACACAGAATCAGCTGCTGTATCTCCATTGTGAGATTTATAGAGAATGAGAACATACTACATGTGCCATGTCTTCCTTCTGATTAAATATGATGTGACAATACAAAACTTTTCCTATATTCTCTTGTCACTTCTAGTTAGGGATACTGCTGGAAATGAGAAAATACAGACCTGGATAAAAATGAGGTAATAGCCAAGAATATTCAAAAAACTTGTTTGAAAAGTGTAGTTTGAATTAGATTTGAATTTCTGGAAGGAGAAACAGACTTTCATTCTGTTCTATGTGTAATTGGTGATGAACCCTGAGAAGCAAAGTGATGAGAGCACTACAAACAGTCATATTGTTACTGTGCTTTATTGAAAAAAAGGATGGGATGGATCTAGGTTTTTTTTGGTGTAAATTCACTGTGAAAAATTGCTTGTATTTGACACTCATGTAAGCTGATTAATGCATTCCAGACAGCCATTTTATGGAAAAAAACATTTATTATTTAAAACACAGGATGTTCCTCCTACACAGTAAATCAAAAATCACAGCATTTTTATTGGAAACAATTACAAACAATAATTTAAAAAAAATATCAAAGGTGAGCACTTTTGTCAAGGACCAGCTATGAAAAAACAGACAAACACCTGTCATCAATGGAGTCCTGAATCACCTTACTTTGCTTTCTTTATGCAACAGATAGTCTCTGAATTTTGGGACATTTTATTTACTGTAACAGTTAACCTCAAATTTAAAAGGGGTATCTATTAGCTTTAGAAAGGCGACAGTCATATATACAAACCACATACAAAACCTCTTGCATTATGTGCTTTATGTTCATAATTTCATTTCTCAATGTTTGTTTTGAAAATCCTTCCTGGATCATCTGCTCTTGATCATTTTTCTTGATGTCCCATGAGAAAGTCAACTGCACAAGGCTTCTGCTCCCATTCCTGAACCCACTTCCTTCTGCTATAGGGGCTTACTTTGAACTGTGAAACACCAATTTTGTTTGATGCCCTCTGAAAATAAATTGATCTGCTCAACTTCACTCTTCACAAAAACTGCACTCTCCTAAAAAAACTTACTGAAATAACAGTCATCTATTAAGTTAAAATGAGAAAGAATAACTGGATGTATCTCTTTATAGAGCTCTGCAGGTCATCTAGTTCATCTTGTGTCTGATTTGTAATGTTTATTTTGACTGCTTATGACAAGAAGACATTTTCCTTTTTATACTGTATAGGACCAAGCACTTTACAAAAACAAATTCAAAGATTACTCTAAAGTCCATGCTTTGGAAGAAGCAAGGGAATGCTGCCAATAAATATACAACCAATCATAGGAATATATTCAGATTATTAGTATTGGTTGAGACAGAAGATAAAACAGGAAAATAATTTGAATAGTATTCTTATCATGGCTTGCCAAAATTAGTTTTTACTCGTAACTTAAAAGATCCTTGCACTTCTGGATATGGTAACAAGGAATTAAGAATCTCTTTCAATTTCTTCAGAGGCATGAATGTGAAAACATCCTATAAAGAATAACTTACTTTACTACGTTTGTTTCATTTTGGTTTTGGTTTGTTGGGGCTTTTTTTTCAAATTTGATGAAATTTCAGCATCTCCAAGATTTTCTTTGATCTTTTATAAAAGAAATAAACTGTAAAACATATTGAAAAATCTATGTAACAATAATTTCAGGATTTTTTCATCAAAATCTGTTTTTGTAATATGGGCCAAAATTGCAAATCAGAATATCAGCAACAGATTGATTAACCTGAATATATTTATTCTAGAGGATGAGATATCTGAAATCTAAAATTACCCATCTAGAAATCAAATGGAGGATTAAACTAAATTAACAGTTTATCATCACTCAGTTTCTGTGTGGAACTGACAGAATAAATAAATCATCATAGCTGTACCTTATTTTGTGTAACCTGGGTTTAGTCCATAGACTGACAAAAATTATTCTATTAGGTCTCTACAAAAGCCTGTGGAGTCCATTCTAAAAAAAAAAAAAAAAAAGGAGATGGTAAAATTAGATGTAAGTAAGAAAAACAAATCCTTTCACAGTGGTCTTGAAAACTAGAACACAGGATTCAGGCAACTAATAAAAAGATTTTTGAAATTACTCTATCGTAAGTGTATATTCGTCAGCATGTAATAAAAGACTCAAAGATAATTTTTTTCCTATCCATTTGATGGCAGATAAGGTAATTGTATCTGTATAGTCTATCTACTTTTTTAAATTATTATATGGCATAAAGATTTTGAAACTTATGTATTTTCATAACATCTTCTCTAGTCTATGGCATGTCTTATTTTAGCTCGTCTTTTTGATTGTGGTTTTGATCATGCAATGTGTGCTGAGTAGAATTTCAATGAATCCTCTTTTTCTGAACCACTTCAATTTCAATGACTATTTTTCAATACCTGATGCCTAGTTTTGAATCTTGATTTATTCAATAAATTCTCAAAGAGTTTAGAAACAGAAACACAATGTAACAGCTGATTTTTTTTTTGGATCTCTAGTTAATGACTTTTTAGCCGAATTATCTTTACGTCTTTTTAGGATATGATAAGAAGTAAATCTCCACTGGTGTAAAGTATCTCTCCCATATTAAAATAAAGCAAATGAGAAGCTAGAACTTGCTTGGTTTTTTCTAATCCCATATTTTATCATGTGTTGAGGGCAGTGCATACTGGGGCACCTCTGAACTGGGCAAGTTCCAGAACAGAGAAGCAGATATAGAACAGCTTTCAAGAGACATTTCTGATACATCATTGGTGAGGGAAGGACACTGGGAATGGGGAAGAGCAGATCCTGGCTCATGAGACAAAAGAGCAACATAAAGTAAAAGCTGCAGAATCTGATAAGAGCAAAAATAGAGAACTAAATAACAAGAAAGCAAATCACAAACTTCTTGGATAACAACCCTAAGTTTCAAATCTGCCACTGAATTTAACTTTTTAATGACTGTCTTGATGCAGACTTTGATGCTTCATGTTTAATTGATGCTGTTTCCTATTTTCTCTTTTCACATGAGAAAATACTGAAGGAGCCTTTAAGATATGTTATAAAGGGAAACTCTAACAGTATTTGTCACCATTTCAGAAGAAAAGAATCAAAGTCCAGGAAAAAATACAAAAGTTCTTACTTTTATTTTCTAATGCATGATGTTTCAATTTAATTCAGTTTTATTGTTCTATTTTTTCTTGTTTAGTGTACATCCCAAAGGGCAAAATATGAGTCTCTATTGTGTTTTGTTAGGAAACCTCCTTGAGGGAAGGTTCAATATTTTCTCATTCACAAGAAAATTACTAAGCACAGTATAAAAAACAGTTGAATGTTTAAGAAAAGAAGCACAAAATGGCTGAAAAGTATTGAAAAAACAAATCAGGAAAATTTAAAACAATACTTCTCTTGGTTTTGCAAATAAATAACCCCATTTTACTCATAGAAAACAGCATATTAGAATCATTGAATCCTTAAGGCTGGAAAAGACCTTGAGATTCAGCTACTAAATCAGCAGCTTCATGTCCACCAATAAACCATGTCCCCAAGACTTATGTCTGGGCCAGTGGCAGCAGAATTTGTCTTCTTTTCCCACAAAGATCACCTGCACTATGACATCTGTTCTCTGTAAACTAGCCTGGAGTCAACAAGAGATACCACAGAGAAGCACTTCTTTGACACCCAGTGATGTGGCTTCTCCCCAGTAAAGGAGCAATATCTGTTGCAAACTAGAGGAATACAGACAGAACTTCCTTTAAGCAGTATTTCTAATTAAAATGCCTACCAGCTTTTTTTCTGCTTTCAGAGTTGCCTCCCTCTGACCACACCTCAGTTCCACCAAGAAGTTAGGGAGGGACTTATGGAAGATCCTTTTGGAGTTTTCTTTCCTCAGAGCATGTGTTCTGGGTTTTACTGTGAATAAGTCTGATCCTATAGTAAATTTTTTTTATGTTAATTCTATAGCACTGTCCCTTTGGTGGGCTTTGCCATGAATATTTTAAAATAAGATTGATCTGAGGTAATATTTTTATTGCTAACAGAAGTACAGAACTCACCCAGGTACAGAACCAAGGCCAGGTTAAATGGTTGCTCTGAGGAACCTGGTCTAGGGGAAAGTGTCCCTGCCCATGGCAGGGAGCTTGGAAATGGATGTTCTTTTAGGTCCATTCTAACCCAAACCATTCTATGATGCTATAAATCTAATCACTCTTAAGGTTAAGCATGGCAAGATCCAAACTCTTCACCCTTTCAAAGGATCCCTCTCATTATGGAGGGATATGGAAAGGGTATCAAAAGAGTCTGAGTGTTCATAATCCCTACGAAGTGTTAACATTTTTGGACCATCCCTTTCTCCATCTTCTCAACCAAAATGTTGTAGTCCGTAATTAACTACATTCTCACCTGTTCTAATTTTGTCTAGGATAGAGTTAATTTTTTCATGGCAGCTAACCACCTCTTAAGATAGAGTCCCTCTTTCAGGAACAGCAGAGTTCCATGTTTCTGTCAGGTCTGGAGAGGTTCTCCTGCCAGTAATGCTGCAAAACAGGCAGGTTTGGAGAACAGGTTTGCATTTTATGGTATCCGCCAGTTTGAAGCCTGCATTCCTCCTTCACAAATAGAAAATATGCCTCAAGCATGCTCTGCTTTTTCTACCATCCATTATTAATATAAAGCAAGATATCCTAATTTCTCTGGAGAGAGGTGGGAAAGAAGGACCTCATAGAACAGCCAGAACTGTCCTGTCTGTCAAAGTATGCCAGACACTGATTTAAAATCACTTGTGGACATCAAAAGCCCTGTGGGCAGCAGGGCAGGGAGGGGATTCTGCCCCTCTGCCCTGCTCTGCTGAGACCCCACCTGCAGTGCTGCATCCAGCTCTGGGGTCCCAGCACAGGAAGGACAGGGACCTGCTGGAGCCAGCCCAGAGGAGGCCACCAAGGTGATCAGAGGGATGGAGCAGCTCTGCTGTGAGAAAAGGCTGAGAGAACTGGGATTTTTCAGCCTGGAAAAGAGAAGATGTTGGGGTGACCTAATTGCAGCTTTCCAGTACCTGAACAAAGCCTACAAGAAAGTTGGAGAGAGACTATTTACAAGGGCCTCAAATGATAGAACAAGGGGGAATGGCTTCAAACCAAGAGTAGGTTTAAGTTATATATCAGGGAAAAATTCTTGACTGTGAGGGTGGTAGGGCACTGGAACTGGTAGCACAGAGAAGCTGTGGCTGCCCCGCCCCTGGATAGGCCTCTGAGCAACCTGGTCTAGTGGAAGGTGTCCCTGCCCATGGCAGGGGGATTGGAATGAGATGATCTTTAAGATCCCTTCCAGTCCTGGTAGTTCTATGATTATACAACTTCATGATTTTCAATAAACCCCTGATAATATACATAATGCACTTCTGTTTCCCAGCTGATTTTTTCACTATGCAGTCCAAGCTCACCAGAGATGATCTCAGCAATCAACAGGGTTACAGATCTGAGAAACAGATAGGGTTCAAAATCCTGAACTGGGAGCAATTAGAGTTTGGAAGCTAGGCTGAATTAATCCTTCCGTGCAATTCTTTAAAGCAGATATATCTTACGATGTATCTAAGCAAGTTAATACAACAAAATAATGGGGAACATAAAAAGTAGAGTGAGAAAAGGAAAAGTGTGTGGCAGGTTCAAAGTGAAGATGCATCTGAGGAAATTGAAGTCATATTTCTAATTACCTATTTACTGTTACTTTTTTTTTTACAAAAACCAAAACTTCTTTCTACCTGGAATCTGCATCTCTGTACTGATATACACTGTTGTCAGTAGAATTAAAGGTTTCATTTTGGATGTCTTACTCTTTATAAAACAAACTCATTTTGGAAGGAAACAGTAGATGCTGACTTTTTAAAATAATCTAAGCTATCATCACTAAAAAAATATTCAACTGTTGGTGTGAGATTTATTATTTGAAAATGAGTGCTGAAAACTTTTAATGTAAAATTTGATTTTACTCCAGAGAGAATAAACTTCTTTGAAGTTTATTCTATCTTTTGCTATCAATGAGCTAGACTATAACATTTTGATTATATGTGGTATATATTAGTACAACACCACGCTGCTACAATTAAGGTATTAAGAATAGGAAAAAACTCCAGAGAAGGAATAGGAAAAAGACATTAAGTTATCATTAATTGCTAACGTAAGGCTATAAGAAGAAAGAGACATATTTTATAAGGGAAAAAAAGGAAAAAATTACATTCATTGAATACTAGAATGCTCAAGATCAGATAAGAATTATTACAATTATTTGTTCTGAAGTTTCTCAATCCCTTCATCTTTCCTAATGAAGATAAGTGTGTGTAAAAAGTAAAAGGCAACGGTGACAGGGTGAACTCTAGGGATTGAATTCAGCTGAATTTGCAAAGCTAATCAGAGATGAAAAAGAAACTAAAAACTTTAATGGTTTCTTTCCAACAGATTTCCGCAGGCTGGATTGTGCCTACAGGTAGAAGATGAGGGCAGGGAGAAAGAAATAAAGTTCTTACTGACCTTCTTTTGAAATGGAGAAACGGGATGACGAGCCAAGGAAAGTGGTTTTATCAAGTGTAGAACTGAATTGCCACAGACTTGGCAATTCAGTAGTATCTATGTCATGTCTAAGTGCTGTCTTTCTGAAGATCATCAGAGTTATTTCTCCTCTTGGCCCAACCTCCTCAAGCACCCATCTGTAGTACTGAAGAACTTAGTTTCTAAGGTCCACCTGTTCCTTCTGGCCCATCCTATTCAGACAGGGCTGACTTCAGAAATGGATGCTCACTTGGCTCAGAAATTAGCAAGAGCCCCATAGGCAAACATCAAAGATTTATCCATTTACTCAGTTTTCAAAGGCTTGTTTCATCCCTTTAAATCTCCCCCCAGGAAAGTCTTTACAACCAGAATGGGTTCCACAATTTTTGCAGTCACCAATTATCAAACACAGGCTTATTCTTGCTAAGAAAAGCAGTATTATAAACCCATCAATCAGCATATGGGGCCAGGATTTCGAGATGTGCATAATAGTTTAGTTTAGAATGGTACTTTAGTGTTCCTAAAAATTCTCAGCAGAAAACAACTTTAAAAATGAGAAAGAATTAATTCCAAAGAATTGGAATCAAATTAGTATATGTAATAGTAATTAGAGAGAGCAATAATTCCTATATTTGCAAGAAAGTTTGCAAATTAAAGTTAAAGTTGAAGTATAAATTTGAATAATAGCATTGGCACAGACACTATAGATGAAACCAAAACAAAAACAGATTAAAGAATTACTTTCTTTATTGAGTGGAAGGGTTTTTTTTATGGAGGTTGTTGGCTCTTGTGATTTCTAAGTATTCAAGTTGTGGAGAAAATCCTTACTTTATTTTAGATTGTAATTTCCAACATGATGTTATATTTCCCGTAGTTTGGAAAATGGTTTTTTTTCCTGATTTTTATATTCGTTCCTGTGAATGAAGAATACCTTTTTGCCTGTGTCTGTATTTTACAAATAGAAGAATTTGGGGAATTTTATCCTCTCCTTTTGTTTTCATTGCAATTCAATTAAAAAACTTCTTGTGCTCTTCTGTTAGCCTCTTATACAAAGTGAATTCCGATTACCCACTGTTTTTACCAATATTTATGTTTATTTTATAAAGTAGACTTTTTATTCTTTAGAAGATGACATAACACTCTAGAAATTTTCCTGTTTTTAATGTCATATATATATATACGTGCATATATATACATACATATACATGTATATATAGACTTTTTTTTTTTTTTTTTTTTTTTTTTGTGGCTATCACATTTTAAAAATGTTCCTGAAGGGCAAAGGAACGATGCATCCTGTTATGTTATTTTCCACCTTCTATGTTATTTTTTAGATTACATTTCACTTTGATCCAAATAACAGGCAATATGGAGTGGACAGTTCTGAAAAATTAAAAAATTCAATTTTTTGTGCCCTTGGCATCATAGCACATCATTCAGAAATGTAAAACACATACTTAAAAATGTTGACCACAACAGGACTTTAAAGCTTACCATAGAAAAAGTTTAAAATACCAGCAGCTAATTGGAATTAATTTCAGACATTGATTATCTTCCAATAAATTAAAAAAAAAAATCTTGTATCAATTCCTGTGCATGACGAAAATGAATAAATAAAAATAAATTACTGCATTGAGCTAAAAGTGCAACCATTTTACGGGAGCATATTTACTAGCTGCTAAAATGGAGAGCTATGTGTTTTTCAAAGCAGCTGGAACAGCTTAGCTATATTTCTTAAGGCTGCTCTAGATTTTGTGCTGGAAACCTTATATCTTGATAAATGGTTTGTTTATCTACTTGCATATTTGGCATCATATGCAGTCATTGCCTAAATAGATGGTGATACTAAATCCTCTCTCCTGACTTCAATCAAACATTGCACTTCACCATAACAGACTGAATAATCTTTTGCTACCTTGTCATAATAAATATAGGAAACCTGATGAGATTTGCTTAAGTGAAAAAAAAAGAAACACACTTTTTCTGAGCATCTCAGTAGTTTTTGCTCCAACAGTTACAGAGCTTGGAAGCACATACTCTGTGTGATGAAACCACTTGTGCAGATACTAGGAGCACAAATCTGCCTGATGGTGACCAACTTCTGTTTCTCCCAAAGAAAAATCCACTCAATGAAAACACTTCAGGAGAAACTAAGTGTTGTCAAGCTGTAATGAGTTCCCTGACATCTGAGGAGTTTACCATGATGCAGGTGATCTTTTTATAGTTCTTCCATTGGTCGTAATAAAGCTAAAAGATAGTAAAAAACCCCACATGTTGTGCAATTCAGATTTGAAAACACAAAACTTGACCACACCAGACACCAAAACTGCTTAGCTACTGCACTGAGGGTTAACTTAGATTTGCTATAAATTTAGTTTCTAAAATAAAAAACTCCTCTATTTGGCTCTTTCTGCAAATGTTTAAACACCGTCAAGGTCTGTTGTCATAGTATTCATGACTGATTTATTCCCTTACTATAAATCAGCCAAGAGAAAATTTTATGTTCAAACGGAATAAAGAAAGCCCTACAATAATCTTCTGTTCTTCCATTCCACTCTGCAAGAATGCATTTGGAAAAGATAAGTGAAAAAGAAAAGACAGAATGAAAAACAGCAAAAAAGAGGAGTGAATAATGTGTGAAAGTCTCACAATTACATGTATAGACTGTGAGCCCTTGGTACAGGAGATGTTATTTGCTCTGATTTTATTTACACCTAATACAATAGTTCATGATTAGAGAACAGAAACATTGCTATCACCAAAGAGCAAAACAACACTTTAACAAGTGTTCAGGAAGAGCAACAGATAGGAATGGATGTCAGAAGAGACCATTAAATCAAGTGGTAAATTCATTCAAGCCATAAGTCATTGATATGAAATCTGATACAAATACTAGGAGCATACTCAGGATAAAGTAATTTTTTTCATAATTTACTAGAGAAAGGCAGCTATTCAAACAAAAAGCATGTGAATATAAGCAATAATTTATTTTGTTTAGTGGAAAAAGTGAAACCAAAAAACCCTGTCGAGTCCTAACTGTTGCTCAAATATGTACACAATTTTCGAATGTAACCTTATGTGATTGGAACATATATTTTAAGTGGTATTTAATATAAATTACTTCTGGTAAAATAAAATAAACATGTTTGTTTTTTTCATCCTGTAAAAGAATGTTTTTTTTCTAGACAAAGTAATTTTTATTTTTACTTCAGAGAGTTTTCTATCTATTACATAATGCAACTCTTACATTGCTAATAATAATCTCTAACTCTTCTTGCATTTATACTGAATTACATAATTTTTTGAAATTTTTATGTATCTCTTTGGACAATTAAGGTTGCTAAAAGATTGGGGCTTGGCATTTCATTGTTTGTTGTGGGTTTTTTGGTGGTTTTGGTTTTTTTTCATTTTTCCTGTAGGACAAACTAATTTATATGTCCCAACAGGAACTTGGCCCATTTGGAGACAGCATTGAATTACTTATGTGTGTGCACCGTATGTCTTTGTTTTTATTAGAACTTAGTCTGTCACTCCTTTCATTTGTTATTTCTACCAAAATGAAGAAATATAACTGCACACCCCATTTTTCCCCACAATGACCTTCCATTTGCCTAGGAAAATTTCAGTTTGAATTCTGTACTCTGATGGGTTTATGTCTTATTCTGTCCTGCCATCCTCTGGAAATATAAATATTAATATTGAAAATGGATACATTAAATTGCAATCATAGTTGGCTAGAACACAGAATAAAATCACACAGTATTTCACTGCAAACAATGGAGAATAAACTACACTCCAAAACCACAATGCTAATCAGGCAAACAGTTGTTGACTACTCCATAGAAAAACAAAAATCCCATTTCCTTATTTCCATTTTATTTCATTTGAAATTGTTTTCTAAAATCAGTCCAAACTCACAAATAGTTATCCTTTTAATAATGGATCTTTCATGAATAAATAAATATTTCAAAGATAAATAACTATGTTTACAATGACAACTCAGTCTACTGAATGAAACATTAATTGTCACTTATTCACCCATCATCAACATCAAAATTTGTTATTTGTTCCTTGCCTCTTCTGCTAGTGTAAAAAATTATTTTTAGTCATCTGGCTGCTTTAATGACAAATTCCTCTGAAAACTGCCATTTATAATCAAATGTGTCTCATTTATGCTTGAAACATTGGCTATGAAACTATAGAAATTTACAGAGTTCATTGTTATCATAATAGAGACTAAAAGTAAAATTCAAGCTTTGCACTTACAGCAAGTATTTTAAACATGTTTTGATCCAATTAAAATGATCAAAATAGCCTTCCACCTTTTTTCTCCCTTCCACCTCTTTTGTCAGAAAATATTACTTCAGATCTGAAAGCAAATAAATATTTTTTTATATAGAAGTAGATTGCAGCAAACCACCACTACTACATGTTAGGAAATAAATACAGAATTATTTGCCCCAAGACAAAAAATTTTGTAAAAACACATTAAAGTATGTGTAAAAAGAAATTATAAGGGAAAAACATTGTAGATATATGAATAATGATTGAAACATTAAACAATTAGACTTTTTAGGTAAGATAATTAGTCTTTTTAGGTAAGTTAACTTTTTAATATTAGTCAGAAACACTTTAAGAACTCAGATTACAGAGCAATCAAAATCACAGCACTCTAGTTCTCGGTACAAAGGAGGAGATCTAAAGAAATTTTAGGGGAAAAATAGGTTATTTTAGTTGACAATGCTCTGAAAGACTTCTCCCTAATGAGAGACCAAAGAATGAGAGATGGGAAAAAAATGTTTCTCTTGCTGATCTTTAGCCCACAAGTAAAGACTTCCAAATGATTTTCATGTTCTTGACAACTTGCTCTTCTGAGTTTATTTTCTCAGACTATCAGATTCAATCTCTTAAGAATTTCAGGGAAAGCTGCTTCAATTTTAGTTTCAGAATAATGTAGTATCCCAACCTTAAGATACATTTATTTTGAAAATGTTTCTAAAATGTATTTGTTATGATTATTCTTTCTCTTCCGTGACCGAGTAGTTTTACTAGGAAATCATGGTGCAATAGTGAAAAAGCTTCAGAGACTGAGTAAAATAGTTTGAGATTCTCAACAAATAACCAAACCAAGTCTGGTTGCAAATAAACTGTTAAAATGTAATCTATTCCAGTGCCAGCACTCTCTCCTGATACATTTAATCTTCCTCAGTTTCCATGATTTTGACTAGAGGAAGATCTCATAAATTCCATCTGAATGCTTTGATTGGATTTTTTATAATTATTGTGCCTGAGTATAGAACTCAAGAAAAAATTCCAAACCCATCTCCAATTATGCTAATTTTTGGAACAAGTTAGAAGAGCTTGATTCCCTCTTACAATTAAAAAGTTGACAGTATGTGAAATGAAGACTTTGTTCCTGCAGAATATGGTGCAGAAAATAAATGCGTTTTAAATTATTATTGTGAGGTCAAATAAAAACTTGCATTGTGAACTAGAAATACATTTTTCTTTGGTTTTTGTTTCTTCATTCCCTATTTTTACAACCTATTGCCAGTACTCCATCCTTGAGGTCCTTTCCAACCTGGTAGTCTATGATTACAAGATTCCATTATTATTTTTATATTATTTAATTGCTCTACACCATTTTAGAGAGTAGACAGATAAAACAGTAATTTCCTATGGTAATTGAAGTTCAATTTAATTTGAACCATCTCTAGTAGGCTTTTATATTTCTACTTTCAATATTACTATAACTCTCACAAATTGGCAATTTTGAAAAAAGAAAAATGATAATTTAGAATGTTTTTAGGTGACTTATATTTTCTTACATGAACAACAGCTTCTTATGGAAAACAGTCCCAACTGGCAGAAAAACACAATTTGTTTTGCTGAAGGAACTGAGAGCAATTTGAGTGTATGTGTCTTGGTAAATACCATGAAGAAGCATAATTACATCTGGTCTTGAATACTTTCATAATGGCTATACAAATCCTGTCACATTAACTAAGTCCTAAATTTTGACGACTCCCTAAAGTGAAGATTAAAAATGTCATATTCTTAATATATTATGAAGCATTGCACAGATTTGCATTGCTACAGGGTTTTGAAATAACCTGAGAAAAATTAATCAGAAAATTGGCTCATTCCTCCTATCAACATAAGATTATAAGTCACAGAATACTTTGTCAAATTCTTTAATGCACTTATTGCACATATTTATTTAGAAGAAGTTCCCTTGACTCCTAACATATGGAGCTGCAATACTGAAGCTTCACAGTTTAATGCTAACTGAAGAATACCATGCTAACCTAATATCCTTCATCTGAAGATATTCTCAGTGTATTTTTGAGATAACTTTAGAAGTCAAATATCAGTAGAGAATAATTCTTTAGATACACAAATTTTTGAAATATTTGCTTAAAAGCTGCGTGCTAATACCTGTTGTGCTGAGCTCCAAGGCCTTACAAAACAAAATATCTGCACATTAATTAAATGATCTGTACAGAAAGCATCTCTTGGAATATCAGAGGAAAAAAGAATGCTATAAGGCAGTCATAGTTTAAATGAAAAGAATTGAACCTGAAATGGTGCTAAGAGTAAATTAAAATCTTTGATGACCAAATATTTAAATATCTTTATCTAATTTGGAAAACAAATCCTGGGTTCAGTTCAGGTATTCCAGTTATCTCTATCATCTTAGATGAATTTAAGCTTCCAAAACATTAAAAAAAATTTTGTGTATAACATTTTTTCAAAACACATAAGTTGATCAGATAGCAATCAGTTTAAGGACTTACAGTAATGTTCTCTACCTGTTGTATGCCCAAATAACTATACAACAACAACTTATTAAATAATTTACAAACTGAAATTCTCTCCATTGCTATCAAATTAGTGATTGATTAGTTTAAATAAAGATGGGCTGGTTCAGGTCAATTTGTGCATATGATTTGACTTTCAAGACTCTCCAATTTAGAGCACAATGGAAACATCACAAGAACCTTTGTCTTATATAAGGTCTGGTATCTTCTTCCTCAGGATGAGTGCGGGTGCAATATTTTAAGACGAATTGCATGACAAACATTGAGCTGATTGATTTTGGTTTAAATGGCAATACTATGCCTGAATGATCCCTTCTCACACCATTGATTTGACTTCAGTCAGAGCTTTCAAAACTATAATTTTCACAATTTTTGGCAATACTTCAAAACTAAAATCACAGCCAGAGCCAGAAAGGGGTGAGACAGCAGAGACTGTAGTGATTTTGAAGTCTCAGTTAAATATGAATAATCAAAATTGCCTGTTTCAGATATTTTGAAGACCAGTATGTATTTGCTTGAGAAGTCCAAGCAGAAAATGATTCTTTTAAAGCTCCCAGGCCATACCTGATCAAACAGGTATTTTGATAGACACGTGCAGATTATACACATTTCTGTCAGAACCTGTACATCTTCTTAGTATTGCACATACTGCAAAGTTTACAGTATGTGCAGCATCCATGAGGTATGAACGATACATGTTATTCTTATATGTCTATCTGAAAATACCAGTAAAAAAGTACAACCAAAACTTGTTTCTGGTTGCTTCAGAGCAAGCAACAACATTTTGCTGCAGTATATTATTCCTATGCCTGCTTGTCTCTTGGTTGTCTGTAAAATGAACTGCAGTGAACTTTAAAATGAAAAATATTGGATTTTACTTGCTGTCCTTTCTATTTTTTCTTGTTCCTTTATGGCCTTAGAATGTTCCTGTGCCTAAATGAAAATGGATCTTTTTTTGAAGATTTTGCTGACTTTATTGTAGGCTTGACAGGTGCAGGAGTCAACCCAGACAGCTCAGATCTGGGATATGCTCATTCTATTTTACTTCAGTATATGAAACTCACAGTGTTTCCTTTAAATTTTCCAACACTGAATTTATAGGTACATGAAATTCACTTGCTGGAAAAAAACATACCAACAAAAACCAACCAATCAACCAGCCAATCAACCAAATGAAGAAAAGTGTATTTCAGCCTCACACTCCATTTTTATTGCAACCATGAAATTAAAAGATCAATTTTTCAGACACAAACGTGGCATTTAACTGAGAAAATCTATCAACTTATGTCTGTTCTGGGAAGATGCTTTTTAAATTGTAAATGAATGGGCTGGACCTATAGTCCCACAAACACTGTCACCAACACCATCAATCACTACTATTCTTACAAACTGTTCTAAGATTTCTAGTTTTGCTTTCAGTTTTTAATGAATTTATAATTTTCACGTGAAAGATAAATTAAACCATTTTTAATATTTAAAAAAAAAAAGGAAAAAAAGACCCCAAATCCTTTGTTACAAGAAAAAAATCATATTTCAAATCCCCAAGGAAATATTACATCAAGCTAGCAATTACATTTAGAAACTTAGTTAAAGTTTTGCTAGAAAGCTCATGAAATATCTGATACAGGAAACAGTGAGAATGCTTCCACTGTAAATCAGTCTTTTATTCTGACAAAATATATGAGAACCTATAAGTCTGTAGAAGACCTTAACAACTTCTCAGTCTTCCACATGAAGCTGGTTGATGTTACTTTATTAAAACTTGTCCTGTTTGAGCACATCTTTGCTCACTGAACACGGTGTCATCACCAGTTACTATATCCAACATCCAGTTGGGAGTCAAAAGCTACTTTTTTCCTTCAAAATTTGTGAGAATTTTTCTTCCTCTAACTCTTTTGTCTTCCTCTAACTCTTTTGTCAAATATGATTCCTAGTGATTTTGTACTCACATCTTTCCTCTGTGGATTCACCACAGAGGTTCTAAGTTAACTTTCCATCCATACAGTTATGAATTCATTCCATTTTATCAGCTTTCCTGTTTAGTTGCATGCTTCTTGCTTTTTGTTTTCACGCCCAAATCCCTTTCAGTGCTGCCTCTCCCATGCATCTGCCCATTTCTCATCACATTGTCTTCCACGCTGAGTTCCACCCCACCTAGATTTTTCTGACTATTTCTTACTTATTTAGACATCTCAGTACTTTCTTGCCTATTTTTACATAATTATCTAGGCTCTTCAACAAATTTAAATTTCAGCTGTCTTCTTTTTTTCATCACTTGTCAACAGATAGAGGAGGGAGGAGCTAGAACATCTGTCATGTTTCTCTGTGAGACAACATTTTATTTACAGGTGTTTTTATGTTTTTTCTCTGCATATCAAATCCAGCACTGAGAAAATGGATGGGTACGACAGCTTAGCAGAACTATCTCTGCCCACAATATTGAGGGGCTCCAGCTTTGTGATCCCAGAAGTTCCTTGGTTGCTTACATAATTTTGTAAAATCAATAAGTACTGTTACGTTGTCTGTGTTGGTTTTCTTTTTTTTTTTTTTTTTTTTTTTGAGTAGTAAGAGAATTTAAACCCAGAAATAAATAAAAAAAAAGTCTCCTTTTTTTTCTTGTACATTGTACATTTTTCAGTCTTTCTTTGAACATTGAAGGGTTAAGTAATACATATGCATTGTTTATTTTCTTGCAAGATATTCTATAAGAATTTGCTTTATTTAATACAGGCAATTTAGTACATAATGATGTTGGGATTTTAATCCACAATGTCCTCTGCTTATTATAGAGAAGCTTTAGCATGAAAGACATTACAAATACAAGTGGATAAATGGAATTACAAGTAAAAAGTGAGTCCAATTGTTTATATGGATTGTCTGAAATAATGCTATTTATTCAACAGAACTGGTGAATGTAGAACAGATGTGTAAGTAGAAATTAACTTACTGTTTAAAATTTAAGATGGGTTTTGTCACTTGTTAGCCAGTAAGCAGATAACAATAACAAAATGACTGAAATCAGTCATTCAGAGTCAGAATGCTGTGATTTTTACATCAGTTTGGTATTTCACAGCTGGCATAGCTTATAACTGGTTTACACTGATGAAATTTACACTAAAAATAGACATAATATATCAATTACTTAGTAAAAGTTAAAACTGTTATTATTTATTTGCACAGCAATGCTGTTCTCCTGATGTTGAGGTCTATAAATATTCTCCTGCATCATTCTATCCTACTTCCTTATCCAATATTTTTTTTTCCTGCCATAGAGATCTGATGAAACATCAAGTCTTTTAAATGGGTGACAAGACTTTAAATTTAGATTCTAAAAGCTAGACTGGTGCATTCAGCTACTACTGTCAAAGGAAAGCTAAAGTACAAACACAACAGCACTAATGGCTGGTTTCATGTTTAACAATATCCTCAACAGCAACAAAAGGCAGACTAGCAGAGTTTTTATTGCATTTAAAAATAAATACTAAGAATGTGTATTTTTTTTTCTGCTTTTCCTCAAAAAATAAAGAAAGTACACCTTTATTCTGCCTGGGATTAAAAAAAAAAAAAAAGGAAAAAAGAAAACTGTGGATCACTGAGTATTATTTTCAACAAATGGAGACTATTTTGCTATCTCTATCCATTTCACAACAGCTTAAGGCAATGTGCACTCAGAAAGCGACTTCTTCACCAGCATGAAATGAATGGAAAAGAGGGAAGCAATCTCTGGAGCCAGAGTGAAAGGATATCAAAGAATAGCTTACTGAAGATAAGTGGGGGTGAAAACTCAGTTTAGTTGGTCAAAAGATTCAAAGAAACTACTCTTAGGTCTACTGAGCTTTCAAATAGAATTGAAGAAGGATCAATAGGAAAGTTTTTAAACGGAAAACAAGTATCCAAAATGGAGAGAAAACTTGAAAGGCCAGGAAATAGTCAAAGCACAAGAATGGAAGTTCAAAGAAGTAGAAAACCAAAGTCAACTTAATACTTGATCCTGACAAACATTGAGCATCTGCAAGTTTGTTTACAGATTGCAAATCTCATGCCTGAGAGCAAATTTTAGCAAGATCCAAATTCTTTAAAAGGCAAAAATCTCTTAAACTCTCCAGTCACCATTAACTTTTTCTGCACGACATGTCAATGTGATTTTTATATTCTTTACTATCTTGTCCTGATGAAATAAAACAAGAAGCAAATCAACTCCTCCCCCCGCCAAAAAACCCAACCCTCCACACTATCTCTGGGAGCCCCCTGCAGAAACAGAATTGTTATTAGAGGATGGAAAGTAAGATCTTACAGCCTTGGTTCTACCATTAAACATTCATCAATAGCAAGCCATAATATCCATCTCTGTGCTTTTATCTTACATGAAGCTATGACAGCTCTCAACATTGTTTCTGTAGCAGCAGCACATACTACTTTTTCTTCATCTTTAGTTTTCCTTCCAGTTACATCAAGTATGAACCCTCTCAGTCACTCCACAGGACAAGTTATACTTACTGTGCTACAAAATGCACCTCAAGCAAATTCCTGAGCTCAACCATATTCTTTGTCTGGTGGATCACACGTTTTTATTCACTGAGAGAAATTTAAGAAGTGACATAAAAAGTAAAGCCAAATACCCAACTCTATTGCTAAACACAGTCAGTGTACCTGTCTATATTACTTGAAATAGTACCTTTAAAAATAAAGATATCCTTTGGGTTTTAAGTTTAACAAAAAGGAAAGGTCGTAAACTCTTTTTGTTCTGATCACTTTTGCAGTTTGGGAAATGGGAGTACCTACCTGCTGAAATCAAGGTCCTTTCCTTCATATCAACGTTATATATAAAAGGTTTGCTTCATGATTTATTAAATATGAATTGAATGTAAAATCTGCAAAATTTTTTGAATCCAAGAAAGACAGAAAGAAGCATAAATGGAGAAAGAAGGTGGTTCTCCACCAAAATTAAATAAGGTCATTTGTTCCATGGGGAAGTATTCAGTTGCTTTCTTCAGTGTCTCACCCTGTGCCGGTCTGGCCAAAATCTAGCAATTTATCCTCTGGCAGAAAACCAGGTTACAACCACCCTTTCCCCCACCAAGTTCGGGAAAAAAAAAAAATTCCTCGAAGGAAAGTGAAAGAGATAAAACCTATTTATTAACAAACACACAGGAAAAAGGATAATAATACTAAATAGTAAAGCCCCTCACTATAACGAGAAAACCTGGGAAGAAATTAGAGTCCTCTTGTAGGTGTGGTCCCTCCCTCTCGGAGCTGGCGTAGGGGGTGGCCTTAGGCCCCCTCCGGGCCTGAAGAGAAGTTCTCCTGATGTGTTCTGATGTTGTTGAAACAGTCCAGAAGGGAAAATAAAAGGGAAAAAGAACCCAACAAAGTCCTGGGAACCACGCCAGAGACAAAGGGGAAAAAACCCAAAAAAGCTGGCTGAAGAGACAGGCAAGGGTGCTCCCTCCGTGCTCCCACAGCTGGAGCACGCAGAGCCATCCCTATCTCTGTGTCCTTGGGAACCTGCTTTGAAAAGCTCATTTGATTTGGTTTTTATCCTCCCCTCTCAAGCTCAGTTTGAAGGCACAAAATTAATTTTTTGGCATAGAGCCGTGATAGGGGATACACATCAAAGAGACACCCCAAGACACACCCATAAAGCAACTAAGAGGAGACACCATTGGGAACATGTCTGAGCTATAAAATCTAGAATGTTTCTTTCAGTTTTATTTTTGTTTGTTTTTTATTACAGTGCTTTGCACAAGATAATATTAAGCAATCCTTTTTGAGACAATTGCCCTGACTCCCTCACACTAGCACCAACCTGATCTACTGGGACCTTTGAGAGGTTGATCTGAGGTCAGTAGAGCTTAGGCTCATGTCAGTACTGCTGCATGGCAACACAACAATAGTTATTGTATAAACCTTACTTTATACACTCACAAAGTAGGATGATTTAACAGGACCAAGGTGAATACTCATGTTCTTAGTCATGTTTTGATCGAGAAAATATTGTTGATTAAGGAATTACATATTAAATACTGATTTGCCAATCAGTGAGCATCAATTTTGAGCTTTCTTCATATTAGTATGTTCATTAGTATGCCAGTTGTTCATTTATTGGACCTTTAGGTCCAATAACTATATGTAAACACAAAAAAAAGAATAAACTTCTTTTTTCTAAAAAAACTTTTTTAATAAAATTTCTAAATAAACTTTTTTTTTTAGCCTGAGTGTCTACAATGGCAATGTAGATGAGTATTGAATCAAACTTACTTAAATATTTTGTGTTTTTAAAAGGACACCATTAAAGAGTATTCTCAGATAGAATAAAACTGAATATGACTTACAGCCATCGGGAAAAATTGATTTAGCTAGTTACTACAGAAGGTTTGATGGCTGGCCTACCAAATGACCTTTGGGATGTAAAATGTTTGATAAGGAGCATGGCAAGGAAAGGAAGAGAACATGAAAGGTAAAAATCAACATATAAAGTTGAAGACCTGTTGCTTATCTGAACTGATTGCAGTAGAGGAGACAGAAGATAAGGAGTGTATAGATCTGTGTCTGACCTCAGCAGGAGTTAAATCAGTGCCAGAATTTCTCTTGTACCCTTGCTCAGGAGCTGTGATAGAAAAGAGATCCTCCTGTTACAGATGGTAATACTAAAATGCATTCAGTTTTGTAAAATGCTGATAAAATGTGGTGTTTCATTGCAATGTCAGACTTAAAGCCACAATTTCATTCTTCAGTTATTTCATGCTGCAAAGCATGGAGTTACTTAAAAGAATTATTTGTACTATAGAAAAAAGAATTAACATAGTGTGTTTTCTCACTCTCTGTAGAATTGCACTGGGTGAAAAAGTGTATAAGAGAATAACTTAATGGCATTTACAGAGAAATATAGACTGTTAATCCAGTTTTCCTCATATGTCTAATATGCACGTGTGATTTATCAAGCAGTAATTAATTTGATCAGGGAGGAGCAGTGGCTTTCATATTGTCCCAGTGGGATCCATTCAGAACTTTCTGTCCCTCATAAATTCTCTGAGTGCTACATTTTTCTTGTACTGTGTACAGCGCACAAGCACTGCAGCATAAAGGGAGGAGTGAAACACAACAGGACAGGAGTAGAGCAGGACAGAAATACATAAGAATACAATTCTTGCACACTGGTCCTCAATGGGGTCATTGCCTTTTAGTCCAAAGCTTGAAGAGATTGGCACAGGGTAAATAGGGCTGACTGCACAGGAGAATATGTGCAGTCCTACATATTCTGCATGCACACATGTAGCCAAACACCTATCTCTTGTATGCTATTGTGTGTGTTTTCATTAACCTTCTATAGCACTTGAATTTGCCAAAATCTGAGTTATAATTTGTCATAATTTAAGACAATGCTGTTCATTAACTGAGGCTGAATATTTTATGTTGCAATATTTAACAGTTGCTTCTTTCCTGATTGGCACAACAAATCAGCCCTGGTATAACCAGTGTGCTTTCCTGAGAATATCTGAGGTGATAGCCCATGTTCCATTGGAATAATTATTTTGCACCATTATTTGAGGACACAATCTCAAACTGCCACATCAAATACTACAATACCAATCAGTGTTAGCCCAATTAATTTCACAGTGAATTGTTATATCCCAATTAGCCTCACACTCAGTTCCTGTGCAAGCATTAATTCTCCCTCCACATTCTTCTACTGGCTGCAGATGTGAAGAGCAGGGTGTTTCCCTTTTTTCTATTTATAATTATATTTCTTCCTCCCAGCCCCTCACACTGCTCACCACATATATAACCTTGACTCACACGGACCATTCCCATCACTGGAACTTTGTTTGCTGTGCTATGGAAGTGAGAGGGGAGTAAACAAACCTGAAAGTCTACCTTGCCTGTAGTCATTTTTTCTGAAATGAAAAATACATCCAGACAAGAGCAAACTGTGCTTCAGCATACGGACTAAACAAACTTTTGGATGTCCTGTGCATGCAACTTGTTATGATGTCTCCAACACTCTGCCTAGGACCTTGGTTGCAGAGATGAAGGTATATTTATCTTGCACAACATATAACTTGAATGGTTTCGTTAGAAAAGCAGCAGTTTAGTGTGATCACTTTCAAAAACTCTTTATGAAAATAACCCCCACCATTTATTTTCTTCACTTCTTTTTTAGATCAGTACAGGTTGCAGAAAACATGCTGAAGTGCCTGAAAATAACCCAGGCTGCCTATACACATGGGACAGCTTCCCTGTATGTCTTGACAGTCATAAGTCATGACTTGCATATGTCTACTTTCTGATTTCAGGGGCTAAATTACACTGCAATGTACATAGATATCAAAACATTAGCCATATAGTTTTTATTTTGTCAGGATTTAGAAATTTATCTATTTAACAATGTAGGTGGATAAAAATCTAGCAGCAGGATACAAATACTGAAGAGAAATTTAAAGGATTAAACATAGCAAGGTGCAAATATGCCACCACAGGAAAGGCAAAGGAGAAAGATGAGAAAAAACCTGAATGTGTGTTGGTGTCCTTACACTCTGTTCAAAATTGAAAACAGCATCAAATTTTTCATGATCATTTCCCTATTACTTCATTTTCTTCTCTGAACTTAAAGACTATGTCCAGTAAAATCTTTCACAACAGATCACTCTTCCTTCATTTTGAAAATATAAAATTCCATGGCTCAAATATAATCTTTAAATAATTGTAAATCCATATGCTTAGTATCTCCTAACAACCTCTTTTTTTATTGGGAGTTTTAAAGCAATTTATTTATAAAATAATTATATTTTTATACTTACATTTATATATACTTGCATACTTCATATATATATATGCTGGAATACATGAACATATATATATGTATATATGTACGATGGTATACATATACCCTTATATTTAAATTTATTTATATACTTACATTTTAAGCAATTTACTTATAAAACAGCAGGAAATTTTTTAGCAAACATCATAATTTTAACTTCATAGGTTTCAGCCAGTCTTTAATTAATGTGTCATATGTGTTTTCACTTTAATATACCCTGGTGAACTCTTTTCAAAAACACATTCTATGTTCCTAATGGAGAGTTCAGCGTTTTTTGAGGGCATGGACTACAAAATTTAAGCAGTTTCCTGTCCCCTCACCTGACACTTAAAATGTGGTATATAGGGCTAGATCATTTGTTCACTTCCAGTAGGATGTGGCTGGCAAAATGGCTTCAGTCGCTCTCTCCCCCAAGGATGATCAGATTTTCTGTTCCATTTGGAAGGAGAGGACCACTATTCCTGGAATTCAGACCCTTACTCAGCTCATTTGGGCTGTGTTTCCTTCCTATCAACATCGTAACATTATCAACATTATAGGAAATCTACACTTCTTTCCAGTTCTTTGCTTCCCCTACACATTTTGTCAGGAGAAGGGAGTACATAAATATTTATTTCTAAGTGTCTTGATTTAAAAAATGAGGATCAGTGATAGCAAATAAAACAATGACCTAATACTAATGTAAATTCCATTAAAAAGTACTTACTGATAAGTATATATTAATGTTATTGTATCAAATGGAGAGCAAAGGGAAACAACTCAAAAGACAATTATTTCAGAGCCAGCCCTCTTAACCTGAAACTAATAAATCCTCTGTGACCAGCAGAGTTGACATAATAAGTCTGGGAGTGTTCCCACCTACACCTCCTACTGTTAAATGATTTTGAATATTTTTTCCAAACTTTTTTAGGATTTAGAGTATGTTTATTTACTATCTCCCATTCAAAATCCAAATGATATAAACTCCTTGTTCTACATACAAAGATCATATTTTATAATCTTTTTAAGCTAAACAATTATTTTTCAGCTTGGTGAGAATTAACATAATATATGAAAAATTATACAGTCTATATAGAATCTGATTCAGGAAAATATTCATAAAGGTGTCATAAGGTATACACTAAGTTAAGCCTAGATTCAAGAGTTTTATCTATTAGGAGATATTATCAATCTCTTTTTAGTGTATATCTCTAAAAATATATACTGGACATTTTCTTCAACCCAGGTTATATATCAGCACAAAATCCATAAATACCTTTTGAGGATTTTGAAGAAATCATGATGTTGCTTTGATTTGCTATGACAATGTCATGCTCATAAGAGGACTTTTTTTATGCAACGCATTTGTCACAATGTTTAGTAATTACCAGTAAGAAGTAAATTTTTTCTCATTATAAGCTGTTAATTGATAATGATTTATGATTTACTATCTTTGGCTTTAAATACATTCTAAATGAGGATATTTGTATGCCGTAAATCAAGGCAAAACAGCCATAATTAGAACTGCCCAGTAGAGTAAGTGATACAATTAAGAGGGAAGTGTAGCCTGGGGAGACAAAGAAAATTCTGGGATAAATTGACAGCCATACAAGTTTGATTCATTCCCTGAAAACAATATCCATCCTACTTTCAAAACTCTGTCATCGACTCATTTCATGGATCTTGTTCAGCCATAAAACAACCTTGTTGACTATCACCTGAGTAAAAAAATAATAAAAACTGCACCAAAATTTTGTCAGAAGAGTAAGAAATACTAAGGATAGTAAAGATATTTTTAAAGATATGTTTTTGTAGAATTATAATTTTGACAAATGAGAAGGATCTTGAAGCATGAATTGTTAATTAAGAAAGTTGAAGTAAAGAAATTATGAACCTAATATTATACTGGGGCAGAAATCAATCTAAAGATAATCTTCTCAGTAAAAATGTAATATACAAAGATTTAAAAATCAAAAATGAGATTTTTTTTGTCTTTCATATTCCTAAATCACAGAATTGCCTGTGTTGGGAGGGACCTTAAAACCATCTAGTTTCATCCCCTCTGCCATGGACAGGGACTAATTTCAACAAAATTATGGATTTCATAAAATTTTAGGTATAAGAAGAGTTAGAATAGAACTACTGAATTTTGAGAAGTCAACACAGCAGATACTGATTTAGCCCTGAATAAATATGACAAACTGAGGAGAAAGAAGATTCCTTGATATGTGAGTTTCAAAGCAACATGGCACATTTACATTTAGGTTTGTTTCCTTTAACACGATATAGACAGAAGATATTTTTCTAGAGAAACACATTGGAAGGGAAAGCTTTATGGGATCTCTCATGACAGGGCTTGAGGGTTTCTTCATAGCAATATGTCTGACACTGTCATTCATAACTGTTTCTTAAAGAGAAAACTGCTGCTACTGGGAGGCTTTTCACACTTTTTGTATTAATTCATCTCTTCTGTATGACAAAGCAACAACACAGCTGAGATAGGAGACTTGTGTTCGTGCAGCCCTTTCCCCTCCCCCCCGATTATGTGTTTTCTTTTCTATTGCTGATGGAAATTGTGGTGCCATTCATAAGTTTTTAAGAGCTTTTATCAGCCAGAAAGATTAATGGGCAGCAGAATAATAATTAGATTTCATTTTTATTTTCTCTTTAGATAGGCAAATGTGAGTTTATTACCATAAGGTCATAATTTCACACTATTAGAAAATGTTTGAGGTTGAATGTGAACTTTGAAGGTCACCCCCTGCTCAAGCAGGGCCACCTACAGCCAGTTGCCCAGGACCATGTCTAGATGGCTTTTGAATATGTCCAGGGAGGGAAATCACAATCTTTCTGGGCAACCTGTGCTTGTGTTCCATTATCCTCACAGTTAGAAAGGCTGTCCTTGTGTTCAGACTGAGTTTCCTGTGTTCAAGTTTTCGTCCTTTTTTTCTTCTCCTGTCACTGAACACTGCTGAAAAGAGCCTGGATGAGTCTTTTTTGTAGTCTCTCTTCAGGTGTTTACATACATTTATAGCACCCTCCCTGAGCCTTCCCCTTGCGATGAACAGTCCCAAATCTCTCAGCTGTTCCTCCTATGTGAGCTGTTCCAGGCCCTTAAACACCTTGGTGCCCTTGACTGGACTCTCTCCCGTATGTCCAGGTTTCTACTGCCATGAGACCCCCAGAAATGGACACAGTACTTCAAGCATGGCCAAATAAAGGGGAATGATCCTTTCCCTCCACCTGGGCCAATGCTCCTTTTTAAACAACCCAGGCAGGATTGTTTGCAAAGGACACTTGTCCTCTGCAAAATGGTAAAAAACTCTATTAATCTTACAGAGCAGTCTCCATTAACTTTAGTTAAATGTGAGTCTGTATTTCATAAACATTTCCAGATGTTTAGAGAATTCTGTTTTACTGACTTTAGATGAGATAGTAACTGCCAAGTTTTTCTTTGTGCACTATCTGTTCGAGTGAAACAGGGAAATAGCTTGATTCAAGAAAATGTTTTCACACAGTATGCAAGGTGAACATACCAATATGTACCAGAGCTCAACATTTGGTAAAAATTGTTTTTCCTCATTTTAGCTTAGATTGCCTCATCTTTTAAGACCTCAGGCTCTTCCTACAATACTCTCCTTCCTAGGATGCAGCAGAACAAGGGTGTTACCTCTTAGTTTCTCCAGTCATTTACTGCTTTCATTACTGAAAAACATGAGCAGTGGTCTTCAGAGCATTAGATGGCATTCACCTGATGAAGAAACACAGAAAACAGCCAGGATCGTGATACAATTAAGATTTTTTTGTAGTGAAATAACAGACCCAAGTGAAAATGAAAAAGGGCATGCAGTGTATTTGGATGTGTCTGAGAGTTACATGAAAAAAAAAGACTTAAAGTGTGAAAAGGAAGAAGAGGATGTGGTAAATCTGTAAGGTTGTCTGTGCCACTCTAGAGAGAAATATGAAAAACCTTGTATGACAAAACAGCCACACCATACGTATAATTGAATGTCAGGTCCCAGAAGCAGTAATACTGGGTCATTCCATGCAGACTAATTAGCACTGCTTCTCTACAAGGCTAATTAGCATATTTGAGCTAAGGAGTTCATATGTTGCTGAGGTACCTCAATGCCTGTACAGCTATTTTGTTCTCAAACCCACAGTTAATCCCTTCAGAGTCAGCTCAGGCATCACTGCAGAGCCCTGCAATTATTTCAAAAGCCTTTTTAGCTGGTTACATACCAGAGAAAGAAAGCATCACTGAACAGGTCTGTGGTTTCACAAGTCACATTAGAGGAGCAAGGGCTAAGCTGCGCAAAGATGAGCAGATGGAAAGAGCAGATGATGTCTCTTGAGAGCTGTGACAGAATTTTCTCCACAACAAATGATTTTCTTATGTTTTTTGGTCTTGTAATGCAATTTAACAGTCTTTGATGTGTCTAACAGGTTTGTCTTCTAACCCTCCTTGGAACTCTGCTTAAAACTATTTTTACTTTTTCCCCTGGGTTAAAGCAAGGAGAATGGTGTGGGAGGATTTATTATTTTTCAGATGTGTTTTGAAATTATAATTTGATAATTATGAACCATGAATAAGAACTAAATGCATTTATATTTAATTACAATATATTGTAAAATCTTCCCCAGTGAGAAAAACCTTACTTCAAAGCAAGAAAGTGGCATAATATGCAAATTTAAAAAATATTTTACCAACAAAGAGAAAACCTGCAGGAATGCTATTAACATCTCAGTATGACACCCATTATACTAATATGTGTATCATTCAGAAAGCCTAAGTAAAGAAAAAAAAATTAATTTCCATAGATTGGACAGGCTAAGTACACACAGAGTATATAATTAATTCAAAGATGTAAGGGTACATCGCTTAAGCAATTTTTTTCACACTAATGTTCAAGATTATGCTTAATTAAAGTTATTGGAGGAGGAATTCATATTTAGATATTTTGTGTTGTACATTTAGAGGCACTAACATTCAGAAGCTGTTCTAAATGTTTTACATTAGGTAAATAATTTGACAGTGCAACAAAATCTTCAGTTGATGTAAAGAAAAAACAAATTTAAAAAGTCAAAATATAGTGAAATATGATTGAAGACGAAGTTATTAAATACAATATCCCTCTCTTACCTTTCAACATTTTTTTCTACAAATAAAAGGTATCTTTTCCAACTGCATCACTTGCACAAAAGAAATTGGTTTTGTTTATGTTGATGAAAGCAGGAAAATAAATCCTGTAGAAACCCTCCGAATATGTCTGTTCAATTAAGTAACACATATAGCTCTTAAATAAATATCCCATTCAAAATCTATCAGTCCCAAGCATGCACAGAGATGATCAGCTGTTGACTCAGCACTAATATGGGGTACAAGATCTTTCACATGAAAATGAGATTCCATCCCTCTGCAATTTCCAGAGACACAAGTTTTAAGTAGGCAAATCTAGAGAGAAATTCACTGCAGAAATTAGTAATGATTCTTTGAAAACAGTAAACGCAAAATGGTCCAAAGAAGTTAATTGTGTAGACAAAAGACACAGTCGAAAGGAGTGCTGAAAAATCAAACCTACACTGAGAAACACATGAAGAGAAACAATCACTGATGTAATCCTGACTTCCAGAGACATTACCCACAGAGAAAGACTACCTTGCTGTGTGAAGAATGCTGTCTTACAGAAACCTGACAGGATCACAAAATGACCTGTAGATAGATGATTAGTCTAGAATTCCTCTTAAATCAATAAATCTTATTCAGACTCAAACAGTGAATTCATAACTACACTCTTAATTATGAGCAAGTGTCTGTCCTGGATTTGGCTGGGTCAGGTTGTTTTTTCCTAGTAACTGTCGCAGTGTTTTGTTTTGGATTCAGTGTCAGAATAACGTTGATAACACGTGGCTATTTTGGCTGTTGCTACATTGTGCTTCCCTAAGTCAGTGACTTCTCAGTGTCCCATGCTCTGCTAGTGAGGGAACGCACAAAAAGCTGGGAAAGAGCATAGCCAGGACAGCAGAGCCAAACTGGCCAAAGCTTTATTCCACACCACATAACATCATGCCCAACACATAAACTCAGAGGAATTAACTGGAAAGGGGCCGATTGCTCTTTTATGCTTTCTTTCTAATTCTCCTCCCCACCAGAGGAGTGAAGTTGAGCAGAGACTGAGGGGCTCTGTGGTACTTAATTTCTGTCTAGGGTTAAACCACAACAATGTCTTAATATACTATAGTAAAATCTCAGTGCAGAGGTTACACTAACACGCAAAGGCAAGGATGGGATCTCCAGGGGCTTCTTACACTGCAAACAACCTTCTACTTGAATGTTATGTCTTAAAGAGTTGGAAGCTCAGTATGAAAAACTTGCTAATGCTAAGCAGCAAGAGAAGTACCTAGGTAGTCAAGAGGGAAAAGAAATTACTGTCATCCATGTAATTCATAGTCCCAGTTCTCTTTGCCTCTGACTTAAGCCCCATAAGTTATTGGTATCCTTAAGGAACATCTGTTCTTTTTTCAACAGCATTGATTAAACACAGACTGAAATCCATACAGGGTAAACATCATTCCTAATCATAAGACATTTCCATCAGTCAAATATGATCAGAGTTTAATCAGGCTTTGTTCAGAGACTATTTCCCCATTTGAGATCGGTGCAGTGATAAAGTAGAGTTAATTTTTGTAGTTTTAGTTCTACTCCTCAAAATCTTTTGTGATAGTCTCCTTAGCTGCACTTCTTTTATGCTCTGTGTGTGCACTGACAATGACAGTATTATTATTGTCATAATTATTGGGACAGAAGGTTTGGGGTTTTTGGGTGTGGGGTATTTTTTTCCTCTTAAAAATGTTATATTTAAGAGGACAGGGCACAAAAGTTTTCCAAAAAACAGAAAACCAAGCCACATGCAATCTAGAAACCAAACACTTTGATAAATGCTTATGTGGTTTTTCATAATACTGCAGGAGAGATACCAAATGGGCTCTATCATATCAGTTATATAACTTCCTATTTTCTTTGTCAGACACCATAAATGCACACTAGTTACTTCCCACAGTGTTTCCAAACACAAACCAAAGCTGTAATAATGTCCAGGACATCGAGGTGTTGAGATGTATTAATATGCATCCGTTCTGTGAAGTACTTCTAAAATATTACATTCCTGCCTTCAGCAGACTGGCTCCTGCTTCACTGAAAATGATGTGTTAAAGTTGGTTGAATTTCCCAATAACTTGGACTAGTTCAGGTATATCCAAAAGTGCACAGAGAAGCTGTGGAATCTCCATCCTTTCAGATGCATGGCATTTGACTGTACATGACCCTGAAAAACTTGTTGTGGTGTCAAAACTGACCCTTCTCTGAGAGGGGAGTGGTGTCAGAAAACCTTCCAAGGTTTCTTTCATCCCAAATGTTTCTATGATTCTAAAATGTTTCCACCACATCTGTTATCCTTGTCACTTCCTTGTGCACAAAATTTTTAAGTTTTGCAAAGAAAATTTGATGGTGTGAGAGACAAGATCAGGTTACAAGACCACAAGTCAGGGATGTCTTGTTCCATGTACTTGGATTCCACCCATGGAGATTTGTGGTCCTCCATCCTCATTTTCCTCTCTCTTTGTTCAGAGTCTATACAGGTTATTTAAATCAAATTAGGAAGTCATCACAATTCCTGAAACTGAGTTTAGAGCTCATTCTATTCTCTACATCAAGGCTTGTCTCATTTGTTCCGCAAAGCATAACTGAAAAGAACAAAAGCTTTTTCATATTTGTGTTTAATTTAAGTAATTTGAAAACGTAGTCTTCAAAATTATTGCTTTAAGAAAATTTCTTTTTGAAAACTTTAATTTTTATATAGAAATTAAAACAAAACAAAATTCTACCAAAAACTTCAGCATTCTGCTTACGAACAGCCTGTAAGTATAATGACTTACAATTTTGACATCCCTACCAACAACCTCTAAAGTAGAAAATGCTATTTTTAGACTTGTGTATTATTATAGAAAATAGCAGCCAAATTACATAACAATTTGCTGAATTACAAACAAATGGTGCTCTGAGAGCTTTATCCTCTCTTCCACAATAAATCGATCTTAAGGAAATTTAAAATAATTTCCTAAGGTAATGCTTATTGTGCCATTTAGGCAAGAAATTATCCTATGAATCAGTCTGAAATTATGATATACAATTATAAAAGAGCTTTATACGCAAATGAATTTACTGTTCCCATTGTTTCTGTCCTGTCTCTTCTCAACAAAATCTGCCATTTTGACACAGCCAGGAAATCACATTAGCTCTGGGAGTTAATATTTAAATATGCTCTTCACATCTACTGAGAGAAAAATGCTCAGATTTCAAATATTTTTGATGGAATACTTCATAAGCAAAGCACACACTCCCTGAGGGATTATGCCACTATTTCCATTTAATTAAATTGATTAAATTAAAGTGAATGGTGGTCTAACCTCAAAAGGAAAATATATTTCATTTATGAATATTGTTGCCATTTATTCTGCTACATTGCAGGTACAACACATAATGTCTTCAGTATGAGATTCCAGCTTTTCTAAAAAGTTATTTGTTATATAAGATTTAAGGTGATCTTGAACATTTGAAAAACTTCTTTATGTCTCAATGTATTACCTCAAAAATAGCAGAGTCTCTTTCTCCTACCCTCTGGTTATATCCACAGATAGCAGCTGGGGTAGTGAGCATGTTAAGATACCTTTCAAAAATGCTAAAATTCTGTACAGTGCTGTGCATGCATTTAACCAAGGAAGAACTGTTGTCAGAGTTCTTCTGCTACCCTCAGGACCAACAAGAATGTCTGAGGAAGTACTACAGTACCCCTCAAGGGATATAACGTAAACAAACTGAATATGATACATCTAGGTCACATACTAGGATAAAAGAAACATTTTTAAAGACTACTGATCTAGAAAGACCCCATAATCCTTTAGTCTGTTTCTGAGAGGCTTAGTTTGCCTATATTTCATGAAATAGTCACTTTGATTTTTTTTTCTGTTCTTGTTGTTTGGGGTTTGTTCCTTTGGTTTTGTTTTGCAGGCTTTCCTGTCTTGTTTTTATTGTTAATGCTTGCGTGACTTTTACCCAAAGGGAAATAAACAAGTTTAATACCAAATTCTGGGCTGATGAGGTAGAAGGGGAAAACTGAATCACAGAATCACTGAAACTGAAGGGATCTCTTGAGAGCTGGTCCAACCCCATGCTCAGGCAGGGTCAGCTGCAGCAGGTTATCCAGGACTGTGTCCAGTCATGTTTTGAAGATCCCCATAGACAGAGACTCCACAGACTCTCTGAGCTATCTGTTCCAGTGTTTGATCAGCACTGCAAGTAAAAAAGTATTTCCTTGAACTAACATGAAATTTCATGTGTTTCTGTCCGTAGCCATTGCAATTAGTTCCTGCCATCAGATATTGCTGAGGAGCATCTTCATTCACTGCTTCAGGCTGGAATCCCATCTCTCTCAATTTCTCTTCATATGGAAGATGTTCAATCCCTTAATAACCCCAATGATCCTGTGTTGAACTTATTCGAGTTGCCCGGAAAGTTGTGGATTTCCCCAAAAATATTCTAGGCAAGGTTGGATGGGGCCCTGGACAACAGTAGAATTATTTGCTATTTCTTAATTTTCCTTATTTTAAAGTTGTTTTTTAAAAGCAGGACCATTTGTTGTCTGGATTACCTCAGGTTCTCAAGACAGAAGCATCTTTCACTCCAAAGTTCTATACTCAGCAACCAGAGAGGTGAAAAGATTCCTTTTATTTTATATTCCCTCCTTCCTTTTTTGTACTCTGGAAATGTTTAAAAGAAAACATTATTAACAGATTGATCTGCTCGCACAGTCTGGAAGTGAGTTTCTTCAGCACCTTATTGAAGCATCCCCCTGCAAGGGTGATTAGCAGACTTACATAACCCTAATCCTTCAGTTGCAGGCTTCATCTGCATTTACAAAAAAATTAAAATTCAAGGTGTCTTTTTTTATTAGTTTGCCTTTGCAGCATCAACAATTAATTATGAGTAATAATACAATTAATGGAAAGCATCTCTTGCATTCGAAGCTAATATGCAGAGTTTTAAAGAAAAAAATAATTATCTTAAAGGTAAGTTTTCTTTAAAAACAGATTTAAAATGCAATTACAGTTAGAATATATTTTAAAGAGCATCTGAAAATCAATAGGAACAGTTTCCCTCAAAAAATAAATCCTAGTTGATAGACCACTCTTTGTATATTCTTTCAAGCAGTACATTAGAAAATATTGGTTTATGGTATTAAATTGGAGGAAAATCAAATAACATACCTGCTTGTTAAAATCGATTTTCTATAGATTTTTTAGTCTGGAACTTTGGTTTATTTTCCTGCCCACAACTTTATGTCAAAATAAAATGCTGTATTTAGCGCTAGTGTAACCTCACCTTGAGTGTTGTGAGCACTCTGGAGCCCACCATCTAAGAAGGAGTTTCCAGAGGAGGGCTGGGGAAAGGGCTGGAAGGCAAGTCCCATGGGGAGCTGCTGAGGGTTACAGGTTAGTCTAGTTTGGAGAAAAGGAAGCTGAGGGACAACCTCCTTGCTCCTTTCTACAGCTTCCAAAGGTGGGGATGTGGACAGGGAGGAGTTGAGCTCTTCTCCTGGCTACCCAGGGATAGGACATGGCTTCAAACATGGATCAGAACTGAGATGAGCAAACATTTGTTCACCAAGAGGTGGTGGAACCCTGGAATAGGCTTCCTGGAGAGATGTTCAGTATCCCAACCCTGTGAGTGTTAAAGAGGCATCTGGAGAATGCCCTTAATAACATGCTGAACTTTTGGTCAGCTCTGAAGCGGTCAGAGAGTTGGACAAGATGATTTTTGACAGTCTGTTCCAATTGAAAATAGTCTCTTCTATTCTTTTCTGTTCAATTCCATACCATTCTAAATGTTGAGTTCTATTTTCATACACCACCAGTGAACTTTTCACTAATTTCAATTTCAAATTGACTGACTACTTAGTCAAAGTATAATTATTTGATTTCATAAACCATGTAGAAGAGTTGAATGAAAAGTTTGGTTTTTTCTTTAACTTTGGCCTATTTTAATTTGAAGTAATATGAATAAAATCCTTTTTTACGATATATCTTACATATAGCAGGAAAATATGTAAAGAAAGTCTATGAGTATGAAACAAAGTAAAGATAGTACTTCCTTTGAAACAAATTTCCCACAGGAAACGTATTTTGGTGTAGCTGAACATATGTCCTAAACCTTCATTAAAAAAACATGTCCCAAACAAATTACAGGAAATCCAGATGCAAAAGATAAGCTATTAAACAGCAGAAGGATCACTGACTAGAGCTAGGAGTTTGTTCCTGTAACATTTCTCTTCCTGGACAAATCTTTAGAGCAGCAGCAAACAGGGAAAAACTCCTCCAATTACTGAATTATGACATTTGCAAGAATGAAAGAATAATGTTAGGAGAGAAAGAAGGAAAAAACCAAGTTTTCTTTCTGTGCATTTCACCTGTGCCACAGAGAACACACACAGTCTTCAGGAACTGTCTATGAACACGTAGTTTAAGCTCTTTCTTAAACTTTGGTGTGACCCTTGGCTGTCATGGATTCTGCTCTTCCTGGAAGAGAAACAATCCTCACTTTAATGCCCTTCCTTGAGTCAGACTGATTCCAGAGATAAATGCTTTTGAATTCTTTAAAAGGAAATTAAAAAAGACCATGAAAAAAAGTTATTGAACAATACATGTTAAAGTAACATAAAGCTGGAATTCAACGCTTTCTTTCCTGTATGAGTGCATAACTATTCAAGTAACTAGCTTGATTTGTGGAACGCATTTGAAGATGCAAACATCTGGACTCCAACAGTTATTTGTATTCTTGAATGACAATCTATATTTTGAAACAAAAGGTACAATTTAAAAATTCCTTGAAATAGATCCAGAGCTGTAAATTTTTAGTATCAACCATTGGTCTTGCACCAAGGCCTAGAAGAATAAGCTTTGTTTATTATATGTTTATTGTATACATGAGGTGTATTCTCCCCTCAGTGCTTCTTCTAGGAACCCTAGAATTTAATAAACTGGGATGAGGAACTATCAATGCTTTGTTTCACCTTTGTCCAGCTTTTAGAGTACATTCATAATTTTTGTCCTTTAAATTATTCAGAGTAGCATAAAGGATATGATCTAAGAGGTGTGTGACACGGAAGTGTGTGGTTGAAGTCTCTCCAAGCCTAAAATTTCCAAGTCTACAGCTCAGAAGAATTTTTGAGTGATTCATTAAATCTGGATAATACCAGGCGGAGGTAGTTGGGCCTCTTCAGCCATAAGAGGAGAAATCTCAGGCAGACCTTCCTTATCAATGTCTGACCAGAGGATACAGAGAAAATAGATGCAGATCCTCTTCAGAGGTGTGCAGAGTCAAAAAAATGAGGTGAAACATGGGAACTTATGGCTAAATAGAAGGAATAAGCATTTTCTAGCAGGAGGTGAGACATTCACGGAAAAGTGTTTCCTACCAGAAAAAATATGGGAGTGGGAGGGGTTAAAATAAATAAAGAATGCTTTTCATTTAGATAGAAATTTTTTACACACCTTACATTTCACAGCGACAGTGTAATCTGCTTTAAAAATCTCCTATTGTGCATAGAAGTGACTAGTCTGATTTAAAATTCACTTAACATGCAGTTTGCATCCTGACAACTGATGCATATACAATATTAGATAAAAATCTGGAAATGTAGCAGGCATGTAATCACATAATAACTTCTACAGGCAGGCTGAGATAGGAGATAGCTGGGAATCAAACCTATCAGAGCAGCAGGCACAGAGGTTTGGGCTGATAAGCTGCAGGCAGTAGTGCGGTGCAAGGTGGAGGAGAGAGGACTGGCAGCCAAAGTCAGGCAGCTACTGAGTACAGAGAACAGATTTATTTGGTCAGAGACCCTGAGAGGATCCTGCTCAGGACACGATCAGAGTCAACATTATCTAAGCCTCCCTGGAATAGCAGTAAATCTGTAAACTACCCAAAGAATGCAAGTAACTTTACTAGGCAATTACTATTTTCTCTAGTGGATGGCCACGGAACAGAGTGTTGTACAAATATATAGCACATTTTCTGAATTTGATAGTTAGTCTCCATCTATTTTCCTTCTCCTCCTCTTCCTAAGAGACTGTTGTTTACTTAAACTCAAAAACATGTTCACATTTATTTTGATTTTAACTTTTTAGACTCAAAGGTGCCTGAGGCTATATTGAAGTTGGTTTTATGAAACTTCAGTAATATTTGGAAGGAAAGGCTTCTTCAGTAAACTATCAATATTCCCCTTATAACAGGGGGAGAAAAAAGCCAGGAGAAATGGTGCAGGAATTCATGAAAGAATAGAAAATTTCTCAGGAATTTACCAAGTACAAGTTGACTTTTCTCCTAGGATAACAGCAAATATAAATTTATTGAGACACTTTGTTTTATATGCAATGATAGCACAGGATAACATGCGGACATAAAGAAGTTAGGTTTAATAATTTAGTAGGAGAATTGTGAGTACTGTGATAGGGAAAATCTTGAGAGGAAAATGTATTAGTTGGGCATAATCGGTAGATTTAATGAATAGTGAGTTGTAAATTAGATATTTCCACTACTACATAATGTAGTGGTGATTTCATAGATCAGTTGGAAGGCCATTTGAGACAAGTGTTGGAAACAGATACTTCTTAGATACTTCTTCCACCAACAGAAAACACAACCATTTGAAATGTCTTTATGCTTGTTTGCACGTCTATTTCCTAATTAATATCCATGAAATTTCTGAATGAAATTAATATTACTTATCCTTCTTTTTAAATTACAATTACAGTAATTAAAATCTCAAACAAATTTTGCACTTTGCTTTTGCAGGATGCAAGATTAATAAGGTTTGAATCCCTCAAAAAAATCTATAAAAGTCTGTGCTGCCCTTACATTTTTTTAAAGTTACATAAAGGCCAGAAAAGTCTTTCACTTGTATTTTTTTAACAATAATGTCCCTTTGTATTTGGTGTTTCTCATTGTTCGCTATGTCTGAGCTACATTTTATACAGAACTCCCTGTCTCGTATCAAATGATGGAATTGTTTCATAATATGTGTTCCTTGATTCACAACGTTTTTAAAATACAAATACAGTCCTATTATTGTGTTGGTTTACTCCTGATAACTTCTGTCTTTGCTTGAGTTATCAGTAGTTTATGGATAGGCACAGAAAAGCCATAAAAAATTACTGCCCTATATATATACACACAGAGAGAATATATGTCTACATATAAAATACTGAAGAAAAAACTCTAAAGTGTGTAATACTCTCATGCTCTGGCAATGGAGTCATAGACACCTAATACTTCAAGCCTTACAACACATTAAACCAGGAAAATACAGTCCCATCTTTGGTCTACAAACAGCAGAATGAAGACATGTGAAAGGCAAATATCTTCTGAAGTTCGAGCTCAGACCCTACATGGTGGTATAGGGAAAGATTGCAACTTGTGTTTTCAGTTCCTTTTTCATTAGAAAATCTTCTTTTAAAAAACTCAAAAAGACTATTTGTAGGTCTTTTCTCCCTCTACAATAAATTTTATGTTTCTGAGACAAGAACAGACATGCTGGCTCTCCTGTGTTTTAGGTTTGTGCCAGAATTGCCAGTGGAATCAACATCTCCTATTACAGAGACAAATACTCTGAAGAGTTGAGCCTGTCAAAACAGATGGAAAAAGAACCTTTTGCTGTGTGCAGCATACAAAAGTAATGCTCAAGTACAGCCCCAATACAATCTGTATTGAAATTAAGTTTTATAGTGAACAAGTGGACTTCTGAAAATGAATATTTCTTAGATTGGACAGAAGAAAAGTATTAAGACCTATAAATATTAGAGTTCTTATTGATATCACAAGAAGTTTTTGTGCTGAATAATAAGGGGACTACTGATGAGAAAAAGGTTAATGAATATACTGAACTGCAGTTGCCATGGGAACCAGCAATGCCTTTTACCTATGATTAGATACTGAGATAAATCAGGTCCATGTTTGTATCTGTATGCCTGAGGGAGGAAGGTTATTTAACTTGAAGAAATAAATTCATGAGAGACAGTCCAGAAAATGCACTATTTCATATTCCATTTACATCCTGGATTGTCCACCCTCAAAACTGTGCCAGCAATTGAGCTGTTACAGTGAAATAGCTTTGGGTCAGGAAAATCAACAGCTGCTCTTCTCCAAGGTCAGATGACTCAGCAGAGTAAAATCTCCTCACAAATAAACTAAATTTAAAGAATGAACTCTATTTAAAAAAAGAATCTACAGGTTGCTTACTGAGTTTAATGTACACCTGGCCTCAAATGCCTTCAAACCTGCAGCTATGATATGTATTCAGATACTCTGAATTTGCCCTAGATCTTGGAATACATATTTCATTGGTAATCTAAATCTCAGTGAAAATTTAGAAATGTACTTTATCAGCACACTCCTTTGGCACACAATCTCAAAATCACTGTAAATTTCTGGTAAGTCTTTATCTGATTATCTCTACTAAGTGAGAGGAAAAGGTACTTTGAAAGTAATGTCATTTTCTAGGAGAGAACTTTCTCAACTTTTTCATCAAATGTAACAGATTCAAATTCAATATAACAATGCCTTTGTATGCATTAAAAACAATCAATAAATCCTCCTTCTATCAGTACGCCAATGACAGATGGTTCGATATTGAGTCAATTCTATCATCCAGGTTTTCCTTTTTATCTTATTATTTCAAAGATAGTTTCATTACTTGTAACGTCACTCTAATGCCCATACTTACAGGTGATGGAGAATTTCCATTAGAGTTTTAATTTATTACTCCATTTTCTTTTCTTCAAATTCTGTCACAGGAAAATTGTAGTAATTAACTTAAATCTCTTATGAAATGGACTGTAATAATAATGAAATCAGAATTTGAAATGAAAAGCAAAGCACAAAGACCTATAGAGCAGATCCTGGTCTAAATGTTGCTTTTAGTACACTATTATCTACATGTGAGAAGAAAAATGAAGTTGTGAGGAAGACAGCACGTGAGGAAACAGAAAGAGTATTGAATGCCAGAATCATCTGAAAATTCTTTCTTCCTTTTTTTTTTTTCTGCCACTGAGACATTCCCTTTTCCTCTCTACCTAGGTAATATTCCTTTATGAGACCACACAGGAGGGCCTCAGCCACGGACAATCAAAAACACCTTTCTGTTGCTGGTGTTTGCTTCCAGTGTGACAGAGTCCACTGTGGAAAGTATTAGGTTGTGCCTGACCAGTTTGAGATACACCAATTCTGTTTAATGTAGGATAAAATGAAGAAATGGTGAATTGCACCATGAAATGCACACATAATGCTTCAAAAGTTGCTTTCAAAAAGGAAATGGAAAACCTGCTGAGATTTTTTCTGGTGGTGTTATATTAAGCAAACACAGGAAATAATTAATGTGCATATAATTACGTTGTTGTCCTCTAGCCTATGTCTCTCTAATACAAATCAACCAGTGAGGTAAACATATGGACCTGCTTGGTTCATTTGCTTGATTCTTTAGGGATGTGGGCCATTGTTTACATTACATGGTTTGGGAAAACCAGAAATTTCTTCTACATTTAACATGCTAAAAATTATTCAATGAAATCTCTTCCTGTAAGATTAGTCAATTCAGCTGAAGAAATTAGATAAGATTCATTAATTTACTTCAGGATTTGTAACTAAATTCGCTTCTAAAGCAATTTCTCTTGCATTCAAAACTTTTTTTAAAAGGTTAACTTAATAAAAACATGCAATCAGCATTTGTTCTAGGTGAATCAGAATTTTTAACACTTTGCTTCATTAATGGTCTGCGAACTTTCAAATGACCACGTGATTGACATAATCACATAAATTATTTTTCACATAAAGAATGTAACCTAGAGCAGGAATCAGAAAGGAGGAATATCAAAACTATCCTTTCTATCTTTTTTACCCCATGAAATTTACAAAATAGGTCTCTGTTATTCATATTCCACATAACAAATTCTAACAATGGGACACATGCAGACTTCCATAATCCATTCTGTACTGCTTTTACACTGTAAAAAAATATCTTGTCTGATGCTTTATTACAGACTATTAAAAATCAAAATACAGAGTGTCCGAAATTACGGCAACTCTTTTAGGAATGCAAAAATAAACACATAAGATGCTCTCAGTCATCAATCCTAAAATAATTTGATATAAATAACCTGTCCTTCCATCTCCAAAATTCAACCAAATACTAAAATCAAATTAAATTCATTGCATAAGTACATCGCTACAGATCTGCTTCCTCCTTTTGTGATGATTTTTGAATAAAGAGCTAATACTTTCAAGCTTTAGGTGACCTGGTGATGGCAATATCCTAGAGCAGCATCTAGAAATGTTTGCATACATATTAATGTAGAAACACCATATTGCAGCCTAATAAAGCAAAATAAACTTACCAGCATGTACATAAAATAGCCCAATAAAATACTGATTGATGTATCCACCTACTTCATTAAAGCTAAAAAATCTGGTTTAGGAAACCTAAAGTTTCATAGTCTAGTCTCATTCAAGTTAGAGCTAGAAGCCATAAGGCTCTTTAGAATAAAGTTCCTCTAGTGCCTGTCAGATGCAGGATGGTAGAAGAGAGCTTTCTAGAGACTGCTTTTGTTTTGAAATTTTAAAATAAAATCTGAGTCACTCATGTGATTTTCAGACTAGAGGGTGACATAGGAAAGAGAGCTATCTACCTGTATGTAATGGAAAACAACTATTTTTTAAATGCTTATTGTAAGAGATTCTTTAAATCCTTTGTTAATACCATGAATGGATTTTTTAGTATAATTTTGCACTATATTCTAGTCCTCTGATTTACTAACACTACACAAACTGCTTTCCCACCCTTTTTCACTTAAATTTTGAGCTTAGAAAGTGCCTAAAGGGGAATCTTTAAAGCCTAAAAAAAAATTATTCTCACAAAGTGAGTTTTCATAGCAGAATAATATCATCAAAAAAAAGAGAAGAAATAATAGGTTTATCCTCTTCTGCATATTTAAAGAGAATATCATTCAGGTGGCTACTTCTACTTACATGTATTTCACTGACCATTGTCATAAGCTTTAATAACCCTGCCCTGCAGTGTGGCTTTTCCCTCCAGCCAACAACAACTTGAAGATGAGCGGAATTAAATGATTCTGTGTTATGATTTTAGTTTACTGAATACTTTTATACAATTTTTTTGTCCTTCCTACAGACACAGGGAGCTCTGAAGCCTAAAATGAAAGCTGACCTGACAAGGTTTGTTTTTTTCCTAGGTAATATATAATCTAATAGTCCGATAAAATATTATAATGGTGATATTGATTATAGCTGTAAGAAATATTTTCCTATCTGTACTTTTATTTTTAAATATATTTATGTACATTTATATGCTGGTTTTGCCTGGGATAGAGTTATTTTTTTCATAATATCTACTGTGGGGCTGCATTTTGGGTTTGTGCTGGAAACTGTTGATAACACAGAGGTGGTGCTGGTGTTGTTATCAGTATTTGTGATGGTGACTGACAGTCCTGGCAGTCACGGTCACCTCTCAAACAGCCCTTTCAATGCTCTGCATGGTCCTCACAGCACCACCTTTCCCACCCACTGGCTCTGAAGTTTGATTTTCTCAAGTGGTTTCCAGCTCAGACTCCTGGGGTGAACAGAGGATCAAAACTTCAAAAATTTGTAACTCATGAGCTATTAAGAATATGTGCAATATTCAAAAGCAACCAAGGAGATAATGATGTTTGGCCTTAACTTGCCACACAGAAAAGGCAGGCACACTTTCATGCTTGAATTCTTCTTACATTTTCATTTTACTTTGTATTTTCAAATAGCCAAGGACAGTAGGAAAAGTAGAAAAAACATAGTGTAATATTTATAGTTCTATTAAAAATATCTTTGTTTTAAGAGCACAGAGGGTAAAATAAAATCTTTTAAAATGCTCCAATAAGTAATCCATTGCATGTTTTAGCAATTCTGCCAGTCCCCTGGATCTTTCTTCCAGTAGAAGGATTAGAGTGGGAGAAAAGGAAAAGCATACATATATTAGTTGGCTAGTCTTTCCAACCATTATCAAGATCTTCACTCTACAAGCAAATTTCAGATTTATGAAGTTATGCTCTGTCAGAAGCTACAGGAACTGATATTTTATATTTGCCTACTTGCAGGGAACTGTACAGAAAATTTATATTTTGAGTGCATGAACATTCAGGATACATAAAAATGAGTAAGCATCCTTTTTGCCTTGTGTTTGTGTTTTAATTGAGAATCAAAGCCAAGCTGGGAAAACATATCATTGTTTATACAACCACTCAGCTTGACAGGGCAGATGGAAAATTGGGCTAAAAATAGAAAGCACTGGAAAGCAGTTCTTGCTGGGTGAATTTCAAATACAGAGGTAAGTTAGAGGTGTATGCGCCAAGCACAGCACACAGAGAGCCACTGGCTAACAAATGCACAGCTTGAGCAGGAAAATTTAATGGCAACCTTCAAACAAGTAGGAGGGATAGAAAAGGAATGACAGTCTGAAATGCTTGATTCTTGCTGAGTAAATCCTCAAGCTACATTAATAAGATGTAGTTTACATGAATCATTTCTTAAATACCTCAATTTTTTTCCTAAACACCACAGTAAAAAAAAAAACAGAACAAAAAACAAAAAACCCAACCAACCAACAAAAAAAAAACCCAAACCAACAACAACAACAACAAAAAACCCCACAAAAAAACAACCAAAAAACTAAAAAAGAAAGGCAGAGGATAAATACTAAATACTTGGAATATTAAAAATATCTTCTTCCAGAATTTTTGATCCACACATATGCCTAGTGAAGTGCTCCTTCTTTTGTCCAATTAATGAGGTTTCCCAGAGATTTCTATACAGAAAAACTGACCTTAATCACTGAATATTTTTCTTTGCTGCAGAAGAAATATCCTTTGTAATCTATTTTTTTTTCCTGGAAATTCACTGTGAAATAATATGAATTGATATAATCAAAGGTTGGCGATAAGAAACATGTGGCTCAGTTTAGCCTGAAGCAACTGTGAAGGGAAGAGCTTCACAGGCAGCAGGTATTTTTCAGGGAACATCTACCCCACATCTCAACTCACCATGCCACAAATTACTTCCCAACACCCTTTAATACCGATAAAATTCACAAAAAAAGCCACATCTCCAGCATTTCCAAGGAAGGTAAAGGTCACCCTAATGCCTTAGATTTCTGAAGAACCAGGAAACATCACTATGTAATTGCAAAGTTTCTGTCATTTTGACTGTAAAACAAAGTGACAGTCTGTCAAAAGAGAGAGATAGATTACAGAGAATGTAAACTCTTTGTATTTTATAGATATTACATGTAGAGGGCCATACAGAGAAATGTACACTTGCACACACCCTTAACTAACATTTCTCACATCCTGTGGAGTTGCTCACTTTCCAAGTTTTGACACCAAATAAGCACTCCCAATGCTAAAATTACATTGGCAGAGCTATAAAGCCATCTGAAGGGATTTTTTCCCCTCATTTCAGTGTGTGGTTGAATAGATATTAAATAAGATTGGTAAAAGGTAGTCTAAAGAAAGCAATACAGAAAATCCTGGAAGAGCCGTTAGCTCATTAAAGGAAGAGTCTGCTTGTAGGCAGCCAAAGATTCTCACAGCAGTGGTTGTGTGTGTTTTATAGCAGGTGATATGAAGCCTGAAATAAAAGGATCAGTTTTCTGACTGTTGACAAATAGCATAGAAAGTTGTGGTATATTTTTCCCTAATTTACTGACAAGGTATTGAATACATAAAATAAGAAGTCAATTCTTTGGTACCACCAGTAATTTTTTGTATGTTTATAGTACATACATAACAATAAAAAATTCCTTTTTGTGCTTCTCTTAAAAATCCTGTTTTGCCTCAGTTAGCTTGGGCTTGCTTTCTGTCTGCCAGATAATTGTTTTAAAAGGCCACCACAGGTTGTCAAGTCACAAGTTCCCACTCATCTGGTCAGATGTGAAGATACAGGAGTCCTCAAAACAAAACAGAACAAAATTTGAAAGTAGCTGGGGTTTCTTGCTACTAAAATTATTAAACATCTGTATTCAGAAAATGAAAAAAAAAATTAGGTTTGCCAACAGGTAAAAAGAGCTTTAACTAAAGAGGGCTTAAGCTAAAGTTACTGAGGAAGGGGAACCTCAGACCATCCCACTTCTACCAGTTTAATTCCAGGGACAGAAAGAGATGCCCAGACCCTAGAGAGGGACCACAGGTCAGCAACAGAACACCTGAAGAACAGTACAAAGGAATTCCAGCCACTCCAACCAGTCAGTCAGATCCATCAGGGCCCTACTAAAATGCAAAAAAATGTAGGATGGGGACTAAACAAGAGGGGTAGGAAGAAGTTCTTCCCTGTGAGGGTGGTGAGACACTGGAACAGGTTACCCAAAGAAGCTGTGGCTGCCCCATCCTTGGAAGTGTTTAAGGCCAGCAGCCTGGTCTAGTGGAACGTGTTGGTACAAGATGATTTTTACAGTTCCTTCCAACTCAAACCATTCTATGATTCTATGACTTGAGTAAATAATGCTCGTACTATAAAATATATTACAGAGTGTTAGGACCTAAGCTACACATTCAGTTCTTTTCACTTTCTTCGCTTTGCTCCTTTGACTTTTCAGAAAGAAGTGAACATTCAAACACTGTAACCAAAGCAGACAAGCATATCATTACTGCCACATCAGTTCAATATGTGAATAGAATGATTTTGTCTGGGTAATTTTGATAATAATAGTTATTAAATCAGTCCAGAAAAGAAATAAATCTCTCCAATTAAGTAGGTACACAGGCTAAAACAATAGTGATGCTTCAAAGCTATTTAAGGGTGGACTACGTCTCTTTTCAATAAATGGACAGGAAATAATTTTCCTATCCATACATGTGAGAAGAATCTGATAAAAACAGTATTTAAAAAAATATATAGTCAATAAAATTTAAAAAGCTAAGAGGACACATTAAATGAGAAAGTTAAAAATATATAACAAATAAAGTAGTATAGAAATGTTCAGGTTATAAAAAGGAAAAAAATTAAGCACACTTATAAGGCAAACTCTATTTGTATTGGTATTTTACTAAGTAAGAAAAAATCTGTTAAACTAGCAACAAGAAAGAGCAGTGACTCTTCCATTAGAATATTATTAGAAAACACTGAGGGAATTCAATTCAAATATATCACGTATAAGTGGAATTTAAAATTTGATTCTGTCTCTTAATTCTTAGGTTATATTTAAATTTGCTCTATAAATATTATTTTTATTATTCTTACCATGTAGATAATAATGTTATGTTAATAAACTTTGAACATAGCAATGAATTATACTTTTTGTCCTGAAGAATTGTCACTTATTGCAGGTATTCTAAATATGAGTCAGTTTACTGTGATTGAACCAGTCATCATTACTGCTTCTCTGTTTCTTATAATAAGCATTTTAGAAGGAGTCTACATAA